>SRSE01000878.1:1934481-2579308 GCA_005024645.1 Planiliza haematocheilus
AAGGGGAATTACCATTTATTTTCTGGAATAAATACAATCGTTTACTCACCCATGTAACTTTGGTGTCATTTGGAGTCGTTCGGACGATGTTTAGATCCGGCGGAGTGCTGTGTATATCCATATAATGGGAGCGAATGGGCCACCGAAACGCAGCCTCTAAATGACACATTATCTGACGTAAAACTCGTTAATTTCACCAATATTTTGTTATGATACACTAGTGCTATTCCCTGTTGAGTCCAGAGTTACCTGTTATCATCATCCATAGATTTACCTACTCACCTCTGACCTGGATGATGTCATCTCTGAGAGACGGTCAGCTTGTTTACCTGTAATTTCTATGAATAGTAATTAATCTACAGACAGATGATGATAACCGGTAACTCCAGACTCAACGGGGAATAGCACTAGTGTATCACAACAAAATATTGGTGAAATTAAATGAGTTTTGCTGCAGATAATGCGTCATTTAGAGGCTGTGTTTCGGTGCCCCATTCACTAACATTATATGGATAAACGCAGCACTCCGCTGGATCTAAATATCTTCTGTTGACTCCAAATGACATAAATGAGGTTCAGGTTGTAAAAAAAATGGTAGTTCCCCTTTAAGCACCCCAGAGGTAACTGGTTGGGGATGGGGGGGGGGGGGGGCATAATTGGTGGATAAACAATCTTGTATGGGGACCACTGTATTTTCACAAAACTGCAATTGTTAACTGTTTGAATACACACATAGCTGGACACTCTTTTAATCACAATATCTACAAGACAACTTTGGTTTTGGGTTTAAAGCCCCTTTCCCCGAACTACAGGCACCACAACGTAATGTGGTTTAATCCCCAACTCTAATAATCAGTGACCAAAAGCAGTGATGGTGGAAATTATATTTGGAAGTAGCCTATGGGTTTGACTTTACTTAACACAGCAACTAAAGACTCAACAACGTTTTTTTTGTTTTTTAATTTAATTTAATTTTTTCCTGCCATACACTGTCAGTTCAGACGAGGTGAAACTCTGATGATCAAGACGCACTGTCTGAGTGAAAGCTGCACACAGTAAATGTTGTTAGGCTGTATAAATTTGGCAATGTAGAGCAGGCTCTGCAAGGAGCAGTTCTAAAGGTGTTTCTTATTCTGTCTGTTAATATCATTGTACATACTGATCCGATTTAAAACGTAACTGTAGCAATTTAACCTGTTTAATAAGAGAAGGTGCAAATTCTCACCAACGTAATAAAATATTCTTAAAATTAGGCTATGTGGAGATGTTTTCTTTTTGTTTTCTCTTTCAAAAGCTTTTCTGCAACTTTGACTCCCTCCAAATTATAAGTCTGTTGTGTTTAGGCTTTTTTACACCCTATATTTTTCTAAATTTCTGCATAAAATCTTGCATTCCTCGCAGTAGACAAAAAGTTTTGAGATGTTGGTGGGTTTCCTCACTTAAACTGCTTGTTTCAGGTCCTTCCACAACATTTCTATTACAATAAAGGCAGGACTTTGACTTGGCCGTTCCTAAACATTAATTTTGTTCCTCTTCAGCTGTTCTTTTGTAGAACGACTTGTGTTCTTGGTCTTGTTGTCCTCATGCATGAACAGTTTCTTTTAAGGCTCAGCTCACACAGATGTCCTAACATTTTCTTGTAGAATTCACTGGTATAATTCAGAATTCATTGGTCCATTGAGGATGCCAACCAGTCTTGGTCTGTATGTAGAACGGGTCCAAACAAGGACGTTGCCACCTCCATGTTTCAGGAGAGGGATGAGGTTCTGATGCTGGCGAACCAGCGTTGGTTCATCTCCAAACATGACGCCTCTAAATTCAACCAAACTTTTCTACTTTGGTCTCATCTTTCCACTAAACATGTTTCCCCCAATAGTCTCCTGGCTTGTCCACATGATCCAAACTGCAGACAAGCAGAAGTGTTCTTTCTGGAGAGCAGTGTCTTTGTCCATCACACCATGGTTGTTCAGTGGATTCATCAACATTAACATCAGCCAATGAGAGAGAGGCCTTTAGCTGCTTAGAAGTTCCCCATGGATTCCTTTGTGACCTCCCCTTTGGAGTGATCTTTGTTGGTGGACCACTACTGTGGAGGGAAACAGTCGTCTTAACTCTCCTCCATATGTTCACAATCTGTTTGACTGTGGATGTGTGGATTTTAGAGATGGTTTTGTAAACCTTTCCAGCCTGATGAGCAACGACAACTCTTTTACTTTGTCCATTGCCATCATACACTTCCATGAACATGTGTTGTAAAGCTCAGACTGAGAGAAACACCTGATTTTATTTATGTATTTATTTATTATTTTATTTAGTTTTTAAACTTAACAGGACACTAAACAACACCTGACACTCATTACACTGCTGAGAAACACGTCTGAACAGATGGACTCTAATTTGGCTTTCAAAGCAAATTTGTAATTTGAAAAGTGCACTTACTTATGTTTGTCACATATATGAAATATTGGGTCATTTTCCTCAATATACTAATATATGTATATATATATAAGCAAATTTTGACTTCATGGGTACTTAAATTAAAATATAAAAGTCCACTGAATGTTTTAAATCATTTTATGTAGATATTTAGAAAATTCTAAGCTTACAAATAAAGCAGTACATAATATCTATCTATAAATTGAACACACACACACACACACACACACATATATATATATATATATATATATACATTAAAAAAATCCAAACGTCTGTACAAATACATGTATAATATGTGCACATGTACGTGTACGTGTATATGTAAATATATAGTTTATCTATATAGCATTATTTATCTAGCTAGGCCTATATATTATATCTGTATATATATTATATATATAATGCATTGTATGCGACTCTTAACAGGAATAAGCGGGTACATAAGATGAATGAATGAATTAAAAAAAATATAATATATATATATATATATATATATATATATATACACACCCACATATACGTATATGTGGGTGTGTATGTGTGGGCGCATGCGTGTGTCTGCTTTGTGCACGCGCATTTATCACCACATTACTGTAGGACCATACCCAGCAGGCAGCCAGCAGCATCATTTGCCACCAACAAACACAAAAGGTCCAAAATGGAGTAAGCAGTGCGACACGGGAAACCCACTGAATGTAATTCCACATTCAGACTTTAAGACAAAAAAATAAAAATCTCCGTTACGAGTGAAATCGAAGACACGCAGAATCCGCGGGGAAATCGCCATTGCTGTTCCTTTTGTCTAGCTAGCTGCGAAGAACAGGTAACTATGAGAAACTCGTTAGACTAGTACAGTTAGCTTTAGCGGCTAATGCTAACGTTAGCTAGCCATCTCTGTATCGGCTGCTGCGAACTGTTAAAGGTTTCCTCCCTTATTTGTCAGGTAATGGTAATGTAAAACATCTTGGCGCAGATTTTAATGGACATACGTGTTACATTGCGTGCCAGAGACAAGCTAACTGCTAGCGTTAGCTGCAGTGTTATTTCATCGTATTTGATGAGCTAACAGCTGCCGCCTGTGCAAAAGCAGCTAGCTTATTTTCTGACATGACTGTTTTTTGCTATACTTTAGTTTTTCTCTGCTTGTTTAAGACACTCGTAATTCATATTAAATGCATTATTTATGGGATAAAAAGACGATGTTTACTGGTGCAGTTATTAAATACAGATTATCTTCATACAAAATTGTGTAAAAAAAATCCTTCTTTAATTAGCCTAGTTCAGCGAGTAAGGTGTGTCTCATTATTCTATTAGCTTGCCATGTTTGTACTGATAACCTATTCTGCCATCCTCCCAAACATTAATAATTTCATGCTAATCTGTTTCCAAGAGTCAGATTAATATTCAGCGTATTTAAAAGCAGATATTGCTGCCTGTAATATCCTCAATCCTAAATGTGGGTTGGTGCTGGGCAGGCTGTTCAGTGTTGTTCTTTCTCTTAATGCAGACAACAATGGAGCCATCAGAGCAGTCCGGTCCAGACTCGGGTTCCCAGGATGTCAACCCAGTGTTTCTGCAGCAGCTCAGAGAGCTGGACATCCCCGAGGAGGCAGCCAAACAGGTGGGGCAGCACTGTCAGCATAGTCACCTTGTTTCTGGTTGTAACTGTGTCTGGGAATGTTTTATTATCCATGCTTAAAACTCCAGTTCTCTGTCGCAACACGCCAAAGCTGTTGGAATAGTGAAATAAGCAATGAGTCCTGCCAGAATTGATTCATGATGTAGACCTAGATCTGTCAGCTAAAACAAAACAATCCCTAAATGACTAAGCAAATAATAAAATATTCCTCTTTTAAATGTGTTATCACACGAGCAGTGTGATTGAACTGCTGTAAATAAAGTTTTATTTATATAAATGTTTTGCTCATTTCACCAATTTTGATCCAGAATAATACGTTTTAATAATCCCTAAAGCTAAATTCACTGTTCTTCTTCTCTGGCCTTCTTCTCACCTCTTCAGGCGCTCCTGCACACTCGGAACGTGTCTGCCGAGGAGGCGGCCATGTACTACTTCAACAAGCTGGAGAATGAGGTGCCCATAAGATAGCCTTAGTCCCTGCAGGTACACATTGGTACATTAGACCTTGTGGAGTTTGTCCAAAGCCAAAGCTCAGTGTCTCTTTGTGTCTGCCTTGATGTACAGGAAGAGGGCGATGATGATCTCATGTTTAAGATGGTGTTTGTGGTGAACATGGACCTTGCCATGGGTGTTGGAAAGGTAAGTCCTGTGATGTCAGTGTGGGAGTTGGGCTCTACGTTCACCACTAAATAACGCAGATATTACATCAGTTACGATGCTAAGTTGTTGCTCAACATGTTGGTTCTACCCTTCACCTGAAATAGTGACTTTGCAATCTAAAAGCAGTGCTTTAAAACTCCATTGCTTTTGCTGCAAAATAATCCTTTCCAAGTGTGCCACTTCATTTGAACTTTGTCAGAAAAACTACGTCCTGTCTGTGTGTGTGTGTACAGGTGGCAGCCCAGGTTGGCCATGCCGCTGTGGGTTTGTACCAGGCTCTACAGGAGAAGAACAGCTGGAGGGAGATGGCCTGGAAGTGGGACCACAGTGGGTAAGGCCTGTTCAGTATATTGAATTGAATATTCACAGAGCTTAAGGTTCGTACATTGTGCAGAGATCTCCACATTTTTTTTCATGATTAAAATGTAAAAATGTGTGTGGTGTTGATTCAGGGCCAAGAAGGTGGTGGTCCAGGGCACCAATGTGGCTCATCTGCTGGAGCTGCAGGCCCTGGCCATGAGCCTCAGCCTGCCCACTTACCTGGTCCAGGATGCAGGACTTACCCAGGTGTGAACAATTTTCTCTCATGTGCATTTGTCAGTCTGTGGCACTAATGGCGACAAACACAAGTACTGTCATCTTATAAATGATTTAAGTAGTAGTTGGAATCTCAGCTCTAAACCAACCTGTCTTGTGTTTGGCAGGTGGAGTCTGGCTCTCGCACCGTGCTGGCCATTATGGGTGAGGAGGAGATGGTTAACAATGTCACTGGCAGTCTGAAGCTGCTGTGAAGGTCTGAAAGCTTTGACGGAGGAGGCATGGCTCTGCAGTACTACAATGCAACCAGCAGAGGCCAGCATTTCCCAGCAGCAGGGAGAGTCTTGGCATGCAAGAGTGTAACAACCTTTAACAAAAGACCTGAAGCGAGGGGGGAAAAAAATGAGACATGTCCCAACACAAGAAAACAAACACTCTCAGCCATTTGTTTCCCTTTTTATTCTTTGTCTGAGTCGCTCAGTCGGCCTTTAAATGCAGGAGGGGAGAAGCAGACTTGTTCCTCACTGAGGAGCAACACAAAGGCAGTTGAATTTCCTTTTCCTGGTGACCTTTCTCCTTTTTGTGTTTATCAGGGCACCTACTTACAATAGTTTTGGTAAAAATCTCAATAAGTTAAAAAAAAAATCAGTCTAGTCTCAGATATGGCAAAGTAAAATCTAATATTTTGCTGTCAACCAGTATGGTAGTTTGCTTAAATGAAATGGCAGTGCACTGTAGACTAATGCATTATGTATACAGTTAAACCCATATCAGATGTAGTATTTCCCTGTTGGATTCTCTACTCCTGAGTGAAGGGTAACTTATTAAATGATAGTATGTGAACACTCATTGTTGACGTCTTAATGATTTTGTGTCTGTATGCACATATTCTCTTAAAGACTCCTAACCTGTAGACTAAATGACACCACTTACTGATAAATGGCTATATTTTGTATACATGTGCCTGTTAGGGCCATATTGTATAATCTGTTGTGTGCCATCCTAAGCAGTATGCACAGTTACTGGACTCTGTTGTGTTTTTGTTTTCTTTAAAAGAAAAAAAAAAAAAAAAAAGACCTAAGTTATGATGTTTGTATTATATTGGTAGAGTTTGGTGGTGAGGGGAGGTTCTGTGGAGTCAGCATGTCGTGTAGTAAAGGTCTGGGCTGGGCCTAATTTTATGCAAAATGACTGCCTGCAGTGGATGGTAGACGATGATGAATTTGAGCAGCCTTGAACACAGATGCGTAGAATAGTCCTGAACTCCACTAACCCTGACACAGAAAGAGTAATGTGTGAGCTGTCTGTCCTGTATCCATGTTGTCGCTAACCAATGCTTGTGGGCATGAGCAGCCACTCCCAGAATTCCATTGTCAGCTTCTTATTGAAATCACTTAAAAATGGCCGTGTGACGCATGCAGTATGAAATGTATATTTGATCAGACCACTGGGGATCCCAAAGTTACGTTAGTTTTGCTAACATGTCCACGCTTCGATACCTCCTGTGTTATGCAGTCATTTGTGTTAGTGCTTCAGACCATGTGGACTATTAAAATGCCTCTAGATTAAGAAACAAGGTGTCTGGATCGTGTTTTGACCGTGTACTCAAAAAAAAAAAAAAAACGGATTGAGCAGGTGAAAGACATTTGCAGACGCTGGGCAGTGTGGGAGGAGGGTTGACAGCCATGTTGCACTGCGTGGAAGAGATGTTAAGTTCAAGAACAAGTCGAATCTATTGACCGACTCTTTGAAACAAACTATGGGAACCAAGTTGCAGTTGAAAGCTGTTTTATTTTATTCATTTACTTGATATGCAAATATCTGCATCATGTTAAGCCGTCTACATTGCCTTGACATGAGTGCCTCAGTAAACATCAGTCTTAAGAAAGGGGGAGGACACGGTTATTTAAAGTGAGTGGTCACTATGGTGATTAAAAAAATAGAAAATGAGGCAAAAAAAAACTTTAATTTTGATAAAAATGAAAGTGTTCGTGCTATAGTAGTAGCTATTTCCCAAGAAGTTGACCTGGGTTAGATTCTTGGTCAATGCAAATGTCTTATCAGAATTTCCCATGGGTTAAATAAATACATTATCTATCTAGAATCAATCAACTCTTACACTATCGTTCCTCCCAGTGATAGAATAAGTTACCCCCAGATTGGCATCTTTAAAAACAAATATCAGCATGAGCCGCTCCTTTGAACGGCTCTTTGACGGGAGCCGGTCCAGAAGATTCGGCTCCCTTCAGTGAGGCGCAAATCCCATCTCCTACCATATGACATGGCTTTTTCACCGCAGTAACAATGGCAGGATTGTGAAACATGGCCCCGGTCCTTACCATGGCAGGCAGTATAGGAGCTTGGGGAGACTCACCATTAATTATTAATCTCATGATACGTGCTGTCATATGTGTTTATAAATGGCAGCAGTGGCGCAAAACGCACCATACATTAGATAATAAGGTGACTTGTGGGGCGTGGGTTTGTTTGATAATCGCGTTTTAGCTCGATCGACACCTATTTTGAACGTGTGGAAAGAATTCATATAATTATATTACTTTAGGGAATACGGGACATACTAGTACCCAATGCGCAAACGTGTCCAATCATGTGTTTGCTTCTTTTTCTGAACTACCCTGCAGTGTAATAAACTGTATTATTCTGCTGTCTAATCTCGTCTCTACTTCAGACCTTTGCAACAAATGACGTTGGCATTTATCACCGCAGCCAATCCAACCTCGCCCCCGCGTCTCATAACATGACAAATAATAAATAAATAAATAAATAAATAAATAAATAGCGTCGCATCCTTGTGACTGTTTCTTCATAATATCGCAGTCAGAATTATTTATTTACACGTTTACTGCTTCCTCCAATCGCTCCGTCTGTAAATCCAATGTGTAGTACATACATATAGGGCGTTCTTCCGTTATTATTATTATATTATTACGTTATTATTATTGCTATTATTTTGTGTAGCGTTCTTTTTATTGAGTCGCTCTTGTTACATGGTTCCTTAAAGTGTGGGAAAAGACTTTTTTTTTCTCTTCGACAGCCAGCGGGGAACACAAGTAGGAGGGACCAATGTTAAAGCAGATGCAGCCCAAGAGCACTGGTCAATTTCCCTGTCCAACCCCTCACCAGATGCTACCAGAGCGACACCTCATCCTCCATTTTTTTTTTTCCTTCTTCTGACATACCGGTAGGTGGGGCTGACCCAGTGGGCTAACCCTGCCACCGGTGTCCCTGGAACTGGGCCCCAGAGACCCCGTGTAGCTAAAACGCTTCCTACTATGTAAACGGTGTGAAAGGATCCTTCCACGTTAGACAAGAAAAAATAAATAAATCCCACTATAACGACTTAAAATTAATTCCGCCGCATTTGAATTTAATAACGGAGCATTTCCAGAAACTTTGAAGGTACATCCTCTGCTAGTTTTTCTAAATTCTCTCCAGAATCCCCGGCCACTCTCTCTAGCTCTGCTCTCTCGTACGCCACCAAAGCGGCGCACACACTTAATGAGGAGAATTTTCGCACCCCTCCTCACAGCAGCGGCCCGCCCCCTTTTTACGTCGCGAGCGGAAACACTCGATCGACGCTCCCAGCCGCCAATTGCCTAGCGCGTTTAGCTCGCGTCGTAACGTGAGTGACACGCCTGCCGTCCAATCGTCGCCAAGGGGAGGCGCCTCTCGGACAAGGGCCGCCCAAGGGAGAGAGAGAGCCCCTGCACGGTCGCCAGGGAAACCCCGTGGCGTGGTTGTGTGTCAGTTTCGCTGGGACCCGCGGTCGATGCCGGTTGAGGAGGGGGATGGGCGCCTCTGCGAATGTAAAGGACCCGAGACAGAATCAGAGCCCTGTATCACATACAGCAGCATATACCCCCATTATAAATAGCGACTGTAAATATACAATACACTAAAATAAATGGATTTACTCACCGGGGATTTGTTATAGACACCCAATGGATGCAGTGCACCTGAACTGGACAGGGAATTTAACTGTCCGCCTGTGCGTGGGAGACACTGAGAAGTTTGTTTCCTACCCCTGGAGAGGGAGCTACTTTTGAGGGCAAAGGATACAGGAGACTCCGGGGCCGATATACAGGCCTACTGGTCTGGTTGGATTTGATGTTGGGATACTCTAAGGACTTGCTACTGTACATTCATTTGCCTCGTTTGTCCAACTTTGGAATGCCTCTTTAGGTGAGTACTTTTTAAAAAAATATATATATATGTGTAAAAATGATAATATCCCCATAACATAAATATACCTAGCACACATCTACAAACGGCAGTTGCGAAGGTAGCCAACTTAGCTAGCTAACTACCTAGCGTTCACTTGAGTTTATTAGAAACTAGTTTTGTTAGCTCAGCTATGTTAGTACTTTCAAGTTGCTTGGTTGACTTGGTTCTAAAAAGGCTGCCCGCACTGATGGTTCGCCTTGTAGGGCCGCTCTGGGCTGTGTCTGGACTGGTCTTCCGTAGCCCCTTTTCATCCAGCCCCTCGTGTTGTTTTCTTGATAGCAAGCCTGTTAATTTGTGGGAACCGCGTGTTGTCTTTTAAATATATATATATATATATAATAATAGCGAGTGTTGTGACATAATTTTTCAGGCAATCACATCACCCGAGTGCTCGCAACAACATGCTGCAAGTTTCCAGGAGTTTTGACTCGTGTAACGTCTAGGCCGTTGGAGGTGCCTTAGCCCAGTTTGTTCGTTTTTCTCTTTAATAACAAGCGATACCCTGCTCACACTGGGTCATCGTTACAGCCACACATTGGTTATGAGTGGAACCCTATTTTTGCCCCAACAACACCACATATATCACACACAATTGTTAAACCTTTTTTTCAAAATAAGCAAGTTTCTGTAATGTGTTTTTTTTTCCCCCGCAGTGGCTCAACACAACATTACACATCCAGAAATAGCACACGAGAGGGACTTTATTTGTGCTTATTGCAGTTAATTATTGACACTAAAACAGACCTGGATCTAATCTATTTGGTTTGGAAGTTGAGACCACGCAGGGTAAAATGCCAAACTTATTTTTGTTTAGAACCAACTACACTTACTGTTTTGACAGTAATGTGTTAATTGTTGTTCTTAAACCACGAAACTGTCGAATATTTTGAAAGTTACACGTTAAACTATTTGCAATTTGATCGTTTTTGACCACGGGTGTGTTGCTGCTACTGCTGCTGCTTGCTATGTTGGTTAGCAGACAAGCTACAGGCAACAAATGCTATGCTAGCCGTTTAGCTAACTTTCTGGATGTTTTCCAGTTGATTGTGTCCTCGTTTTGAACCAGTAAGTTACAGCACACACCAAGAAGCTTTTCTCATGCGGACATGTTTCAAAACTGTACACATCATTTCCGCTAACATTTCTCACTTATATACGTGTATTTCTTTACGAAACAAATGTGGTGCCGGCACCGCGGTGGTTGTTGTTGGGGTTTTTATCCACTTAGTGTATTTGCATTTTTAGCATTTTAGCTTCAGCCGTAGCATATAGATAAAACCGAAAGCTCGCATGTGTTTTCTCCTGTTTGGGCTTTTCTTAATGCATGTTGGGATCTAGCAATCCGAAAACCAGAGCAGTTGGGTTAGTGACTTGCTGTTCTTCACCTCCCCCCACCTACCAACCCCCAGCCTCGGTGGCGGTTAAGAGAAATGGGTGGTATTTTAGAAGGGGAGCTCTTGTTTCCTTTTTTAGCCTCCATTTTTTATTTCGGCGTGTGAATGCATTGTTGAGCCTGAATGTGGCAATCACATTTGTTTTCATCCAAGTTACAGAGTCCGAAGTGCGTGTGTGTGTGTGTGTTTTAAGACACGGTTACGTTATTTAACGCGTCTGACATTTTCTCGATTATGAGAAATGATTGCGCTCCCGTCCAAAGTCTGTCTGTTTGAGAAACTGAACTATGTAGCTTGTCGATCTCTCTGATCGTTTTAATGAAACAGCCCGTGAGATCTGCGAGCGATACCAGGAAATGGCTGACTGATAAAATAACGACGTTTTCCTTGTGCACTAAAGGTTTCTATTAGTGCTCTGCTGCGTTTCCCAGGCACAAATGGCTGCTCCTCGGTTGCTGCTCTCTCCACTCAGCCACTAATCTCGTATTATTTGGAGTCCGGAGCAGTGAACACAAACAAGCACTGAGAACGAAGACGTTGTGGCGGTTGTTAAGCCAAATTATGTGCCTGCTTGTGTAACTACCTCCTTGCAGTTTAATGTGTCTGATAAGGAATTAATTCAGCTCATCCTACTTATTGCACTCAGTCAAAAAAATCTATATATATATACCTCTCTGTTGCCCGGGTGGCTTCCAACTAAGCTTTGTTGAATTCTGACTCAAACTAATTTCTTTAAAAAAAAACCTATGTGACGCTCTCTGTCTCCTGAGCCCTAGTCGACCTTGCTTCATGAGTACAAAGCTTACACCCATGCCCTGCCGGGGTTGTTGAACCAGAGCCAAGTTTCTGGATTGATCTTGATGCATGTTAGAAGCTACACTGCAGTGTGCCGAGCCTTGCTTTCATTGGTTGCGACTGACATTCTCTGAATATGTTTCACTTCTTTTAATAGACTGTGTAGGCTGCAGATTGCAAACCTGGCCACTCAGAACCATTGGAAACACGAGCCCCTCCAGTGCTCCCCCTGAACAGACCCTTTCTTGTTATCTTGAACAAACACTGTACTCACTAGGGCCTCAATTATAGTGCCTTGCGCAGACACCACGGACGCATAGTTGTTCTTAGGCTAGTGTTATACGTTGGATATCTGTAAAGCACACAAGGTTCCGCTTTGGTCACGCATAGGCCGTTTAGAAAGATGGACAAGCTCTGTGACGTCAATCACAGGATTCCTGAAAATGTGTTTCAGCCGTCATAATCTATGCAGCACCAGACTCCAACTTAACTTTCAGCTAATTCAAACCAAGGCGACCTATGACTGCAGTAAACCCCTTAATTATGCCATCTTGTTATGAGTATAATAAACGGAAAACCCCACAGATGTTTGTCACTTTATGACGTGGTAAATTAGGTATAGAGATTAGGATCTTTTTTGTTCAAGGACCAGCCGTTTCATAATTTTGTGACCCCATAAGTCCCAACTTGTGTTTGTAGTCAGAACGCGTGCGGGAGGCTCTACTTTTTTGTGAGGACACAATCCTAAAAATGCACCAACTGAGGCTTTATACTCATTTCTAGCCTGCTTGGATGATCCATGCCCAGTTAGAGCCTTTCTCGTGCAGTGGCGAGACGGTCACGACACATGAGGCCATCGAGTTTCCCAGTCCACACCCAAAAGACGAGAATTAACGTCTGTTGGACTCTAGCCAATCCTTGAATCCTAGAAAATATAAGACTAGTACTGCAGTGACAAAGACTGACGAGTAAGAATTGCAAGAAGTATTTTGGGACGCAGGCAAGTACACAACAGTGAGCCTTCTTAACTCAATCTGCCACACCGGGAAATCTAAAAATGTACTGCCTGGCTACTTGTTCCCGTCCTTTGTGAAGTGACACGCCATGTTGGTATTCCAATCCTCTCAAGCAGCTTCAGATTAGGTTTTTAGAAGGAGATACATGTGTTAGAGGTGTTGAATTACAAAAAAAAAAATGAGGACAGTTTGTGTGTAGAGCTGACTGCAGGATGTAAACGCTTCTTTCCCAATATGGCCCTCTTTGGAGATCGTAGGAATGTGCAGACATGCAAGGTTAGTTTGGCCCAACTTTCGAAATCAATCTACATCGCTGATTCACACACGCAGAGCAGTAACAAGCCTAGAAATGAAATTGCTGGGTTACGTGCCCTTGAAAACTTCACGAGAATGGGAGGGCTCTGCGCTGTTACGAGTCTGGATCATGTAACCCTGGTTTTGTGTGTATGTACTTGTACAGGAGGGGAGTGAAGCAGGATGTTGGCCCGTTTCCAAAAGACAACGACAGGATTCTGTCTTAGTACAGACAGAGGGAGAGGGAGAGAGAGAGAGAAGGAGCAGGGATTGTTGCTCTGAGAAATAGGGTTGGGGGTGTCCTTTTAGCTTACCATTTGCATGCTGATGACGCTCGGTATCGTTACATGGAGGGCAGGTGTAGCTATTGATATGTTAATAAGGTCTCATGTGTTGTGCGTATGTGACCAAGTCAGCCAAGCCAGTGGTGTTGATCTTTACCTGTATGCTTAGTAAAAGAAAAAGCACTTGTTTTGGAAAGGCAGTAGCAAATGTGCTCCTTTCGTGCATTAACTTAAATATATTAAGAATGTTTTTGTCATATATGTATACATTTATTTGTTTTCTTAACATATGAATACCAACCAAGATGGGGAAAAACATTTTTACTATGTATGAGAGCTTGACTTTAGATATTTTAAGGTTTCAGTCCATCTACTTCTCCCTCTCACACTCTCCTTAGCATCTCCTCTGCAGCTGCTGTGTGGCTAGCTGTCTTGTACAACAGGGTTAAAAACAAGTCGCTCTGACGCCTGCCTCACCGGCGCGTTCCTATTGGTGCAGGCGCTGTGGAGCTACTCCAATGGGGTGCAGCATTTCCTTTGCACTGGGGGAGCGATGTTGCAGAGGGCTGTGCTGGTTGATTCTGTTTTGTGAGGAGAAGCAATGCTTCTTGGGAGAAAAATGTGGGAGGAGGAGGAGGAGGAGGCCCAGGGAAAAAAAACAAGGCCGAAAGGGGGTGAGGCAGGCAATCTGCGTAATCATCTCTCTCTGTCTCTCTCTAGCTTGCTCTCTCTCCTTCTCTCCTATTCATGTTTTATTGCACCCTTACGTTTTGTCCTTCATTTCATTTTCTTTCTCTCACGGTCACACTGCCTGTCTCTCTCTTGTCAGACGTGGTTTAGTATACTATTGCAGGGGGGGAAAAAAGCTCCCCAATATTTGAGTTTGGAGTCAGTCTCTCTCTCTTTTTCCACCTTTTGAGCTGCAAGCAGCCATTTTAGTCTTCTCCACATTAACTGTGTCCTCTCTTTCTGTTCTCACCCTTTTCACTGGTCGTCTGTTTATTTTCAGGTAAAATAAAAGATTAAAATGCCCAAAATGCTTTCCGTCACGTGAAGATTGCAAAACGTTTCCAAGCGTGTTTGCTCAGAGGGTGTTGTCAGGCCAGGAGAGAGCAAATATAAAACGAGGCAGAAGAAAAACAACCGAGAGCTTTTGCACTGAACTCAAGCCACTTGACACCAGCCCCTTGCAGCTGCCCTGTTTTGTAATGCACAGCACCAGGGCTAAAAACAAAAGGGGAAATGAAGGGCTGGTGCCAGGTTTTTCCTGTTCATAAGGGCCTTGCTCTGTCACCTTGAGCAAATGGTTCCTGTTGGGAAGAGTGAGGTGGGAATTTTTGCTTTCTTTTTTTGTAAACCGACACGTGACCTTTCGGCCAATCTTTTGAAACAGGTTTGGTCTTAAAATAGACCTCGAAACCTTTTGTTGTGTCCAGGAGCCACAGTACTTTTCCTGCGAGTGACACCTTGCAATTGTGTACTGGCTGGTATATCGTAATGTGCTGTGCTGCAAATGTTTTCGCGAGGTGGGGCTCTTATGTCACTTTGGATAAGACTATCCAGCCGAGAGGAAATGGAAATGTGAGGTTAATGTGTGAGATCATGTCGTAAGAGGAGTCTCGGCGTTAGCTTTATTTTTATTTTGGTTTAATTTTTGTTTAGCTTGTGTAGTTGTAGTTTAGAAAGCAGTACTCGGTCTCAGATATTCAGCAGGGTTTTGTGTAGTGCTCTTGGTTGCTAAGCCTCAAACAGTGGACAGTGGCTGGCTTGCCATGACTGCCCTGAAACAGATGATTGATTTTGTGTCATGCTAGCCCTGCTGCTGACTGCTCTCTCTCTCTCTCCCCCACCCATCTTATAGCATCCATTTGGTCTTTGTTCTCTATTGTGTGTCTCTCATCCCCAGTCTGGTCCCGGTCCATTCAGGCAGCTGGACATTGTTGTGTTAATGGCGGGCCACATCGTGCTCCCAGGACGCTTGACTGCTCAACATGACAACAGCCACATTGCAGCTAGAATTTCAGCATTATAATACTTGATAAAACTCAGCTGCAGGGTGCTAGATGTTGGCGTCACTTCTTCATATGTCACTTCATACCACCAGCCTATGCAGAGGAGGTGTTTTCTGTTGTGTGCAGTTGCCTGAATTGTTTTGTCTCTGGTCGAAGCTTGTTCCTAAACTGTTTTTTTAGCTTTTGTTTTTTTTAGCAGCTATATCCGTTTCAGGCAGCCCTTGTGCTGTGTAATAGCGTGTGAGGCGTATGATTGTGCTGCTGCTGCTGCTGCTGCTGTCTGGAATGGCTTTTCCATAAAAACAGAAACAGAAAGAAACATTTTTTGGGGGTAAAAGAGCATCACAGATTAGAAAAGTTATAGGAATACTTATTGAAATTCTGTTGAAATGATGCAGAGCTTTTGCTGTGTGCGTCTTGTTATTTTTGCCTGTCATTGAGTGAAGGAGAGAAAGAAGCTTTTATGTCAAAAGGGTGATGAAAGCATTGGTGAGTCATATTAGAACAAAGTCACAAAGGAACCACACAGACGTACAAGTACTTCAATCTAAAGGACTCTTTTGCAATCTTGTTAGTCAGTTTTCTATATGGGACGTTATAAAGCAGGCTACTAGTGCATGGCACATTTTTTTTTTTAGTTAAAATGGACATTTGTATTCTGTCTTTTGTGTGTGTTTTTACCCATTGTCTTATTCTAAATGCATTTTGGGTAGTGTGTAGTAAGATCTACTCAGAGCCACGATCTCTCCCTGGCCACATATCCCATCTGTCTTAAAGCCAGCCCTATTGATTTGCCTGTTTCATCTTCAATTTCCTCCTGCTGTATCTCAGAGTGCTGCTCGACCTGCGCAGTGCTTGGGAACGGCAGATATATTCATATCCTGCCTTTTTTACAGCAGCAAGCATGTGTGCGGGGGCAGACTGAGGGGGCTGGAGTAATCTCACTGGACTGGATGTGTTGTGGAGGTTTGGTCAGGCACAGGTGGACATTGACAGCATGGACACGCTGTTCAAGCCCAAATTGTGAGTTTACGTTTGTGTAACTGTGTGTGAATGCCGCTTTGTGAGGGTTTCACATACATGCAGAAAAGACGGAGTGATTGGACTGCTTTGCCAGTGCCAGTGTATTCAGTGTCTGATCAAGGCTTACACAAAATACAGGAGTAACATTATGATCTAATATTGTCATCTGAGAATGGACATGGGCCTTCTGAGGGTGTCCTGTGATGTCTGGCTACACAATGTTGTTAGTGGGGGGCTTTGAGTCGAGGAGCCTCTGTGGATTATTCCACAAATACTTGATCAGTTTGGGATCTAGTGATTTTGGAGGCCAGGTCAACACCTTGTCCTGTTTCTCTGAGTTGTTCCTAAAGTGTTTTTGTGTGTCTGTGTCAGGCTGCATCCTGCTGTGCTGCCATCAAGGAGTGTCATTGCTATGAGGTGGGGGTGTCTGGTCTGGTCTAGGTGGGTGCTACATGTCTAAGTAACATCCACACCAATGAATCTCAGGTCCAGAAGTTTCCCAGCAGAACATTAAATTGTCACAAGATGGTCGATGTTGTTTACTTCTCCTGTCAGTGGTCACGCTGTTGTGGCTAGTCAGTGTAGATGTTTATGTAAACACTTCTGTAAAATGAAAATGGATTGGGCATTTTTTCATTTTCATGAGATCATAAACAATGCCACTAAACACCGAGAGGAATGTACACAGCCCTCAGTTTGACTGCTATTTAAAAGGTGTGTTGTCATTAGCATGAAGAGCTCTTGTCCACTGTTTATGTTGCAGATACTTTGGATCTTATTTAAAACAATAAAATAATAATTCTAACGCATGACCTGATGGCAAACGTTGCCCGAGTAGTGATTCCCCTGTTAGATTCCCGTTAGCTGGACCAGGTGCGGCATGTCACTCCATTGTTCTACACATTTCCTGCCTCTAATAAATCATGGCACCAAAGGCCTAAAATTAAATCTTGAACATCAGTTCTACTTCATAACATTTTCCTTGTGTTAATGTCATGTAATAACATGAGATTAAATATTATTATTACTTGTGTGGCTACATTTTGAATAACCAGATATGTATGTATTGATTCCTGACATATTTGTGTGATCACAGATCCTAGACGTGTCATTTTCTTCTAGTTTGTTTGTAGGTTTCTGTTCCTACATCAAAGCATTACATATATACATTGATTCAGTTGACTCTGCCACAAGCCAGTAGGCTACTGTAAACAGCAATGAGTGTTTCTGCACGTCTGCCAAACCAAACACTTCTACAATGGAACATGGAGGCAGAAGATTTTAATCAAGGCTTTGACTCCCATTTGGAGTCAGCCCACAAGTAAGCTCACGTGACTTAAGTTCCATATGAGCTCACAGTGAATGATCGGTCTCTCGGTCTTCATTTGCACATTTGTTTAAACTCATAATGAAGTTGTATTTCCAGTTATGTACATCTTTAAATTACAAATTGTTGATTCAGATACTTAAATGAGGTCAGGACTCGCCCACTCCACGACGTCTCCGTGAAATGTTAAGGCACATTTGAGCAGCATGACAAGCAAAACAAACCACTAAAGATAATAGAACACTACACAATATGTACACAAGCTGTGCTAGAAATGTTTTAAAACTTTCCAAACCGTCCATTAGAGGACGTCTGTAGAAAATAAATAATTTCAAGTTTCAGACTGTGACAGGTTCTAAAAATCTTACACACGGACGCGCACAGATGAGCCTCTACTGAACACAACGATATAATTTGCCTAGTAATGTGCAGCAGCCGGCAGTTTAAGTAGATGGAGATAATATTTGACTCATGACTAAACCAGAACAGGACAATCCACATTGCACTTCCCTCGAGAAAACAATGATGTCATGCTCGACAGTTTGATTGGGTTTATTCACATTTTCTCCTCACCACTGTCGTGTAATCTTGGGAAGCAAATAGCACAATGGGTAACACAGAGAGAGTGATTTACATTGAGCGCATATGTTTATGAATCAGCCCTGTAGTGTTTTTTTGTTAGTATATATTTGTGTGCGGTTGTATTTTTGTGTTGACCTAATTAGATCAAGTGAACTTTGAATTGATGCATCTGTTTTGTTTCTTTTAGTATATCACTCTGCTGAGCTCTCTTCACATGTTATATATATTGTGTATTTGTGGTGTTGAACTGCTGTGCTTGTGCTCTCTGGTTGGATTTGTTTGTGTCCCTGCATGAAATGTTTTATTGTTATATTGTACAATTCATTTCAATCAAGCCTTGACTATAACAGAAACAGTGAGGTAATATATATATATATATATATATATATATATATATATATATAGAGAGAGAGAGAGAGAGAGGTGGGGGATTTGTGAGAGAAGAGTCTCCTTTGCTGTTCATTTTGTGCCCATGTCCCTCCCCCCTGGACTTGTCTCCAAAATGGCCTCTGTTCTAGTGGAAGAAAAGACTTTGTTGAGCCTACTGGTAATTTGAGCCTGGTATTCATTGCCAGAGAAACAAGCAAGGAAAAGGAGGAGGGTGGTGGGGAGAGGAGAAGGAGGAGCAGGGAAGTAGAAAAAGGCTTCCCTTCTTTGTATGAAATTATCTCCCTAATTCACCGTTGTCTTCTCTTGGAATCTTCCGAAATAGTTCCTCTCTCTGTGAGTCGAGTGGAAGCGAGGGGGCAGAGATCATCAACTGGGACACTTGGCAGTCAGTGGTTTTTGAAGAAGGCTTTGAATGAAGCACTCTGGGTTCCAGCCCATATATCAAAGCTAAATATGCTACAACCTTGAATTCAGCCTTCATGTGTCCAGGTTTGCTGTTTTCACCATGTCGCTCTTCAATTCCTGTGCCCAAAATTACATTACACGTCTGTATCCTTATCTGTACCTGCCGAGGCAAAATAGAGTTTAGGTCTGCAACTAGTCAGATTAGGAATTACACTTAAACAATGTAGACGGCTGCATAAATAAAATAAACTTTCTTTCCCCCAAAATGACAACATTACACTTGATACTGTCATAATACTTTACACCAATACTTTACAAAATGACTCTGCTCTGTCTGCACATACAGTAATAGACCAGCTACTAGCATAAAAGCTAGTTGCTAGCCTGCTGTTTTACAGAGGTGGAATCTTCCAGAATGTGTTTCCTCTTTAAATGTTCGTGCATAGCTGAGGTGGTTCAGCTTACAAATCTTAAGTATCTCCGAGCATGAAATGTTCCCAAACTTTGGACCTTTATATTTTTAACGTTAGCTTCCATGTTGCTGCTGCCTCTTCTGCTCCCGGTCACTCGTGTGCATGTGCTGTCAGGGCATCAGCGATTTGGGAACAGTGAGATGTCTCACTCTGAGCTAGTTCACTTGGCAACGGTGGAACATTGTTTAGCGTGACATTGCATACCCTGGAACACACGCCCGATGACGTAACTAACGACCTGTCGAATATTTGTCGACTAGTCTTTGCACCCCTATTTGAGTTAGAGCAGAAAGTTCAGCTTCCTGACATTTCCTTGTTTCTGTCCAGCAGTGTGTGTATCCAGCTGGACGCGGCTGACGTTCTCTGTTTGACAGCGAGCATGGTTGGACTGACCTTGACATTATTGGAAGTCCCCTGTCTTGCTGTGGTTGCCTCAGTGCTGGATCGCAAGGGCAGCACACACTGTAGCCAGGGGACCACAACCGAAATGTCATCCGTCCTGTTGCAGTTAATTCAGATGGCTGTGCTTGAATGTTAGGATGTTTTTATATTAATTTTTTAAAAGCGAGACTTTGCTTTGAACCTCATCAGCCTGGAGTTTTGGGAAGCAATGTATTTGCAATGTTTTTGCCCAGGGGATGAACTTGGTGTGAGCCAAATCCTCTCCTTGGCTTGTGAACGGAGCACGGGGGGCCTGTTCCTCCGTCTGCAGCCGTGGCTGCTGCCTCTGGCTCAGCGTCTTTCTGGGCGGCTAAGCAAGGCAGCCAGCGAGGCAGGGAGGAGAAGAGAGAGAGAGAAGAGAGAGAGAGAGAGAGAGAGTGTAGTGTGGGTCAGTGTTTCAGCAGAATGCAGTCACATGATGAGTGGGCCGGGCCTCATGTTGGATGACTCACCCCTGTGGGTGCCTTGGAGAAAAGTGCCTCCTGTTGGTTCTTTTTATTAGTGCATCCTAATGGGAGTGAAAGCAGAGCTCTAAAGCCCCTGGTTGTTTTTCTGCTCTTTCAATAGCGTCCCCTCCCTCCTATCCTTGCTGGTAGCCTGTGTGTGTGGATGAGAAGCAGGCTAATAACGCCATGTCCGTATCCTGTTATCATCTGAGACACAAGCCAGACAGAAAGCTTTCTGCAGCTCCATAAAGCCTTCTTTGTCATCATGAGTCAGCAAATTTGGTTCTTCATTAGGTGTGCAAGGAAAAAGACACAACAACTCCCCACATGTCAGTATTCAATTGAGAAAGCTGTTGTGACCTCTGGTAATGGAGACCTGTTTTATATATTTTTATTGGAAAAGTATCTGAAAAAACAGCATGTCAAAACAAAATGGCACACCTTTCCAGTTTTAGTTCATCCATGAATGGAATGAAGGAAATGGCATAAACGAGCAGATAGCAGTAAGTAATATTCTGGAAATATCATTAGTTATGTTGAAAGATAAATAAATCAATAGCTAAGGAGGAAATAAATAAGATGGAATAATAAAATAGTCAAAAATGTATGAGCAGGCAGGTCGGCAACGTTTCATATAGCAAACAGGAAGAAATGAGACATTGGCTGCTTTTGGTGATCTCCAGACGTGAGGATTGGGATTAATGTGTAGAAAGGTTACATGAACATAGAGCCTATGGCTAATCCTGTAGATCCCATAGCAGAGGCACAGAGGCACCGGGTCCTACAGACAAAATGAATATAAGGAGAGGAACATATCCTGAATCATATCATTGGGAGGCAGCTGTCCAAAAAAAATAAAATAAGTGGATATCAGTTTAAGTAGAAATGATCTAAGAAGCCTCTAAGAATGTAATTTTCTCCAAATTCAGACATGTTAGCCAATGTTTAAAAGGTGGAGGCTGAAGAGATTTTAGGGTAGGGCCCAAATAAGGAAGGAAGTGTTAGTGTGATTTTATGACCAGCTTTTTACTAAGTGCTATAAGGAAGCCAAAAGTGTTTTCTTCAGGGCAACAATTGAGCCGTTTTATTGTCAGAAAATGACTTTCCAACACTTTATTTGGTTCTTTTTCCTGCTGTGACAGCTCCACATGTCTGCAATCCTTACTATCCTTCAATGCATCAGACCCAGTGCTGACTGTAACTTTAACTCCACAGCTGTGTATTTCAGTAATGTTTTAAAAATGTATTAATTGTGTAACCAAAGGTACAGGAAAGGAAAATAGGGAGGTTCCCCCCCCCCCCATCATCATATCACATGACACGCTGAGTCATGTAGCAGGCTCGTCGTCTCTGCCCTGGCTTGGTATCGGTGTGTGTATAACTGACGTCCTCACCGTCTTCCGCTCTCTGTCCACAGGTCCCCCATGACCCTGAGCCGTGGGCTTCGGCTCGGCGGCACCCCACTTCTGGAGTGGTCTGCTGCTTTAGTCGGGACCCTGTGATCCCTCTCCTCACCTCTTCTTGTCCACCCTCCTCCCCATCCTGCCCCCCTTTCCCCTCCCCCTCCTCCCCCCTCTTCCCCCTCCCTCCCACGCGTCGCTGTGCTGGACGTCATGAGCATAGTAATCGCGCTGGGAGTCACCACACCTGAAACGTCTTACTCAGATATGGCTGCTGGATCAGAGTAAGTTGTCACTAAAAATAGTTTTTCTTTTTGCCCTCTGACTTTTACAACCACATTTCCAAAGAAACAAAAGTTGGGCCATGTTGTAGAATGTAAATAACAATAGACTGCAATGATGTACATCTCACTAACCTAAAAGGAGTAGTGGTACAAATACAAAACATCAGTTGCTGAGACTGAGAAATATTACACCTAATTTTTGATAAAAGAAAATAAATGTGCTCATTAAATTCTTCAACTTTTTTTTTTTCCCGCATTATGAAACGAGGAATGCAACAGACGTGGACCCAGACTGTTTATCAAGCAAGAATGTTAATCATTTTGCTTTTACAGTAAAGGATCTCCTCTGTTTACAAACTCTGTTGTTAGAAAAAGAAGAAGTAGTGATGACAAACTGGAGCATTTCACCCATTTGATATCTTGTATACAGCGCTGAAATGATTTTTTAAAACATTTACACTGTGACCCAAGTATTTTAGATACTTGGTTGTATATGTAGACGCAGTGACTTTGCTGAAGTAGGACAAGAGTTGGGTAAACAAACCCATTCTCTAGTTTCTCTAGTTTTAGTGTCAGTGACCTCTTGGTTTTTGAGGTGGTCTCAGTTAATGAAGGGTTTTCCCTTTAGAAAACATCCAAGAATGCTGAATCCCCGGCTTTGTTTGACTTTCCTCTACTTCTGTACAACCTTGGGTTGTGATAAATATGCTTCCTTCCAATATTTTGTCAGCAGTTTTCGGTCAACTCCACAAAGTCTGCTGGAGAGATCAAACGAGATGGGAAGTGCAGTCGTCCAAACACTAAACTTACCCTGACAGAAATGAAGTAAATACAGTATGTGACTCTTCAGTCAGGCTCATTGTACACAGAACTATCAGACCGTAGCCTTATAAAAACCTGAGTTGGAGCTAACGTTTCCTGTCATGAGGCACATCAATGGCATGCTGAAATAGTTATGTAATAGTTGGTTCAGTTAACGTATAATCATTTGCACATTTTTGTGCGTTCGCTCGGGACAGAACAACCTCCGGATCTTAATTATCACCCCTTGTTGTTCTTTTTATGTTATTGTGATGACTGGTTGCTGTTATTGTCTGGCCTGCCCTTTGTATAAAGAATATAAACATTGTTTCTGAAAATACTCGGCCTCAAACAGCCTACGTAAAAACATTTGCCACTTTTCTTTAGGTAAGCCTGCTTATGTGAGATTATTCAGACTGTTGGCCTCTCGATCATTCAGCTATGTTCACACTCTCCTTAAGCTTCCTACAAGTCTTGGAGCAAAACAAAAAACACATTGTCGATGCTGAGATATAAATTAATTCTGATATTTTGTCATTTGAGTCTCAATTAGATTTAAATTTGCTCCAAAAATAGAAAAATTAGGCAGCTTTAAGCGAGGTTGTTTACTGTCTGACCAGACTTAAACTAAATGGCAAAGGTGTTGCATAAGGGCTGCTCACATGCTACAGACTGGCCTTTAACTTTAGAGTCTTGGTGCCATCTAGTGACCGATGAGTGTAGTTATTAAAACTGTTCTTTACATAACATCTCTGAAAAAGCAAAGGGGGTGGGGGTATTAACTGTATCATTCCTAATTTAATACATCTGTATATATATTTTGTATTTTCCAGCCCTGAGTCAGTTGAAGCAAGCCCTGCAGTGAATGAGAAAAACTACAACCACAGCTGTGGGAGTGCTCAGAGTCATGGGTATCGGGGACTGCCATATGCTGTGAGTTCGTACATGCTCTCGTTTAATTATCAGTTCTAATCATAGCATGTCTTATTGTATGAAGTAAGAGGCTGACTAAATGTTTAAAAGCTAAAATAATAACTCAGTTTAATCTGTCCAGTCTTTCCTTTTTTTCTAATCTTTTCAAGTTCTTTGTTCTGTTAATATAGTGCAGTGTGATTGAAATGAGCAGTTTGTAGTGCTTTTAGTTTTACATACATGAATATGTGCCTTGCTGTTAGTCTTTAGTAACAACGGACTGTTTCTGTTATTAACAGCTGTACTGTTTCACATACCTGTTTTTTTGCCCTCATTTTCATTCGTCTCCATTTTCCGTTTCCCTTTTTTTGCCTGAACACCCGTTGTTTGAAGATGCAACAGTCTTCCGTTGTGTGTTGTCAGGATCACAACTATGGCGCGCCCCCTCCCCCTACCCCACCCGCCTCCCCGCTCTCCCAAACCATCATTCCCCGCATGGATCTCAACGGTGTGGTACGCAACTCCCGCTATCACGAAACCACTGAGGACAACTCAGCTGACAGTGATAGCTCCTCAGAGGAGGACGGTGCCGTGCCCGGCTGGTGTAATTGCAGCCTGACGCCAGATGGCCTGCTCATCAAATGTGACAACTGCAGGTGAGAGATGGAAAACTCGTCCCATCTGGACCTTGGAGCATGACGTCCTGTTGCTGTGACAGATGCGGGTGTGGCCATTACACCTTTCAGTATATGACAGGAAGGAGCTTTCCTAGAACCAACTTAGACCAACGTCTGTTTGGCTGAAAGTTGTTCTGGGGTTGTTCTTTTGAGATCTAATATGCTGCGGCAAACATCTGCCGGGTCAAATAAATTGCTTGGGCAAGCTTTGTGCAGAGATGGACAGAAGAGTAACATCAAACACGTCATCTGAGCGCCGTGGAGTACACTTTGATTGGCTGGAGGTCTGTCCAGTTCTGGACGGAGTTTATTTTCCTCTTTATCAGTTGAAGCACACAAACATAATAAAATCCAGTGCTACCAGACTCATGTGCTGATTAAAAAATTGAGTCAGGGCTGCATCAAGGTAGTGAGCAGCAGCACAACAAAGCTGTAATTGATTTTATATTGTGGATTGTGTTTTATTTTATTATTTTTTTTAAGTGCAGTCGTGTTCAGGTTATGGAATTAGCACGGCAAATTATGCTCTCATGTTCTGTGCTAGAATTAATGTGTTGAGCATAAGGGGACCAGCTGTCCGTCCTGTCAGTTTGATGCTGCTATACATGCATGGTCTGGTCTGGGGCCGGCCGCCGTAGGCTAAATATAACTCTACTGTATAATAACGTTAGGAAATCACATTTCATAGTAATTACACTCCCCTCCACTAAACGTGTGACTCTAAAAGAGACACACTTACAAAGTCTAATGTAATAACGCAGCTGTAAAAACAAAAGAATCATAACTTTTCACTCGGCTCTTAGTAAATCTGGCTGGTTATGTCAATCTGTCTAGACCTGGTTTTGTTATGATAATATCAAAGAACTCTTTTGCGATCAAGCTACAACATGATGTTAAACCGTTTGTCGTTGTGTTTTTTGCAGGGGACTGGACCGAAGGAGAGGATCTGAAGGCCAACACAGAAAAACAGAAAATGTCTCTGGTACGATGCTTAATTCACGCCAAGATGCATTTCAGTGTCAGTTAAATTTTGTCGTATCTGACGCGTATACCTTTCCTTTGACGTTTATTTTTCTTTCTGTAGCCGGAGAAAGCAGTGCAACAGAGAGTGGTGATGAAGAGGTGTCGCCCTCCACCATCTCCTACACGGCTACCCAGCACACGCCCACCAGCATCAAACTCACGGTCAACCGAGTCAAAAGGAACAAATCCAAAAAGAGGAAGAAGAGCACGGAGAAGGCCCGTGGAACGACGAAGAGCAAGAAAGTTAAGGTGAGTATGTGTCGCACACTGAAAACAAAATGATTGGCTGTAAACGTGTGGCTCAATATGGTGGCGATGTAAAGTGTAGCTCTGTTAACGTGGGTTTATTTCCTTCTTTCAGGCTTTCAGAGAGGGCTGCAGGAAGTCTATGAGGATGAAGGTACAGTTTAACATTTAAGCATTAAACGTCACCGTTTCTCTTCAAAGACAAACTTATCACACCTTGCTCCACCCTCTCTCCTGTCTAGAACTCAACCACGGAGGCCAGCGTGCTGGATGAGAACACAGCGGAGGGATGGGAGAGCAAGATCCGCCAGTGGACGGACCAGTACGAGGAGGCTCTGGCCAACCAGTACAGCGCCGACGTCCAGACGCTGCTCCAGCTTCACCGGGCCGCCAGTACGACCGTCTCCAAGTCGGAGAGTGGCACCACAACGCCTCCTTCCACCACACAGATCCACACCTCAGTCGACCCTATGGACACCATCAACCGCACTGAGCTGGCCTGTAACAACACCGTGCTGGGCTCACAGATGCAGGTCAGCAAAAGTCCAACAGTAGCAGTGGTGCAAAACACTTTATATTAAACCTTTGACCGTTAATTCAGTTATTGCTTCTGCATAACTTGGGTGTTAAGCTGGTTTCTGTATCTTGTCTCTCTGCAAATAACCGTTTACAGCTGTGTAATCATGCCTTAATAGAACCTGTATGACAGTTTTCTTGCAGTTAGGCAAATGAATACATTTTGATTTGTTGTCTGTAGCTCCAGCTGGGCCGGGTAACGCGGGTGCAGAAACACAGGAAAATCCTCCGAGCGGCCAAAAACCTGGAGCCAGACACGCTAGTTATTGAATACAGGGGAAAGGTCATGCTGAAGCAGCAGTTTGAAGTGAATGGGCACTTCTTCAAAAAGTAAGACTACTACTAAATTGTAGTTTGCTCTGCTCACACGTGTACAACTTTTAATACTCTTTTTGACGTCTTTCTCCAGACCCTACCCTTTTGTACTGTTCTACTCAAAGTTTAATGACGTAGAGATGTGTGTCGATGCAAGGACCTTTGGAAATGACGCACGCTTCATCAGGAGGTCTTGTACACCCAATGCTGAGGTAGGTCAGGCCTTCTTTTAAGTGCATGCCAGAGTAGCTGCTTCTTTAAATCATTTTTTGTAACTGAAATAATTTTGGACTTTGCTCCCTTCACCAGGTCAGGCATATGATTGCTGAAGGAATGATCCATCTGTGTATATATGCTGTCAGTCAAATTACAAAGGACGCTGAGGTCACCATTGGATTTGACTACGAGTTCAATAGCTGGTTAGTGCTGCTCTTTACCTCCCACCTGCTTTCATCTGACAACGGGGCACCTATTTACATCGATCAGGCGTAACATTATGACCAGAGAAGCGAGGAAACTTCTGGACCTGGCTTCATTCATTCATTGGTGTGGATGTTACTTAGACATGTAGCACCCACCTAGACCAGACCAGACACCCCCACCCCATAGCAATGACACTCCTTGATGGCAGCAGCCATCCCCAGCACGATGCAGCCACAAAAACACTTTAGGAAGAAGAACAGCACAAGGTGTTGACCTGGCCTCTAAATTCACTAGATCCCAAACTGATCAAGTATCTGTGGGATGATCCACAGAGGACCCTCCCCTCAAAGACCCCCCCCACTAACAACATCCTGTTACCAGACACCACAGCTGTTTTTGTAGGCACAAGGGAGACCTACACAACATTAGGAAGGTGGTCATAATGTTACGCATGATCAGTGTACATATAATGCTATATATAGTTAAAAGATGTGTGCGTCTGCTTAGTATTTTATGATTTTTCCTGATTTTGCATCTCGTTGCTACAGACTCTCACGTGTTTTCTCTCGTGTGATCATTTGTTTCTCTCTCCTCATTAAACACCAGTAACTACAAAGTAGACTGTGCCTGCCATAAGGGCAACCAGAACTGCCCGGTGCAGAAGCACAACCTGAGCCCCAGGGAGAGCTTGCTGAGCCCCCCCTGCCTTCCGCCACCTTCCCCCCTGGTTGGCGCCGAGACCCGACGGAGAAAAGCCCGGAGGAGAGAGCTGGAGGGGTCTCAGGCCGGTGACGGCAACGGCAACCAGACCCTGGACCAGCAGCAGGGGGCCAAAGATGTGACCAGTGACACAGAGGTGAGGAAGAGACTTTGGTTAAACTGAGTACGTGTGTCAAATATTAATGTGACCACAAACGTATAATAAAGTCTATAAACTGGATGTTTGTTTATAAGGAGGGATCTCTTCCAGATCTTACTCTGTACCAATGTCTGGCTCCGGTAGTGTTAAGATTTACAGGTGCATTACCACCACCTACTGGGCTGGAGTGTTGCTCTAAAGCTACAGAAGTTGTGGCGCCACAGTCTGCATCTACTTCCTGATAGGATCATGAGGGACATTCCTTTCCGTACTCACTGATCTGGCACAATATTCTAAATGATATCCTGTAGCTTGTGTTGCGCTGTTATCCTGGGATTGGAGAGATATAATATTTGTTGTCTGTGCATGTAGGAGAGACTGCTGGACGAGGTCAAGGTGGAAGACGGAGAGGAAGGAGAGGTGGATGAAAACGGGGTTGTACTCTCCAATAAAAGAGTAAGCCAGAGTCTGATGTTCTAAATATTCATCAGTAATTTGAGTTTGTGTTTCTGCCAATACTGACTTGTGTCTTTGCCTATTCATAGACTTTTAACAGCCTGGAAAGGAGGAGAAGGAGAGGAACCGATGCAAGGGAGGACGGCGTAGAAACTGAGGATAGAGCAGGAAACCCTGCAGGAAATGCCCCCGTACCCCAAAGCACCGGAGTGGGGGTCAGCACAAGACGCACCACATACGTCGTGGTCAGTGAGAAAACCTTTTTTATTTTTGTTATTCTTCAACGTGGCACCTATTTAATCTACTTCATTCATATATTCTCAAACAGGAAGCCCCATCTGTTGAAGAAAAGCCCTCATTACCCAGCCTGCCTGCCCCAGTCGCTACCCCTAAACCCGCAAGACCCACGAAGCCTCGGCCCAAAAGTCGGATATCCCGTTACAGGTCGAGCTCATCCCAGCGTGCCCGGCGGCAGCGTCAAGCCCTCGCTCAGCAGGCCGCCGCCGCCGCCGCCGCAGCCTCGGCGATGGCGGCAACACCGGCATCGGCTGATCAGGGTGCTACTCTGGATGAAGAGGGATCTCAGGGCCCATACGGTGCTGAACACAACCACGGGGAGAGCGGTCTGGGGGGGCATCTCCTAGATGGAGATGGCCACAGCCTGAACTGTATGAACAGAGGCAACTTGCGCTACCCCAAAACCAAGAAGGTTAGTTTGTAGATCACTAGCTAAACCTGGGTTTAACTCAAGCATCCCTAATCTTATTTATTATTATTTTATGTTCCATGTAGTCTCAGTTAATCGCTATTTTCTCTCTTTCTCTTCTTAGTACCTGGTGACAGAGTGGTTGAATGACAAGACGCCCGGAGGAGACAAGGTCCACCAAGAGATACCCGTCGACCGCCCGCTGCGGATAACCACTGATCCCACGGTGCTGGCCACCACCCTCAACATGCTTCCAGGCCTCTCCCACTCATCGCTCATTTGCACCACACCCAGACACTACGTCCGCTTTGGCTCGCCCTTCAACCCCGAGAGACGCCGGCCCCGTCCACTACAAATGGACGGCACTTATGGCTGCTACAAAAAGGTGAATAGGTAGCACGGAAAACTATTAACGCGGAAATGCTGTCGTCCTTTGAGGCAATACTGTTGAAGTTATATGTTGAAAACCGAGGACATTTTGGTTCTAAGGGATGTATGAGGATTAAGACTCAGTATTAGGGGCTGACAAACACGTGTCCGCTCCCTCTTAAACAGACAGTGGATGATTTGCAGTATCATCTCACCTGGAAACCACCCAGATGGACCATCTTGTAGCTTCCTGGTTGTGTTTATTGCTGCTCTCTGTATTTATTTATATGCACAATATGTGTATGTTTCTAGCAGCTCATTCGGTGACTACGACCAGATGTAGAATAGGTTTAGATGGTATCTAGTGACCGTTAACGGTTATTTTTGGCATGGAAAAGGATGGCCTTTGAGGAAACATTGCTGGGCAACACAGCTACGTCACGACAGGCGCGTTGCTGTGGATACGAGGATTTATTGTTGATCGTAAAGTTGTTTTAATGAGCAGTTCGAGAAAGAGAGAGAGAGATGCAAGCAACAACGTGTTTCTAAAAAAAGATTAATGTCCTTTTTATACAAATATCTTCAATTCTATTCGTAGTTTTACCTTTTGCAAAGCTCTTAACCTATGGGTGCTCCTGAATTAAATTATTTAGAATAATTTCTCAAATGCTAAGTCTTCATCATCTTATTTGTGATCCATCATTTCTGTTGCCTTGATGCAGAGATGGATAAAACAGGTGGAGGATGAGAGTTGCTCCGCCAGTGTGGAGGATGGGACAGAGTCCACCTCCTCCCAGCAAAGCACCAGTAGCAGATCCACCCCCAACCCAATGTCCATCGGTACGTACACTGCCGGCTCCATCACGAGCGCACCTCTCCTTCCTCTCCCTCTTAGCACATTTACTGAAATCAGACAAGAACTAACAGGCTGATTAGTATCTGACTGCTAAAAAAAAGAAGGCGCTGCAATCCAGATAAAAGTATTTTATGTGTATTTTACATCATGAGTGTGTCCAACGCTGTAAATTACAGAAGTCGGTGCACCGTTTAAGAAGCGCCGCTCCAAGTACATGACTGAGACGACACCAGCACCCTCGGACCACTTGCTTCGGCCGCTCTCGCCGATCACACCGCCGCTCCCGGACGACTCCCCCCACTCGCTGCTCAACACTCCCTGTGGCTCGTTACTGCCCAACGGCCTGATCTACTCGCCCATGGCCTCGCTGCCCGCCAGCCGCTGCAACACGCCGCTGCAGTTTGAGGTAAGGCCACAAGCTCGTGAACGGCTGCAGGCACAAATAAAGCACCGTGCTGCAATTACATCAGGTCCAGTGATATCTTAACTTCATGCAGCAGTTTTAATGTTTTCTAATATATCTAATTGGTTTAATGCACCAACCTGCAGTTTATGCAGCTTCTCAGCGAGTTGCCGCTAAACTGTTGCTCAAGTGCACATTGTTCTTATATCTTCTTCTTCTTCTTCTGTTTAAACAACTGCAACAAGTGTATTTGCATCAAATATAAAACGGTTCCTTTGTTCTAGACACTCTGAGGTTTCTAATTGCCTTTTCTTGCCGTCTAGAACATATCATCCCCTGAGGCGTCTCCAGTACACCGACCGGAGTCCATCTCTCCGGAGGTACTGTCCCATCACGTTGTCCTTATTGGCACTGTCCTTAAATGGAACTTGTCGCTCACCTGTGTTCTCCCTTTTGTCTTACTCTTCTTCAGCCATGTCTTCAAACAGACTTCGACATCCCACGGCCTCAGTTCACAGACCTGTCCCTCCCCTCCAGCCTGGAGAGCCCCGTGGCCGTCACGTCGGATGACTTTTCCCTTCCTGGAGGCGCTTCAGGCCAAGATTCCCAGGGCCTGTCATCTGTAGGGGCCGGTTCCCTAAACCCCGTGTCGGGTCCTTCCTCGGACCTTAACGCTCAAACCAGGGAGCAAGCTTTCAGGACAGAGTTTAACCTCATATACACCTGCTCACCCCTCAACGCAAACCTGGGCATCCCCGTGAACACTGACCGACGCCTCTCCCAGTCGGAAGGAGGCTTCTCCCCCGCGGAGTCGTTCCACAGCTCCATCAGCGCCCAGGGGCTGGTTGGAGACGTGGGCCCCGGCTCCATGTCGCCTTACGGTGAGCCTCATTATGGGGGAGGCTACCCAGACAGCGGCACACCTCCTCACACCAGCAACCCACCGCAAAAAAAGAAGGCAAGTTCTCCGCATCTTAAAGAATGTGAAAAATGTCTTGTAATCAGAGCGGAGGTAAGACGCAGGCGCCTCATCGTTCAAGCACGGGTGACTTTGAGTGAGTTATGTGCAAAGCCAGATCTGCTTTTCCTCCTTTCGTAATCAAAACACAACAGAACGGCTTTTTAGAAGGAACCCTTTTAACGATTTCATGTGTATATCTGAAATGATTTCAACTCTGTAGCTTTGATCCTTCCTCATCCTTCCCCGCTCCCGACCCTACCCCCACACCCCTCCTCTCCTTCCTCGTTCCCAATCCTCCCCCTCGTTGCTCCTTGACTCTCTTTGCCAAGTCTCTCTTCCACTTTTCTTCCAAGGCAGAGGGCCAACCAGCATACCATTAGTCTGCTGACAGGAAAGCCAGATTACCAGGCTATAGCTGTAAGAAGTGAATACAAGCCAGTACAAAATATGGTGAATATTCTCCCTACAACTACATCTTTAGAAGTGTGCATGTAAATATTGTTTCTTTGCATCTGCATACAACACCCACCCCGTGCTCTGACAACTCCGTCTCCCCCCACCCCCTCCTCCTTCAAACCTACATTGAATTACGAAGTTTTGAGAATAATTTATTTATTTATTTTTTATCCCATTTCAGTCAAACTCATTGTTAAAGGTTCATCCATTGCCTTCAGCACCAGAGGCGGATGGTTGATAAATTCTTAATGATGGTGTAGGGATGAAAACCCATGTGTCCTTGGCTCATCCATCTCATCCATGGCTCTTTCCAAAACCGTATCCAGTGGTTCGACCAGCCTCTGCTGTAAGCTACGGCTAATTTAGCCAACATGCAGTATGACAAGACACGTGTGAAATCTCTGAGGAGGATTTAAAGTTCCTGACCTGAACTGTGGTGAAGTAGAGCCTCAGCTGCTAATTGTCTTGATCGTAGGTCTGGTCTGGCCAAGCTCAAATAAATAAAAACCCCAAGCTATTACATTTGCTTTCAAGTAAGACAAAGAAACGCATCTAATTCTCTCCGTTGTGACGCTAGAACAGAAAGACTGTGGCTGAAATGATCATTTATCCAAGTAGTTTGTGACTCGTTCTCTGTTTGTGATTAATCGTTACGTTTGCAGACGTAGTTGTTGGTGTAGTTTGTCCACACCTGACGGCAGAAGGCCTCTTATTCAAATACATATAAATCAACACTTTGCTTTCTCATAGTTTTTGCTAAAACTCTCACCCGTCTTTAAGAAACTTTAAATTTCTGGTCCATTTCTGAGCTATTCAAGTTGTGACTTCTTATTTTATCAGTTACTTTACTCCATGAAGACAACAGACACTCAAATATAAACCAAATGTCGCTGTGTCTTGCGACAAGCCGTTTGTCTTGTAACCATTTGATATGGTTTACTCTTTAATGTCACAAACCTGCAACAGAGTTTACCTGCTGTAAACATTCCTCTGTGGATTTTGTTCCTGAGCCCGTCCTGTCAGTTAAATCACCATGAACACGTGACTGATTAACCAGTAACATATGGCATTCATTTATTGGTGTGGATGTTACTTAGACATGTAGCACCCACCTAGACCAGACCAGGCACCCCCACCCCATAGCAGAGACACTCCTTGATGGCAGCAGACATCCCCAGCAGGATGCAGACACAAAAACACTTTAGGAAGAAGAACAGCACAAGGTGTTGACCTGGCCTCCACATTCACTAGATCCCAAACTGATCAAGTATCTGTGGGATGATCCACAGAGGACCCTCCCCTCAGAAGACGCATGTCCATTCTCTGATGAGCCACCACAAGGGATATTAGGAAGGTGGTCATAATGTTATGCCTGAGTATAGAAGAGACGATATTTGCTTTTGCATTTTCTGGTGGTGACGATATGTAATAGTAGTGCAAAGCATGAGCACAAAGGTTGAACAGGAGACGCTGCGTCTGAGTCCTCCTTTGACTCTGACTGGATCCAGGATTCGTTCCCACCTGCACATTTTAACGGCAGGTGTGAACGAAGCCTTAGACTCTGAACCAGAGGAATGACTGCAGCATCTGAAGCCTGTTGTTGTCAGACCCATCTAAAATGGTGCCCCCCCCCAACCTTTTTATGCACCACGGACCGGACCGGTCTAAAGATGGAGCAGATAAAAATACAATAAAATGATAAGACCGGAATAAAAACTGTAGGATTTTCTCTATAAAATAATAATAATAAATGTAAATCAACTATACTCACGTCCAACAACAGAACACGAATAACATCCTCTCTGGTCGCTATGGTAACGTTAAAACATGCCTTCAAAATAAGACGCACCACAAAAACAAAAAGTGCAAGAAAATAGCTAGTACTCACAATCGCACTGAATCAGTGGGACCCCTGAGCTTGCTCTGCTGCAGTCAGACGGTCCCATGTGTCCAGTCTGCTCCGTAATTTTGTTTTGGTAGCCGTCCCCTGCTTCACACACACAAGACGTCGGAAATGGCAGCGGTGTTTTCAGTGCTGCTGTGGCGATGTCGGGGTATTCTGCCACGACTTTAATCCAGAACACCGGCAGAGTTTTTGTCTCAAACAGACGTTTTTGTTAGCGAGACGTATCACATGATCTACGGTCTCGAGGCCGAGTCATAGACGGATGTAACGGAGAGAATCCGGTCGTATTTCCAAAATAAAACATCATTCAGACTCAGATTATTTGTTCTTTGTGTTCGGCCCGGTACCGGTCCGGGGCTCGGGGGTTGGGGGGGGATCACTGATCGTAAAGGACTCTTACGACGCTCCGGTCATTTCAGGCTTCATCTCTCCCCCCATTGTTGCATCCTCAAGTTCAGGCGAGAGCCATCTACGTCAGCGTCTGACTCGTATCATCCACCTTTCTCCATATACTCCCCCCTTTGTTCCCTTTCTCTGTCATGAAGCTGGGACGAGCGTTCTCATTGTCATTGTTAAGTGTAGAGGTGTGTGTGTGTGTGTGTGTGGGCGAACCGTGTGTGTGTGTGTGTGTATAGTTGTTGTTGTTGTTGTTGTTGTTTCAGCGTGGTTGCATCATGGCGTGGTGCATTCAAATTGCCTGCTTTTCATTTTATTTATTTATTTATTTGTTCAAACTGTTACTAACAGTGCATTCATGGTGATCTACGGCGTTTTATTTGAGGTGTTAACAGAACGAGAGCAGATTTTCATCCCTGAGGTAATTTTAATGGTGATGAAGGTGCCTTTGTTTTAATTAAATACTGTTTCCAGGTGAGTCCTCTGGTGTGGTGCATGCGGTCTGCCCATCACTCAGTGCAGTCTTGGTGAATGATGTGATTGAGTCAGCAGCCTGGCCGTTACTAAAAGATAAACTGAGTCCGTCTCTCTGCAGCAGGTTTTTAATAACCCCCCTCCTCTTCCTCTGTGCTGCCTCAGGTGTCTTTGTTGGAGTACCGTAAGAGGAAGAGGGGCAGCGTTCGGGATCCAGAGCCAGCTGGTAGCAGCTCCTCTCTGGGTGGCACGCCCACCCGGCCCGGATCCCACTACAGCAAGGACTCCCATCACCCCCATTCCCAGCAGCAGATGCAGCCCACGGCCTCCCCACAGAGCTCCTTCTCCTCCGCCTCCTCCGCCGCCGCCGCCGCCGCCTCCTCCTCCACTCACAACGCCTCCATCCCACAGATAGAGGAGGTCAGTCCTCCAGATCACCAGGGTCCATCAGGGAAGTCCAGACACCAGGACAGCAGCAACAACCAGTGGTGAGCAGCCAGAGGAGACAAAATGTTGAGGATGTGTTCGTCATCAGAACAGACCCACATGATAACCTTCTGATTTGTGTCTCCCTCCCCTCTAAGGATGGTCCCCACGACTGTTGAACGTCTACGGGAAGGGAAGGTTCTGGAGCGAGTGCTGAGAAGCATCAAGATGGACCGGGTTTACAAGAGGAGTGATGGCTCAGCGGAGAAAGAATCTGGTATGAAGGGATGAGAAACGAAAAGATTAGAAAGTAGCTGTGACTTGTTTTTGGTGCTAGAGTTGATCCTCCTCCTCCTCCTCCTCTTCCTCCTCCTCCTCTTCCTCCTCTTCCTCCTCCTCCTCCTCCTCCTCCTCCTCCTCCTCCTCCTCTTCCCAGATGCTGATTCCTATGAGATACAGAGCGTGTCCATGGCCTCTCCCATGAAGAGTCCACATAGATACAGCCCCTCTGTGTACCCACACCAGGTAGTCTCCTGTTCAGACGTTGCTTTAACATCTGATCTGTGTGGTGTCTCTGTCTCTGAGTACTGAGTGTGTGTCGTTGTGTGTTCAGTCAACAGAAAGCCACCGACAGACTGACAGCCCCTCCTTCCTCCAGCAAACCTCCAACTCTCCATTCCGGGGTTCCTACAGTCCCTCGTTAGGCCAGAGCTTCTACCCGCGCCTCCCCTCCGCCCACCCAGGACAGTCCCAAGACCAGCCTCCATCCTCGTACACCAGTCCCACGCCCACCTCCTCCTCCTCCTCCTCCTCCTCATCGGACTCTCGGCCACCAGCGGGCTCTCTACACCAGCAGGGTGGCGGCGGTAACGTGGACGGAGGTCACGGCTACGGCGGCAGCCACCTAAAAGCGAGCCTTTTGAACAGCAGCGGTCTGATGGGGGCTCCCAGCCCGGGATCCAGGCCCCACGGGCAAACTAAAATAGACTCGGACGCCCAGGCCTCAAGAGGGAGTCAGCAACAGGCCTCTCACGGCCTCATGTCAGGCAGCCCGGGACAGGCGGCGCTGCCGGCCGGCTCCAGGATGCTGTCGGCTTCAGGGCAGACGCATTACTCACAGCGAGGGACGAGCCTCAGTCAGTTCCAGCACTCCCCGCTCCAGGGGTCCGGAGTAAGGACACAGTCAGGAGGCTTTTAGGACTTTAGAGTGTGTATGCGTGAGTGTGTGTGTGTGTGTGTGTGTGTGTGTGTGTGAATGAAGCTGCGCACCTCCTCAACCCCTAAAGCTGCAGTAAGAATGGGGATGTGGGAGCTCGGGGAGGGCAAATGTACAGACCTAAGAGGAGCACGGACTTCTTCATGGGTTTCTCCTTTTTCTTATTTTCTGTCTATTCTTTCTGTATTAAAGAGAAAAAACAAACAATTATCACATTCTGCACAAAGATTAATCATTGACTTTGGACGTCACAAGCGAGTGGAGAGAAAAAAACAACAACAACAACAACAAAGCGTTTTGGTTGAAGAAAACAAGAAATCACATGTAACTTGAAATTATCCCCCGTGTTTCCACTTGTTCCAGGAAGACTGTGCAGCCCGGCTCTATAACCGTCTACTACACAAACGTCTGTACAAAGTCCTAAAAGAGGAAAAACAATAAAGCCGCACCCCGTCACAGAGGGAGCCAGGCTGGAGACATGCTCAGACGCAAGAGTTATTTTATTTTTTACCTTTAAATATTTTTAAATTTAGATTTTTCTTTTTTTGTTCTTGATTTGGCGAGTCGCCGAGTCTGTGCTGCAGTAAATGTTTATGATTTGGGGAATAATGCAGAGGGAGGGAGGGGAGGGGACGGGACGTGGTGGGCTGGGCTGGGCTGGGCGGGACGGGACGGGGGGGGGACACATGTTAATCATCCGTTCTAAAGATGCATTAGACAGACGGGGACACGACGCTCCCAGGAATCAGGATCATTCCACTCGATTACCAGCTTCCATGTTCTCGCACTAAACATGAATACAGCTTCTTTATTTTATTTTATTCTCCTCACGGTTCCCTGTCTGTCTCTATTTTATGTTTTACTTTCCTGTCTCATCCCCACGGGACTGTTTTCACTTTCATTTCAGGACGTCCTCCACTGTAGAAGTCTGATATTGTACTTGAGACATACAGGTCTTATGATTCATGGTGCTGCATTCTTGGTTGTTTTTTGTTTTTTTTCTAAATAAATTTAAAATCCAGTTATGTTCCCCACACTTGGCTGCATTCATCCTACGGATAAATCACTTGAAGGCGTTTTTATTTTTGTTTTTAATCCAGATTCCTCCCGGTCGGTCACGAGGCTCAAAGCAGTCCGGCTTTATTGACTGTTTATTATCCTACATGTGTTTTATTTTTGTTTTTTTGTTTTGGGCCTGACCAATCCTGGCATTCCGTGACACCGAGTTAAAAAAAAAAAAAAAAAACGGGGGCCGGTGTCGAGGATCGGGACGGGGGGGGGCTTTCAAACCTAGGTTAAGAAAAAGAAAAAGCTGCTATCTTCTCCTGTCACAGCTGCTTCCCTGTCCTCACCACAAACTGACTCGTAAGAAGGAGACGGATCTCCGCCGTGGGACGTCTGACTGAACTGACCCACGCCACGTCACGCCCTCCTGCTCCCTCTGACACTTTTCATTTAGGACCAGAAGTGGCAACACAGGCGCATTTTATTTTTGTTTTTTTGTTTCTTAACGTGGAAGACTTCATCCTCATCCCTTCCCTTCTCCGGCCACGTGACTGGACAATCCTCCTGCCACTTACAAACCCCCCCCACCACCCATCTTCAAATCCACCACCACACAGGAGGGTACATGAATGTTTTACAGATTTAAAAATAAATAAATAATCGTGACCCAAAATTAACCAGCACCTTAAAAACGAAAGAGATAGAACCTTAAAGACACAATATGACAATATGTATGATTATGTGTACTTGTATAGAAAGAAATGTGATATAGACTTGTATGGAGAAAAATATAGTACACTGAATTTATCGCATGATATTTGTTCGTAGGGTCTGAGTGACCAACTTCTGTCGGACGGTTGGAAGCTAATCATTGGGTCTGTTCTGGGTTCCTCCAAAAAAAAAAAAACAAACAAACAAAAAAAGAAAAACGACAGATGCTGAATCATTTTTCTTTCTGTTCTTGTTTTGTAAAGATCTTTCTGCTGGTTTTGTTTTTATTTTTACACAGATCATAGTAACAACTATTTCAATTGTTCCCCCTCCAAAAAGATTTAAGAAGCAAACAGATGTAATGCATTTTGATAATAAAATAATCATGATGGTTATGTATTTTGAAAACGGCCATTGTGATGTGTCATTTAAGGGGCTCCGGTCGAATCATTTGCACTCGTCACATTTTATTCATTTTAAGAGTCTAAGTAGAAGGAAAGACTTTAAAAAGCCCAAACACCAGGATCAGTTCCACCTCTGACCACCAGATGGAGGCATTGAGCCACGAAGAAGAGTCAGAATCAGATTCCTCTTTATGATCAGCTGTGGTTTAAACATTTGTTGGTAAAATAACTCACTAATAACCAGAACCCAGTGTGGTTTGATCCTGTTTAAAGTCTGAATGTTACCAAAATATAAAAAATACACAAAAAACACAAAAATACATCGCTGTACCCGACGAAATCTCAGGATCAGGTTCTCGGTGGTTTTAGCAGCTCTGTAGACCTTCTGTCCTTTCTAATTGGTTTTATTCTGGGCTGTCGGTGCGCTGTAAATATCCCAATCAGCCACAACATTATGACCGGGAGAACATTTAAACCATCTTGTGACAGTTCAGTGTTCTGCTGGGAAACTTCTGGACCTGGCATTCATTCATTCATTCATGTGGATGTTACTTAGACATGTAGCACCCACCTAGACCAGACCAGGCACCCCCACCCCATAGCAATGACACTCCTTGATGGCAGCAGCCATCCCCAGCAGGATGCAGCCACAAAAACACTTTAGGAAGAAGAACAGCACAAGGTGTTGACCTGGCCTCCACATTCACTAGATCCCAAACTGATCAAGTATCTGTGGGATGATCCACAGAGGCCCCTCCCCTCAAAGACCCCTCCCCCACTAACATTATCGTGTTCCCAGACACCACAGGACGCCCTCAGAAGGCTCATGTCCATTCTCTGATGAGTCACAACTGTTTTGGGAGACTTACACAATATTAGGAAGGTGGTCATAATGTTATGCCTGATTGCCGTGCTGCAGTCACGTATAACCCTCTTGCATGCTCTTTATCTGTCTGTCCATTCCCTTGGGTCCCAGAGACCCCAAAGGTAGCATGAGGGCTATGCGATTATTTCTACCGGACTGAAAACACCGCTCGCGGATCTGAATGCGTTAGAAACCCAGTCTCCGTGGGTCGGCGTCTTCCTGCAGGTGGTGGACAGACACTAATTGAAGCAGGTATTCCAGGAGCCGCAGGATGACAGGCTGCCTGAGAGCAGAGAGCAGATGGCCGGTCTGAGGCCCGTCAGCATGGGGCAGCCTTTCATTCTCAGCGCTCCGTATGGTCTGAACAGGCCACCACAAAGACAGTCTGCTAGAACCGCCAGAGACTGCTGGAGGACTTCAGATCTCACTCACAGGGACCGACACAGACCTAGTGGTCCCGGGAGATTTATTTACAGCAAAATGAATTTACCTGACCCAGATCTACTCAGTTTAGAGGCCAGGTCAACACCTTGAGCTGTTCTTCATGTTTTTTGAGATGTTTCTAAAAGCGTTTTTTTGTCTGGCTGCATCCTGCTGCCATCAAGGAGTGTCATTGCTATGGGGTGGGGGTGCCTGGTCTGGTCTAGGTGGGTGCTACATGTCTAAGTAACATACACACCAATGAATGAATGAAGCCAGGTCCAGAAGATACAAAGACTAAAGCAGAAGAAGAAATGACTGACTATATCTGGTTTTATTGAATTTCTTGTCAAAACAACAACAGTAATGGTGATAATTATGACGTCATGCTGGATTCTCCTTTTTTACAATCCTGCACAAAAAAAAAAAAACATCACAGCATCCCGTAACCACAGAAACAAGAGAGAGCATGAAAATAGAACCGTGTACAAAAGGAAAAGACATTTAATATAAAAGCTAATTTGGCACAACTGAATGAATGATGGTGGAAAGAAAAGTCAAGAATTTACCCGACTGGTGCCCTTTCCTCCTGCTCTGTCTTTAAAGTAAAAAATAAACAACAACCCCTCGCTCCTCTGTTGTTCCTGACTGACATGGCTCTGAACCTGCACCGTGGAAAGAGGAGGACGGGAGCGAGCTATCGGGTAGCAGCACGGTGCTTATTGACAGACGTCAACAAGGAAAATAAGAAGATGTAGTCACCAAGCTCTCAGTTGTGACTTTTAGAAAGTAGAGTCCCAATCTACACGTGTTGTGAGCACCAAACCATAACTTCACCAAGGGAACCAAAACTACTAAGAGCCAGCTCTGGTCCCACCAACCAAACACTGTCCTGCTGACACAGCCTCAAAAATATACATTTCACCCAAAATTAGAACTAAATGAAATGAATCACGGCTGAATTTATGACTAAAAGCAGAATTAGAAGTGAACGGTTGCAAAGAAAAATCGTATCATCCCGTCAAATGAACAGAGAGATTAAAGCTGCTTTAATGTTTTTAATGAGTAAATTTGAATGAAACTAATTTTACACTCAATTTTACAAAAAAAAGTTTTTAACTCTTTGTTGAAGTCAAAGATTTCTGTACTAGTAAAAAAACGAAAAACTGAAAAGCGCAGGTTTAGTGAGTAAATGACGATTTGTGTTCGGTCTTCTTACGTTTTCAGCTCTGCGCCCAGAACAAATCCGTCTCTCTGTCCAGACTAGAACGACACTTTACTTTTAAAAACTGTGGTGAGAAGGCGAAAAGTATAAATCAGACGTTGGCAGTGGCCTAGCATTTAAAATATAGAGGAAGAAGAAGAAAAACAAGTTACCGTCCTGCTTCAAACTGTCTCTCGCTGCGGGAACTATTGAAATCTGCTTTAACCTTTGGCTTAAGTGACATCCCATCCTTAATCCATAGGGTTTAGTATGACTTCAGCTCACTCTTTGCAGCTATAATAGCTTCAACTCTTCTGGGAAGGTTTTCCACAAAGTTTAGGAGTGTGTTTATTTGTGAGGTCTCTCATCCTAAAGGTCTTGAGGTCAGGACTCTGTGCAGGCCAGTCAAGTCCTTCCTAACCAAACTCTCTCATCCATGTCTTTGTGGAGCTTGATTTGTCCACTGGTGCTCATGATGTTGGAACATGAAGGGGTCATCTTCAAACTGTTCCCACAAAGTTATGAGCATGAAATTGTCCAGAATCTCTTGTTATGCTGAAGCATTCAGAGTTCCTTTCACTGGAACTAAGGGGCCAAGCCCAACACCTGAAGAACAACCACACACCATAATCATCCATCCAACAAACTTCACATTTGGCCCAATGCAGTCAGTCAAGTACCGTTCTCCTAGCAACCACCAAACCCAGATTGGTCCATCAGATTACCAGATGGAGAAGCATGACTGCTCTAGAGTCTAGTGGCGACATGCTTTACACAACTGCATCCAACGCTTTGCATTGCACTTGGTGATGCACGGCTTGGATGCAGCTGCTCGGCCATGGAAAACCATTCCATGAAGCTCTCTACTGTTCTTGAGCTAATCTGAAGGAAACATGAAGTTTGGAGATATGTAGAGAGTGACTCTGTAGAAAGTTGGTCACTTCTGTGTTTCCAGTTGCTTCCACTTTGCTATAACACCACTGACAGTTGACTATCAGCACCACGCTGGACTTCACTGAGCTCCTGAGAGCGACCCATTATTTCACAAATGTTTGCAGAAGCAGAGAAAACCTTCCATGTTGGATCTTGCGGCTTTCTCAGCTTTGGCCGGTTATGGAAGAAGGAGATGGAGACAGATTCTTTGCTCACAGGCTGAAAAACGCCACGTTTCTCTGAAATTTATTGGTCAACCTTAACATTTAATCGAAAGAACGGAGCTGATCTGAGCCGGAATGTGATGGGTTAGGATTTCACTGCTACGCATCCATTCATCATCTGTATCTAAAACCCACAGAGCACGTATGAAGGAAAGAAAAACGCCTTTAACAGGAAGAAACCTTGAGCACAACCTTAAGCATCTGCTTGAGGCCGACCACATAGAAAATAAGAGAGAGGAGAAAGAATAAAGTGTACACGTAGAATCTGATCATGATATAAATACAAGATATAGCTGATGATGTTACATGAGTGTTTGATAATGAATAGAAATAAAGCTAGTTAGTGTAAGAAGATGGGGAAGGAGGGGAGGAGAGGGGAACACACAGCTGTTAACATGCTAAACAGTTGTAGCACACAAATGCATGAGTAATAATAGAGAGGAAGCCAGAGAAAAATTAGAGGATAGGAGCGCTGTACCAGAGAAGAGACATTGGAGGATAGGAGCTTGGTTCCAGAGAAAAGAGAACAGAAAATAGGAGCTTGGTGCCAGAAAGAAAAATCAGAAGATAGAAGCTCAGTGCGAGAGAAAAATTAGAGGATAGGAGCGCTGTACCAGAGAAGAGACATTGGAGGATAGGAGCCTGGTTCCAGAGAAAAGAGAACAGAAAATAGGAGCTTTGTGCCAGAGAGAAAAATTAGAGGATAGAAGCTCAGTGCCAGAAAAAAATTAGAGGATAGAAGCTCAGTGCCAGAAAAAAATTAGAGGATAGGAGCTCTGTGCCAGAGTGAATAAATTAGAGGATAGGAGCTCTGTGCCAGAGTCAATAAATTAGAGGATAGGAGCCCTATGCCAGAGAAGAGAAATTAGAGGATAGGAGCTCAGTGCCAGAGTGAATAAATTAGAGGATAGGAGCTCTGTGCCAGAGTGAATAAATTAGAGGATAGGAGCTCTGTGCGAGAGAGAAAAATTAGAGGACAGGAGCTTGGTGCCAGAGAAGAGAAATTAGAGGATAGGAGCTCTGTGCCAGAGTGAATAAATTAGAGGACAGGAGCTCTGTGCCAGAGTCAATAAATTAGAGGATAGGAGCTCTGTGCGAGAGAGAAAAATTAGAGGACAGGAGCTTGGTGCCAGAGAAGAGAAATTAGAGGATAGGAGCTCAGTGCCAGAGTGAATAAATTAGAGGATAGGAGCTCTGTGCCAGAGAAAAGAAATCAAAGGGCAAGAGCTTGGTGCCAAAAAATAAATAAATAAAAAATTAGAAGATAAGAGCTTGGTGCCAGAAAGAAATTAGAGGATAGGCCTCTCATGTTGCATCTGACCGAGAGACAAAAACTTCCAATGCAGGAAACTACTGAATATTCTCGTTTGCGATAATGATGCTAGAGAATATTTGTTCTAAAAATGACAGTTATTGAGTATTTTAGTTGTTCAAACTGTTCCTCTAGAGCTGTGGTTGTTTTCTACGTTAACACGAGTCCACAGTGACACATGTTAAATGTTAAATGTATATATTCATGGAGTATATTTCAGTGATGTAGTGGTGTCCAGTTCCCCCGAGCAAACATCTAACCCGGTACACTACTGTCTGTGTATGAATGAATGAATGAATGGATGGATGAATGAATGGGTCAGACAGCGGGAACATAATTTCCCCTTGAGGATCAATGCAGTGTAAATGTATTAGTTTATTTAAGAGCTGAGTCTTTTTCTGCAGTCCTCGCAGCATTAGTTCCTGCCTGCTTGAAAACTACACAGATGTGCAAACCCCAAACCACGGTAGCAAGAACCTGACTTTCTCGATGCCTATTTTACCTTCTTTTTAAATTTATTTATTCCACGTGCAATACAGTAGAGAGAGAAAATCAAATTCACATGAGCTGGAGAACAGATCAACCAAAGCTACATAGATAAGACTCCGTAACAAATTTAGATAAAGCCGATATGCACCAACCTTTCTTTTTCGTATAATTGACGTTGTTTGTGAGTTTGTGTGTTTGTTACGTCAGAGTTAAGACAGCATATCTTCCTGTTTTTAATTTGTTAAGTTCGTCTACTTCCTGTGTTTCCCCTCCTTTGATTGTTGGGCTGGTTTCTCTTTATTAGTTTCACCTGTGTCTACTTAGTCTCAGGTATATAAAGCCCTGTCTTTGGCTTGGTTGTCGGTCAAGTCGTTTGTGATGTTACCCCTCGTGCCTCCTCGTGTTCTCATTTTGGTCCTTATCTGTTTGGATTATCCTGCAGAGCCCTTTCTTCTTGTTTTGTAAGTTTCATTTTAAAGTCTTGCATTTGGCTCATACTTCACCAGAATCACAGCCAAGAAAAAACGTTCTTTTACACCGTAGATGCATCAAAGTGGTCTGAACTGAGAAAAGAATATTTCAGCTTTAAATTAAAATCAAAAAAAGCTTTAAATTGTCACCCCTGCATTCAGCTGTGCCTTCAACTCAAAAAGACAACGGAAAAAATAAATAACTAAACTTGAGACGTATGTAGTTGAAGGGCTGATGTCTGTCCACAGACGGGTTCCTGTGTGGACTGAGCAGGCTCTGCACGGCGTCCGTCCTCTCGATGCGAAGGCTTTAGTTCTTCGGCTGGTCGGCCCGGGTAGTGCAGTACGAGTCCCTCTCTGAGCCTGAGATAGATGCAGCATGCAGGGCTTCTCCAGGTGATAGATGGACAGGAAGTAAGGACGCTCACTCAACTAGGGAGGAACCGAGCACAAACTACACTGGAGGAGACACTTGTACGTTATAATTACGCGAAGAAAAAATGAGATTCTCTGCTTCTCAGCTGTTCTCACACACAATGAATTCAGTTTTTAGTATTTTTACAGCGTACACAAATGCTTTTAATGTATTGGGGGGAAACAGATGTTGCGTATTTACCCTGTTTGCACACAAACATACACCGATCAGCCACAAGATTATGACCACTGACAGGAGAAGTGAAAAACATCGACCATCTTGTGACAGTTCAGTGTTCTGCTGGGAAACTTCTGGACCTGGCTTCATTCATTGGTGCGGATGTTACTTAGACATGTAGCACCCACCTAGACCAGACCAGGCACCCCCACCCCATAGCAATGGCACTCTTTGATAGCAGCAGCCATCCCCAGCAGGATGCAGCTACAAAAACACTTTAGGAAGAAGAACAGCACAAGGTGTTGACCTGGCCTCCACATTCACTAGATCCCAAACTGATCAAGTATCTGTGGGATGATCCACAGAGGCCCCTCCCCTCAAAGACCCCTCCCCCAATAACAACATCCTGATGCCAGACGCCACAGGACACCCTCAGATGGTCCATGTCCATTCTCTGATGAGTTTTGGAGACCTACACACTATTAGGAAGGTGGTCATAATGTTATGCCTGATCGGTGTACATAATATAGTTCTGCAATCTCTCAGATCAATCCTTTTCATATACAAAGAGAAGTGGAACATTATGTTGAGAAAGAAAACTAAACTCTAGTAGTAGAAAGAAAAAGAAAACACTCCCTTGTTCTTATGTAAAGTAGCACCTGTGTGCTTTTACATTTGCACATAGTTATGTTATTTTTAAAGCTGGAAACTGCTTTTACCCACTCGATAGAAATACGTGTTTTAAGGAATACTGCAAGCATCTGTATATTTATCAGTAACTTCTTTGTTGTAACAAAAAGTTTCTTCAAAAAGTTTGCCAGAGTCACTTCAGTCCCGGTTTTACAAACCGCTGGGCTGTAGCATCCAAGCCCAGAGCAAGAGGTTTTAACCTGAAGAGCTTAGAAGAAGAAAGGAGGAGGAGGAGGAGGAGGAGGATGAGGAGCAGGGAGCTGGAAGGAAGGGTCTCAGTGGAACCGCTGGACGACAAATCTTGGGTCCCTCACGTCCCGGATTTCAATCTGGAGGAGAAACGGACAAAGAGAACATGAGGACGACGGCAGCAGCATCTGAAGAGAATGAACCTATGAAAATGAGGAGGAGGAGGAGGAGGAGGAGGAGGAGGAGGAACATGCTGGCCAGGGCTGAGGGACTCATTCACTGTGCTGTACAAACAATGAAATAAAAATAAATAAAAAGCAGATTTAAAAAGTGGCTAGAAATGAGGTAAAAGAGGAAACGGGTTAAATGAGTTTTGAGTCTGGATGTCAGGCGGGTGAGTGGTCCAGAGACGTGGAGCTGAGAGACTGAATCCTCTGAAAGCCACGGTGGACAGTCGGACAGGTGGTGCAATAAGCTGGGTGTCTGAGGCAAGTAGAGCTCCCCCTGGTGGCTGGCTGCAGTATAGGTCATATAAGCTCCACCCCCTCCGTGTTGGTGGGCGGGACTTGGGTCAAACCAAAATACTAAAACTACTCAGTTAAAGCTGTTTCTTCTTCGTCTCCAGTATAAACGGTACAGAAAAGTCTCTACCGGTAGATACTTTTATACCGTCACACGGTATAATACCGTCATACCGCCCGTGGGACTTTAGGACGACACCTAGACTCTGGAATAAACTTTAACTTTGTCGCTTGTCTCTGCAAGGACTCTTTGACATCCACAAGCATCTTATCCTCATCATTAGTCGTTTTGATTTCAGGGTGTCATGTCGTGTGGACTCTTAACTGTATACCCTACGTTAGCTAAGATAAAGACGAGGTTCAACCTTCTCATTTTGTCTAAAGAAACCAAGTTTGAGGAACTTCAGTCTACTCATTTGTTTAACAAAGGTATTAAAAAGGAGTTCACGGTGCAGTGGTCGTCACAAGCTCAGACACAGCGGATCTCAAAGCATGCAGGGGGTCACGTGATGCAGGGATTGATCGGCGTAGCAATATAAAAACTACTGAGCCTTACTCCATCCATTCGCAGAGACGGACCAAGATGGAGCTAATGGAAGGAAGCAATTTTAAAGTAAGACGATCAGAGAAAGTTGACGGAGCACTTATTTCATCTCGGCTCCTATAACCACATTAAAACCAGCGGAGACGTACACACTGGGGGGCAGCCCTGTGGTTTTCTGCAGATCGTTTAGCACGAGATGGATTAGTCTTCTGTCTGCTGGTCCGACAGCTGATATACTTTAATGGACTGTATGTCTATGTCTGTAACGTTATGGGTGTTCCTTCAGCTCACAACAACAAACAAGATCAGGTGCTGGTAGTTTGACATGTTGCTGCAGTGATGCATGGAGCTACCCATCTGTGAGTTAACTCCTGTGGGAATCTGCATTAATGTTCATGATGGCTCCAATGCATCATCGGTCAGAACTCATTTTCTAAGCTGACGACACCTTTTGCTTTTGGAAGTGATAGCCTAAATACACCAATCAGCCACAACATTAAAACCACTGACAGGAGAAGGGAATAACATCGACCATCTTGTGTCAATTTAATGTTCTGCTGCTAAACATCGGGACCTGGCATTCATTCATTCATTGGTGTGGATGTTACTTAGACATGTAGCACCCACCTAGACCAGACCAGGCACCCCCACCCCATAGCAATGACACTCCTTGATGACAGCAGCCACAAAAAACTTTAGGAACAACTAAAAATAAACATGAAGAACATCTCAAGGTGTTGACCTGGCCTCCAAATTCACTAGATCCCAAACTGATCAAGTATCTGTGGGATGATCCACAGAGGCCCCTCCCCTCAAAGGAACCCCCCACTAACAATAATGTGTTGCACATGAGAGACCTATTGGACAGGTGGTCATAATGTTGCACCTGATTGGTGTATATGGCTTGAAAATGTCCTGGAGTACCTTGCATATTCTCTCTGTTCACAGTTGGGATTGTCCACTCTTCTGATTATCATTTAGTCATATCAAAATCTAAACCTAATTGTCTTTTTTTGACTCATTAAAGCAGAAAACATGAATGAATCTGGGTCAGTTACACTAATCATGTATTTAACACATTTCATCAGCCGTCAAACATGGACTCAAATAACAAAAACGTAAAAGGACGTACTCACCCTTGACACAGCTGCAAAATCTGTGAATAAAAACAAAAAAAGAAACAGAGATCAGAGTCTCTTTTACACACTGACTGAAAATCAACGTCTTTCTGAAGGTTTCCGACCAATACGGGCGTACACAGCTGTCCCAGCAGGTGTAGTTTGAAACATATTCACTCATAACTCATATATTTCACCTTCTAACTGTGTGAGCATGAAAAATCTATTTGGTCCAAGTTATTTTATATCTATAATCTGTATTTTATAGCACATATACCATAAAAGAAGTAAACATTCTGCCTTTGTCTTGTTGCAGGCTGCAGTTATCACGAAGGTTTTAGGGAGACTGGGTTACACAACATTTGTTTAGCTCAGGGGTGCATGCACAAAGTCCACTGTGACATAACCAGTTATATCATAATATCACACTATAATATATAATATAGTACCTCTTGGTTATGCTAGAAACTAAAAAACAGGCTGTTTTCCGAGTTCATGACAAGTTTTTTTTTTTTTTTTTTTATAGATACAGGAACCTGTACTGCAGTAAAACACGGAAATAACTAATGTTTTGAGCTTTTACCATCCGGTGAAGTGCTCACGGACTAGAATCCAGACCCCTCTATTGTGCTGAAAGAATGAAACGGCTATTTTGAACGCTTGCATGTCTTTCCTGTCCTGCTTTCTGCCTTCTCTCTCCCTCTCTCTCTCTTTGTGTAGGAGTGCATTGAGTTTAATAATTGCTCGTTCAAGGGAAAACCTTTCTGCCCTCTCCCTGGATATATTATACAATACTGTGTTGGGTGGTGTGCGTTTGCGCTCTCGCGCAGCTGTCTTTCTGAGGACCGCCGGGTTTTTCACCGTCAAAGTGAGGACATGAGTGAAGTTAGAGTTGGGTTATGGTTAGGATTAGGGTAATCAGAGGATGCAGGACTCCACGTCGTTTGCCTTGACCATAGATTGTACACAAAGAACAGGAACTGCTCCTTTAAAGTGAAGCCAAAGTAGAGCTCCCCCTGGTGGCTGGCTGCAGTATAGGTCGTAAGGGTGAAACTAAAACTCTAAAATACACGTCAAATAATATTTTTTCAAGGATGGTTTCTGTCATTTTAGGTAGTTAATATAATACTGTTGCATATCCAGGTGTCTATCTGATAAGTTTAGGTGTCCCATAGGGACAATGAGAGTTTGAAATAAAAATAAATAAATTGATAAATAAATAAGTACAAGTACATAATCCAACGTTTCTTTGTTAGTGGTGGAGGTAGACATGAAAGAGCATTGCATTTGTTTATTCAAATTCCAGACGTAGGGCTTTAAGAGTTGGGTACAAGGTGCTACATTGTAAAAACAAACAATTTTATTCACTTCTGATGAATTTTAAATTATTACCTTTTTTGCCGGCCTTCACCTCTGCCTGCCAGAAGCTGCTCTGTCGGTTTCCCAACACAAAGGCCAGGAAGGAGAGGATCAAGGAGTCGAGGATGCCGATGATAGCCAGGATGTAGGCCCAGCGAACCGAGCAGTTGCCCAAGGCGTACCGTCCCGCGTCCTCGCCGCACATGTCCCGAATCACCTCGGCGTCCCAACCGTTCGGGAAGATTACGCAGCCGAGCACCAGACACACGGCTGCAAGAGCAAAGAGAGAGAGAGGGTAACCAGAGCGTAAGAGAAAGGAGGGAAGGTGAAAGGAGCAGTGAGGAGAGAGGGATCGGTGAATGAAAGTCGTGATACGTGTGGTGCTGCATACAGAGAGTGAGAGGGTATTCGGTTTGTGTGAAATTGGATTTTGTCCGGCAGTGTAAATTATAATAACGTGCAGAGTGACTGAAAGAAAACAGCGCAGACAAGAAAAATACAGGGAGAGGAAGCTGAGGCATGTAAAATAGCAGCCTGGGCGGAGGGATGGAAATGAGAACAAAAGAAAACAGCCAAAGCGGTGGAGAGAGGACAGAATGTTATTTGTTCCATTCCTCTCTGAGCCGCAAGACTGCTGATATCTACTTGATCTAACCCCGTCTCTTCCCCTCCTGTGGCGAGTCTTTGAAGCAGAAGGGGCAGAAATACAGAGACATTTTCTTTTTAGATGAAATCCTCAGTGGTGCTTGCAAAGCTAATCAGAGCAGCAGCAAATTCGAAAACCATCACGTCTTACCTTTAAATTGTATTTACCGTATACATCGATCAGGCATAACATTATGACCACCTTCCTAATGTTGTGCAGGTCTCCCAAAACAGTTGTGACTCATCAGAGAATGGGCATGGGCCTTCTGAGGGTGTCCTGTGGTGTCTGGCAGCAGGATGTTGTTAGTGGGGGGGCCTTTGAGGGGAGGGGCCTCTGTGGATCATCCCACAGACACTTGATCAGTTTGGGATCTAGTGAATTTGGAGGCCAGGTCAACACCTTGAGATGTTCTTCATGATTTTTTTAGTTGTTCCTAAAGTGTTTTGGCTGCTGCCATCAAGGAGTGTCATTGCTATGGGGTGGGGGTGCCTGGTCTGGTCTAGGTGGGGGCTACATGTCTTACTAACATCCACACCAATGAATGAAGGCAGGTCCAGAAGTTTCTCAGCAGAACATTGAACAGTCACAACATGGTCGATGTTATTCACTCCTCCTGTCACTGGTCATAATGTTACGGCTGATCAGTGCAAATCAATACATCATAATTAACTACATCACACAAACTGAAGGCACTAGTCAGTCATTTCTTCTCATGTTAATACCACCGGACACGTTTCCTCACATCTGATGGTCTTGACGTTTGCGTGTTCAGCTTCATTTGAGAATTTAAAAGTAAGAGTTTTAAATTTTCAGCTGTGAAAGGAAACGTGTGTGTGCTGTTGTGTGTGTGCTCTCATGAGGCCTGAGTGATCCCTTCGTTGTGTGCAGAGTCCAGCTGATGCCAGGTTGGCCCTGAACAGATGGGTTCCTGAATGCCTCATTTCCTGGACCACTGCTGTGGAGGAAACTCGGCTGACATATGGGCCGCGAAGAAGGAGACGATCTCAGGACCAGTGTGATCAGTGACACCTGTCTGGAGGCGTTACTAGGGCCACTTCAGTGCATCTGCTGATGTGATGTAAAAAGGAATCAGCAGGAGGTAGCCTCGGCTTTTCTGTGTTGACATTTCCTTCAGAACGTCCTAAACTACCCTCACCATTTCTGTGACGCAAAGACATGTTATACTGAGCTGAGTTTCCAGGCGCACTGATGATGAGGAATCCAGTCTGTGCTTTGGAAGTGACCAACACAGGTTTAATGTAGCGTGAAGAGCTCGTACATTTCCTGTGGTTTCCCTTTAGTCCTGGCTGGCTGACAGGAGTGAACAAGAACGGCTCTTAAATATTCATCGAGCATCAGTTAAATCGTTGTCAGGGATGCTCCCAGAGCTCAGCATCAAATGTGTGTGTGTGTGTGTGTGTGTGTGTGTGCTCATGTGTGTCTATGAATGTTCTTCACTCATGTGAAGAGGCTGTTCAGTACATCTGTGTGGGTGCAGCCTCAGCTTCTAAATCACAGCAGACTTCAGCAACATTTGGCAAAATTGAAGCAACTTTGGTGTCGACTCTTCACAGATAGATTTTATACGTCCGTCCGTCCGTCCGTCCATCTGTTCATCCACTCGTACACCATCCATCCATCCACTCGTACACCATCTATCCATCCATCATCCATCCATCCATCTATCCATCCATCCGTTCATCCATTAATCCATTAATCCATCCATCCATCCATCTATCCATCCATCCACTCGTACACCATCCATCCATCCATCCATCCATCCATCTATCCATCCATCCGTTCATCCATCCATCCATCCATTAATCCATCCATCCACCTGTACATCATCCATCCATTCATCCACTCACCCATCCATCCATCTATCCCTCCATCCCTCCATCCATCCATCCATCTATCCATCCATCCATCCATCCATCCATTAATCCATCATCCATCATCCACTCGTACATCATCAAGCCATCAATCATCCATATCCATCCACCCATGCATCCGCCCGTACATCCGTCCGTCCATATGATCAAATATACAGTATGGTCAACTTTCCTATTCTTCAGATGAACAATCCATGGGATTACTCATCCTTGTTATTTTCCAGAGGATCACGACGCAGTATACAGCTGTGTCAAAGAAATTGAAAATGCTCTGAGAGTAGCAGGCATCCCAAAATAACATTACATTTTTATATAGACAGTCTTTATGTAACGCTTGGACTCAGTGGGTCCAGATTTGTGTGCTGGAGACTGCAAACAGAGCGGAGCAGCTTGCTCGTGTATCCTCATCTGCCCCGGAGCAAAGACCGGATTAGAAATCAGCGGTCATCATCAGAGATGTCTCAGCTCAGAAAATAAAACACTGAGGGCTCATTAGAGCAACGTAACAGGATGTTTGTTGCTTTTCAGCTGCATTAATCTGTTCACATTGATGAGTTTATTGTAGCCAGGTTGATATTGTTCCATACTCAATACCACAACTTTACCACAGACCCTCACTGCCATGAAACGTTCAAAGATCACTGAGACAATCAGTCTCAGCACAATGAGATGTTTTTATTTTAAATCACCTGAGGGCAACTTCACCAATGTTGGTCTGCAACTACTCTATCTAAAAAAAAAAAAGGTTAACTGTTCCATAATTTGGCTGAAAAGCAGATCAGCCACAACATTAAAACCACCGACAGGAGAAGCAAATAACATTAACCATCTTGTGACAATTCAATGTTCTGCTGAGAAACTTCTGGCATTCATTAGTGTGGATGTTACTTAGACATGTAGCACCCACCTAGACCAGACCAGGCACCCCCACCCCATAGCAATGACACTCCTTGATGGCAGCAGACATCCCCAGCAGGATGCAGACACAAAAACACTTTAGGAACAACTAAAAAAACACCCGTCACTGTTCATAGTTATGGTTTAGTTCAGTTTCCTGATTTGCTTCACCTGTGTCTTGTCACTCTGTTCCTCGTGTGTGTATATATAGCCCTGCTTTCCCCTGTGTTCTTGGTCGCGTCATACTTGTTACCTGTTACTTGTTACTCCATGTTGACCATGCTTTGTGTTACCATGCCAAGTCATAGTTTTGAGTTTTGCTTCTCTTTTCTTTTCGCCTACTACTGTCTCTCCCCATCTGGGTCCAATATCCCATTCCCCGCTACCCTCGTTGTGACATCAAGTATCTGTGGGACTCACAATATTAGAAGAGATGGTCTTAATCTTATGTCTGATCAGTGTATAGACATGCAACAGTAGGGCTGGGCGATAAAACGATAACGATATATATCGCGATGACTGGCTCCTACACTGCACCAAACAGATTTTAGTCCCCACTCTCTAATCAGCCAATCCACCTCTTTGTTTGTCCTCTTCTTTTTAATAATGGTCACCAAGCCCAGCTAGCTCAATCACAGACTAATGATTATAAACTAGGCCACGGTCTCCTTCATCTCTGGCCATAAGCACAGTAACTGCAGTGGAGAAAGAGAAATCCTGAAGGACTGTGTTTTCTGCATGTAGGCTAATTAGACACAAGCAGCTACCAGCGGCTGGAGGAAGGACAGTGACTCTCCTGATGTTCCTTTACGCCTCTTTTTTTATCATTACTCACTAATTTATGGACAGGATGTGTTGCTGAAGTTGTGCAGCTGTGTTTTTTTGTCGCAGAGGCAACATAGAGGGATACAAGGGAGGGAGGGGGGTGCTGATGGAGGAGGAGATGTTCCCACTTAAAGACTTGTCTGTACATAAACCAGGTTTTGGTCAAAATCCTCCAAGGTGTGTAATTTCTCCTCTAGTTTGTTCTGTGGCAGAAATCTAGCATCCAGTGGTGTGATTATACAAAGACAGGAGGAATTACAGACAGCAAAGAGGTCAAAAATAATGTTAATAACAAAAAAATGAAAGATATTGAATATATAATGCTGTAAAAACGATGTATATAAGCAGCAGATCAAGCACAGTCCAGTTGTTTCCTCACAGGGAGGTGTTGTAAAGTCGTATGTTCTGAGGGACGAGTGGATAAATTAAATTCTTCGTGTTTTATGTGTCATATTTTCCCTCATGTCCTCATCTCCAGACAGGTGGACTGTCAGAGTGGTCTCTTGTGACGGTGGAAATGCAGCACGTTTAGATTCCTGCTGCCGGAGAACCAGGAAACTACATTACTCAGGTTTTTGTTGAACATGCTTCCAGTTAGAGAGCAGTGTAAAGTGATGCCATTAGATTATTAATCACTTAATGGCTTAGGGCCAAAATACATTTATGATCCACTTAAATATCGGACTCCATTAGATGCATTAGAGCAGGCAGCAGACAGCTGGAGGCACTTTCAGTAAAACTGCACATGCTGAATAAACAGGAAGTTGATCAGCAACGTGTTTCCTTGTGAAGTGAAAACACTTTGCTGTGAGTTAGCAAAGGAAGCATCAGACACGATGATAATACTTTCAGTACCGACAGAAATGTTACTCCTGCATCCACGGTGTTGGCACGGCCTCGTAGTTTGGTGTCTCTGTAGTAGTCTGATGGAACAGAGCTCCATGATGAGGCCCAGCAGCCCCACAGCAGAGCTCCGCCACAGAACCTATTAAACTCTTATATGCACCCGAACCAAGAACGTTAGAGTCAAATGTCTTTAACAGTGACGCTCTGAACAAAACACGATGATGCCTGAATGTGTCCATGATGCACATATGCACTGATCGGCCAAAACATTATGACTGGCAGGAGAAGTAAACATCGACCATCTTGTGATCATTTAATGTTCTGCTGGGAAACTTTTAGACCTGGCTTCATTCATTCATTGGTGTGGATGTTACTTAGACATGTAGCACCCACCTAGACCAGACCAGGCACCCCCACCCCATAGCAATGACACTCCTTGATGGCAGCAGCCATCCCCAGCAGGATGCAGCCACAAAAACACTTTAGGAAGAAGAACAGCAGAAGGTGTTGACCTGGCCTCCAAATTCACTAGATCCCAAACTGATCAAGTATCTGAGGGATGATCCATAGAGGCCCCTCCCCTTAAAGGCCCCCCCACTGACAATATTGTGTTGCCAGACACAACGGGACACCCTCAGATGGCCCATGTCCATTATCTGATGAGTCACAACTGTTTTGGAGACCTACACAATATTACGAAGGTGGTTATAATGTTATGCCTGATCAGTGTGTATACATATATATATATATATCTTTCTGTGGATCACTTGCCTCCCTCCCTAAGGACACAGAGGACACAGAGAGACATAAAGAGTCCATCATTTCTAAAGATCCAGAGTCCTCCACCATCAACCCTCCTCTGGCTCCAGCCTCCAGCCTTGTGGGATGAAATAATCCAGCCATCAATACCTCCTCCCAGATAATGCCAGCCCTTCCAGACCAATGCACCATTAACCCGACCGCCCACACACTCCCCTCCCTCACCACGTCACCACTGTACCCTTTCAGTGTAGTAAAACCGGAGGGGTGATTTGTCAGATCATCTTGCCGGGTGATGATGGAAAACTCAATAAATGTCAGACCTCCAACAAAGCAAACTTCATCCTCAGCCAGCTCCAACCCGTTTCCCTCAAACCCTGGCTCTCTCCGGCTCTTTAAGCACATCTGAGAGCGGCGGCCTCATCTGCCTCACGCCCGGCTAATTAGCGGTTTGTGTGATTAGGAATCCTCCGGGGGATTCTTTGATGTCGACCGAGCTCGCTGGAGACACTTGTGGGTTCCACGTGCGCTGATACAATCTGTTCAGCGCTCTGTGAGTGGGCGAGCCTGGAAATGAACACACACACGCTCAACAAAATGAAAACGATAGGTCCGGACCAAAGTGGAAAAATGATGTGCCCACCATCCCCAGATAAAACCCCAACTCTCCACCAGACATGTGTCATCTAAAATAACCTTGTGTGCATTTTGTCGTATAAGCTGCCTTTTCTTCATGGTGCTTCTCCAGGTTGTGATGAATGAATGCATTATGCATCATGCATAATGAAGACTGATATCTTAGGCATATAGAGCAATCAAAGTAGAAGCTGTGTTCTTTGAAGAAAAGGCTGCTGGAGACGTCTCGTTGTCAAAATCCCATGTTTATGCCAACGCTCCATTACTTCCACTAAGCATTTCAGCTAATGGGACTCTTGGGGAGGACGCATTGTCTGCCAACAAGGCTTCAAATCTGTCCAAGCTGAGGACGCAGAGGAGGAGTGACTGATAATAACTAGGATATTATTATTATTTTGAGGGTTTTTCAGACTCTCGTGCTCCTGAATGCCTCACGTGATCTTGTCATTGCTCCTCATCAAGCATTTTCATTCATCTAAGCTACATGTGTGGAGCTCCCAGTGGAGAGAGAGGCTGGGGGAGGGAGGGAGGGTACTGATGAGGAACCAGCACTCACCCTGAGGGGAACTTGAGCTACGGTTTCCAACAAAGACACAACACAAGAGGAGCTGGACTTGTCTGGTGTCTCCCCACCACACCAAAAGCGTCCAAGGGCTCCTCCGTCCTCCACCCACCCCCACCACCGACAAACACAACACGTCCCAGTGTCTCCCATCCTTACCGCATAGCAGCTGCATCCAGGCGCACGTCTTGTACACCGCGGCAGTGTTGCAGAAAAAGAAGAGTGCAAAGCAGACGATGCAGCCCACGACCAGCACCATGGCCATCAGCACGAAGAAGGAGGCCGCCTTGAAGGCTCCCGACGGGATGGAGCCGAAGTCGGAGAAGCTGCCGTGGCACGAGACCTCCCGCTTGGAGTCCCCGTCTCCCACGCAGTACTGGAACAAGCCGAAGTGGCCGACTCGGGGGGTGCTGACGCTGTCGCCGATCCAGTAAGGCTCGATGAAGACCACGGTGTTGATGATGCACAAGCAGATGGTGAATATGGCCCACATGACCCCGATGGCGCTGGAGTTGCGCATGTAGTTGTCATGGTAGATTTTGGAGGCTTCTTGCGAAGGCAGCATTTTTCCTCTCTCCCTCCCCCCAGCCCCCCCGCACGGCAGCGCGTCAGCCTGGTATTCCCTCTTCTCTTGATGTCCCTTCTCTGTCTATCCGCTGGCGCAAAGGATGAAAAGGAACGGACGAATATCCAGGTCCAGTGACTCGTCCCCCCCTCTCGCCTGATCCAACCAGCGCATCCAGAGATCCAGATCCCGCCGCCTCTATTTTTTTTTTTTTTTTTTTTTGGAGCAGTGTCTCACATCTAAAAGCCCCCCCTTCCTTCCTCCTCTCTTCCGATCAGTCAAATTGGATGAAGCGTGATTCAACTTACGGGAAAAAGCCTCCTCTGTTAGCGCTGAGCTCAGAGATCCAAAGCACCGGTTCCTCGCCTCCACTTTACTTTGTCATGGTACCATCATCATCATCATCTCTGCCGCTGGTGCAGTTACACTGAACCGAGTTTATCGGTGAGAAGAATAAATAGAGATGCAAAAAAAGACTCGAGAGCAGAACATTTAAATGAGCCCACAGCACTGCGCACACTGACTTGTAGCTCTCCTCCTCCTCCTCCTCTCTTCTCTTCCACACGCTCTGTTTGCCTGTCTCTCTCTGTTTCTTTATCTCTCCAGTCTTACGCGCCACCGACTCTACTCCCTCTCTCTCTTCGTCTCTCTCTCTCTCTGTGCGCGCTAGGTTTGCACATTTACGCGCACCTTTTTGGACATTGCACAAAGCCACCCCCCCTCCTTAGTCACAAACACACAGCAAGCCTTACTGATCAGGTGCTGAAGACAGAAGGCATAAACAGCCTATGCAAATAAAAATGTGTTTATTTCTCTCAAAGGAATACAAATACCCATTTAAAAACTCACATCTACTGCTCTAACCAGTCCGCAGTCAAAGCTGCATGAGTTTATCTGCACAACAGCACCTCCAGATGTCTCAGGGACGTAGGTGTTTCAAGCAGCAGCAGCAGCATCATCATCAGGTATGTTCTGCAGATGGTTTTAACCCCGTGTATATAACAGAGGGAGACATTTATTTCATAGCAGTACAAGGTCTCTTTCATTTATCATTTACCCTGTGATGGACTGGCGACCTGTCCAGGGTGTAGCCCCGCCTCTCACCCGATGACAGCTGGGATAGGCTCCAGCAGACCCCCGCGACCCTTAACAGGAATAAGCAGGTATAGTAGATGAATGAATGAACTTCTACGTGCTTAACACTGACCTCAACCTCTGTAACAGTCTCTGCGCGCCCTCTGCTGGACTCTTAGGTACTGAAACATCATATACACAGCTGTTAACGTAAACAAAATGATATCTAGACTTGCAGCAACATGTAATAACAGTACAAATGTAAATAATAAATGATTAGCTGCGATACCACACATACAGGGAGACAACCGAAAGAATTACAAGTTCAGCTGGGCCAAATTTTTCACAGATTTCAAACCAGTACAGATCCATGTGATGAAAAGTGTTTTATATCCACAGTTTCTCTTTTAGTTTGGGACAAAGGAAAAAATGCATAAAAACACGAAGTTGTTACTGGGCAGAATATGAGGTAGTAGAGGTAGTGATATTTGTGGTAATATGAAATAAATAGAATGAAAAAATAAAATAAATAACGTGCATAAAAATCAAAATGTGCACATTTTATTGCAATAACGTTATTTTTTCTGGTCTTACCTGAACTTGGCACATTACAAAGTGCATTTAAAACCCAACCCAACTCACTCGTGGCAAATTAAACATACAGATTAGTCCAGAAAGGGTTTAAATCTACAGTTTTTATTGTCAATCCTACGTTTCAGAGTTGAAAATGACACATTTCAGACACTGCTCCTCCTCTTAGCATCGCTATAGCCAATTCAAAACAACAAGGAGTGTTGCATTCACGGTCTTGATAAAACTGTAGGGATTTTTAATAATCTTGCTAAATGAGTTGCCCTCTGCATCTCTTCAGCGCGACTCAGTTCAGTTCAGGCTTGCTGGACCACCCGCTGGGCCTCTCGGGGAGGAGGGGGGTTTGGTTCTGGGCCGCATGCAGCCCGCGGACCGCTGTTTGAATACCCCTGGCGTAAACTGTCCGACTACCAACAAACGTCATTTAAAGGGGGAGATGGCTGTCACGTGGTCACGCCTACTTCCTGTTTACCGCCTGTTGTAGCCTCAGACCGTAGTACACAGAGATTGCAACACCTCTCCGCGAGACTGGAGCTGTCATCCACAACAACATACGCTGCTTTGAGTTCATACTACTGAGGGGATTGGCTCCTATACAACCTTAATCCATTTATCGCCGTGGTCGTGATTACCGAGGAGACATGAAGACGTGACATTGAGGAAACGTGTGCAGGCCGGGGAAGGATCCTCGACGTTTCCTGGTTCCCGGAGTCCTGTTAGCTGGTGCTGAGAAACGGATAGCAGTCCCCGTCTCACGTCCGAATCCCAAACCTAACAGAGGCGATGTGGAGGACTAAAACGTTTTGAATTAGTCTGGAGGAGGTTTCATTTAGTGGGAACGACGAGCCCTACCCCAGCGGAGCCTGAACTAGCTTGTTAGCAAGCCGTGCTAAGTCCGGTAGCTAGCAGCAGCAGCAGCCGCGGTGTGAGGGGCAGGCTGTGCGGGCTTGTGTTTTGGAAAGTGGAGCAGCCTGCCGGTGCCCTGAATTCAAGTAAACTCTCCGGCTCCGGCCCCTTCAAGCGGGCAGTCAGGAAGAAGCTGGCCGGGAAGAGATGGCCTGGTCGGTCTCCCCGTTCCAGAGGACAAGGCTCTGCGGTGTTTGAAGGAGGACGAGTCCGGCTGGAGCCCACCGCGGGTCGAGGCGCTATGATGGCCGCCTCCCCCTCCGCGGCCGCCGGCTTCGCGGCCTCCGGGCTGTCGGTCAGGAAGACCGAGGAAATAGTTGATTTGATAGATTTGTTTTCCAAGACGCAGTACAGAGCAAAGGAGGCGACTCCTCGGGTAAGAGTAAGGAGTATGGAAGTCCGAGCTAATTTAAAATGATCGTATAGAAAACAACAAGTGTCAGGATATGTAATATCCATCAAGAAGCACTTTCTGTTGCAGTTTAAATTAAATTAAATTCACTAAACATAAAACTGAAGTGAACTACTTAGTCAGATTTTGACTTATTTAGATGCATCCTTCAAGATGAGGCACGTTTATGTTTTTATTCACAGCAATTACATGTGATAGCAAAAATAACATTAATAATTAAGTTACCACTGAGCACATTCCCTTGTTCTAGGGTTACAAACATTTTGTAAAGGTTTAAAGTGCCTAAAACATTCCTGGTGTTGGTGATTGATTGTTAGACTTAGACTTTATTCATCCACAAGGAAAACTGCTTGGTCACAGTAGCTCAGTTGCACAGAAAAAACAAAACACTCATGAGAACCACAAGTTTAAAAAATAAAAAATAAATGAATAATAGGGGAAGATAGTAAAAAAATAAAAATTATAATATGAAAAATAACTTAAACAATTAAATAATTAACAAATAGAAAAATAAAATAAAAAATATAATAAATAAAAAACAAATAAAATATAGAAAAAAATGGGCAAATAAATAAAATTATATAAGCAAAAAATGTACAAAAAATAGAGACAGGTAAATATTTATTATATATTATATACATAGGAATTGTTGGAAACACTTTAAACCACTTTAGGGATGAATTTGAAACCTTTTTATATGATTTTTTTCAGACGCCAATCTCCACACAAAGCTTTTAGGGTTTTCACTTTGGTCGACCATTAAGATCCATTAACGTACTTTCTGTTTTCTCCCTCAGGTGGAGGCGATAGAGAAGCGATGTTTGGAGTTGTTTGCCAGAGATTACAAGTTCAGCGTCATCCACAACGCCAACGGAGAAGTGTGTGGCCACTACCCCCGGCAGATAGTTTTCCTGGAGTATGAATCCACAGATGTGGAGAGAGACAGGTACCTCTGCTCCGCTCGGTCGGCCCCATCATACTCCAATACAAAGTTCAGCCCACTTAGTTACTTTTTACCCTCTTGTTTGTGTCTTTCTCACCCCCGCCCACCCTCACGCTCACCCGACTGCTGTGCAGAGAGCAAAGGCCGGCCTCGGTTTCCAGCCCTGCGGGCAAAGGGTTGAAATGACTGTTCTGTCACATGAGGGCTTATTGTAGCCCCAAAAACAGGAAATGATTTGTTATGATTCAATAAATCCTTATGTCTCACTTCTGTTTAATGCAGCAGGGCTATTATTAAAGAATAGTGCTGTGAATAGACGATGAGCTGTAACGCAAACAAAGCTTCCTCTCCAGCTTTTTTTTTAACCTGTATTATTATTAAAAGCCTTCTGGCCATGTGCACTTCTCAGGTGCAAACAAAAGCTTTTACCTGCACCACGTTGCCTTTGTTGCATATTCTGTCCTGCAGTTTTCCACGAGTCGATCTAATGTGTTCAGAGACAACACAGACGATAAGATAACCCTTTTTTATCACACAGTGGGGAAGTGTGCAGAGTTACAGCAGCATGAAGCATATTTCTGTCTTTGACTGACTTGAAAATACGTTCAAAGTCCTTCAATGTATTGCTCTTATTTAAAATATTAATAATAAATGCCCATAATGGTCTAATACACCCACATACATTAATAACACAGTTGCTACGACATGGACGTCACTGCACAGCTTATCTGCACATTCCGGGTCTCGCAACTCTTGACATTTGCTGTTTCAACATTGTTGGGCACAGAACAAACAGAAATTGATTTTAATATTGACTTGATAAGCTCACATGATGCGTTGAACGGCGGGTAACGGAACAGAAAGCACTGACTGATATCAGTCATTATCATCCGGTTTGTTGGTTCAGCTCTCGTTTACCTTAGATGCTCACAAAGCCTCGCAGACCGCTTTGATGCTGCAGCGGCGGCTGACACGCAGTTTAAAGTTTAATGTGTATTGACCTATTGATTAGAAAAGAAACAATGGTTTAAAGCCCTCATTTGATCTCTTTTATTCATATTATTTTTTTTAATTAAGTTGTGGTTTGTATGTGCAGGTTTGAAAGTGCAGTTCAGATCAGTAAGCTGCAGGACTTGGTGAACAGGAGTAAGCTGGCGCGCTGCAGAGGAAGATTCGTCTGTCCGGTCATCCTCTACAATGGCAAGGTGTGTTTACTGTTAATAACAGTCATATGCTGCCTGTCTGATAACGTGCAGGTGTGGTGACTCATCAGAGAATAGATATGGGACGTTCTGAGGGTGTCCTGTGGTGTCTGGGAACAGGATGTTGTTAGAGTGGGAGGGTCCTCTGTGGATCATCCCACAGATACTTGATCAGTTTGGGATCTAGTGAATGTGGAGGCCAGGTCAACACCTTGTGCTGTTCTTCTTCCTAAAGTGTTTTTGTGGCTGCATCCTGCTGGGGATGGCTGCTGCCATCAAGGAGTGTCATTGCTATGGGGTGGGGGTGTCTGGTCTGGTCTAGGTGGGTGCTACATGTCTAAGGAACATCCACATGAATGAATGCCAGGTCCAGAACATTGAACTGTCACAAGATGGTCGATGTTGTTTACTTCTCCTGTCCTGGTCATAATGATGTGGCTGTTCGGTGTATATAAATCATGTGTGTGTTTAAAAATAGAGCTCCCCCTGTAAATACATTCTCATAAGATTCAAAGCATGTTCAGCCTAAACCTGTCATCTCTAGTTAGCAATTAAATCTTTTCTGAAATATCACGTGCTCCAAAACTTTGTTCACTTTCAAAACCAAAAGACGTGTTTTGTCTGGGACAAAGTCAGCTGCTGTGTACGCCACTTCCTCCTTTCTGCGTGGCGTCTGGCGGAAGGTGACACAGTATCTGTTAGCGTGCGTGCCCGCCGTCTGACCCCGTGTCGTTTCATCCCCGCTGCAGCATATTTGTCGGTCGTCCACTCTGGCCGGCTGGGGGGAGCTGTACGGACGCACAGGCTACAACTACATCTTCTCAGGTACAGTGCACACACACATACACACGTCTTAAATTTAGTCCAAATAGAGGAAGCTGAACAGAGTTTCAGTATCACTTCCCATATGATGCAAGAACGCTGTGACCCTGTTGACTGAATCTGTGTCTTTCCTCAGTTAAACAGAAACTGCTCTAAGTTTGACGTTTGTTGTCAGTCACCTCGTGTTTTCCCGTTTCTCATTCATTCATTTATTCATTTATTTATTTATAGGGGGCAGCGACGACACGTGGACGGAGTCGGAGGATGTTCCAGAGGATGACAGTGCAGTCAGGTGATCACATAAGTAGATGAAGGCAGAGCGGACCTCAGACACTGTCTGGGTTAAATCAGTATGTGACGCTAATCGCTCGGGGCAGCGGGGTCTCTGCTGCTCTCGGGTAAAAATAGCCCTGACGTCCGTTTCCTTGGGCTGAGTAGGCGTTATTAAGTCTTAAATGTAGTTTCTAAGAGTCTTACGTATCCTCTCTCTCTCTCTCAGCTACAGTTTCTGTCCATCAGTCCACCACTCATTCATCATTTATACTAAATTTGATAAAAGTCTTTACACAGAGACGTAACTAGAAAGTAAAACACATGATTTGTTTATCCCGTGTGAATATATCGTCAAAAACATTCTCCACGGTAAGAATATGTCATCCCACGATAAAAGCGATAAATTCCCATTGATGACGTATATATGTAAGCGACACACTCTCAGCCCAACACGTGTGGAATATTGACAAACTGACAATGGTGGAAGGTGGAGCAGATACGCCGGCAGAGAGGAGCTCGTTCCTAAACGAGGCTCCACCTCCATTATCTGGTTTGGTTTTAACCCCTTAACGCCTCAATTGATTTTTCAATTATATGAAGAAATTAAATATTTGTATTTTTGTTACCACTCCGGCCGGTCCTACCAGAAACTAGGAATTTTCTGAATGTGCACAAACCGACATTGGAGTATTACATGTGTTATTTCAGCTGCAGTCTGAACGGAAACAGTGCGTCGTGAATTAGTGACACTAGGCATGAAGGGGTTAAAAAGTCTGACGCGGAGCAGCAAACTACAACATGCAAGGTTTGCAAACAAATGGTGCATAAAAAGGACAGTAACAGCACTAATTTGTTCCACCACCTCAAACACAAGCACAAACCAGAAGATGAAGAAAGACAGAAAATGAGCAAAGATGCAGAAGCAGCGTCGACTTCATCCAAAGAGTCCGGGAAAAAAACAACAACTCAGAGAAACTTGATGCATTATAGTCAAAAAGATTAGAATGAACTGGTGTTTATTTATCGTAACCGTGATAAATACCAGAAATTATCGGGATGTCGCCACATAAAACACACACATGTGGTTGATGGGTGTAATTTCTGAATCACCTGACGTCCTCAGGTAAAACTTGTCCCGTGTGATCAGGACTTTTGTCTTGAATACAATCTCGTCAATAAAACGCAGCAATGAATGACAGAATTTAGTGTTTACGGTTCAGATTTAAAACGTCCCTTCAGCTTAACTGTCCCTGCTCCAGGATAAAGTCGATCATTACGTCATTTTTATTATGACGTAAATCTGAATTCTTTCCTTGTGCTCAGGAACGGGGACTCCCAGCTCTTCGACAAGGTCCGAGGTCACGACATTAAGCTGCTACGTTACCTGTCGGTGCGTTACATCTGTGACCTGATGGTGGAAAACAAGAAGGTTAAGTTCGGCCTAAAGTAAGGAACCACGCCGTTCACATCTGATCTGAAACCAAAGCTGCATATTTACCCCAAACTTATCAAAATTCATTTATAAAAGGAACATTGGCTCAAAGTGCAGACTCTTTGTGTGAAAAATGTGTCTCTGACTTCTCAAAACGCCTCCTTAGCTTTTTGTCTTCTGTCCCTGTCTCTTCAGTGTGACGTCCTCTGAGAAAGTGGACAAGGCCCAACGCTATGCAGACTTCACCTTGCTCTCTGTGCCTTATCCAGGTGAGAAACACGTCGTTTGATCTTTTAATGTCAAATGATATTGCATTGACGCGTTCTGTCCACTGGGGGGCGCTGATTGGCTCATGCAGTGAAAGGACAGCTGTCCTGATACATGCTCCTCTTTCCAGGGTGTGAGTTTTTTAAGGACTACAAAGACAGAGACTACACAGCCGAGGGTCTGGTGTTCAACTGGAATCAGGTATGGAGAGAGACGGTGGTCGGAGACGGTCCAGCCGGCGCAGACAGCTGTGTCCTTCTGTGTTGTGTTGACCCGGTGTCTCTGTCTCTCCACTGACAGGACTATGTAGACGCTCCTTTGACAATCCCCGTGTGCTTTACACAGAACTTGAACATCGACTGGAGCCAGTACCAGGTCAGTTTCTAGATTTGGACTCCTCACACGTCTTCTGGTCTCTTGTCCTCATCTTCTGGTCTCTTTCTTGCCTCGGTTTTCTTGTCTTTTCCGTGTCTCTTCTTGTCTCGCTCTCGTCTCGTCTTTTCTTCGCGTTTCGTCTCTTTTCATTTATTCTCGTCTCCTCCTATCTCTTCTCTTCTCTTCTCATCTCTTTTCTCGTCTCATCTGTTTTCATCTCTTTTTTATTGTCTCTTTTCATCCGTACTTGTCTCTTCTTTTTTTGTTCTACTTTATTCTCATCACTTCTTCTTTTGTCTTTTTCTTCTCGTCTTGTCTCTTTTCTTCTTTATTCTCTCATCTCTTCTCTTCTCTTTTCGTCTCTTCATGTCTCGTCTCTTTTCTTTACTTTTCTTTACTTTTCTCCTTTCTTCTCATTTCGTCTTGTCTTGTCTCATCTGGTGTTGTCTCGTCTCTTGTCTTTTCTTATTGTTTCATCTATTTTCAGTTTTTCTCTTCTCATCTCTTTTCTTGTCTCATCTGGTTTCGTCTCTTTTTTATTCTCTCCTTTATTCTCGTCACTTCTAGTCTTTTTTCTTCTCGTCTTTTTTCTTCTCGTCTTTTCTCTCTTCTCTTTTCGTCTCTTCATGTCTCGTCTCTTTTCTTTACTTTTCTTCTTTCTGCTCATCTCTTCTCTTGTCTCTGTTCTCGTCTCTTCGTTTTTCCTCTTTCTTATCACTTCTCTTCTCGTCTCGTTTGAATTCTTCTCATCTCTCCTCTTGTCTCATCTCTTCTCTTTTCTTTCCTTTTCCTCTCTCTCTGTAGTATTTGTAGTGTTTCAGTGCCATCTGTTGTCCGACCCGTGAAATGCTTTGATCGTGATAAATAACATCACACCACTCACACACAGACAAACGGTGACTCCAGTGATTGTGACGCCTGAGCTGGATTAGAATATTGGACGCTGTCAATAACGGAGCTGGAGAAAGTTGTTGTTGTGCCAACTGTATGTTTACACACTTATTCATTATGTGTGTGTGTGTGTGTGTGTGTTGTTCAGTCCTGGGACCTGGTGGAGCAGACCCAGAACTACCTGAAGCTGCTGCTGCACATCATCAACTCTGATGGTAGGTGGTGGCTTATGATGCATCATAATGTCCTTCAGCTGCCTGTTACACCAGACCTCTGTTTATTCTAACGCTTCAAAGAGAACGTTCAGAGTTTGACCGTGAAGGTGTCGTTGTTTGTCATTTCAGGTGAAAGTGGTCTTCTGGTGCACTGCATATCAGGCTGGGACCGGACGCCTCTGTTTGTGTCCCTGCTCAGGCTCTCCCTGTGGGCAGTGAGTTCTTCCTTCATCTCCTCTACTCCTCTGTTCCCTTCTGTTCCTCCTCATCACCCGGCTCATCTGCCTCTGCTGCACCACCCTTCTCATTTACTGTTTCAATCATGCGCTTTAATCTGCTTCTTCTTTACTCGACACCTTTACCAAAACGGCACGGGTTATAAATAAGCAGCTGCTTTAAGATGTGACTCATACTGTAAGGAAGGGGTGTTAAACATACGGTCAGTGGGCCAAAACCGGCCCGCCAGAGGCTCGTGTTTGTGGCCACACTAGTGTGCCGTGAGAGATTATCCAATATGCCATCGTCAAGTGTCTGTGTATATATATCTGTCTGTGGATCAGAGGTTGCTCTAGACTTGACTGACAGGGTCATAAAAATCCCGTCATAATCTATTTTTACCCGTCACTTTAATTTTTTAAACTGATAATAAATACATATTCAATAGCATTTAATTTTCATTAAAGTTTAATTAACTTATTGACTTTAAATGATAACAAAAACAACAACAAAAGTTTCGGCTGCCGACACGTCTTGTCCGTACTCGGAACAGGACTGCTAGCGTAAACAGCTCTTAGACAGTACGGTAGTGTTGAAGTGCTTCGGTGGTACGCTAACTTGCCGTTAGCTGCATAGACATAGACCATTGACTGTATATACCAGACGTAGACATATGGTTAGCTGAGCTCTGACGTGTGCATCAGTATAATCGGTGTACCAGGAAATCATGCACCGACAAAAGTTCCGTGATGTTTGGAACACAAACTGCGATGAGAGACAAGAGACAATTAATAACGTCACTCGCCACCAAGTGGTCAGGGTGGGAATTGCGATCTGTCAAAATGACGGATGGCCTTCAGATTTTACCTTCACATTTTAAAAAACAAACAAACAAACAAACGGTCAGTAACAGAAAATATTAAGTTAACGCGACCCCTGCTGTGTATATGTATATATAAGACATTTTTATTTGCGTTCATTTGATTTCTTTTCGAGACAATTTGACAAGAATGACTCAGTTGGTGGTGTGCCTTGTGATTTTGTTTTTTTGCTCAAGAAAAGTTGAAAAACACTGATGTACTGCATCTGGCTTTTAAACAAGGTTAAACCATTAAAAACAGAACCACACAAATGACCTTCCCTTACATTCATTACGTTACCTTAACATTCGGTGTTGAACTTCACTCCTCGTCTCCTCTGTGGCACATTTAAGGGACTTAAAGAGGAAGGCAGTGATTTCTGTGTCACAGAGGGGACGGGGACAGAAGGAGCCGTCCCGTAATCGCCCACCGAGCCACTAGGATGTTGAATATATCTGACTTGTCCTTGTCGTGTGTTTCTCTCAGGATGGTGCGGTGCACGCCAACCTGGAGCCGGCCGAGATCCTCTATCTGACCATCGCTTACGACTGGTTCCTCTTCGGGTAAAAATTTAAAATAATAATTTATACATGATGGAAAAAGAACTTAGAGAGACTCGGGTCAAAAGTCAAAAAGGCTTCTTTAATCAGTGATTCAAAGTGAGTGTAATTACAGCTTCTCTCTGGATTTTATACAGATTAATCTCAGTATGTGGTTTCAATGCTAATGCAAGTTTTATCAGTCCCTTATGCTTTCAACATCCTCAGTGCAATGACCTCATGGAGGCAGAAGAAGAGATGAGAAAACCTTTTAAATCCAACAGATGGGTCATAAAGACGTTAAATAAAGGACTATACATAGGTTGTACATTTATGCCTCGTCCACACGTACCTAAACGATCTTTTCCTCCTCCGTTTTCCCTGCCATCGTTTCAAGAATATCTACGTCCACACGGATCCGTCTCAGCACAACTCAAAACACTACTTCATACTTCAGGCCCCGTCAACACGGAGACGCTTTTTGGTTTAAACGCAGATGTTTTGCATGGTTTTGTCCAATCGTCCACATGAATCCTGTAAACACATTAGCGCCCTAAAACGCACTTTTCTGAAACCTGGTCCCAGGGTGGAAAAATTTGAAAAGGCAGCTCTTGAGTTTTCGTGTGGACAGGGAAAAAGTGGGTTTCGATGATGTCATGGCCACGCCCCTGGAGCAGCCTTCCACCTCTCATATCCCGTGAGACGTCTCCTAACAACATCAACAACAATGGTGGACTACATGCTCGTGTTCCTGCTGGAGAAGATATTGAGCCTATTATGGTTACTAGGGCTAAATATCATTTCTCCTTGAGTTTGGTTTCTTCTAAAGCCGATTTGTAAACTGCGCTCAAGCTTTATGCGCATGCTCCAAATCTTCCTCTGTTTATGGTGAATTTCTGAAACTGAAACAGCGCCACCTATAGGCCTGGAGTATGAAGTAGCGTTTTGAGTCGTGCTGAGACGGATCCATGTGGACGCAGATATTCTTGAAACGATGGCAGAGAAAACGGAGGAGGAAAAGATAGTTTGGGCCTTAAGACGTTTACAGGATTAGTTTGGACGATCAGCCAAAACGATGCAAAATCAAAAACCGTCTCCGTGTGGACGGCTCCTTACTCGTGTCTATTTGTGTAACTAGCACTAGTATTTTTCTATCGACACCCTTAACATTTAATGAGCCAGTGGTGAGTCGTAGCTCACAGTACATCAGCTAGCGTAGATAATTTACCGGAGCAGTTGCAAACTTCTCGGTGCCATCTGCTCCGTGTTTGTCTGCGACACATAATTGAAAAAGTTGAGCTGTTAATGAAGCGCTGGGATAAGTGGAACTCGAGGCAAGTAGTACAAGTGGCTCTTTGCTCTGGACACACACTCCATCTTGGGATTCTCCGTTCATAATTACCACCAGTCTCTGTAATTAGAACTGATCAGATGGGGGTCTTTTCTCTGCCAGATAGCCCCTGTAATTATACATCAGCAGCCCTCGAGACGCAGGCCCAGCAGAAGCGTGTTCGTCTTATCTGTGTGTAGAAGAAGAAGAGAGAGAGAAGGTGTGTTTTGTGGCTGAAGTCGTCTAAACTAAAAATAAAGTCTTCATTCATTTATCTGCAGCTTAACATGCATAGCTCAGTATATGTTAGACAGATAAATGCTGTATGTGTAACTTTGGATCATGTTTTTTCTTTGTAGTCACATGCTGCCAGATCGACTCTCCAAAGGGGAAGAGGTACGTGAGTTTATTTTAAACTTCCACAGTCGATCCTGGTATAACAGATCACTCTAGTCTGTGTAGTAGTTCAACATTCGCTGTGATTCATCTCTGAATAGAAATGTTTTTGTTTCTCTCTCCCTCAGATTTTCTTTTTTTGCTTCAATTTTTTGAAGCACATCGTCTCAGAGAAGTTCTCTGCTGTTAAGAAACAGAGGTGAGTTGTGTCTGTCTTTATTTTCCTCTTTCATCTTTTTCTTTTCTGTTTCTTTTATCTCTGTCTTTTTCTTTCTTTTCTTTCTGTCTTTTTAGTTTTTTCTTTTTCTCTTGTTCTTTCTTTGATCTGTTTCTTTTTCTTTTCTGTTTCTTTCTTCATTGTCTTCTTTGTTTTTTCTTTTTGTTCTTTCTTTCATCTGTTTTTCATTTGATTATTTTTTCTCTTTCTGTCTTTAATTTTTCTTTCTCTTTCTTTTTCTTTCGTTCTTTCTTTCATCTGTTTCTTCTTTCTTTTCTGTTTCTGTTTTCTTTCGTTGTTTTTTCTTTTTGTTCTTTCTGTTTTTCTTTCGTTCTTTCATCTGTTTCTTTCTTTTTTCTTTGTTTCTTTCTTTTTTATTTTTGTTCTCTTTCTTTCATCTGTCTTTTTGTTTTATTTCTTTTTCTTTCGCTCATTTTCTTCCTTTATTTTTTCAGTTTATTTCTTTGTTTTCTTTATTTTTCCATTTTTTTTCTTTTTTTCTTTCCATCCCACATCGTTTGTTCTTTCTTTCTTTCTTTCTTTCTTTCTTTCTCTTTAATAGTATCTATTAACATTTTCCATCTGCACATTTCAGCTTAACGCGTCCAGCAGCCGCTGTTCTTTCTTGTCTCCGACTCATTTCATCGCCTCTTTTTATTTCAGAAGGAAGAACTCCCACTACAAAGACAGTGATTTCACTGTGGAAGACCTCTGCCAGTTAAGTAAGTCCTCCTCCTCTCGTCTTTACTGGTGTAAAGAATCGGTTATGTTAAGTTTTGCTGTTAATGTCACATTCAGGGAGGGAAGTGAGGCCTCGAGCAGATTGACACTGTCGCCTTAGTGCTTGTTCAGGGGGTTAGTTTAAGATTTATAGGAACAGCTGGGCAACCAGAAGAACAGAAAGAGGAAGTGTTGGTGAGAAACGTCTTTGTGTTTGGTTTCAGAGTCCAGGGATCGAGGCAGTGTGACCAGTCTGAGCAGCGAGTTTTCCCTCATCACCGAGGAGGTGGGCGCCGCCTCCAGCCTCACCAACGAAACCGTGGACCTGTTCTCCAACCAACCTCACACCTCTAGCTGGTAAATTAAATATGTTTTAAGCGTTGATATAAATGCAGCCATTTATAAATCTATTAAGATCATTTTACAGCTCAGGAACGTTAACTACAGCAGCCGCCAACAGTCGATTACTTAACTCGTGCTCCGTGGATGCCAACGTATTCTCTTCCTCTTCTCTTCTCAGGAGAAAAGGCACCACCTCCTCTCCACAGATGGTCGTTTGGAACAGACAGAACCCTCCAGAGGAGCACCACTCCCATCCCATCAACGAGGCCAGGTCTTCCAGCTCCTCCTCCTCCAACCAGTCGGAGCACGGCACCACGCGGACGGGCAGCAGCCCATTGGCCGTCCCCGGGAGAAGGTGAGAGAAACAGATAAAACGTCACCACCCACTTCATCTTATTTATTTATTTATTTTGGATGATCACCGGAGGCGTCCGTGCTTCAGCTCTGGTGCTTCTAGCAGAGATAGACGGGATCTAAAACAAATCAGACTCTTTCTTTCTCCGAGGTTATGCATTAACGCATGCAACAGGCCGTAGAAGAAGCATGACCTCCTTCTTGATTGTCATTTTTAACCGAGGGTCAGTCTCTGGTTTTTGTCAAGCTTTTATACAAGCTAACGGACGTTAGCATTAGAGCTATGTTACATTGCACGGCTGGTAAACGTTGGCTGCGCTGTTTCTTACATTGCTCTACGTTCACTTTGCTAGTCCCAGCTTCACTGTCACCACCTTTTAAAAAAATATTTATTAAGAAAAACTTTAAGGCCTCTAGTTTCTCTCTTTTCTTCCCTTTTCTGAGCATCAGACTTGCGCTCACCGAACATTTTGAGCGTGCGTAATCAAACAGCAACGTCAAATTTTGATCAGTGGCCAAACCATTTTTGTGTTGGGGATGGGGGAGTTCTTGACCACTACTTCAAGGACAGTTAGGAAGAAAACAAATAAAAAGCGTTTATGTAACTCAAATATTACGTATTAATATAATTTTTTTTTTTTAATTATTCCATAATTTAATGAGGACCCAGTTCTGGAGCCCCCCTCTATCCTGGGCCCGGAACAGCAGACCCGTTTGCCCCCCCAATTGGCGGGCTTGAAGTCATCTTTGTGCATTTCTACATATAAATTGGACAACCCACAAAAAATAAATAACACGGCCAATACATTTTCATTTAAGACCAGATTTACTTTAATGAACTTGTTTCTGTCTCGTTTTTATTAAAAACCGGTCCATTTTTGTGTTTTACGCTAGCTAGCGGAGCTTACGTCGCCAGCCTGCAAACGTGCGTTGCGGTCAAGTTTTGTAAACAATGACACATGGCCACTTTCATCCGTGCTTTCCGTGATTCAGCTGCGTGAAATGTGTTACAACTTATCACCACGAGATAGTGGATTGCAATTTGCAATTAAAGGCAAGTGGCAGTGTGATACTGTAAGCTACCATGCGAGCCGCAAGTTATAGCTTGACGAGCCGCATGTGGCTCGCGAGCCGCGCAATGAGTAACTGTGTACTAGATGGTTGGGTAGCTTTGGAACGTCGTGTCCTACACTGTGCCCGTCTTCAACCGTTAACGTCTTTTCCTCGAAGAACACACAATCTGGCATTCTCCTCCATTTCACCACATGATTGGTCATTGTTCATGCAAACAACCGATAGCAGCACTGCGCTAGCCGCCCCTCTCTCCCTGGCTTTACACGTGAATATAGTTAGCTGCAGCTGCTAGCGTTAAGTTCATCCTCTCTGCGGTCGTTTTAGTTTTGCAAATCCGTGTATTTTGTCAGTCTCCTTCTCTGACCTCAAGGTCGACCCAGGCCGGTCTCTAATAAGTACTCTGAGGAATTCAAAGGCTGTGTTTCTACTTCAGTAAGTTCCTGCGGAGCTGCACGGTTCATTTTCACAAACGGAAGTTAAGAAAAAGGGAAATTATTTTACTCCCCAAAGACTCCCTGCTTCGAGAGGCACTTCTCAAAAGTGGATCAACGTTACAGTACCTTGGTTTACTTTAAGATTTTAAGCTCCTCTCTGCTACTACAGCTCGTCTCTGTTCCTGCACTGATGAATAACCTGCATGCATGAGTCTGTTACGAATTCACGACTCTCATCTACCAAGTAGCTTCTTCAGTTCTAAGGGGCGGTGGTGGGAAGTTGAGGTTTTAATGGGAGCCTTTGTGGGTGTAGCGCATCAGAAGACTGGCTTGACCTGTTTCTGTTAACGACAAGGAACTGGTACGATTAGTGTTTATTAACGCCTAGATACTTACCCATCCTCTCACCTTTTAGACGCCCAAACAGCCGAGTGTCTCTTGTTTTTCTTGCAATCCTGTTTTTGATGCCAGTATCGTTGAAGAAATAATCCCCGAGCCGGAGATTTGTGAATTCAGAGTTTCTGGCAGCACACTAAAACCACAAACATAGTTTAATCCCTATTGATTGATGTAAGCCCTTTCCATCCTGATACCTTAACAGAGACCTACAGAGAGACACCTTAAAATTCTCAGGACGTCACCAGAACATTCATTTCAAGACAAAAGTAACTTTGCATCCGTAAATCTACCTTAATGGCAGCCAGTCATCATTGAATACAGTCGTTTTAAAATGATTAATATCACTGCTGAAGTACAACATTTAGAATATCTTTCGAAACGCATGAAAATTAGCTTTTAATACATTAAAAATAAAAATAAAAACCCGCTTTGATGAAGTGAAAAAAATACAGGAATGAACATCGAACATCTGTTGAATTGAAGTTCACGTGTTTTCTGCATTTAATTAACAAAAAATTGACTGAATGTTTCCAGTTTCATTCTCACAGGAAAGCAAAAGAAATTCAGCTTCTAAATAAATATCTCTACAATTCCAGGGGCTGCAAGGCAAAAGATCTTCAAGTTTGTCATGTTTAACGTCTAAAAAACTCTCAAAATGCTTCTTTTTTTTATTTGACAACACTTGAAAATAAACAAAAACCCAAGTCTTAAATTGCATACAGACAAATCAGAAAGCAACCAACAGAACGGACCTCAAAGTGGTTAAAAATATAGTAAAATTAAATAATTACAACAATATGAGGCAAAGTTCAGGGGCCAGATGAATTTAAAATCACAAAAAAATTAAAAATAATGAATAAAAAGCTAGCTAGCTTTAAGTTCACTTGGCTAGCTTGCTATTTTTAATTTTTTGATTTTAAGTAAGGTTTATTCATCTATTCATGTCTTAAATCCACTTTTAGCGTATGAAAGATTTTTAAAAAGTCACAAAAAACTGTCCATCTTTTAAACGAAGGGCCTTTCCGTGGATTCAGCTCATCACTTTGTTCATGGCAAAATGAAGCCCACAGGACAAAACACATGGGTGGATCTGTCATGCCGTGGGCCTGTTATGCCTCCTCTCATTGTGAGGGGAACTGAACGTATCGTCAGAAGGTTACTGAGGCATTTTAAAATATCAGTGAGCGTGAGGCCATCCAGCTCTGGGTCTTTCAACAACCCAAAGCACAGATCTGGCAGCACAAAAGAAAAGAAAGAGAAAAGTAGGACTGTTTTATAGAAGCCAGCAAAGAGTCCTGACCTCAATCCCAATGAAACCCTTTGGAGCAGCTGAGCCTGCCATCACAAGGAATGATTCCTGCAAACTTTAAAGAGTTTTCAGACAGGTGCAAGAAGTTTGTGCGTTTTGTAATCTGTACATTAAATTTGCATTTAGTCTGGATTAAATACCTGAACTACGTCAATGGCCGTGACATCAAAGATGGTAGATTATTGGTTTACAAAGGTACAGGTCTGCACCATAGACTGTATATAAATATGGACACGTCTCCACTTCCTTGCATTGACCAAACTTAATATAAGACACACTTGCCTAAAGAGTACCATTTCAGCAAGACACAGGGACTTGTTTTGAGACAATACATCTTAATATAGAGCCTTTTTGACTAGTTCCATTGGCAGATTTTTTTTGCCTATTTTCAAGCAATTTTTTTTAAAGCATTTTTTGCTTTTCATATTCATTTAATTTTCATATTTGACTAGAAATGAGACAAATATACTTGGTAAGATTTGGGTTTTTTTGCAGTCTGATCAGTACGGTCCGAGAGTGAAGCCACGTTATCAATGTGACCCCACCCACACTTCCTCCAGACTCGCGTTTTCGTTTAACTAACACTACGCTCCAATCTAGCTCCACCAGTTACAAGAAAATGCTGGATTATACTCTGTATTTGTTTATTTAATTATTTCTCACAGCCATAAACATAGAACCGCTTCACAGATTGGTTGGCATGGCAACTTGTAGTCATCATGATGTCGCATCCTGTTTCTGTAGCGTCAGATAACTAACTAAAACAAAACTAAAAAAATATTATATTAACTATACGTAAAATAACAGAAACCGTCCTTAAAAATAAAAATGTATTACCCACTAACATGGAGGGGGTGGAGCTTATGACCTGTGCTGCCTCCAGCCACCAGGGGGAGCTCTACCTGCTTTGGCTTCACTTTAGAGGAGCTGCTCCGCTGCATATCTTTATACAGTCTATGTATAGACCGCTTATGATCAGATCTCTGTTTGCACGTTGAGATCTGATCAGTAACGTCATCATCTAGCTGCAGATGTAAACACAGATCACTCCAACACACTTACTTTACACTCAAGCTGCTAAAATGCTGCAGAGAACTTGGTGATAAACCCTTGAGGGAGTTTATTTTTTTTATTTTCTTTTTCTTTCTTTTACATCTCCCGTCTCTGTGTCGGTTATCTGTCTCTCTCAGGTTAGCAGCAGACTACGCTCGGTCAGGGTCCTCCCTCTCCACAGAGTACGGTAGTTGGCAGATAGTTTCAGGTTGTGGCAGCATTCACGACAATGCCCACTTCCACCCTCCTCTGGCCTCAGCCTCCTCCATCTCATCTGCTGTTGCTTCCGCCTACGACTCCCCCCTGCCCTTCAGCTTTCAGGATGAAGGACCCAGTGGACGTATGTAAGTAAAAACTGAAACCTTGCACCCGGTGTGTGCCCCTCTGGCCGGCAGGTGTGGGATTCCTTTGACGTGTATAGAGAGAATAAGTGAAATGACTGCGGCCTAAGACGCAGGACGTCCCGTAAGCGCAGTCCCTGACCCGTTGCAGTCAGAATACTTTGACTAAACTTTGTCTCTATTCACGACCAAAGAATAGGTGAAATATTTGTATTTCCCCCGCTCAACCACGTGATAAAATAAGATAAGAAATAAAGTCGGCGGAGAAGGAACCTCCAGCGGGTTCTCCCTCTGATCCCTTCTGCGTTCCGCTCTCAGCTGGGGACGCATTTTAATTTCTGCTTGATCCGGCTGCCAGAACTAAGTGCGTCCCACTTGCAGCACTTGTCAGAGAAAGCAAATATCATCTCGTATTCAGAGAGAATGAGAGGAGCCGAGACGAGGTGGTGATTATGACTCCAGCGAGCTCTCTGATGGTTAATTCAGGAGTACACCGCGACCCAAGCGGGGTTGAACCAAATGCCTCCGCCTGCGTCATTCAGCTTTTCTCTCACAGTTCCATTCGTTGTTTTTATTTATTTATTTATTCTTTAACAGAATTTAAAAAGAACACATCCTTCCCTGACCTTTTTTTTTCTCCCCCTCCCCCTATCTTCCTGTCTTCTCATCTCGCCACCTCTTGCTTGTTTCCTCTCCCCTCTCCAGGTGTCCCTTCCCCTCGGAGCGTCAGGCCCGTCTGGAGGCGGTGCGGGAAGTCTTCCTGGCGGCCTACAGCTCCACCGTCGGCCTCAAGTCCTCGGCGCCCAGCCCCTCCGGCGCCATCACCGGCCTCCTGGAGCAGTTTGCCCGCGGGGTCGGCCTCCGCGGCACCAACGCCATCGTCTGAGCCCCTCCTCAATGTGACTTCAGACCCTCCTCCTGCTTCCATCCGCCGTCTGTCTGGACTCAGTACAATAAAGTGCCAAACATCTCTGTTCTCTTCAGGGGTGAAGCATTAATTATTTTTCTTTGATTTTTATTTTATTTCCTGTGACCTTAATATTTTTTATGTAGATTTTTTTTTTCCTTTTGTCAAATTCAGGGAGGGAGGTGGTCTCAGCGGCCACAGGCATCAAAAAGGGATAGTGAGAATTGTAGACGGACGAGAACGTTGATGGAGGATTCTTTCTTCTTCCGTTCTCGCTCCGTCTGTTCAGAATGTTTTTTTAAAGGGGTTCTTGCAGCGACCGCCCCGTGTCCGGTAATAACTACAATATCATTTAAGTTCTCTTGTTTTTACGCTGCTGTTCTTCGCTGATGCAAGCGGGAGATCGACGCAGCACTACTGCAAAAAAAACAAAATCTTACCAAGTATATTTGTCTCATTTCTGGTCAAAATATCTCATTATACTTAATGTAAGACACAATTGCCTAAAGAGTACCATTTCAGCAAGACACAGGGACTTGTTTTAAGACAATACATCTGAATACAGAGACATTATCACTAGTTCCATTGGCAGATTTTTTTTGCCTATTTTCTAGCAAAAATTAAACAAATTGCTTGAAAAACAAAAAACAAATATTTTCTAGCAAAAATTGCTTGAAAATTGTTTTCACAAAAAACAAAAATTGCTTGAAAATTTTTGTTTTCACAAAAACAAAAATTACTTGAAAAACAAAAATTGTTTGAAATTTTTTGTTTCCAAGCAATTTTCTAGCAAAAATTGCTTGAAAATTTTTATTTTCACAAAAAACAAAAATTGCTTGAAAATTGTTTTCACAAAAAACTAGAATTACTTGAAAAACAAAAATTGCTTGAAAATGTTCTTGCAAAAATTGCTTGAAAATTTTTGTTTTCACAAAAAGCTAAAATTACTTGAAAAACAAAAATTGTTTAAAATTTTTTGTTTCCAAGCAATTTTCTAGCAAAAATTGCTTGGAAAATTGCTCTGTATTAAGATGTATCGTCTTAAAACAAGTCCCTGTGTCTTGCTGAAATGGTACTCTTTAGGCAATTGTGTCTTATATTAAGTGTGATGAGATATTTTGACTAGAAATGAGACAAATTGGTAAGATTTTATGTTTTCGCAGTGCAGAAATTACTCCTCCGAGCTGTTTCTTTTGTGTTTTATTTCTAATTTGGCACAGTGCATTAATAAAATAGGATGTCAGTTTTAGAGTGTACAACCTGAGACGTGTGCGGTCTGGACTTTAAAGGATCGGGGTTGAATCTTTTCTGGTGGATAAATCGAGACTGTTCACGAGGAAAGAGTTGCTGCCGCTGTGATGGTTCCGTCTGTCCGTACTGGCTGTGGAGCGACGCCTTGGGACGGGGTCAAAATCTGCAGCCGAGGCTTGGTAACATGCCTCTGTGGACAGGAGGGGGGAGCATGCAGCATTCAACCTCATCCTTTAACTAGACTACTTTAAAGTTTTGCGTGCTGTTTCCTTCAGTCTTATCTTTATTTTCTTTAACTTTGTAAAGCCAGATTCAGGGTGACCGTTCCGAGCTGCCCTGGCTCACCTTGCCACTTACATTACCTCCATATCCTGTACTTGAGTCCCGTCTCCGTAGTCTTCGTTGCTGAGCATCACGGTAGCAAACCCGCGAACCGAAGGCCTTTTTGTCATACGTTTGCTCGATTCCTGCTCGTGTCCAGAAGTTATCCTCTCGGGTCGGACGTTTCCCAACCCGCTCTGCTCTCTCTCCGGCGGACACACACTAGTGAAATGTCGCGTTTCTTTCAAGGTGTTTTTATTTGAAACTCGCTTTCCTGTTTTGCCAAACGGTTTTCACGTCTGCTGTATCTCAGGATCTTTTTTTTTTTTTTATTAGTATTATTATTATTATTTTGTGCCTTTTGGATCTGTTTGTTAACGGAAGGTTTCGACTGGAGAGTGTTAGCAGAGATGGGTTTAGCCGCTTGTGGCTCGTCATCGCGGTCTGATCGACGCCTCCCGGCGAGAGCGTCGATCAGACCGCGACGACGTCGGCGATCGGGAAGACGCTTTAGAAAGAGTGAAATGAGAAGATTGATCGGCGCTAGAGCTCGGACACCAAAACTTTAAGGAAAGGAGGATGGAAATATGTAGCTGGTCAACGACAACAAATACTTAAAGCAACACTGTGAAAGTTCATTAGCTAGTGAACATTTTGTGTCCAGTCAGTTGAAGCCATACTCAAAATATATTAAAAACACAAATAAATGAAGAGGGTTTGACATTTTATAGTTACATGTTGCAGAAACAATCTCCGTACAAACAGCTATTTATCTTTTAGCCCAGGTGCAGCGTCTCTATCTTTTCACATTGTTGTGTAAGCATTAAATGACAAATGTGCTATTCTTTTATTATTATTGTTGTTATTATTATTTAGTCAGTTTTAGTTGCTTCCTTTAGTTTTCATGAACCACATTTTTCTTTTTCGCTAGCCACAGCCACGACATCCTGCTACGGACTTAAACACGTGCACTTAACACATTTCTTTGGGCATCAGTCTTTACATTTCACTCTAAAAAAAGAAAGAGAAAGACAATTCCTCCAAAATCCTAATTTAAAAATAAGGATTTTCTTCTTATTCTGCTAGACTCTAAGCCAAAACCGCCTCACGTGTGTTTCCGTCCTTTTATCCGGTGCATAACGTCAGTCCTCCGCATGCTCTGACGGTTTATCTGTTTGGTTCTTTTGGCCGCCTCTCTGTAAAATCTACGTTTCCTGATGGAGATTTAAATTTAATTCTAATCCAGCTCGTTTATTTAAGCAGCCAATCGCTCGACACCTGCAAAACAAACAACAACAAAAAACCTTACTTACTTAAAACTCAACAATTTCTTTCCTGTTTTCTGTTTTTCTTGCTTGATTTCCTCTCAGTTGTACAATTTTTTTGTTTTACAAATTAATTTTTGACGTTTTATTGAAATGCTTCTTTGCACTTGTCCCAGTGTCCTGCGTGTAAAGACTTTTTTTCTTCTTTGTACAGCTGAGGCATTTTTAAATACTACTACCTTTTTTTTTTCTTTTGGTTATAAATTGCTCTTTAAATATTTAGCAGGTGAAACAATGGAAGACGAACTGAACTGCAGGTGGCAATGGTGAATAAAAACAAACAACCAAACAGCATGTTCTCGTATTTCTTTTTTTGTTTTCACATTCATTCATGTGGATGTGACTTAGACATGTAGCACCCACCTAGACCAGACCAGGCAGCCCCACCCCATAGCAATGACACTCCTTGATGGCAGCAGCCATCCCCAGCAGGATGCAGCCACAAAAACACTTTAGGAAGAAGAACAGCACAAGGTGTTGACCTGGCCTCCACATTCACTAGATCCCAAACTGGTCAATCTGGCCCATGTCAATTCTCTGATGAGTCACCACAAGGGAGACCTGCACAATATTAGGAAGGTGGTCATAATGTTATGCCTGTCTTTTTCAGTTTATCTTTATAGCGTATAAAGCGTAACACTGTCCACGTGAGGAGTCACATTTGATGCATTAGGAAGAATGCAAATATAGGCTTCCTCTCTCTACCTAATTGCTTTTTGTTGTCTCTGCTGCAGACGGCACAGTGGTGTGGCGGTTAGCACTGATGCCTCACAGCAAGAAGGTTCTGGGTTCTAATCCATGGTCCAACTGGTTCCTGTCTGTGTGTAGCTTCTGCATGTTCTCCCTGTGTCTGCGTGGGTTCTCTCCAGGTTCTCCAGCTTCCTCCCACCGTCCAAAGACATGCTCATTAGGTTAACTGGTGATTCTAAATTGATTGTAGGTGTGAGTGTCTCTCTGTGATAGACTGGAGACCTGTCCAGGGTGGACCCCCCCCCCACCTCTTGCCCCAATGTAAGCTGGGATAGACTCCAGAACCTCCCAGTGACCCTTCACAGGAACAAGTGATGACAGAAGATAAATGAATGAGTGAATCTGTTGCAAAAACAGACACCCTCCATTAAATCGCACCATTTGATTGTTGCAATACAGCAAGGTTTAAGGTTTCACCACACACATGAATAAAGGTTCTCACCCCTGCATAAAGGTTCCAGTGAATATGGAGGCCAGGTCAACACCTTGAGATGTTCTTCTTCCTAAAGTGTTTTTGTGGCTGCATCCTGCTGGGGATGTCTGCTGCCATCAAGGAGTGTCATTGCTATGGGGTGGGGGTGCCTGGTCTGGTCTAGGTGGGTGCTACATGTCTAAGTAACATCCACATGAATGAATGAAGCCAGGTCCAGAAGTTTCCCAGCAGAACATTAAATTATCACAAGTTGGTTTAAATGTTATTCACTTTAACTTGTTATAATGTTGTGGCTGATCGGTGTACATGCATTAAAACCTTACTAATAGTCTAATATTTGCAAGATAACCAGTGTTGTCGTCTACTGAGCGTTCTGCAAAGAATACTTTCTTTCATAACATAATTATAAACTGACATGTGAACTGGAAATGGATGAGGAAGTCGTTTGGATGAGTGGTGACACCTCCGGACACAGCTGGAAGAACGAGATGAAGGTCTCTGCCTCCACCTGGCGATGGATGGAGAGAACAGGATCTCTCTCTCTCTCTCTCTCCATGAATGAAAGCATCATCCTCAGGTATGCCTCCTGCGACCATCAACGGCAACAACTACCAATAGCGACTCCCTCTCTCTCTCTCTCTCATCCCGGGGTGGATGGGGCACAGGAACGCGCGCACATTTTTAGCCAGAGGAGGAAAATTGGCGTCGTGATACAGCTGCGAACTTGGAGGACTGAGAAGAAGTGATCGAAAGAAAGAAAGAAAGAAAGAAAGAAAGAAAGAAAGAAAGAAAGAAGGGAAAAAGCCCGGAGCCATGGCGACCATCGGGGATTTCGACCCGCTCAACTCCACCGTACCTGCGACGAAGATTGAAATCACCGTTTCTTGCAGGTAAGCCTCTTTCCACCTGAACGTGTCAGCGCTCAGGCTCAGATTCTTGCGCACGTTTGTTGTTTTTCTTTTCTACCTTTCTCTGTCCGTTTACTTTTTCTTGTTTTTTTTGTCTCATTAACACGCGCCGAACCACCACGCGTGTTTTCCACCAAGCCACGTTTCCGTGCGCTGTGGGTGTAAAAGTGCGTGCTCATTTTTAGGAGCGGAGTCTAATATTGGATCAGGGAAACTGCGCTCCACAAACTGTACGCCTCAGAGACTTTTAAATGGGGATAAAATAACCTAAATCAGCACTTGTGTTAATTTAATGTTGACTTTTCCTCGTCTTGAGACACTGTCCTTAATTATATGCAGCTGTGGACTCTGCAAATGTCCCCACTGTGGGATAAATTAAAGGATCATCTTATTTTATATCATAATCTTTGTCCTGCTGCAAGAAGGCTCCAGTCCCCTCCACAGGACAAAGCATAGGCATAGATGGATGTCATCTTCATGCATACATGCAGGTTATTTACAGCAGCAGCAGCAGGTTGCACTGTAAACTGTTGACTGGGTCAGTTTCTGTCTTGGACTCATTTAGATCAGCCACAGATTCGGGGGAAGAAACTGTCCCTTCAGTCTGGTTGAGTGGGTGTGGAGGGTTTTTCTTGTGTCTCCTGGGTGGCAGCAGTTCAAACAGGTGAAGGCACGGGACGTGTGGGGTCCTTCCTCGCCGATGGTGGTCGCTTTCCTGAAGCACCTGGTGCTGTACAGCTCCTCCAGAGCCGGAGATTATTCTTTGTGCCCTAACTCCTCTGAAGTGCCTTCATGTCCGCTTGACCTGCGCTCCGGCCTCCTAGATGGATAGATAGATTTTATCAGATGAGTCTAATATTAGCTCGTGGAACACAAACAAGCCGTTTATTCAAAAGGCTTCTTAGAAGACAAACGCTTTCATGAATAAAAATGTTATATTTTCAAGACGTGGTCCCCTAAGAACACTTTAATAAACCAATCAGTCATGATGTAAGATAACAATACAGGTGCTACATAAACCACATGAGTCCTTCATACTTTACTTTATCTAAAGGTTTGTATACTGTGGACCAGGCATAACATTATGACTACCTTCCTAATAATGCGTATAGGTGTCCCTTGTGTCTCCAAAACAGGAAGCGTGTCCCGTGGCCAGTATAAATGTGTGTATATTCATTCATTCGTTCATCTGTCTTCTGTAACTGCTTATCCTGTGGAGGGGGAAGCCGGAGAACCTGGAGAGAACCCACGCAGACACAGGGAGAACATGCAAACTCCACACAGAAAGGAACCAGTTGACCCATGATGGGTTAGAACCCAGAACCTTCTTGCTGTGAGGCGTCAGTGCTAACCACCACGCCGCTCTGCTGCCCATATATATATATATATATATATATATATATATATATTGCAATATTATGCAAAATGAGTAGTAAAAGATCAAATGTATTGCCTAGCAACGATGTTAAAATCTTAATTTTCATGCAAAATGTACATTACAAGACCAACAACTAGTTTCTGATCCTTGTGTCTGTTATGATTGAACGACTATTAAGGTGTTGAATTTGTATTAAGCTAAAGTTCCTGTAAAACTGATGGCGTGCATCATCACTGGACGCACTGATGTTAAACACAATAAACATGGCTGCGCTTTGGTTCAAATTACTGTGTGATATTTCAAAGATATCAAAGTGTTTGGAAATCAGTTTACCCCAGACCCTCAGCCCTCGCTAACCTAGTTTCCAGTAGCATCAGCAGGCGGCAAGTTTTGGCAAAAAAACAGGCTTTTATAAACTCTGTGTAGACAGCCTGGTCCGATCTAAGCAGCATAGAGAAACGGTTAGCAACTGTGTGGTGAACACAAACATAATGAATGCACGTTTAATGTTGTATTTTGGCTGCATTGCCATCTTGTGATTCCTAATTTTTTATTTATTTTTTTGCAACCTGGACCTTATTTCTGGCATAAAATACGATTGTTTACTCACACACATAACTTTTGTGTAATTTGGAGTCATTCGGACGATATTGAGATCAGCATATATCCATATAATGGGAGTGAATGGGGCACCGAAACACAGCCTCTAAATAACACATTATCAGCCACGAAACTCTTTGATTTCACCAATATTTTATTACTGTACGCTAGTGCTATTCCCTGTTGAGTCTAGAGTTACCTGTTATCATCACCTGGGGTCTGTAGATTGACCTACAGACCCCAGGTGATGTCTTCTGACCTGGATGATGTCATCTCTGAGCGCCGTGTGCACCTGAGACGGTTGCCTTATTTACCTGTAATTTGCTACTGATGGTTTTTTGGCAACATGCCTCAATATTTTTCCGATTCTGAGGTTGTGGACGAACCGTAGCAGATAATACGTTAATACGTGTGGGTGCCCCATTCACTCCCACTATATGGATATACGCATATTTAAATGACACAAAAGGTGATATGGGTGAGTAAACCATCGTATTTTATGCCAGAAATAAAGTTCAGGTTGTAAAAAAAACAGTTGTTCCCCTTTAAGGACGGCAGGCAGAGAGCAGTGGTGGCAGACCTGGAAATAAGGAGCCCATGCATCCTGTCAGACAACATCATCTCCATGCCCTGGGTCATGTTTATATGCTAATAGAGCCTGAAGCTGCTCATTGTGACAGGCTGTAGCTGAGCCTCGCTGTCCAAAGCCCTTAGAGACGAAGGCGTCTCAGCTCCCTGACACTGACAGAACCGTGTTTAATCAGTTGGCACTAGATGGATCCTTAGTGCAGATACAGCAAATGTGTGAACGGAGGACGGGAGAGGGAAGGAGTCAGGAGGAGGTGTCTGGGCTTTGGACGGCTGACCTTTACCGGGAGGAAAAAACCATGAAAGAAACCTTTAGCTGTGGAGATGGAGCGGTGGGCACCCTCCTCCAGATCAGGTCGTTGATAATGCTTGTCAACCCCGATGACCCAGCAGGCCTTTCCTCATGTAGGACACGGTGACTCCCCAAGGTGTGATTCATCCTTTTAATGATTGATGCGCCCCATTCAAGCGGGCCAGCTGACGCTCCCCGCGCGCGGTGGATGTATTCAGGCTGCAGACAAATCAGATTAGCTCCTCAAATCAGATCTTCAGACCAGACAGCGCTGTTATTTGCGCTGGATCGGATATGATTTGTGGACGAGCTATCTGCATGGGTTGCTGTGGTAATGATGTAGGCATCAGTAGCTGCGTAGGTAACCCGCCGGCGTGGCTTTCCTTATTACGTTCCAGTCGGTTCCCTCCAGCTTTGCCTGTGCAGGAGCGCCTTGAAGTGCCAGCAGACAATTCATCTCAGCATCTGTCCACAAACCGTTGATTTGTATTGTTAGCTCTGTATTACTCTGCTGATAGCAGCATGGATTCGACCAGGCGCTGCCATCATCCTGGGTTTGAGGTCATCTTTTCTATTGTGAATGACACAAAGGAGATTTTAAATTCCAATTTGAGCGAAAATCTGCTCTGAGTCACATCTGATAGAAAAAAAAAACCTGAGTGCTTTCTTTTCTAGCTTGACTTTTATTTTTTTTCACTATCCAGATTTTTCTGTATGTCACCAGAGAGTTAAAGGAGTCAACTGCATCAGTGGTGTAGTGGTTAGCACTGATCGCCCCCCCATCTTTGTGGAGTTTGCATGTTCTCCCTGTGTCTGTGTGGGTTCTCTCCAGGTTCTCCAGCTTCCTCCCACCGTCCAAACACATGCTGGTTAGATTCATTGGTGATTCTAAATTGGCCGTAGGTGTGAGTGTGAATGGTTGTCCAGGATGTACCCCGCCTCTCGCCCCCCCAATGACGGCTGGGATAGGCTCCAGAATTTTTATTGGATAGTATGATTTGGTACTAGAGATGCAACGATGTGAAAACTTCATATCACGGTTATTGTTAGATGTGTTCAGAATATTCAAAAAGTACTGAACACACACTGAAATCTTTTAACCAGGTTTTATTTTAAAAAAAAAATACTTACATTCACTGCTCAAGACCAGATCTGATCTTGCAGATTCAGGAACTGGTACAGAAATCTCTGGAGTGCAGAAATGAGCAGTGTCACTGTGAGTTTTTTGGTAAAAAGTTGCGGTAATCAGTCACGGTTTTAACGATAATTCAAATTAGAAACGGTAGTACTAACCGTCGGGAATTTTACCGCGGTTTATCGTCATACCGGCAATCGGTACATCCCTGTTTGGTACAACTTCCAAGTTTAAAATAGGTTTTTCATTCAAATGCGTCGTCAGTATGTTTGAAATCAGTTATTCAGAAAAGTTATATTTTACGACAATCAACTACTTATAAAATGGTTCATACAAATCCATTGATAACAAAGCATCGTTTGCTGCCTACTAGAGATGGATGATATGAACTAAGAAATGCTATTTATCACGGTAACGATAAAAACCATTTAGCCTAATCCTTTTGACTGTAGTGCATTGGCAAGTTTCGTCGGAATTGTTTTTTCCTGCTTCTTGCGTATTTTCTTCATATTCTGGTTTGAGCTGTGTTTTAGTGGTGTTACAATCCTTTGTATCACTATTTGTTTGCAAACCTTGCATGTTGTAAATTGTTGCTCCGCATCAGACTTTTAAAACCAAACCAGTTCCAGATAATGGAGGTGGAGCCTCATTTAGGAACGAGCTCCTCGTTCCCCGGCGTATCTGCTCCGTCTTCCACCATTGTCAGTTTGTCAATATTCCACACGTGTTGGGCTGAGAGTGTGTCGCGCACATATATATATGTCATCGATGGGAATTTATCGTTTTTATCGTGGGATGACATATTCTTGAATGTTTCTGACGATATATCGCAAACGATAAAATATCGCACATCCCTACTGCCTACATCCCTTGAATGAGTTGCGTTTGCTGAATTAAATCTACTTCCCAGTAGGTTGCTGCTGGCTTCTAAAGCCCATAATGGTCTTTTTATTCCACCTATTGGTAGTCAAAGCACTTTACAGTCACAGTGACACATCAACACATTCACACGGAAGGTCGCAGGAGGGAAGGAGGCCGGGTTCACCCTGGACAGCTCTCCAGTCTATCTCAGAGCTAACACAGAGAGACAACCATTCACACCTACGACCAATTTAGAATCACCAATGAACCTAACCAGCATGTCTTTGGAAGGTGGGAGGAAGCCGGAGAACCTGGAGAGAACCCACACAGACACAGGGACACAGGGATTCAAACCTTCTTGCTGTGCTGCCCGCCCAAATCAAACGTTTCCCAACAGAACATTTCATTGCTACAAGATGGTCAGTGTTATTCACTTCTCCTGTCACAATGTCATAATGTTATGGCTGATCGCTGTAAATATAATACCATTTATCAGGTGTCTTATATTCAGGGTGGATCCAGGTTTTTATCCCGTCTCCCGTTGATGATAAATCGCATATTTATTCCAAATTGCAGATTAATTGCATGAACAACATAATGAGAGCAACGCTCTCCACATTTACAGATGGCAGAATGACTTGAAGTCAACAGCTGACAGTGATGATGTAAAATAATGATGATAGATGACTGCAGTCTCAAGCTACTGCAGGCTCGATATTGAGTTGAGTTATTGAGCTATTGAGTTATTGACGATAATTCGATGATGAGTGAATGGGCTGGGGGTGGGGTTTGGACACAGCCCATGACAATGTGCTCATGCAATTATGTATTCCACCCACCCAATCCATTCTGTGTCCATTCCCGTAGTGTCCAGTCCTGAAACACAAGACGACCAGTCCGCCTGTCACCAGAGACCGATGGGATTCCTGATCGAATGTGCCTGAACGAACAGACGATCAGAACAAGAGAGAAAAAGTAATAACAAAGATAAAACCTACAGTCTAACGTCACTGACGGTGTTTTGAGTTGACCAGCTGAGCCTGTGTCGGCGAAAGGAACATCCCCTGTGACAGAGACAATCTCCTCGTCTGATTGGGGGCTACTGATCGGTCTCAGCGAGCCTCATACCTCGGCGTCTTTCATCATCCGCCGCCTGAGAAATGTCAGCCTTGTGCGACTTGCCTCATGCGCTTTGACACACTTGACATTTGGATGATTTAAAAGGGCTTCGTGTAGCCGCGCTGTCTCTTTATTACACCAACCCCCGACGTATTTATTACAGGAGGTCAACCGGAGACGAATATACGACTCGATTTCTAAAACACTCGACCTGCTCCGTGAGTTAAGCCACTCGTGTTGCTTTTTACATCTTGAAATACACCGATCAGGCATAACATTAGGACCACTTTCCTAATATTGTGCAGGTCTCCCTTGTGTTGACTTATCAAAGAATGGACACGGGCCTTCTGAAGGTGTCCTGTGGTGTCTTGTGGTCTTTGAGGGGAGGGGCCTCTGTGGATCATCCCACAGATACTTGATCAGTTTGGGATCTAGTGAATGTGGAGGCCAGGTCAACAGCTTGTGCTGTTCTTCTTCCTAAAGTGTTTTTGTGGCTGCATCCTGCTGGGGATGGCTGCTGCCATCAAGGAGTGTCATTGCTATGGGGTGGGGGTGCCTGGTCTGGTCTAGGTGGGTGCTACATGTCTAAGTAACATCCACATGAATGAATGCCAGGTCCAGAAGTGTCCCAGCAGAACATTGAATTGTCACAAGATGGTCGATGTTATTTACTTCTCCTGTCTCTAGTCATAATGTTATGGCTGAAAGGTGTAATTGTCTCTGGTCTTTATATTGCGGTCAATCGATTCTCTCATGTCGCAGTAAGTGTTTCATCCTGAAACACCTCAGACAGATGACATGTTGCAGCTCAAAGCCGCTGCTGGTGGCAATGAGGTTGCTTTTCTTTTCCTATCTAGGTTAAGATGCCCGACGCAATTTATTTAATATTATTTTTTGTTAAAATGGATAGAAAAGAGTAATGAGATTCATGGGAGAGCAGGGAGCACACAGATCTGCTTCAGGGTTTTTTTTTTCTTTCTGTTTGACGTCACACAGGGACAGAAATAGACGAGGAAACCCATCATTGTGTGTTACAGCAATGGCTCGAATGACGTTAAGAAATCAATGCGAACAGTGTCTCTGGTAGTGAAGAACTTGCCAATTATCACGTACGAAAACGATCCTTTCCTCCTCCGTTTTCCCTGCCATCGTTTCAAGAATATCTGCGTCCACACGGATCCGTCTCAGCACGACTCAAACCGCTACTTCATACTCCAGGCCTATAGGTGGCGCTGTTTCAGTTTCAGAAATTCACCAAAAACAGAGAGGAAGAGGCGGAGCATGCGCATGAAGCATGAGCGCTGTTTACAAATCGGCTTTAGAAGAAACCAAACTCAAGGAGAAATGATATTTAGCCCTAGTAACCATAATAGGCTCAATATCTTCTCCAGCAGGAACACGAGCATGTAGTCCACCATTGTTGTTGATGTTGTTAGGAGACGTCTCGCGGGATATAAGAGGTGGAAGGCTGCTCCAGGGGTGTGGCCATGACGTCATCGAAACGCATTTATCCGTTTTTCCCCGTCCACACGAAAACTCAAGAGCTGCGTTTGTGAGTTTTTCCACCCTGGGACCAGGTTTCAGAAAAGTGCGTTTTAGGGAAAGTGTTTACAGGATTCATGTGGACGATCGGACAAAACGATGCAAAACATCTGCATTTAAACCAAAAAGCGTCTCCGTGTGGACGTGACTTTAATCTGCAGCTCCTTCTTCTCAGCTTTACAGAGCTAATAAAATTCTTATTGTTTCAGTCTCTCTTCTGTCATAAAACTATTTTAACCCTCCTCTTATGTTAATTTTTCCAGAGCAGTGATGATATTTTTATGTTGGCTACACTAATTAAACCAAGCAGAATAAGGTTTAATATCTAAGAAGACGTTAGATGTGTTAAACTTGTGTCTGTGTGGGTTCTCTCCGGGTTCTCCGGATCTGCGTAGGATCTGGGCTGTCGTGGCAATTTGACGCGGAGGTATAAACCGTGCATGAGTAACGTTTAATTTCATTCTGTCTGACATGATGCACTTAAGACAGACAACAAACTGACAACAGTGTACTGGGGTCATGACTACGAGCTAGATGACTTGTCGTTGGACTAATTTCTAGTGATGAGTCTAGTTGTGAGGTCATTATACAATTCATTCATTCGTCTTCTGTAACTGCTCGTCATGTGAAGGGTTGCAGGGGATGCTGGAGGCTATCCCAGCTGCCATTGGGGCAAGAGGCGGGGTACACCCTGGACAGGTCTCCAGTCCATCTCACAGAGAGACAGACAACCATTCACATTCACACCTACGGCCAATTTAGAATCACCAATGAACCTAACCAGCATGTCTTTGGACACGGGGAGAACATGAAAACTACACAGAAAGGAACCAGTCAGCCCAAGCATTAGAGCCCAGAACCGTCTTGCTGTGAGGCATCAGTGCTAACCACCTCTCCACTGTGTCATTATACAATTGTTCAATGAAATTACATGGTCAGATGGAGGGTTAGTCCTGAGCCGCTGCAACTGAGTGCACCACCAACCTGACCCGGCGCCACACAGAATGCAAAAGTGAAGAAGTAAACTGGACATCCAGGCTGTGGCGTTTTATCTAAAGTGTCATAATGTGAAGACGTTGTCCTTCATTTCTTTGACTTGTTTGCTGTTGATCAGTTGTTCATTCAAAGGTTTGATTAAAGATAAGACTTTTATGAAAGCAGTGAATAAAAAGTTGCTTACCAACACACAAACTAGTTGTAAGTGCTAAACTAGGCTAAAACAGAAGGCTCTGAGTGATATTAAACAAAGATCCATTCGGGAGCCGACTCTTCTAAGAGAGCGGAGCCAAAAGATCCGAGTCTCTGAAAAGAGCCGGAACCTCCCATCGCTACTCCTTTCACCTGTTACGCTGCTTTCTTTGTCAGGTGCACAGAACAACGAACCATTTCAGAAACATCTGGCTACATCTGTATGTTAGTAATACACCTGTACTACATTATGACATGACGATGATGGGCAATGTGACAGGGTTATGCTGCTGCTCCGTCCACAGCTGTCAGGCCTTGTATTCTGACATGGAAATAAATTGCTGATGACAGAACATTGTTCTACTGAGTACACACACAAATCTGGTTTGATCACTTGTCAGTGACAGTACGGAGGCTCTGAAACATGACTCATGTTTGGCTGCATGAGCGTATTCATGCGCGCGCGTGTGTGTAAACATCTCTGTCAGACCATGTGTCAGTGTGGATGTGGGTTAGACAGGCAGTCACATAGTGTGGAGGGAAGCCGTGTTTTTCTTATGTAAGTGCCTCCCTGCCTGCCTACCCGGCGCTCCTTTAGATCCTATTAGACAAGTCGAGCATGGAGGCCACCCTGCAGTCTGCACTGAATACTGCTGCCAACAAATTGTTTAAATGAGACTTAGGAAATAAATGACCTCCTCTCTCTCTGGCAAGAAAGTCACCTATTAACCCTGGACTCCCACCCACCATGCATCGCTAACTGGCAAGAGGCCAGAGGTTTGACTATAGCTCATTAATGGCTACAATACAATCATGAGTCCAACAGGGTCATTATGAAAATCTTAGTGGATCTGCACAAAAATAGGACATTGGACTATTACAATTCTTTAGTTTAAAAAGAGGTAATTATCTAGTAAATTCACATGAGGTAGTTGGTCTGTATTGTACTGACTGTACTGGTCAGAAACAGCATTTGTTCTTTTCCACATTCACAGGTTCAGTTTGCAAATGCAAAATTTAATCAACCCCAATACATCCTGCTGAATATTTTAGGCTACACCCAGCGGTAAACACTGTAAAGTAATTAAAATGAACTCCACCTTTAGCAGCTGCAGCATTAAAACTGATTCTAAATGAATGCACCGGTGATTATAAACCAGCGTCTTTACAATATATTCCAGCAATCGAACCGTTTTGCATAATGAATATATTTCGTCCTGTTGGGGATGGCTGCTGCCATCAAGGGGTGTCATTGCTATGGGGTGGGGGCGCCTGTTCTGGTCTAGGTGGGTGCTACATGTCTAACTAACATACACACCAATGAATGGATCTAAATACTGGCCGAATGACTCCAAATGACACCAAAGTTATATGGGTGAGGAAACGGTCGTATTTTACGCCATTAATAAGGTCCAGGTTGTAAGAAACAGTAGTTCCCCTTTAAGGGCGAGAGGAGTGGGACTGCACCAATGCTCCACCTCCTGAGCCGCTATATCTTAGGCCCCGTCCACACGGAAACGCTTTTTGGTTAAAACACAGATGTTTTGCATCGTTTTGGCCGATCGTCCGCGCACTTTTCTGAAAAAACTCACAAACACAGCTCTTGAGATTTCATGTGGACGGGGAAAATCGTGAAGTGTGTTTCAATGATGTCATGGCCACACCCCTGGAGCAGCCTTCCACCTCTTATATCCCGCGAGACGTCTCCTAACAACATCAACAACAATGGTGGACTACATGCTCGTGTTCCTGCTGGAGAAGATATTGAGCCTATTATGGTTACTAGGGCTAAATATCATTTCTCCTTGAGTTTGGTTTCTTCTAAAGCCGATTTGTGAACAGCGCTCAAGCTTTATGCGCATGCTCCACCTCTTCCTCTCCGTTTTTGGTGAATTTCTGAAACTGAAACAGCGCCACCTATAGGCCTGGAATATGAAGCAGCTTTTTGAGTCGTGCTGAAACGGATCCGTGTGGACGCAGATATTCTTGAAACGATGCCAGGGAAAACGGAGGAGGGGGAAAAGATGGTTTTAGTACGTGTGGACGAGGCCTTAATGGATTAGCAATGCTGGAGGAAGATGTCCCAGGTTCAATTAATGTTGTGTTTTTTTTAAAGCCGATCGTAGCAGGTAAATGCAAATACATATGAATGGGTGGGGGTGTCGTGCGTATGTGCTCGCTGATCATGGTTTTCTGAGACACATAAAGGAGACCATGTGAGAGCTGCATTGCTGCTGCTGTGACGGCTGCACTGTGTCGTAGGTGGTCTGATGCCAAAAAAGTGACAGTGGCAGCTCTCAGAGTGAAATGCCAGGTAGGTGAGTGAGCACAGGGAGCCAGGACTTCTCAGCGGGAGAATGTCAATGGCAGCGGGGGACGGCTCTGATTGGATACCCAGCGTCCCCCATATCATGTCCTGACATGAGGCCGCTTTACAAGCGCAAACCTTTGTCTCATAAGTGAGATTAGTGTCTCCGAGCTTCAAAGACGGGTCCTCTGCTCTCAGAGTAAAAGTCTATCGAGTGGTTTCTTTACCAGAGCTAACAAGCAACCCCTAATAAGTCTGGCAGTGCAGCCTAGAAACAAGGGGTAATATTTCAAGTCTCAGTGCTGTCTACCCACTCACACGCCAGCCTCTGTGGAAATAATGTCCATGCAGTAATAAATAAAAGAAAACATTAAGACATGCAAAGGGGATGATGCAAAAAAGAGAAAGAGCTTTGCAGCAGATCCTCAGGGAAATGTCTCTGTTGCCTGCAGACGTGAAGCACACAGGAAGAAGTGCATCTGAGCAGCTACTCACAGGAACATGACCAACAAAACCAACTGATAGATGAGTGTAATAATTAACCACCTGACGAAGCAAGAAACAGGGATCTGTCCATCTATCCCAGATTTGATGGATCGTAACACAACACAAACGTTATTCATAAAAAACAAATCTATAAAATTAAAACAGACAAAGTGAATACTGACTAATAAATGTCTCGGTCTCGCTCAGTAAATTACCTGATAACTGAACATCGGGCCGATTTATTTTGTCTGCAGGGCTGCAGCATAATTAATACGTTAGTCCTGCAGTCACACTAATTATCACATTCACAGGCCAAGGAGGAGGAACAGCAGCGAATCTTCCACAATAACTTATTAATTATTCCTGAAGAAGGTCACGGTTCAGAGGAGGCAGCCTCCCTGGAATCATTCACAAATAAACACGAACGTGGCATTTTAGTCATTTTTCACTTATGGAGAAAGTCAACCAGAAACTTAGTGCTCAGGTGAAGAGATGGCAGAATTACAAAGAATATAGTACATACGGTATGTCAGATACACCGATCAGGCATAACATTATGACCACCTTCCTAATATATTGTGCAGGTCTCCAAAACAGTTGGGACTCATCAGAGAATGGACGTGGGCCTTCTGAGGGTGTCCTGTGGTGTTTGGGGACAGGATGTTGTTAGTGGGGGGGTCTTTGAGGGGAGGGGCCTCTGTGGATCATCCCACAGATACTTGATCAGTTTGGGATCTAGTGAATGTGGAGGCCAGGTCAACACCTTGAGATGTTCTTCATGTTTGTTGAGTTGTTCCTAAAGTTTTTTTGTGACGTTTTTGTGTCATTGCTATGAGGTGTCGGTCCCTGGTCTGGTCTAGGTGGGTGCTACATGTCTAGGTATCATCCACACCAATGAATGCCAGGTCCAGAAGTTTCAGGTCCAGGTTCTGCTGGGTAGAACCCAGCTCCTTACCAGCCAGGTTCTGCTGTTTAAAGTTTTATTCCTTGCGATTGTCATCTTAGTTGTCTTACAGCTGGTCGGACACTTCTAGAGTGTCCCACTTTCTGTAACAACAAGAACATGAACAATTTTCAGAATAAAATGACACAAAACGCCATAAATTAACAATTAAGTTAATATATCGCCACGGCCGCCGATAGGGGGGGACAAAAGGGTCTGCTGTCCCGGGCCCAGAACTGGGCCCTCATTAAATTATGGAATAATTAAAAAAAAACAATGCTAATGGTGAAATAGGAATATTTGTGGAAAAAAATAGGCTACGTAATATTTGAGTTACATAAACGCTTCCTAATTGTCCTTCAAATAGTCGTCAAGAACCCCCCCATCCCCAACACAAAAATGGTTTGGCCACTGATCAAAATTTGACGTTGCTGTTTAATTGGAAGCTCCGTACGTTTAAAATGTCCGGTCAGCACAAGTCCGATACTCATTAAAGGAAAAAAAAGAGAAAAATAGAAGAAGAAAATAGAAGCCTTAAAGATTTTTTTAATAAATATTTATAAAAAGGTGGTGACGGTGAAGCTGGCAATAGTAAAGTGAACGCAGAGAAAGGTAAGAAAGAGCGCAGCCAACGTTTACCAGCCTTGTAACTAGGGATGGGCATTTGAATAAATCTTTTTGATCGATCATCACGTAAATTAACGATCAATTATCGATTAATCGTTAATATTAATATTAAAAAATTTCCATGACTGAAAATACCACAGGCAGCCTGTTTTTTTCTCAATGAAATATTTATTTCAAGAAGAACCTTTAATCCAACAATCCTCTTGCACAACATAGGCTACAGTTTAATGTGTAACTGTAAACAGAGGAAATATGCGGACTTGCGGAGCAGTCGGGCTGAAACAAAATAAGAGCCAGTGTTCTAACAATAAATAAATACAATTCCGCCTCTTTTAGACGTAATAAAAATATTATGTTAACTAATAATAATTAAACATTTAATCCAATAATCCTCTTGCACAACATAGACTACAGTTTAAATGTGCAACTGTTCAGCAAAAGAAATACGCGGAGGCGTCGGCAGAAAATAAGAGCAGGTAGGTTTTCTCTGCTGTCTGTGTAGGCTATATCGCCCCCTGCTGGTAGGATGTTTTATTACCGCCACATAGTGAAATTAACACACACAACATGAACTCTGTTTTATAACGCCGTCAAATCGATAAAACAATTACATGATCGACAAAATTCTTAATGATCAATTATCGATAATCGATTAATCGTGCCCATCCCTACTTGTAACGCAACGTAGCTCTAACGTTAGAGATAAAAGATTATCTCGTCCCGGGCCCAAGCAAGACTGTCAGCTGGCCTGATATCGCCCAGCTCTGTTTAGAACTTATCTTACGTTTTCTGCAATTATTTGAAAACGGTCTCCATTTTTTTTTTTTCTTTTTTGTTAATTTAGATGTTCCTCTGTTTTACTTGTGCAGCAAAGTGTGTATCAGTAATTTCAGGAGTGCATGGATGTAGTTTTCATTCTTTCATCAAACGGTCTCCTTCGTTTTCTTACAGGAACCTGTTGGACATGGACACCTTCTCCAAGTCAGATCCAGGTAACTGCCTCCAACACTTCTATCGTATTCATGTTCATGCTTTTAATTTCTGCCCTGACGTGAAATTTCACGTTCCCCCGATGTGTCTTAAGGACATTATCAGACTAAATGTGTTCAATTTCATGCAGCCTTTATTAAATCTCCTCCTCGTGCCCCTTATCAGCATGCAGCGAGCGTCGGCGAGCGGCAGCAGCACAGCCAGCGCGTCTCCCAGACCGTTTACAGATACGCCACAGTGAGCGAGTCAATGAAAAGCTGAGTCTCGGGGGTCAGCTGGCTTGGACTTTCAATTACTTTGCGTCTTAATTAGGCTGACTAAACACTGGAGGCTGACTGACAACAATTTGTGGCTGCGCACAAGTGAACTACAGCAGCAGAGAGTGGAGGACGACAGATTAGTGTCGTCCCTCAGCCCATCAGACTGAACATAACCGCACAATACACACTCACTGTGGATCATCCCACAGACACTTGATCAGTTTGGGATCTAGTGAATTTGGAGGCCAGGTGCAAAAGTTTCCCAGCAGAACATTGAATTAGCACAAGATGATCAATGTTATTTACTTCAACTATTAGTGGATTTAATGTTGTGGCTGATCGGTGTATATTCAGCCCTTTGCACCCGTTATGCTGCTGATCAGTCAAACGTTTACAATCACCCTAACTCATACTGCTCATTAGTTGCTCTCTTGTTTTTTGTGTAATGTCTTTTTCTAGGTGCATTGTCTCCTAAGTGTCTTTGCGCTGTCTCTCGTTCTTGCACTGTTGTCTGCTCCGTTTGCACAGTTTTGCATCGTTTGCATCAGCTCGCACATGCCACACTTTATGCTCATGTAGCCCCATGCTCCTGGAGGAACGTCCTCTCGTCCTCTCGTCTCTCCGTGCGCTGCTGAAATGGCAGCGAAGAAACCTCTTTGACCTTTGACCTTTGATTTCAAACCGTAAAGAAAGAAGGGCGGCAAAAATCAACGCCACGGCATCTTGTTCGAGGGGAAACAAAGCGCAACTCGGCGTGAGACGGACGATGACAGAGAAAACAAAACAGCATGGCTTTCAAGAAAGGTTTAATCTTGACTGACAACTCTGAGACGAGGCGCCTCGCGCGTGAATCTTGAATTGATTAGCGGGTGCACAATTTTAGGATTTTTGTGGCATTCATCAGCAGTTGTGTGCTTCTTATTTGTTCTTGATGATGCTGAAACATCTGCTTTACGATATCAGGACATGCTCCACAATCATGCATTTAATCATTTAATTGATTACACTTTACTCCAGACTCTCTTCAGGGACCCAGTCTCAGGTGGTGCACTACCTAATAAATATGTAATCTGCAGATATAGATTCTTTTTCTCATTTACTCACATGCTTATGATTTAAAATGTTCATGTAGCTTGAATCTCACAGGTGTAGAGGTTAGCATCGATGCCTTGGTCTGAGGCCTTTCTGTGCAGAGTCTGCAGGTTCTCCCTGAGCCTGCGTGGGTTCTCTTTCTCCGGGTGCTCCAGCTTCACTCCCACACTCAGGAAACATGCTTGTCTTGGGTTCACTGGTGATTCTAGATTGGCTGAGGGTGTGAGTGTGAGTGTGGATGGTTTGGTTTGTCTTTCTGAGTCAACCCTGTGATAGACTAGAGTCCTGTCCCAGGTGTACCAGGCCTCTTAACCTTAGTACCATGCAGAGGTGGACAGAGTGCACACCTTCACTACTTGAGTAAAAGTACAGACACTCCTTGTCAAATATTACTCCGATACAAGTAAAAGTAACTTAGTCAAAATTTTACTTTAAAGTAAAGTACTAAAGTATTTGCTTTAAAAAAATAGTTAAGTAAAAGTATTTCAAAAGTATCTGTATAATGAGACAAATATACTTGCTAAGATTTTTTATTTTTTTTTGCAGTGTACAATTACGTTTAAAATGTTCATCAGCAATTTAACAAACATTAAGCTAGCTAACGTCAGTAGCTACTTTACATACCATGCCTTTTCATGTTGGAAGACGAGTTCTTGTAGGCTGTGATATAATTTGTTTGCAGTAAGCACAACAAACATTTAAACTTAAACAAATCAGTTTTTGTGGCAAAAATCTCAAACATTGGTTTGAGATAAGGCCACGGGTGCTCAGTGGAAGTTTCTCCAGTTTCAAAAACGGTCTCCCACACCCATGCACACGTGACTACAGGACCTTCTATAAAGCTCCACGTATAGAAAGAGAATCTGAAATTCTGGTCACACCAGTGAGATCATTCGTCTGCTGTGAAAGTGTCTGTGGAGAATCAGAACTGACACATTAAGTTGCCATCATTTCTCCGTGAGCTAAATCCTTAAATAAGACAGGATTTTCCTTTTGTCCAAAGAGGACTGACGAAGCTGTCACGACAAATACGTTCATCCCATTCCTCTAGAGAGGTTAAAGCTATTCCGCTCCTCTGCATACAATCCCCACATGCACGCTGAAATCATTGGCGCTTCTGAGAGGTGTTGTCAGGTTGTCTCGTCCCCTGGTTCTCTGGGGTCGTCGCTTAAATAACTTCTTGTTTGAGGGGGGTCATTTAAATCAGAAGCCTGGGGATGACTCGTTGCATGTGTCTCAGGGGCTCTGCCGGCAATAACCCTCGTCTGGATATCCAGATTCTGAGTCAAAGGATGACTCAGCCTCAATAAACTCGTAAAAGAGGGACGCAAACATGATCCCAAACTATTTCAGTTCGATGCAGTTATACTAATATAGCATCAGTCACAATCAAAGAAGTCGCCCCCAGACGTTTTAGAGAACCCACAGATTGAAAACCGTGCAACATAACCAAACAATTTTGGGGCCGACTGACTCAGATGTACGTAAGTTCTCCCTGATGGAGATCTCTAATGCACTTAGCAAACTCAAATCTAATAAGATCAGTAAACTAAATTAACTAAAACACCCTAAACAAGGATAAAAAACAGCAGCACAGTTGTTGTATGCATTAATAAATAAAATATATATGAAACTGAGCAGATTCTGCACATAATATAGAGGTGTTGCACATGAGAATATTGCACGTAAACATAGTTATTGCACCTGGAACATAGTTATTATGGTGGCAGTGTTTGTGAGTCCATTGCAAGACATTTTTCAAGGATCTGTTGGAGGGGAGGGGAGTGTGATGCCAGCTGCCCTTTGCCTGAATCCACTCCAAAAATGTTGAAAACTATCCCTCTTTGGAGTCAGACTAGCTGCTTCCAAAATGCCCTGAATTAGGCTACAGCTTTCAAAGTGTCATTTCCTTACCTCTTGTGTTTGGCAGAAACTCTATAGGTGAAAACATCTTTACACAGCAATAACTAGTACTAGTATTTACACAGGAAATACACCAATGAGCCACAACAAAATAAAAAAGGTGCAGAAATAAATAATCTGCACCTGGTATTGGTGTGGATGTTGCTTAGACATGTAGCACCCACCTAGACCAGACCAGGCACCCCCACCCCATAGCAATGACACTCCTTGATGGCAGCAGCCATCCCCAGCAGGATGCAGCCACAAAAACACTTTAGGAAGAAGAACAGCACAAGGTGTTGACCTGGCCTCCACATTCACTAGATCCCAAACTGATCAAGTATCTGTGGGATGATCCACAGAGGACCCTGTACACAGTCTTCTCATCTCTCCTCCGATGCACACCTTGAGTTTGGAGATTTTCTAGCCATTGATTTGTCATTGGAGAACCACTGATCACAAGAAATCCAGACACCACCCAGGTTCATCTGATCTTCTGCTTGATTTTCCAGTGAACAACCGCCCACAGATGTTCCAAATAAAACTTCCCACCAGTTATTTAGAACTGAAGATGGGTGGAGAAACGTCTTCTAAGAAAACTCAATAAGCCCAGCTGCCGTTATTGTAGCTCTGTACTATCTGTCACCATATTATTTATAGTCCTAGAGATAAATGACTGAGCGTGTTGTGGGTGGTTCGATCCCTGGCCTCTCCACACGCTGAGGTGTCCTTGGTCCAGGCATCCAACGTGCTCCCATGTGTTTGAATGAGGGAATGAGAATCACTGCAAAGTGCTTTGAGTGCCACTAAGTCAGAGAAGTGGTACGTAAGAGCAGACCGTTACTGGGCTCCGTATGTTATAGGGTTGAAGATGCCTAAATTAGATAATATGAATAACTAATGCTTTTTGCTTTTTGGCTATATTTTATTTATTTTTATATATATTCTAAATTGGGAATACACATGGACAGCTCCCCCCAAACAAGCCCATGCTAGGAAGTAGATTTGAAGGTAACTGAGAAAGAAGTAGACGAAGAATATGCTTATAAATAGAAATATACCACTGGGTTATTCTAGATTAAGGTAGACCATCAGGCACAGAAATACTATGAGCTCTGTAATTTGAGAAAAAAATCACAAAATGTTTATTCATCAACATTTAAAATAAGTTTGTCAAAATATTTAAAGATAATTGTAACTCACAGGGTGCCTGGTTTGGTGTGTATGTGATAATAATGTCACATATTTGCATGAAACATGCATTTTTGTTCACTCAAGAATATGCAATTAATTTGTGGCAATCATACGTAAACAACGGAAATAATGCGATAATAATGCAACGGTATTTAAGAATTTAATGTATGTCAAATGGTATTTATTTCTGAACCCTTTTTGAGGGTTCAGAAACAAAACAGAACATTCATTGCCCTTAACCTTAATCATATCAACTAAATACCTAAACCTATAGCCAGTTTAGACTTTAGTTGAAACAGAAGCTGTGGCAACAGTGCAAACCCTACGCAGACAATAGCGCTGTAACTGGCGTCCACCTTCCTAGAAATGTAACTACGACTCAAAGCACAAGAGCTGTGATTGGTCCGGTTGGTGGTAGCATGTTTCCTCTTTAATATTTCCGGCTACTTCTACATCTCTGCTGAAGATGGAACACATAGAGGAAAGGTTAGCTGAGGAGGTTCAGAGATGCAAACATTTGTACGATTTTTTTCTTCAGCAAAATTTCTGCAAAACTTTCATCATTGTTGAAAATGAAGCAGGAAGTAGAAACAAAAATTAACCTGACTGGCAAAAAAGACACAGCGCCGACTAGTGTTTGGGTGGTGTTGTTACAGACTGAGCCAGATTGAGGCTAATTTACAGCATCTATGTCCCTCAGTACTGTAAAAGAGCCTTAATCCTAACCATAACCTGATTCTTACCTTCACCCTCAAACAGCCAGCCTCAAAACCCTCACTTTGCACAAATGTCCTCACTTTGACGTTGTAAAACACTGGTCCTCAGAAAGATAGCTGTACAACAGCACACACACACACACTCCTCTACGCAGTCAGTTTGCAGACCAGGGGCCCTTTGTTGACACTTTCCCATAGATTGGTCTTTCTGGGCCGGGTGGAGGCGGAGAGCCATGATGGAGTGTAATGATTGTGTCAGAGGGGCCCTGAACTTCAAACCCTTCCTCCCCACTGGGGTAAAGAGGAAAGCTGAAATCACCTTGGCCTCAGTGCCCCCTCAGCTCTTTCATGTCCCTGGTTAGAGGCCTCTATTTGATCCAAGTGTCCAGAGACAACAGGACGGGGGTCGATACTTATGGGTAATGTCACAGAGCATTGGCAGCTGCTGATAAATGACTGAGCTGGACACAGAGTCAGTAAATGGGTTTTGATAGAATCAACAAAAGGACTTTACACAAACTACGACTCTTATACATCTGACAAACATCTGAAATGTAGCATTATATAAACCACTGTGTTGTATGTATGATCAGCCACAACATTATGACCAGGAGAAGTGAATCACATTGATCTTGTGACGATTCAATGTTCTGCTGGGAAACGTTTGGACCTGGACTTCATGTTGATGTTACTTAGACATGTAGCACCCACCACCATCATAACATTATGACCACCTTCCCAATATTGTGTTGGTCTCGCTTGTCTCGTCAGAGAATGGACATGGGCCTTTTGAGGGTGTCCTGTGGTGTCTGGTAACAGGATGTTGTTAGTGAGGGGAGGGACCTCTGTGGGTCATCCCACTGATACTTGATCAGTTTGGGATCTAGTGAATTTGGAGGCCAGGTCAACACCTTGTGCTGTTCTTCTTCCTAAAGTGTTTTTGTGGCTGCATCCTGCTGGGGATGGCTGCTGCCATCAAGGAGTGTCATTGCTATGGGGTCAGGGTGCCTGGTCTGGTCTAGGTGGGTGCTACATGTCTAAGTAACATCCACACCAATGAATGAATGCCAGGTCCAAATTTTTCCCAGCAGAATTGTCGCAATGGTGATAGGTAATGTTATTTACTTCTCCTTTCTTCTCCAGTTTTAATGTTGTGACTGATCGGTGCATATACATCCAGTAAATGTTGGACCTGCTTCAAGATGAGAACTTACATAGTGATGTGTATGCTAGCGTGGACCACCTCACTCAGCCTGGTCAGTGTGGATAAATTCTGTCAACCAATCAGAAGCCCGGTAGCCAGCAGCGCCCCAACTCTCAGCCTCTGTCTTGAGTATTTATTAATTTAGCTTGACCCTCTTTTTCGTTCCATCACTAAACCACTTTCTTCTCTTCTTTGAAAAGAAGAGCTGAGAGAATTGGGTCCCAGCCGTGACTGGGTCAGCTGTGGTTGACTCGCCTCCTGTTCCACTAAAGCGGACACACGATGCTTTCTATATACTGACCTCCATTAGCATGGTGCTCTTTGATGTGGAGGAGGGGAGGAAAGGGGAGTGGGTAGGGGGAGAGGAGAGGAGGGGGAAGTTAAGGAGAAAGGAAAGGACGACAAGGAAAGGATGAGGGGTGGGGCAGGATAATGTGGAGGTGAAATGGATAAACTATTACCATTACCAGAACTAATAATAAAACTACTGATTATTTTCTCAGGAATCTATGGTGGACAGTCGGGCAGGTGGTGCAATAAGCTGGGTGTCTGAGGCATAGATTGTATAAAGATGGACAGTGGAACAGCTCCTCTAAAATGAGGCCAAACCAAATAGAGCTCCCCCTGGTGGCTGGCAGCAGTATAGGTCATATAAGCTCCACCCCCTCCATGTTAATGGATGGGACTTCAAACTAAAACACTAAAATACACGTCACATAATTTTTTTCAAGGATAGTTTCTTCATTTTAGGTAGTTAATATAATGTTGATGCATGTTCAACTGTTTTGCATAACTTTCGTTTAAGATACCTGAGGCTATAGAAACAGGATGTGTCATAATGGCGACTGCAAGTGGCGATAACACAGCTCCAGACTCCAAAGTCGCAAGATGGCGCTGTCCATATCCTCGGGATAATAGTGCATTGTCCATAATATTATACAGTCTGGTGGTCTGGTGAGGATCTGAGAGTACGGTAGGGTGCGTAGCGTTGGAAAAGTTCACACAGATATGATGGAGCTTGGTTGTGGAGAACCTTGAATGTTAGCAGCACCATCTTGTGCTAAATATGGGATTTTATTGGAAGCCAGTGGAGCTGCTGAAGAACTGGGGTGACGTGGTCCATGGAGGGAGTTCTCGGTGATGATAGGAGCTGCAGTGACCAGTTAAGAGTTACAGAAGTCGATGCCTGAGGTGAGGAGGGTGTGAACAGGAATGCCGCTGGTGTTTGATGTGAGGTACTAAAGATAGAGTGCTGTTGAGGATGATGATGTGCCGCCTGTATTATACCTTTTTATGGAAACTGACAGACTCAGTACTCATCGGTATATGAGTTAGGTAATACGCCATTTGAATTTCATTATCCGGTGTGTTTCAACAGAATACGGAGAAAAAAACAACACATCTGCATGTGACTGGATGGTCCTCCAGACTAATTCAACACCACAGTGCTTGGATGATATTTGACTGTTATTCTTGTGTCCATCAACGCATAAAGCTGGAGCATACTCTGTTCCCAACGGAGCGACTCCAGACCAACGTTCCCGGCTTCAAGTCTAATTTCACATCCTAGAAAACTCACTCACTGTGTTTTGTTTCTCTTCTCAGTGGTGGTGTTGTACGTCCAAGGCCTGGGCACCAAGGAGTGGAGAGAGGTGAGTTTAAGTTTTTCATTTCGCAGGATCAGCTGCACAGTACTGTAAACTAAAGAGCATGTAAAGCAGCAACGACAACAGCTCGAACTCGCTCCAATCAGTCCAAAAGTGGTTTTGTTTTTAGGCTGCAGCTCGTCCCACCTGCCACCAGAACAGTGCAGCATAAGGAGCAAACATGACAACTAATCCGGCAGTCTGGATGTCTAAACTAACACTTACAGTATATTCACAGTAATCCACTCAAAAACACTTTTACAAGCAAGAAGGGAGAATTATCATTATTATTATTATGGTACGTAAGCTTTCGTGCTCTTTTGGCTTTTGACTGAATGTAACGGGCAAATAATTAGATAGATCGATATGTCCTGAGGGACAAACAGTCTCCTCGACCTCTCCATGGAGAAGGACAGAGACAGCCGCCTGACTATGGTGTCCTGTAAAGGGTGGTGGACATTGTTCATGATGTCTGTGAAGGTTCTCAGTCATCCAGGTCATGGTATATCCAAAAAAGGTTCAAAAAAGGCAACTGGACTTGTAGAGTTTTTTGAGAAGATGTTTCACCACTCATCTGAGCAGCTTCTTCAGTTCTAGGGGACTGGTGGGAAGTCTGAGGTTTAAATAGGAACTCCTCCTGAAAAAACTTGCTTGCTATGCTAGTGACATCTACACCTGAAGGACAAAGAACACTCCTTTGAAGATAACAACGTCCAAATCTTAGCCAGAGAAAGACTGATGGTTTGAAAGAGGAGTTAAGGAAGCCATCGATGTCAGACTGGAAAAACCTTCACTAAACAGAGGAGGTGGACTGAGATTTATTCTGCCATCTATTTACAATTCAGTTTTAACTTCTGTCCCCACACCTTGACACTGGAGCCTCTGACGGACAAGAGTTGTTAGAGAACCATTCATAGGGAAGAGGACAGGGACAAAACAGTCCCACCTCAACAACAGGTAACCCAGTCGTTAATGGAAAAAGCTGCACCAGTTTCTGGTTATTAGGATAACAAGCAAGTTCCTATTTAAACCTCAGACTTCCCACCAGTCCCCTAGAACTGAAGAAGCTACTCGGATGAGTGGTGAAACATCTTCTCAAAAAGCTCTATAAGTCCAGTTGTCTTTTTTGAACCTTTTTTTTTTTGAAAATTGTTCATGATGGACCAGAGTTTGTTCAAGGTTCTTGCATCTGCCACTGATGTCAGGGATTCTACCTCTGCCCCCCTACCACAGAGTCCTCCTTCTCTATTAGTCCAACCGCGAGGTGTCTTCCCAGCACACCAGGACACTGGCAACGATAGTCTAGTAGAACATGTCCAGCAGCTTCCAGCAGATGTTAAACGACCATAGCCTCCTGAGGAAACAGAGACAGCTCTGACCTTATTTGTACACTGAGTGTATGTGGGCCAACCAGTCCAGTGTGTGATCCAGATGTGGACACAAGTACTTATAGGTCTGAACCACCTCCATTAATGGTTACAGGTCCTGGACCTCCAGAAATCCACCACCATGTCCTTGGTTTTAGCCGTATTGTTCAGAAGGTGGTTCACCAGATTCTCCTGCTCTTGTCCAGCTCACAACTGCAGCGTCATCTGAGAACTTCCGCATATGACATGACTCTGACATGACATGTGTTGTAATTGAAGTCTAAGGTGTACAGGGTGAATATGACAAGGGGGGAGCACAGTCCCCTGTGCTGCTCCAGTGCTGGTGGCGATAGTCCTGGATGTGTAGTTCCGCAACCTGACATAGATAGTCCACTATCCAGGAAGTGAGTTGTGATTCCACTCCCATCTCTATTAGCTTGTCTCTCAGCAGCAGATCCTGGATGGTGCTGAATGAGCTGGAAAAGTCAAAAACACAAGGACTCCACTAAACCGTCTCGGAAAGATAAAACCGAAGCTAATCTTTTTAAAAAGCTTTCCTCATCCTCAGCACATTTCTGATATGTCCAAGCAGGCGTAAAGTAAAATGCTCTGTGGCAGCTACACAGCGATGACGACGTGTTTCATACAGGGCAAATAGAGTGTAATAAAAAAATAAGCCTCACTGTGTGGCCTCAGCAGCCAAATATAGGAATTAATAAAGGGGAAATCCTTCAGAGATTGTTCGGGAGGTTGGCCCTGGACCGCTGCTGCTGTGTGCAAACATACAAGAAACCTCTCCGCCTCTCAATCTCCTCCGTGTGTAGATGGCTCTCAAAGTTTGGCCTCAAAGAAAATCACTCCGAGCCCAGCGGGGATCCACAGACAACGCCGGCAGATCTCAATAAAGGAACAAATCAATCTCGTAGGGAGAGGATGCTTTCAGCAGAGCCGTGCACTCTCGAACCACGCAGCCTCGATCGTGGTGGTCGATGCGTGGAGCGGCGTGTTTGCATGGCGACACAAGCTGGCTGCGGTATCATGGACAGGGATATGGAGTTTGTTTTGAATGTGTAAGAGACAGATGAGGCTGCAGCAACAGCACACCACTGCAGCAGAGGAGCAAATGTAAATAATGTGTTGAACTTTTTGTGGAATTTATCAGTTGTCATATGCTTCCCATTTGTTTTTAGTGTACTAATCCACATGTTACACACAAAAGCTGACTTTTGAGCTGCGAAATGTGAATGTTATTAATTATTAACAATGATACAACTGAGAATAAGCACAGCAAGAAGGTTCTGGGTTTGAATCCAAGTCGACTGGTTCATTTCTGTGTGGAGTTTGCATGTTCTCCCTGTGTCTGCGTGGGTTCTCTCCAGGTTCTCCAGCTTCTTCCCACCGTCCAAAGACATGCTGGTGGAGATGTCAAGCTCTTAAAGAAAATAAATGAGATTCTCTTCAGTGTGTTTGTTAAACAGCAAATTAACATAAATATTTTGTCAGTGTACTTCTACGTTTATATATGGAAGCATTTGATGTTAAATAGCCTTTTTAATCCACCATCACCCCTCTTTAGCCCTGTTTGCACAGGACTAGCTTTACCTGGGGACGTCCGATAGTTTTGAAATAATAGCGGAGGTCGCCTGTGATCGTAATCCCGTGCAAATTGGCCATGTCCATAATTTGTAAATTAAAAAGTAAGCTGCAAATTACCTCCCGTATTTCGCCTAACACAGAGGTCCTTTTATAAAACTAATCCAGTGCGAATCGGCATCTCTGTGATTTGGGCTTTTGTTTCCTTTGCAGCTTTTTTCTGCTTCTCGTCGCTTAAGAATTACGAAGGATGTGCTGTAGAGATAAGCAATATGGACTAAAAAATTTAGTGCATTGGCAAGTTTTATCTTTTGTTTGTTTGTTTTTGTTTGTTTGTTTGTTTTTACCGGAGACTTTGGATGAAGTTGACGCTGCTTCTTGTGCATTTTCTTCATATTCTGGTTTGAGCTGTGTTTTAGTGGCGTTACTGTCCTTTGTGTCACTATTTGTTTGCAAACCTTGCATGTTGTAAATTGCTGCTCCGCATCAGACTTTTAAAACCAAACCAGTTGAAGATAATGTAGGTGGAGCTCCTCCTTCCCCGACGTATCTGCTCCACCTTCCGTCCATTTTCCATTAGTCAATATCCCACACGTGTTGGGCTGCGAGCGTGTCGCGCACATATATACGACATCAATTCTTACTGTGGGGAATGTTTTTGACGATATATCGTAAACGATGAAATATCGCACTTCCCTACTGTGCTGTAAATCAAAGTTTGGACAGATGTTATGGTGCAAAGTGGAGGTGTCGCCGACCCATTAAATCAAGCATTAATGTGTTCATCTGCAAAGGTGGGTCTGATTTTAAATACTGACAGGTTGTTTTGAAATTTCTTCCAAAAGTCTCACAGCATCAGGTTTTAAATTTAAAAACAGATTGTTTTATTATCAATTAGAATTTGCAAATTAACTAAGGCTGATAGTGTAAAATATCCTCTGATGTGTAGTGGAGTGAAGTGGAAAGTAGCAGAGACATAACTATGGATGGTAAATTTGATTACTGAGTTTCCAGGACTGAATATTTGTAGCTTGAGTGATAGTGACTGACTGAAACAAATCTCTGCCTTGGCCATAGAGGCAATAGACCTCAAAATGTTAGGTTGCTCGGAGCAACGGAGAAGTAATCCAGGATAAATTAAAGATAACCACTGTAGGAAAATATCATCTAAATGCCTCCCCCTTAAGATTAAGAAAACCTTTATTTATCACACGATGGGGGAAATTGCAGAATCTGTGAGAGGATGAATGTTGATCTTGGAGCATCCTAAACTTTATTTTCCTCACAGCAGAGAGCCAAAAGCCCTTTCTCCTCCTGGTGGCGTGGAATTTCCGGGGGGCCATTCACCATTGATTACGGCAGCGAATGAATGCACATGAATGTGAATGCATTTTACGCCGCTATTTATTTATTTTTTTAGTAAATCCAGAGTGACTGAAGAGCAGGAGAGCTTTCGTCAGGCCCGAGGGGTTGCCAGGTTGGAGTGCAGCCACAGTTGGAGGTTTTCAATATGCTTCCAGGTCCCACTCATCTGCCCACTTCCTCCTCATCCAGTATTACTGGGCAGTAGCATAGCTGAGTGTTTGCCTTTGCCAGAAAGAAAAAGCAAAACCTGCCTGCGACACGTGTACTGTCAAGTCGCTTGTTGTGCGTGGGCACGTCGCTAGATTTGGCTTGGGGCTCTTTTTGATGCAATTAGCAGAAATCTATTTCTCATACTAATGAGGAGAAAGAAATAATTACAGCTCCTGCCAGAAAGTCACAATCAAGATTTAATTTTTTATTTTTATTTTTTGCAGAGAAGCACAGAAACACAAGAAGAAGCTCTGTGAGACGGAGCTTGTTAAAATATATTTCTCGTCATTGTTTGTGTGTGTTAGAGAGAAAGAGACAGGTTCAGCTTCTTATTTATGTCTTGTCCTTGTCAGTGTTGGGTTTTTCCTCCCAGATGGTGTGATTTACTTCTTCGTCTCGGCTCATTTCAGATCTAATTTTACTCCTCAACCTACAGGGGAAGCTCTTACTGTTAAGGTTTCGCCTACAAGACAGTGAATTTCAACGTTTGCCTTCTATAAAAACACTGAATCAGTGGGTTCTTGATTATGTGTGGTTGGAAATGGCAATCATCTATTACTTTTGTGCTGGAAATTCACATGTTGCAAAAAAATAAATAAAAAAAATAAACGGGTTTTATTGGGCTGAATCCAAAAAAACAGTGTCACTGTGACCTCAGAAAACATGTTTTTGACCATAAGTCAAGATGCATGAGTTTAGTTGACTTGCTTTTCATGTCTGAAAATAATCATAATGTCATAATCAGTGGTTTTGCATATTTGGAACCAGATAGTGTTATCAGATCCTGATCAGGGCTCTCAAATGTTCTACACCGATCATCCATAACATTATGACTAGGGATGCTCCGATCAGGGTTTTTTGCCCCCGATCCGAGTCCGAGTCCTTTGACTTTTGAGTATCTGCCGATACCGAGTCCCGATCCGATACTCTGTTTGTTTTTTAAGTGCCGAATTAAGTTTGTGGTATTAAACGACGCTTTGTCCTTACCACCCCTCGATATTCCAACTTTGCAAATTTCCAACTTCGTTCTCCTCACATACTTTAAAATACTTCCACACAGCAAACATGGTGCGCCACAACTCGCCACTCCGCTTCAAAACAAACTAGCATGCTGGTCTTCTGCACATGCGCATGCCGTAAACGGTGGTAGTAAATACTCATTTTATTTTTTATTTTTTTGAATCACCAATAGCCCATATATCAACAATCTAATACAAATAATGACTAAATAAATATATATAAAACCGATCTCTGATCGGGTCGTAACGTCCGAGTCCCGATCGAGTCTTCAGTTGCGTGATCGGCCCCGATTTCCGAGTCACGTGATCGGATCGGTACAACCCTAATTATGACCATTGTGTAGGTCTCCAAAACAGTTGAGACTCATCAGAAAACGGACATGGTCCTTCTGAGGGTATCCTGAATGTTGTTAGTGGGGGGTCCTCTGTGGATCATCCCACAGATACTTGATCAGTTTGGGATCTAGTGAATGTGGAGGCCAGGTCAACACCTTGTGCTGTTCTTCTTCCTAAAGTGTTTTTGTGGCTGCATCCTGCTGGGGATGGCTGCTACCATCAAGGAGTGTCATTGCTATGGGGTGGGGGTGTCTGGTCTGGTCTAGGTGGGTGCTACATGTCTAAGTAACATCCACACCAATGAATGAATGAATGAAAGCCAGGTCCAACGTTTCCCAGAAGAACACTGAAATGTCACAAGATGGTCTCCTGTCAGTGGTCATAATGTTGTGGCTGATCGGTGTATCTCTTATACTGTACCTATTACTGAGCTAGTGGCAGACACTGCTGTCTCTCGCTTCATTAATTCATTTCTGACAGCCAGTCCAACCTGTTACCCCAAGAGGCACACATCCGTTCTAACCTACTTTTTTTTTTTTTAACATCTTGTGGCTACTGACAATAAAACCAATACTACCTCCAATATAAGTGACATGCAGTGTCCATATACTGGGTTATATGTTAATTTTTCCTATCTCGGGCCCCTTGGGACAAACTCTCTTTGTCGTCCTGTCCTACTTTCTCTCCATCCATCATCTCGCCTGTAGACGGATCATTACAGACTCAAACGTAGAGAGATACTGTCCTTCAGGGAGGTGTACACTGCACAGCTGCAGACACATACATACATACTGTATAACAACAGATCTACTACATTGCATCGTGTTTGATTCAACGTGTTGCAGTAGAGTGTAAGAAGCAACAGTGACATTACTGCTCAGTGTTTTTGGTAATTTGTTTTCTCATCGTTAAAGCAGTAAAATAAAGGAAGCTTAATTTTATTTTGCTATATTCTCTCAGCTTCCTCCATCTTCATCTCCATCATGATACAGGAGCGAGATAGCACAAAAAAACCCTTTGACTGTATATAAATATAAATGTGGATATGGTTTCCTGAGTAGTAGTTTTAAATCTCAGTGTGGTGTGTATAACCAGTGTAAAGAGGCTTTCACAGTTCCTGGCCTGACTCCCGTTAACCTTTGGCTAATTCAAAAATGGGACATCTATGTCTACGGTTGGTAATCTAAACCATAGACTGTATATAAATATGGATGATGCGTCCCCACTTCTTTGCATTGGCTAAACTGACGATATAATCCTGGAGATGCGGCCGGCGCCATTTTGCATTTTTGGAGCCAGAACCTCTACCACTTGCAAATAATAATTATAAATAAATAATAATTTCTTTTTCTTTCTTTCTTTCTTTCTTTTTTTTTTAACAAGTCTCATGGTTGGCATAGCAGCTTGAAGTCCCCTTGACTCTATGTCACATCCTGTTTCTAACTAAAATGAATTTTTTCAAAAAACATTACATTAACTACTTAAATGACATAAAACTATCCTCAAAAAAAATAATTTAATGTGTATTTTAGTGTTTTAGTTTGTCTTAAGTCCCTCCCACTAACATGGAGGAGGCGGAGCTTATACGACCTATACTGCAGCCAGCCACCAGGGGGAGCTCTCTTTGTAATTTCCCTGCAGCAATTACGTTAAAGTAACCATTACACTGTTCACTCAACTTAGTTCAGCATTTTTAACGATAAATATATATATTAATAAGCTCAACTAAAGCATCCATTTGTTATCCTGAGATTATGAAGCTGTTAAACAGATTTTCTTACGTGGTGTAACTGAGTAACCCTGACAGGTGGCTCGGTCCTTAATGCAGCAATGTAGTCATTTCCATTCCTCGACCAATGGAAAGCTTGAGCAGAAATGTGGGTGAGGTAATTTGGCTCAGCTTTGCTTTAAGCAGGAAAATAAGACCAATAGAGCTTAATTACAGTATGTCGTTATCTGACACGCTAGCCCGTAAGTAAACCTACAGCTCGACAGTAGGACTAACCCTCCCACATTATTTCCAACTATGCCCTCTGTCACTAAATGCTTGAACAATGTGTTGTTGACTTTCTCTTCCTCTCTTGTCTCTTGTCTTTTCCACAGTTTGGTCGCACAGAAGTAATTGATAACACGTTGAATCCCGACTTCGTGAGGAAGTTTGTCCTTGATTTCTTCTTTGAGGAGAAGCAGAACCTTCGCTTTGACGTGTAAGTGCCACGATCTCTGCCTTTAGCCTTTGCAGCACCTACGTCTGCTTCCTTTGTTCTTAAATCAACTCAAATCAAGGCTCCTCTCATTCTGGACTCCTGTATCGTACTCCGTCAGAGTGTCATGAAAAGACTCAGACTGAAGGAATATTTGTAAGAAAGCAACTTTTCACAATTTACCAGTATTCTTTAAGAGTTTATGAACGTCATAGCTGCTTGGTTTATGTATAAATGATGGCTTCATTAATAGTTGATTAACTGTCCACATACACTAATGCTTCATAGATCAGTGACACACTATATATTGAGACACATATAAAATTAATATATTATTATTTAACTGTAATATTAACATGGATCATACATAATAAATACATTTTCAAAGGTAAATCATCATGGCATAGGCACTGAGTGAAATGGAGTGCGGTGGACAAATGTTGGATGGATTGCTTTGCAATCTGGCGACGAGTTGAAAACAAATCTATTTTTTCTTTTCTTTTTTTTTTCGTGTCAAATCCTGCAGTGCATTAATAAATTTATGAGTTGTCTGGGTGACTCTAGTCTGGGGAAAGCAACGCGTCCGGCTCATCTCTTTCTCCTTGTCACAGTGCCCTTGGACAGGGTAACCGAACGCCATGTGCCCGAGCACGTCCCCACTTTTGTTGTCTTGAGGCAGGATTTTGGATTCCAGATTTCTCCTTAAGTGTGAATAGTTGTTCAGCCTTTTCAGTCTTGTTGAGTTCACTTTGTTGCTTGATGAAACAGCAGTGATGGAGGTGGAGGTGATATAATTAGGATGAAATGGTCCTTTATTCTTTTTTAACTGAATTAGTGTCAGGAAAAAGTTATTTTGTTGTTTCAGACCTTTATGGGGTATAAACTGCGGTTGGCGCCATCCTGTGTGTTTGGAGAAAGAGTCTGATCAGTATGGTCTGTCATGGCCCTATGGGACCGCTTTGTGGAGCGGTTGGCATGGCAACTGGTAGTTTTCATGATGTCACATCCTGTTTCTATAACTAACTAAAATGAAATTCGTCAGAAAAATTAACACTTGAGTATGGATCAGTATTACATTACCTAGCTAAATTGATAGAAACCATCCCTGAAAAAAAAATGATTTGACATGTATTTTAGTGTTTTAGTTTGTCTCAAGTCCCGCCCACTAACATGGAGGGGGTGGAGCTTATGACCTATACTGCAGGCAGCCACCAGGGGGAGCTCTACTCGCTTTGGCTTCACTTTAGAGGAGCTGTTCCATCGTCTATCTTTATTTTACAGTCTATGGTAGAAACATGTTCTAAATGTATTCTTGATAAGAATGAACAAGAAATTAATTTTAATACCTGTAAATGGAGCACATCACACTGCAGCCAAACTTTGGATTCAAAGAAAGGAGAACGTTGTGGTTATGTGCTGTTTATTTACAGATCTGCATACATGTCGGTCCATATACAGTTTCTGTTATTTTAAGTGTAACACTTGCTAGTCAGAGTTAAATGGATTGTTTTGCCTCCAGCTAAGCTCCGCCCACTAGGACACGTCAATATACACAAGCCAGACTTAATATCTCAAATAATTTAATTGTCCTGAAGGGGATCATCAGTTCCCAACGGAGTGACTCCAGACCAGCAAAGATTTGTGGGTGGGGGAAGTTGGGTTATTTTCCAGGCTAACAAAAACTAAAACGTAAAAACTGTAACAACCTTTTCTTTTTTCACAAAAATAGATGTAATTAAGCTGAAGCTAAATAAAAACTACCACTCCTAAACAAGTGCTATTGACAAATTAATAACTTTCAGGACAAATGCTCAGACAAACTCTTTTATAAAGTCTCCAGTTACCTGCAGCGTCTGTGGCGTCACAGACCTGTGTTTAGCGCTGGACCGGAAATCAAATCAATTAAAAATCAATTGTGTTATTATGAAGTTTTTCCAGTTTGAAGCTTCCTCCCCCGGGACAGCAGCTGCCCCACTTAGTGAGGAGTCTTAATCTCCTGACAAAGTAAATCAATAGCGCTGAATTATTAAGTATTACAACACATAACACACACACACATTTAGTCCCACATTTAAAAACCTGGTGAGATGTTGATCGTAATATTCCTCTTATTTACTGGCATCAGATTGGAGGAGAGAACACACTTTTACCCGTTTGCCGTTCACTCCCATGTTGGTTTTTATTCCTCCTCTTTCTGATTATAATAATGATTCTGCTTCATCCTCTCGCTGAAGTTGTAAACCCTGACGGCAGCAGGCCCCCATGCAACTTGATTAATAATAACTGCGTAGGATCGCCTGTTTCTACTAAAACATCTGGAAATTAGGACAAAAATAAACTTCCAGCTGTGAGAACATTTCATTTCACTTATATGTCACGACAAAGGATCCCATAAAACCCCTGGAGCTCTGTGCATTATGATCCTTCTCAGAGGAGAGATGTTTTTGGAACAATTCACGTCCAAATACTCAAACCAATTTAATTACACGACGCTAGGCTAAATATCAACACTCTTGCGTAAATAGGCCACTAATCTGAGCATTAAACCAATTTCAAGCCGTTCTGCGAGGAAGTATTGCTGCTTTTCAAGGTTTCAAGGCTTTTATTGCCATTGCAAAACATGTGGTTCAGTCACAGCAAAACACAAAAGATCAGTAAACTAAATAAACCAAACAACCTCAAGCAAGGATGAAAACAGCAGTGCAGTTGTATTAATGAATAAAATATATGTGAAACTGAGCAGATATTGCACATAATATAGAGATGTTGCACATGAGAATACTGCACGTAGAGTTATTTCACTTTGTTTGTGAGTCTCTAACAGCTTTTCAAGACTCTGTTGGACAGTCTTTCATGATGCCGGCTGCCCTTTGCCTGCATCTGCTCCAAAAATGTTGAAAACTATCTCCCTTTGGAGTCAGACCAGACGCTTCCAAAATGCCCAGACTTGGGCCACAGCTTTCAAACTGTCATTTCCTTACCTCCTGTGTTTGGCAGAAACTCTATACGTGAATACATCCTTACATAGCAATAACTAGTACTGGTATTTATTCAGGAAATACACCAATAAGCCACAATATTATGACCACTGGCAGGAGAAATAAATAACACTGACCATCTTGTGACAAATCAACATTCTGCTGGGAAACTTCTGGACCTGGCTTCATTCATTGGTGTGGATGTTACTTAGACATGTAGCACCCACCTAGACCAGACCAGGCACCCCCACCCCATAGCAATGACACTACTTGATGGCAGCAGCCATCCCCAGCAGGATGCAGCCACAAAAACACTTTAGGAAGAAGAACAGCACAAGGTGTTGACCTGGCCTCCACATTCACTAGATCCTAAACTGATCAAGTATCTGTGGGATGATCCACAGAAGCCCAACATTCAGGACACCCTCAGAAGGCCATTCTCTGATGAGTCTCAACTGTTTTGGATGCTCAAAGGAGACCTACACAATATTATGGAGGTGGTCATGATGTTATGGGTGATCGCTGTAGAACGTTTGAGAGCCCTGATCAGGATCTGATATCAGTATCTGGTTCCAAATATGCAAAACAACTACTAACCAGTGACTGTGACAAAACAAATTACATAAATACATAAAAATATATTTGTTGCTACACGGTTGACATTATGATTATTTTTAGATATGAAACGCAGGTCATCTAAACTCATTAGATGTGTGTTTGATATTTTGTCATAATTAGTGTATTTATGTCGGTCAAAAAATGTTTTCTGAGGTCGTAGTAATGCTGTCTTTTTGGATTTACCCCAATAAAATCCGTATTTTTTATTTTTTTTTTACAAACATGTGAATCTCCAGTGACGGATGAAGGCGCAAGTGGACCATAACATTTAGATATTACAATATAAATTAAGCGATTTGTGAGTCCAGCCTCATTCAGTAACATCAGGGCTGAAGCTGAATCTCTGGTGACCAAAATGAATAAATGTCAGTGAATATATTATTTAGCTCAGTCATTTATATGTAGATTCATAATCACCGCATGTTATTTCGGACACTTCTGAAACACGTAATATCTCATGACCTTTGAGTGACATGAGATATATCTCACGTTCCCACCGTGTCTTAGAAATACAAATAAACGGGGTGGTGAGTCTGTTTCCAGCATGGCCCAGATATGGATCGGACCGAGTCCCGGGAGACGGCGGCTGTCTCCATGATATGAGAGGGGATTCCAATAAAAGTGAGCATCCCAGTAGAGGGAATCAATTATTAAACTCCCACCTCTCCGTGGAGGTTATTTTTAAACCAACGAGTCAGAACAGACAGATGTGTAGCAAAGTGATGTATTGTGTCCGTAAGGAATTGGAGGTGGATGGACTGAACCGAGACGACACAGGAAAAACATGTGATGGAGAGTGATTTGTAATGCAGTGTGAAAGCAAAGAAAGTCGGAAATGTGAAGGTTCCCCACTTGCATTGGCCAGACTGACGCCGCTTCCTCAGGGATACGGGTGGCGAACATCTTGCGACGGTCCGAGAGTGGAGCCACGTTATCGATGACCCTGTCCCTCTAGACTCACTTGTGTTTTCCTTTAATTAATATTAACTACCTAAAATGTCGGAAACTGTCCTTGCAAAAAAATACGTGATGTGTATTTTTGTGTCTTAGGTTGGCCCAAGTCCCATCCACTAACATGGAGGGGGTGGAGCTTGTGACCTATACTGCAGGCAGCCACCAGGGGGAGCTCTACCGTGTTTTCCGGAGTATAAGTCGCACCAGCTAAAAAATGCATAATGAAGAAGAAAAAAACATATATAAGTCGCATTTTGGGGGGAAATTTATTTTATAAAATCAGAGACCAAGAACACATTTAATCTTGAAAGGCAAGTTATAGTAATAACAATAGAACAGAGAACAACGGGCTGACTTGTTAACGTAATATATTAACAGTTATTCAGATAACTATAACATAAACAACATAACATCACAAGTTTACCAAACTCTTGATTTCACTCCAAATCACTAAATCCATTGAATTCTTCATCCTCTGTGTCACTTATAAGCAACCCTGCGAACTTTGGAGGTAGACGGAGCGCCGCCGTTACTACGCAGGAGTAAAAGGAGTGGAAGATACTGGCACAGAAGCCTAGAGCGCCCTCTCATCAGAGGAAATTATATATTTGAATATATAAGTCGCACCTGAGTATAAGTCGCAGGACCAGTCAAACCATGAATGAAAAGTGTGACTTATAGTCTGAAAAATACAGTACTTGCTTTGGCTTCACTTTACAGGAGCTGTTGAGTCGTCCATCTTTATTTACAGTCTATGCATCACATCTGGTAGATTCATAGTTGAGATTTTTAAAGTAGCTCCAAAAACACGAGTGCTTACTGACTTATGTTTATGAGGCTGTTATTTAGACTAAATGTCTACAAGAGACTTTATTCTTGCAGCAAACTTTTACTTCAGGGGTGCAAAAGAAAGGTTTGAAATACTTCCGACTCCCATTGCTGTAGCATCATAGTGAACTCTTCTTCTGCAGCTCCTCAAAAGTTCACCTAGTCGCCCATCTCCCTCTCAGTACTTTCCCCACCTTCACTGCTTCACTCAGCCTGCAAGCCACGCCCACCTCGTCGGTTAAATCAGCTCACCTGTGCACACACAGCTGCTCCTCATCCTCTAATCAGGCCGGCATGTATTCCTCAGTTCTACACTCACTCATCTGACTGACTGGCTGCCTGTATCTGCCTCCATCTGCCTCCCGGTAAACTATCTCAGCCTTCTGATCCCGACCGAGTGTTTTTTCTTTGCCCTCATGATTCTCTGTTTGCCTGCCTGATTAAACGAACAAACTCCGTAGCGGTTCTGTTAGTCTTTGTGCTCCAGTTGATCTAATTATACAGGTTAGCCGAGAAGTTTATAGCTTAAATTGGAATGAATGGCAAGAAGCAGCATGACATGATTAATATGCTAATTTTCTAAACTAATATCTTGTAGAAGTTTACTTTTTGTAAAAGTGGCTGCAAACATCAGCCTCATGAAGAAAGTTTCCCGCAGTGTAATGTGGTTGGATGATCACATTGTGATCTGAGATGACATCTACAGAGCATAGACTGTAAATAAAGATGGACGACCAAACTCTTCTAAAGCAAATAGAGCTCCCTCTAGTGGCTGGCTGCGGTATAGGTCATAAGCTCCACCCCCTCAATGTTAGTGGGCGTGACTTGGACCGAACTAAAAGGCTAAACTACATGTCAATTTTTTAATTTTAGAATGGTTTGTTATTTTAGGTAGTTAATATAAAGCTGATGCATACTCCTTTAGTTATTTGATGCTACAAAGACAGGATGTGACATCATAATGACTGGTCTATGGTTCAGACTAATACTAGTGTGCATCAGTCGCCTTCACTCTTTTTTATTTTCTTCAACTTGCACACCCTTCGTTACAAACCACTCACAGTCTAAAAGCATTCGTCAGCTTTTTCCTTTTCCAGTGTGCATAGTAATTTTGACCGAGCAACATGTCTGTGTGACCTTTAGACCTGAGTGACATTTAGAAAGGACCACAGTGAATTTAAAATGTGACCACAGGTGTGAAGGGGGCCATCTGTGTATTAATAAGAAGAAATAAAAAATAGAAAAATAACCTTACATGTGTCGCGGCCTTCAGTGAAGTCATAAAATCTTTCTAAAGCCTCGAGGAGGTCGGTTTTCTCACAGAGCTTTAGATAGTTTTACTTACTGAACAGAAGAGTGGAAAGTGGTCAAATGCTAAAGGAAAGCTGGAGGGGCTATTGTGACTGTTAAGTTCCTTTTTAAGGTTTTTCTTTCACAGGCTAGTGTCAGTCTGCTTTAGGTGCTACCCATGCTATGATATCCCCCCCCCAGGTAAGTCGTGTGGACGAGCAAATGTCACCGAGCGATATGTCATAAGAGCTTACGGTAGGAGGACACTAGATCGCTGCTATATTTAGCGACAGTGCTATTCTAGCAGACTGTAATGATCCAGAGTCTGAACTAGACACAAACAACTTCAGATGCAGCATTAAAGGAAAAAGGAGCCAAATAAATATTCACCTGACGGCTTCAGTGAGACAAATATGAGCTAAAATGAAAGCTCAACTGCTGTATGTGCTTATATTGTAAGTTCTGTCACAGTGAGAGTACAGGTGCTGCAAAAGACCTTTTCTCAATGTAGGTTACGACTGCGTTTAGTTGGGTTTTTTATAATGTTTCATTTACAGCTTCCAAGACGGGCCTCATGCAGAATGCTGGCTAAAAATATAAAAATCTCACCCAGTAACGTTCATATTTAATTGCTCCTCTAAATGAATAATCTATCCATCTATAATAAATGTCTCTCTTTACTGTACACATGAAGGGAAACATACAAACCCCCAGAGAGGAACAAAAACCAAAACATGCCGAACATAAATTGTTCAATTAGATTTTTGTCTTGAAATATTTAACGTCATTAATAGTTGATGAGACTTTACAACGAAGCGTTTAACATGTGTCTAAAGGTCTCTTAGGGCTGCACACCAACACACACACAAAAGCTCTTAAATGGGTTCAGTAATGGAACTTCTGTCCAGAGGTTTTAAATGAGGATTCATGGAGCCACAGCAAACCTCTGATGTTGGCCGCCATTTCTCTGGTCATCATTTTATCGCAGCTATTTGAAGAAATTGTATATTTAACTACCAAGCTTATATATTAACCCGCAACGAGTACATTGATTTAAGTACCCACCCTCCCCCCAACAATCTTTCACAGGACAACAGAAGATGAATGAATGAACTGTACACCAATCAGGCATAACATTATGACCAGATCTCCCTTGTGCCTCCAAATCAGAGAATGGACATGGACCTTCTGAGGGTGTCCTGTGGTGTCTGGAAACAGGATGTTGTTAGTGAGGGGAGGGGCCTCTATGGATCATCCCACAGATACTTGATCAGTTTGGGATCTAGTGAATGTGGAGGCCAGGTCAACACCTCGTGATGTTCTTCTTCCTAAAGTGTTTTTGAGCTCAGCATCGTCCTCCGTCCACCGCGTCGAATTCTCAAAGACGTTGACAGTAAATGAGCAGAGCAAAGCAGAAGAGATCCAGAGAGAGACGAGAAGCCGACGGAGACATGGCGTCTGTGTAATGTTATTCGACGCACGAGTGGATTTCTCTTTGTCGAACATGAACAGAATCCTGCTCAAAGAAGCCCTTTGGTGCCGACTCTTACTGTAACAGGAGTACAGTCCTCGGGGGGAGAAGAGCAGCGCAAACAAAAGAAAAGTAGAACGTGTGCCAGCGAGAAAGATATGTCAATCTGCACCTTGATCTCAAAGTGCACTGCTCCAGATCCATACATTTATTTAACATCTTGACTCATGTAACTATAGCAACCACTGAAACTATTCATTTGCCCCACATGTGATTTTTATCATTGCATTCCTTTGTGCAAAGTGGAACGAGAACATTTTGCTTTTATGATTCTTCAGTTAATATCTATATATATATATATATATTTTGTTAAATTACAGGTACAATGTGGACACGAGGAGCTCCAACCTTTCCAAACATGTAAGCAAATTCCTGCGCTGAGATGTGAATGTGTCTGCATGAGCTTAATTAAATAAGTTGTAGTTAAGTTTGTATAAGGTTAGATATATACTGAGCGACAAGGCCAGTGACAGTATATCGTGGGTTTTTCCAGCTTCTCCTCTAATGTGTGTCTTGCCTTTCCTTATTGCCTCCGCACCTGAACGAGCAGAAGGTAAGCCAATATCACTGTGCCCGCTCTTTTTCTGGTCTTAAAACTGTGTTATAGACACACTTGCATGGTTTTTTATCTTGACTCCATAGCTGATTTACGTAAAAGTGAAGGAAGTCGCACTGTTTAGAGGGAGAGCGTACGCTTCATTAAAACAAGATAAGAGCCGTTTGACATGATCCCAGAAAACTGCGATTTCCCGTCACAGTAGAGCGTAAAATCAAACGCATACATGCCCTATTCAGTGCTCCTGCAAACGCAATCACAATCCCATTCACAACACAAACCACAGACCATAATTAATGTATTGCATAATGTTTCTTTCATGTATTACTTTGGGGAAGGTCACACTTTCCTCAGTGGGCTGCACAGATCTGAACCGAGAGTATTTCCACAGTGAAAATGCGCATAAGGAGCGTCCATTTATTTTTGTGCATCCATCCCTCCATGAGGGAGCTCATGCATTGATAAGTTACGTGAATGTGAAGATGTAGCAGGTAAATAAAATACTTTAAAATAATGGTTTTCAAGAGCTTGACAGTGGGCTCATGAAATCGCCTCATGCCGACACCGAGCTTCGTGTGTCCAGTCAAACTGTTCTGTGATCAGATCTTCTCTCCTCTGTGAAGGACTTCCTGGGTCAGATGTTCTGCACGCTGGGTGAAATCATCGGTTCGACTGGCAGCAGGCTGGAAAGAACACTTTCGTGAGTACGGCACACACGCAGTGAGACAGTAGTAGATGCTAACGAGCTAACTAGCTTACCTTCATCTAAATTTCAGGATAACTCGCTTCCAGGTGTCGCTTCAAGTTCGTTGGGTTTTTACCGGCGATAGTAGGTCCACACAGTTTGCAACGCGTCTTGTTTTCAGTAATGGTAAACTGGAACAAATATATATGGAAACATATGGAAACATATTGCAGTGTTTATAAAAAACTGAGTGCATACATATGACGATCCTGGTAGCAGTCTATGACTATCAATGAGCGCCTTACCGCTCTCCAGAGTTTGTTCTGATTGGTTCTCTTTCCAAGTCGTCCAGCTTCACCATCTAAAGTCGTTCTGATTGGATTTCTGCCTTGTCACATTTGTCTGTGCTGAATTAATTTCCGACCTCTGTGAAACGACGCTCACTGACTACAGCCAAATACAGAAATGTCAGTACCTTTTCATTTCTCTGTTAGCTCTTATCTGTGGCTACCTGTCAGTCTGCTGGTGATTTAGAATGAAGTGCCGATTTGGAGAGTGAGGACAGAAATCACGATGGACACTGGTGAAACTGATTGCTGCTCTACCACGACTTCATAACCCAATCTTCTGGAAGTCTGAAGGCTTCAGGAAACCAGAGGAGCAGGCGACTGAGTGGGAACCATCTTTGAGTGGAGGCTTTTTCCCACTGGGCAGTAGTGTTGAGTTGTATTACTGTAAAAATACAAAGTCCAACCCGTCTTCATTAGATGGACCCATCAGCTGTTGATGGCAGGTCCCTTGACGAGGGAGCGTCTCTTCTTCTCTACGAGCTTGGAGAGAGCAGATCAGTGAACAGTGGGTTTGCCCGAGGCTGACGGTGCTGAACAACATGAAACGACTACAAGCTTTCACATGTTCAGCCCGTAATTGGATTATTCACTGTGATGGTCTGAGCATCAGCACATGTGTGTGTGTGTGTGTGTGTGTTTGAAGCATGATGAAGATGCCTTTGTTGTTTTTTTTAGATATTATTTTAGAAAGATGAGATACTGTATGTTCACTTTCCTTCATAACGACTGGAGATATCAGCGTGGAATTAAGTCTGTTTGTGTGTGTTTCTTAAATTTGCATAAATGATTGGTGAAAACGAACCGTTAAAACGAAAACAAACAACCCCAACGGTGAAGGGAAGACTCCCGCGCAGAGGCACACACTTAATAATCAGCCACCTATAAATCGTACCCGCAGTGGGAGACCCTTCTGTGTTTGTCAAAGTCAATTGGGCTGGAAGTCTTACACCGTCATTTATCTTTGTTAAAGCCTGCGGGGGCATTTCCTCCTTAAGACAGCTGCTCAATGAGAGAGAGATGCTCAGGGTCCCTTGGATTTTACTGCTGTGATATAGTCAGTGTGTGTAGTATTAACTGGGTCTCTACAAGTGAGGCTCATACACCAATGGAGCATAAAATTTTGACCACCTTCCTGTTGTAGGTCATCAGAGAATATGCATGATCCATCTGAGGGTGTCCTGTGGTGTCTAGTAACAGAATATTGTTAGTGTGGGGATGAGCGTCCTCTGTGGATTTTCCCACAGATACTTGATCAGTTTGGGATCTAGTGAATGTGGAGGCCAGGTCAACACCTTGTGCTGTTCTTCTTCCTAAAGTGTTTTTGTGTCTGCATCCTGCTGGGGATGGCTGCTGCCATCAAGGAGTGTCATTGCTATGGGGTGGGGGTGTCTGGTCTGGTCTAGGTGGGTGGTACATGTCTAAGTAACATCCACACCAATGAATACCAGTGGTTTTAATGTTGTGGCTGATTGGTGTACACACCAAAATGAACCACAACATTAAAAACACTGACAGTTAAAGTTAATACTCCAGGTTTTCTCAACTTCTGCCATGAAACCATGAATCCTGGCGTTGAAGCAGAACACTGAATATTCACAAGATGGTTAATGTTGTTTACTTCTCCTGTCAGGTATGTGGTCATAATGTTATGGCCGGCCATTAGGGATGTGTCTTCCATATAACCCCCAAAAACGTTATCTAGTCTGACGATCTAATGTTGAACCACATATTGACGTCTACGTGGGGTTATGGTTAGACGTCGGAATAGCGACGTAGTTTGCGCGTCGTGTAGACGTCCAGGATTGGTCATGGACCAACAGACGCAATATAGACACGATCTGCACGTCCATCAGACGTCTGTTTAGTGGGGAATTTAAAGAAAAGTATTCTTTTTTTAAAATAAAATTTAGTTAAAAGATTTCAGTGTGTGTTCAGTACTTTTTGAATATTCTGAACACATCTAACAATATCGTGATAATAACGGTAACAGTAACCGTGATATGACATTTTCACCTCGTTACATCTCCAATATATATATGTATGTATAGACAGATAGATGGACCCTAGTGAGATGGTGCCAATATCCAAATGTAGAACTCGTAACGTAGGAATAGAAGTAACAAAACAAAAATCTACTCTTTCTTTTTTTTAATGTGAACGTTTCAAAGAACCAGTATTTTCATGGTCATCCAGCTTTTGAATGACAAATTACAGTCTACAGCCACCTGCGTTATTTCCTTTCAAACAGCTGCAGAAGCACATAGTGTATGAGCCAGCTGGCCGTTGGCTGTAGTAAAGTATACTTACTATTATAAACACCTGTATTAAAAACACAGGTGTTTGTAAGGGTACATTGGTCCTCTCTCAGTGGTGGTTCGGTTTCGAGGCAACCGAGAACACGATGCGAACCTTGTGCTCTTCAGCTGACGGATCCAGCTGGGTGAGCCATTTCCTTCATGCTGCTCTATTCTCCTGTGCTTAAGATGACATCAGAGCCGCGGCGAGGATCTATTTTCAGATGCTGGGTGGGGAGAGGAAGAAAGCCCTGTGGCATTTAAAGCGTGGAGGACAGGATTACGAGGGGAAGCCCACCTTGAGTATCAAGTCACGATGCTCTCTTCTGTTTAGTCAGACTGAGCGCTTACAGGACGACAAAAAATAAAAAAACGCATCCGTAATAACAATCAACCACCTGCTGACCTTGGCTCAACTGTTCCTCCTGTGCTTTGGCAGTACGTGTGACTGACGCGTGACTCACTGGAAATGACAAATCAGAAGATATTTAGCATATCCAAACACAAACGGACCATATTGTGTCTGAATTAGGTCGACACCACTGTACGAAGAAGACCTTTTCAATGCACGGCAGTGAACACACCTTTATGATATGGGGGAATGTTTGTTGAAGCCATGGTAGCTGAGTGCATGATTTGGTCGGTAGCCCCAGCAACCTGAGACACCATTCATCTTTCTTTCTGGCTGATTGTGTGCGTGTACCAGTGAGGAAGCTCAGACCAAACCAAAAAAGTAAAGAACGCTGTTTATCATGCGGAGCAGCCAAAGCCAGTCTAAATTAGGCAGGTAATTCTTTTTAAATTACCTTACCTTGCCATGGGGGCAATCCATCTTGCTATGCGTCACTCATGGCACAGCGTTGGTTTGGACCAGTCGCAGTCCTATTAGCAGCCACTGGCAGCTACAGACAGGTTTAAGTGGTCAGGTGACAGCAGGACGGGAAATTAACAATCTGTGCTGGAATGGTCTTTTTAAAAGTTTTACCCTGGACTTTTTTTTTTTTGAACTTGTCTAGAGATGAGCTGCACCTCTTTGAAGGTGCTATATGATATTTGACCCGGAGGCTTTGGCAGCAGATCCTTTGAACAAGATGTGAATTGGATGAAACTTGAACCCTGTCAGTGGACCTGTTCATACATTAAGATCCAATCACGTGAAAGACGGGTCTGAATGTACTGAGATCACATTTGAGAGACCTGGGGCCTCATGTACCAAGAGTTGTGTAGATTTCCTTCCAGATCGTGACGTAAGCTCAGATTTAGACGCACATTTCCTTTGTACATCCCAATCCAGCGTACTCCTCCCTGCCCACGCCCCTTTAAAATATGCAAATTGTATTTAAATTGACCCTGCACCTGAGATTCCCCTCTCTGCACAATCAGAAAACGAAAACATAAGAATGAGTAAGACGGGAAAGAAGAAGAACATCACAGAAAGTGAATTGGAGACGCTACTCACTGGAGTGGAGCATCACGTGTGATCTGTACAAAAATGTTTCCTGTTGACATTTACTAATTCATGCCATGGTGCTTTTCTATCAATGTGTGTGCAGTCCATAGCTCTGATTCCATTCAGAAACCGTCTCTGGCTGCAGATTGCTCTTTAATGTTGACCTGCTCAGATGCATTGTGGGAATCTGATCTACCTGGCTGACATGAGGATAACTCCGTCCCACACGGCTTGCATGGCTCTGCTCAGGGTCGACTGGCTCAGTCCCGACCCGCATCACCTCTAAGTGTCGCCAAAGGATCGACATCTGTAGAATCCTACGTACGCCAGCCACGTCGTTGGCGGCACGTACACAGTTCCCGGACATTTCCCTCTCGATACATCTGAACTTTTACGTGAGCGAGTACGTACGTAACGTTTTTGTACGTACGCAACTTTCATACATGAGGCCCTTGGTCTCTGACCACATTTGGAGGTGGTCTGGGTCACATGTGTCCTCATTCTTTTGGTAGAGTGAACACAATGAGTCCTGAGTAACATTAAAGACTCCTATACTCAACAGGGAAAGCTCCTGCATCAATTATTCAGAAAAAAACATGTAACCGCTTTTATAAATGATCACCTGAAAGGGAAATAACAGTGTAGGTGATGTGTGTTCATTAGTAATGAGAGCCTTTTAAGATATTCTGTCTCTGTAGCTGTTAGTTAACTAAATAATAAATACATCTAAGTAAGATTTTACAAATGAAAGCATTTAATGTGAGCACACGAGTGTGATTCTGTTAATTACTGATGTTGGTGTATAAGGAGCCGTGTTTATTTCCCTTTATTACCAAAGGTTACGGTGCGTATGGAAACTTCCAGGGTTGGAGTGACAACAAAGTCATGATGCACATATACATATAACCCAGATCTGATTGGTTCACTCCTCAAATCACTCTGCTCTCTACTGTAGGAACTGTTGACTAGGACACCAACCCATTTAAGTCCACATCCATCGAGCTTATCCTGAGAGCCACCTGAAGGTTTTGGTCGCTCACTTGAGATTATTAGATCGTAGAAGATATGGGAATGTACTGAAGCAAGTTTAATGTCATTGTTATTATTACCACCACCACCACCACCGTCTGACTTAAAGATTCAAAGGACGATGACCTAGAAAGATTGAATGGTATCCATGGCAACGACCACTGCTGGGTCCATAAGGAAAAGTGTCACAGATAAAGGCTATTTGTGACTATATACACACTGCCTGCCCCCCAAATTAATTAAATAAATAAAATAAAGTCTCCATCTGGACGGTAGGAGCCTCCTATTGGATAATTACTGCATGGGTGATTATCTTTCAGCTGGAAACAAGTTATTTAAGCCCAACTGATGCAATGAGTAGCTTCTCGTTTCTTCTTCTGAACCATGTCTAAAGACACATCCTGTGGTCATGGAGAAGATGTTAGTCTGTTAGAGAAGGGTCAAATCATTGTCATGCATCAAGCAGAGAAAACATCTAAGGAGATTGTAGAAACTACTAAAACTGGGTTAAGAACTGTCCAACGCATTATTAGAAAACTGGAAGGAGAGTGGAGAACCATCGTCTTTGAGGAAGAAATGTGGTCGGAAAAAAATCCTGATTGGTCATGATCGCAATCAAACGTTTGGTGAAATTGAATGTACGAAAAACACCAGTAGAACTCAGGGCTATGTTTAACAGTGAAAGTAAGAACATTTCCACACGTACAATGTGAAGGGAACTCAAGGGATTGGGACTGAACAGCTGTGTAGCCTTAAGAAAACCACTAATCAGTGAGGATAACTGGAAATAAAGGCTTCAGTTTGCTAGGGAGCATAAAGATTGGACTCTGGAGCAATGGAAGAAGGTCATGTGGTCTGATGAGTCCAGATTTACCCTGTTCCAGAGTGATGGGGGCATCAGGGTAAGAAGAGAGGCAGATGAAGTGATGCAGCCATCATGCCTAGTGTCTACTGTACAAGCCTGTGCTATGGGGCAGTGCTATGATCTGGGTCTAGGTTCATTAGCTGACTACCTGAATATACTGAATGAGCAGCTTATTCCATCAATGGATCATATTCCAAGATGACAATGTCAGGATTCATGGGGCTCAGATTGTCAAAGAGTGGTTCAGGGAGCATGAGATGGATTGTTCCACCACAGAGTCCAGACCTTAACCCCATTGAGAATCTTTGGGATGTGCTGGAGAAGCTTTGAGCAGTGGTCAGACTCTCCATCATCAATACAAGAGCTTGGTGAGAAATGAATGCGACACTGGATGGAGAGAAATCTGGAGACATTGAAGGAGCTTATTGAAATAATGCCACAGAGAATGTGTGCTGTAATCAGGAGCAGAATAATTATTAATGTCAGCTGGCACACTATTAACTTTTGTGCTTAATGAGGGTTTGTCCCATCTCGAATGTAAATCTCTTTTATTGGTTGGTCCATCTGATTAAATATTGAAAAGCCGTATGTAGACGGATGCTTGATGTTTCTCCTATCCTGCACGCCACTGATCCTGCAAACTGGCACAAGCTCTACTCTTTGATCAGCCCGTATCACTCCTGGCTGTTAATAGAAACTTTGCAGTGGTTTGTCACTTTGTGCCCACCCAGTGTTCAAACATGAGCTCTGTTCATCTGACGAGAACCAGGCGACTCCAGTCTCTGAACGGATTCCAATCTGAAAGTGACATCAAAGCCTGTCGTTTCGCCTTTGATACGAGGAAGTTTGTGTTTTGATCTGACTGTCGCCGTGTCTGTCTGAGTCGTATTTATTTTGAGGTGTTCAGAGAGGAGGCTGCCATACAAAGGAGACTTGAGTTCCTGTGGGGGAGACGCTGGCTAGTTAGGGATGTGGCTTCTGCTAAGCCCTCAGCTGGAGCTGTTCTTTGTAATGAAGGGACATCACAGGGAAAGTGAAATGAGCTTCGAATTAAGTCCTCGGGGACTCCTGGAGGCAAAGTATGTGGGAAATGGTTTAAGGGGCGCTGGTGAACCTTAACAAACCTGGAGAAAATCCACACTTCTGACCGCTCCACCACAAGCAGAGGCTTCTCAGTCTGACACAGTTTCCTCCGAGACTAAAAGTAGAGCTGTGTGAACTGATTTATAATAATTCAATATCGCCGGTGAAGTGAAACCAGTCTCTAGTCCAAAGATTCAGATTCAGAAGCTTTAATGGTGGACAGATATTTAAAACCTCTCTCCAGTCTCTAGCTAATACAGCATCCAGGCAGCATTTTACTCTCATTTGCATGCAGTAAAATATCAGATCAGCCACAACATTAAAACCACTGACGGGAGAAGTGAATAACATCGACCATCTTGAGACAGTTTAATGTTCTGCTGGGAAACTTCTGGACCTGGCATTCATTCATTGATGTGGATGTTACTTAGACATGTAGCACCCACCTAGACCAGACCAGGCACCCCCACCCCATAGCAATGACACTCCTTGATGGCAGCAGCCATCCCCAGCAGGATGCAGACACAAAAACACTTTAGGAACAACTAAAAAAAACATGAAGAACATCTCAAGGTGTTGACCTGGCCTCCACATTCACTAGATCACCCTCAGAAGGTCCATGTCCATTCTCTGATGAGTCACAAGTGTTTTGGAGACCTACACAATATCAAGAAGGTAGTCATAATGTTATGGATGATCGGTGTACAGTGCCCTCCCCCCCAGCGACCCTTCAACGATCAGAGGTGGTGCGTTTGTTGAACATTCAGGGCGCCGCTGACGCTGAGCAGATGCTTTGACTTCTCATGAAGAAGGATGTAAAACACTCCCTCCTCTTCCTCTTCTTCCTCCTCTTCCACAATAGCTTCACATCCGTGCACCAGGTTACTGTGTCTCCGTGAATTGCTTCCCTCTTCTGCCTACTTATTTATTCCACACATGCATTATTAAATCTCATCCAGAGGATGGAGTCACATTCGCCAAAATAAATTAAATCTTCGCCAAACATCAATTTACAGGATGAACAAAACGTCAAGGTGCTTCATTGAGATGCATGAGCTGGAGGGTCCGATGTAAATCAATGGAGGAGGAGGAAGAGGCAACGTAGCCCACCCCCGTAACGTCTCGCTCAAACGGAAGCTGGATGATCTCAGTTACTTTCCTCACACAGTTAAAGACACTGACCATCTTTAGTTTTAATGACGTCTTTATGTAGAAATAATAAAACGCAGGACGTGACGGAGAGAGGTGAACACAAACGGTGAAGGTGAGGGAAGGACCACCAGGGATGCACAAGGAGAATATTAAAGATTTCAGGCCTGAACTTTGTGGTGATGATGCTGTGAGCATGAACCAAACCTACTTAAGGCTCATTTAAGGTACTACGGGACATACGTAGACAGCGTGACCTACATACGTAGCCGTTTCTACTCGTGCGCTCGTCAGTCTGGCTCGCTCTGTAACAACGCAACCTTTTTTGTTCTACTTCCTGCTTCAACTTAAGCAACAGCGACTGAAACGTTCACTGAAATTTCACACAAAACCAAAACAATCAATTCGTAAATTGCGGAAATGGAGAAGCAGCCAAGAATACTAAAGCAGAAATGCGCTCCTACCAAGTGGACCAATCACAGTTCTTTCATTTCTGGGAGGTGCACGTCAGTTTTGGCGTTAGGGTCTGGGTTCTGGTCCAGGCTGTCGCCGTAGCTAAACCACTTATGACTCCCTGAATTGGATCGATGCCGGGGTAACTTATTAAATCAGGTTGTGATGAGCTCAACCAAATCAAAGTCAGTGTCCACCTTGTATTTCAAAGTTTATAAAAAGTAATTTCAGTTCATCTCATCAAGCAGCCAAATGTCCATGTCTTCAGTAGCTAGAATTCGTCTCTCTTTAAGAGTTTAGTCAAACAAACTACATTGTACGAAATCCTGCAGCTATGAGTCAGGAGCAGGGACAAAAGATTAGACATCCACCAATCCATGGGCCAAATGTGCTTCGTATGAACGGCCCAGATCTTGAGTGAGCGCAGTTAGCTTTAGACATAACGTGAGCCGGATTAGGGCGGCACAGTGGAGAGGTGGGTAGCACTGATGCCTCACAGTGAGAATGTTCTGGGTTTGAATCCATGGGCCGACTGGTTCCTTTCTGTGTGGAGTTTGCGTGTTCTCCCTGTGTCTGCGTGGGTTCTCTCCAGGTTCTCCAGCTTCATTAGGTTCCCTGGTGATTCTAAATTGGTCGTAGGTGTGAGTGTGAATGGTCGTCTGTCTCTCTGTGTTAACCCTGAGACAGACTGGTGACCTGTCCAGGGTGGACCCCGCCTCTCGCCTGATGACAGCTGGGATAGGCTCCAGCAGACCCCGCAACCCTTAACAGTATTAAGAGGGTATAGAAGATGAATGAATGACCTGGATTACGGAGACGGTCAAAGGTCAAAGAGGTTTTTTTTTTTATTGTCATTTCAATCATATACAGCAGGTGCAGTACATAGTTTAGATGAGAGGATGATCCTCCAGGAGCATGGAGCTGCATGAAGACATAGAATCAGCTTTAATGGACAAGTATGTGCACATACAAGGAATTTGACTTGAAACAAATAAGTGAAAGAAAAATAAATAAAACAAAATTAAATAAATCTCAGTGTTTGCACATAAAAAATGGGATATGAGCAGATATATACCCCCAAAAAACATGGTTTTGTATATCGTGACTATATACAATAAAGCAGACTGTTGTTTATTGTTCGTATAAATAGGATAGCCCTATTTTCAAGAGTTCCTCTGCTAATTTTAACAGCAGAGGGAGTGCAGACTAGTACACTAAAAAATAAAACGGCAAGAAGTACTAGAGAGCACAGCACCAAGGCGTCCGTCTGTGGCGCCATCTTGGATCAATATACAACATGTGTGCAAGCTAATGCAGACGATACGAAAATGGTGCAAACTGTGCAGATGGTGGAGGAGACGGTGCAAAGATGGACAATGCAAAACACTTGGGAGACAACTTATAAAAAGACATTAGACAAAAACAAAATACTGAGTATTAGGGTTTTTGTGAAGGTTCGTGTTCACAAAATGCTCAGCTTGTTACTTCCACATATTACCGTCCCCTCTCTGCAGAGACAAGTGAACGCATACGTTCATACATCTCCAGACAAACTGTGTATGTGTAAAGAAATTAGCAGCATTTTCATTAGAAGTATTTCTAAACCTTGTAAATTCTTCTGTTAATGCCTTTTCTTCCCGGCCTCTCTCCTGTCTGCAGACTTTTTGGCTCATCGTCTGCTCAGACTGGCATAAACATTGAACATAATTTCCACAGTGGGGCGTTTGATCTTTGTCCAAATAGATAATTAGCTGGAGATGCCTTGGTACGCCACCCACCGTCTCCCTGTCGCACCCGTGCTGTGAGGAGATGCTGGCAGAGAGAGAACGGATCCGTTTCTACCGGTGCTCAGGCTGGCATCAGAGACGTGAGCGATCTTGAGGGGTTCTTGAGGCTTTTTGTCGAGAGGCTTCTCACCCGCTCGGCTATTTATAGCAGCATTTACCCTGCAGGTGATCAGCATATTTTATTTAGGCTGACTAACAGGCTGATTGGGTGGCACTCAGCCTGAACGTCCCGTCTTTTCTTTGCCGTATCCTCATATCTGCCCAAAGACTTCACTCAAATTCCTGAGCTTTCAACTCAAATGAAACACAAGCACATCTAATTGATTTCTAAAGAACTGTCGCTGTGATTTTCTTAAAAAACTTCTTAATTTGAGTTTTAACTAACGAGAAGTTTACCAAACCACCTATTACTCAACAGAATGATAAATAGATTAGTGGTTTTCTGTACTTTATATATCTTACTGTCAACAATGGTGGCTAATTTCTTACGACTGGAACACAAGTGTTGTACACCAATCAGGCATAACATTATGACCACCTTCCTAATATCGTGTAGGTCTCCCTTGTGGTGACTCATCAGAGAATGGACATGGGCCTTCTGAGGGTGATTTTTATGACCAAGATGATGCTTCTCCACTCTCCTTCCAGTTTTTAATAATGCGTCGGACAGTTCTTAACCTAGTTTTAGTAGTTTCTACAATCTCCTTAGATGTTTTCTCTGCTTGATGCATGCCAATGATTTGACCCTTCTCAAACAGCCTAACATCCACAGGATGTGTCTTTAGACATGGTTGTTTAAGAAATGAGAAGCTACTCATTGCATCAGTTGGGCTTAAATAACTTGTTGTCAACTGAAAGATAATCACCCATGCAGTAATTATCCAATAGGAGGCTCCTACCTGTTTGCTGAGTTAAATCCTACAGCGGTCTGATGGGAAAGCAGCAATCAGTCACATTTCTTAATATGTCTGGTGTGGCTTCATCGTGGGTGAGCCATGAGAACTGGGGCTGGGCGATAAAACGATGACGATATATATCACGATAGACAATACGTTCGATAAAATGTTTGATAATTTCACTTGAACTCCGTTTGAGAAAAATAGGATGAAAACCCAGATCCACAACTGCAAGGCATTCTGGGGGATATAGGCAGAGGAAGGTGTAGGAAAAGGTCACCAGTTTGGTAATATTTTAGTTATTTTAAGTCAGACATGAGTCAGACTGATGTTGTCTGCTAACTTGGTGGTGAGTGAGCATATTAATTGACTCTTGTCTCTCTTGATTAGTCGTGTAAGAGTCGGTTAAGTTTGGTTTCTCTGCGTATTGTTTGCTGGTCAAGTCTGGTCGTACGTTTAGTTTCTCTGCAGAGTGAGATGGAAGATGTTTGAATGGAGCCGTTTATTGATTATCAATCAAACGTGGTAGGACTCAACTGAGCCGGTTAAACAGACTCTAAATTTATGATTCTCGAGTCGTCTTTGATGGACGGTTATATGAACCGAACCACTACTGAATATTAATTAAAAATGAATGAAAAATAAAGGGATGTAAAGAAATAACAGATGCAGCTTAGCACAGCTGAGAAGTCTGAGTAGAACAGATTTAAAAAATGAATCAATAATTATCGATATCGTCTGATATAAAACACTTATATCGTGATATATTTTTCAGCCGTATCGTCCAGCCCTAGTGGGAACCCCCTGCTGTATTCTGTCTCTTCCTCCGTCACTCTCTCCATCAGCAACCCCTTCTTCCCTCCGGCACTTAACAGGAGCAGCAAAAAGAGGTCACTGTGGCTCGAGATTTATTTCTGTGTTATCACATCCAGGCAACAGATCCACAGCAGCTCTTGTGTACGATACATGGTCCATCAATGATTTATTTTTTTAATCAGCAGCGCTATAATTAATTGGGCCAAGACTTCAAGTTCTCTCATTAACGTGAGCTTTCCACATCCGGACATAAATTACAGCCCCTTACTCGTTTTTTTTTCCCTCAATCTCAAAGCTCAAAGCAAGCTGCCATCAGCTGTTTCCTTGAGTGTAATGAGGGTAATAATCATGGTAGGGATTGCACCACTCACTGATGAATGGATTTCTCTTTTATTTTTTTATTTTTTTTCCTCCACAGCCCCCTCCTTTGCTCTACCTCCGTCCTAGCGGCTATTTATTATTAAAAGCAACCTAATAGCATCTCGATGGGCTTTTGGGTCTAACCTAGATAGGACGCCGTCTCCGCCAGCGCTCCGTCCAGACTCCTCACTTTGGATCACAGATGAAAGCATGAATATTGCATGAGGCTATAACGGCGTGGAAGCGGCGCTGCTGCATATTGTGCTCTGTGTGATGGAGTCCAAAATCAAACCTCAAAATGAATCAGGGTTGTGTTCAGAAGCTCGTTCCACTGGAGCCTACGGGGGGACGCGGCAGTCCTACTCGACTAGTGTATACTAAAGCTGTAAAGCACGCTGTACCACGCTGCAGATGGACAACACACCACTCCTGATTTTATTAGGAATTTCATTTTGCGTAAGAACTGTCGCACAGATCTCACTGTAACGCAAGTCTGTGAATAAACATCAGAAAACAAGCTCTCGCTGTCAGTCCATCGAGCGTTATCGTCGTGTCATGGCTCCCTGTGCTGATATCGACGTGCAGCCACTTGTTTGTGGCCATGCTGAGATGCAGAGCTGGCGTTCTGCATGACTGGCACAAAAGAAATGCGATTTAGTGACCTTTGTAGCGTGTCCCGCCGTCGCTTCTTTCTCTTTTAGTACTTCGCCGCGTCGTAAATAAAACAAGAAACTAATGTTTAAGAGATGATGCATGTTCTGTAAGTGCATGGATGTGTTGAGGAGAACTTGGATCATCATCTTGACAGAAGATCATAGCTGTATGGTTTACTGTGATACATTTGACCTGTTGCAGACATCAGATGGTTTGTTGCACAAGAAGCCATCTTGGATCCACGCGTCCATGTGATCTCAGGATCTTGCAACGAATCTAGACTCTGAAATTTAAAAAAACTTGTAAAGACTTGTTCATACGTTGCATTACTACCCGATCACAAGTGACCAGCTTCAGGTACCTGACATTAACATCTCTAGATCTGATCTCAGTTTCTCTGCTTATAAAAATAAACTCCAACATCAGAATATTTTAACAGCCGACGTCACTGATAGATCTCTACCGCTGCTCCAGAACCGAGAGCAGAGATGTTTTTTGTTTTTTTATGTGTCTGCGTCATGACTTTGTCTTCACACATTAAGTTATTATTTATTGATCGCGCTTCACCACACACGTCTCCTCGTGCATCAACAGGACCGCGTTAGTTAGTTAACAGCTACAAGGGCAGAGTTATTTTTCATGTATTATTTGGCACTTTTTTTCTGTAACTTATTTTGCACAGACAGTGTTTACATTTGAAAAGCCATGTTGCATTTATGTTTGCATCCAGTGGAACATCACAATAAAATTAGGCATAATGTGTTAATTCCATAATAGGTGATATGTTATGTTGTTACCTAACAATGTTGGTGTAAAAAGACTGAATATATCGGTATCGGAAGTTAAGAGTTGGACAATATCGAATATCGGCAGAAAAGCCGATATCAAGCATCTCTAATCTGAACTTTTCCATTAGCAACCCACAATAAACACAAGCATGCTTTGTCCCACTACATTCACATCTAGGTGAAATATGCACTTCATATTTTATACTGCACGGGGCTTAAATACACGTCCGGAACGTTTTTTGTACACACGCAGCCTTCGTGCATGAGGCCCCTGATCTCTCAAATGTGATCTCAATGCGTCCTACGGGTGTTCACACCTGTTTTGTTACATGATCAGATCTTAACGCAACATCTGAACAGGCCCTTAGGAAAGTGGAGAGCCTTTTTTTATAGTAAACTAATTCAACGCCACACTTATGACTTGGTCTGGCTTCCAGGTTAACTCTGCCCTTATTTAATTTAAAACCTAATTTTTGTTTTTCCTCTCATGGCGCGCTCAGTATTTCTTCCTATGTGGGCCAAAGCAGCACCAGACTGAAAAGCTTCCAGAAAGACAACCGGAGCAATTTTCTTTTGTCCCTTCTCATTCACTTCCTGTTGCTCTCCGCTCTGAAGCGCCTCAATAATGCACTCGAGTCCTCTCACTGCCAATTAAAAAGCTCTCTCCTCCTGTCTGAGGCTTCTTGTCACAAATTCACAGGAGAATGAGGGCAGCGTGAGAAAAGGCAAACAATGAATCATCCTTCTTTTTATGGAAAAGGTCAACAGCCTTGTTTTATCTTTCATTATCGACTACCGTTGAAGGGTGCGCCTCCTCCTGCTCTGCCGATGAAATGGTTATTCAAAAGGGTTTCCGCAACGTGGCAACACTCACTTGAGATGCACTCCCTGCCTGCTCGTACCTGTGGTGAAATAGTGAGATTACATTTTCTGTTTGAAGGGGATCCACTTTTCAAGCCTGGCTGTGTCGATTTATTCGTTCTCCATGAGGGGTGAGCAACCCGCTGCTTTACATCAGGTGGAAAACCAACTTGCTTGACGACGCAAGCAGAACCACGTCATTTAGATCATGTAGATTGCAGGAGGAACGATGAAGAACATGGCTAGTTGAAGGTAGTGACAGAGTGGCTCGGAAACCAAAGCTCTGCTCTTTGATGCCACTGCTAGAAACCATTAACAACATACGGATAATAAAACAGGACGTTGCGTTGTATCTCATATAGTGAGATGAACGCTATTACTAAAGCAAGAAACAGTTCAAACACTGCAGCCACCAACGCCACATATGTCAAATCCAGCAGAAGCATCAATGTCGACCCAATAAAATAATTAACTTCATTGTATTCACTAAAACTTAAACAGTTCTCCTCAGAGTCTGTCAACCAAGAGTACCACTCATAGTTGCTGACCTGAAAGTTTCCCCGGCTGGATCAGGCTAGCTACCTCCAGGGTTGAGCGGCCTGCGTTAAAAAATGTCCTTCTAAGAAGATCGGCAACCAAATCTAAAGGTTCTCGTCCTTGCTTGTGAAGCTCGCAACAGATGAACACTGTTAGGGAGGAATTTGTGGTGATGCCGATGACGAAGAAAAGGAAGCACCAGAGTCCTGTATGTCTTATGCCTGAAGGAGTTTATTCAGGCTCGATCGAGGAGAACTGAAGCTTCATCATCACAACATAAGTGCATGAGTTCCACCTCAGTTCTAAGGGACAAACAGTAAACTCAAAGCTGACGCAGGGGGAGATGTGTTAGCATCCAATTGGTTATTGTGCATAAACATGAAGATAAGCATTCACACCAGATACAGGCCCAGTAACAGAAGACGTTATCATCTAACTCCACAGCTGTGCCTGCAGACAGCCAGACAGTGAGACTGAAGATGCCAAAAAAGGGACCATGGTCTTGACCGTCCAATCATACACTGCAAAAAAACTAAATCTTACCAAGTATATTTGTCTCATTTCTAGTCAAGACAATACATCTTGATACAGAGACATTTTCATTAGTTCCATTGGCAGATTTTTTTGCCTATTTTCAAGCAAAATCTGTATTTGGGAGTTTTGGGATGATATGAAGCTTTAAAATTATTTGAAATGCTAAGAGGAATATAATTTAATGCCATCACGTTGTTATTTTTCTATTTCCAAGCAATAGAAAATTTAAAAACGATCAACGGTTGAATCTGTTCAGATCTTGAGCGTGTTGCTCTTATTGTCGTAGATCTTTTAGTCGTCCACATTGGTCTCACCTTCTGCCTGATTCTCCTCCGTGCTTCCCATCAGCCTCACTCATATCCCCTCCATCTAATCCCGAACGTGAGCCACTTCCCTCCTCTCTTCCCTACATTCCTCCGTCCTCTCTCTCTCTGGAGAACGTGAAAGCCTTTCATCAGATCCTGTATAATTGAATGAGCCTCTCGTGCTCCTGTCAGCTGGTGTCAGCGGTAAAAGGGATGTTTGTGTATGTGTAGTAGCAGAGGCCGTGTTTAGCGGTTACCACCTCCACCTCCATGCCTTTCCTCTCCTTCTTGTCCCCTGCCTTGTAATGAAAATGAACATCGGCGTTCCACGGCGTGCTTGCTATTGCGACGCTGCATGAATATTTCTGTGTGCACATGATCACAGACAAATGTACCTCTGTCTCTCTGTTGGCTCTTTTTGGCAGGAAGCTGAGCAGTGTGGCTAACGAGAACGCTCGGTGCAAAAACATAAAAAATAAAATAAACGCTGACAACCTTTGAGTTGGAGCTGGAAGATGATGCAGTTAAACAAACATTGAGACTCATGTAGATATTGTGTATGTTTCAGAGAGATTCAGGGTTTGTTCAGACCTTGCGTTAAAGGACATTTACCATTTATTACAACCTGGACCTTATTTCTGGCATAACATATGATCGTTTACTCACCCATATAGATAGTCCTTCAGAAGATATTTAGCTCCAGTGGAGTGGCACATATATCAACAGGGAATAGCACTAGCATATCATAAGAAAATACTGGTGACATAAAGAAGTTTCATGGCAGATGGCTGGAGCTAAATATCTTCCCAAGAACTCCAAATGACACCAAAGTTATATGGGTGAGTAAACGATCGTATTTTATGCCAGAAATAAGGTCTAGGCTTTAAAAAACGACAGTTCCCCTGGAACTGGCTAAGCCACGTGCTTACTAAGTTGGGCACTGAAGTTTCGCAGCAGATAATGCGTTATTTAGAGGCTGCATTTCGGTGACCTATTCACTCCCACTGTGTGGATATACATGGATCTAAATCTCTTCCGAATGACTCCAAATTACACAAAACTTATATGGGTGAGTAAACAACCGTATTTTATGCCATAAATGACGCCCAGGTTGTAAAAAAACAGTAGCTCCTCTTTAAGATCCGTAAAAGACAGCTGTGAACACAACCAGGAGACAATGAGATCACATTTGAGAGATCTGGGGCCTCATGTATCAAGAGTTGCGTAGATTTCCTTCTAAATCGTGACGTAAGCTCAGATTTAGAAGCATTTAGAAGCACATCCCAATCGAGCGTACCCAACTCCTCCCTGTCCACGCCCCTTTAAAATATGCAAATTATATTTAAATTGACCCTGCGCCTGAGATTCCCCTCTCTGTGTGATCAGAAAACGAAAACATAAGAATGAGTAAGACGGGAAAGAAGAAGAACTTCACAGAAAGTGAATTGGAGACGCTACTCACTGGAGTGGACATTTACAAATTCATGCAATGGCGCTTTTATATCAATGTGTGTGCAGTCGATAGCTCTGATTCCATTCAGAAACCGTCTCTGGCTGCAGATTGCTCTTTAATGTTGACCTGCTCACATGCATTGTGGGAATCTGATCTACCTGGCTGACATGAGGATAACTCCGTCCCACACGGCTTGCATGGCTCTGTTCAGGGTCGACTGGCTCAGTCCCGATCGGTCGGAGTAATAGTTTTCATCCACATCTGTAGAATCCTATGTACGCCAGACACATCGTTGGCACGTACAAAGTTCCCGGACATTTGCTCTTGATACATCTGAACTTTTACGTGAGCGAGTACGTACGGAACGTTTTTGTACGTACGTAACGTTCGTACATGAGGCCCCTGATCTCTGACCACAGTTGGAGGTGGTCTGGGTCACATGTGTCCTCATTCCTTTTGTAGTGTGAACACAATGAGTCCTGAGTCACAATAAAGACTCCTATACTGAACAGGGAAAGCTCCTGCATCAATTATTCAGAAAAAAAACACACGACCACTTTTATAAATGATCACCTGAAAAGGAAAAGGCACCGTAAGTGCCTTTGTGTGAAAGTCTCAGTCACAGATGTCTTTATTTACCTTTATTACCAGAGATTACGCTGCATAAAAAGTTCTAGGTCTAACTAACGTCAGGGTGGAGATCAATGAATAATAATGTGTGAAAACAAAGTCATGATGCACACACAAAACATTTCTGTTCTCTGTTATGGAGAAACGGAGAAACTGAGATCAGATCTGGAGACGCATGTTAATGCCAGGTCTGAACAGATACCACGTAACAAGAACTGGACCTTAACAGCCCAATCTCATATCTCTGGGGGATTTGCAGTCCGTTTTTTCACCTGACCTAATGTTTCCATTTATTTTCTACCTTCAGGTTCAGCGAAAGCTCAAGTTGAATTATTTCCAAATGCAACTAATTAAGAAATTTCCCTCAAGCGCTCAATTATTCTCCTCCTGTCCTCAGCTTTGATGTGTCACGTGTTGGAAGGAGGTTCACAAAGCCTGGCGGACAAAAGACAAACAAAGTGTAGCTGGGGAGTTGAGTTAGAAAAAAAAAAAGTCTAATTATTGCTGCTGTTATATGAGAAGAACCAAGCTAGAAATAATAAAAAATATACCAGATATACCATCAGTTAGCACTGATGCCTCACAGCAAGAAGGTTCTGGGTTCTAATCCATCATCGCCGACTGGTTCCTTTCTGTGTCTGCGTTGGTTCTCTCCAGGTTCTCCAGCTTCCTCCCACCGTCCAAAGACATAAGGTTTCCCAGATGTTTGATGTCTCAGTCTGACGTTGCTTACATCTCTTTAATAAGCTATTAAAGTCATTTAAACATAGCTATTGTTTGATGCTGAAAAGATGAAACATATGACGTGTAACACATGTAATGAACGTGTTGAGCATGTGTCCTCTCGTTTCACAAAAGCTCCCTGTCTCGCGGACTCCCTCTCATTATCACCCATCACGTGTCACCGTGGCAACCATTCATCCACAACGACGGCGAGGTCACGGATGTGGCACTCTCGCTCTCCGGCGTAATCGCACTGACCACGCGGGACATTCCCCGTTTCCTCGGCACAGCGGACGTGATGAGAGCGAGCCCATAAACTGCTGGAGGCCACTGCAGCGTAATGACACACAGGCTGCTTGTTGTTTTCATTCATATCATTTGACTTTTTTTAAACATGCCAGAGGAATATATTGTATTTCTCCTATCTGCCGAAGCAGTTTTGACTTTCAAATTAACGACAATCGATTAAAAATATCGAAGGAAGCTTCAGAGGAGGCTTCTGGCTCACCCCAACAACAGCTGCAGGGCGTGATAGGGAGACGTCCCTCTCACTGCCCTGCTACCAGGAGACGTCCCTCTCACTGCCCTGCTACCAGGAGACGTCTCTAGCAGGAGACGTCCCTCTCACTGACGTTATTCATTGTCAGGACTTCTCGGTGCATTTAAAGGAGGCTGTGTGTTGCTGAGTTGCAGCATGTGCGAGGCGCTGCAAACTGCTTTTAATGTTTTAGAGTACTCTAACGCGGTACTTTTATTCATAGGTAACGGTGTAACGGATTACTTTTAATTGATGGTAACGCAGTAACCTACCTACTTTCCAAAGTAACTATACCCAACACTGCTCCCCTCCTTCTCAATCTTCCCGTGAGTGTCTTCATGACCTCCTGCAGTCATCCACTCCTTCCTAAAGTGTTTTTGTGGCTGCATCCTGCTGAGAATGGCTGCTGCCATCAAGGAGTGTCATTGCTATGGGGTGGGGGTGCCTGGTCTGGTCTAGGTGGGTGCTACATGTCTAAGTAACATCCACACCAATGAATGAATGCCAGGTCCAGAAGTTTCCCAGTGGAACATCTGATTGTCTCAAGATGGTCAATGTTATTTATTTCTCCTGTTAGGGGTCATAATATTGTGGCTGATCAGTGTAAATATGGTGTAGATGATCATTTACTGGTATGTGACCCAGACACTGACTGAATCATGTTTCGAAAGAAAGCTTCTTGAGCGATCTGCAGTAGAGAGCATCCTGACATTCTGCCTGTGGGTGGTCATAATGTTGTGGCTGATCGGTGTAGACCCACAAAGGTGCTTGCTTTGAAGACTTGTGTGCTCCATGCTGCGGGTTTCCCCATCGAGTCACGTGACCGTCGCACACAGTCATTATCAGAGCTGCCTCCGTGCGTTCATACATCACCGCCAGCGTGGGACGGTCAGCAGAGATGGATTAAACAGAAATCCACACTGAGAGGGAATTAGAAAGTGTAGGAATTAATTCTGGGTTCTGGTGAAGATGTCCGGGATTACGTGACCGCGTTCACAAAAGAGGCGGCAGCAGCAGGAGGGACGACAGACTGACAGGCGAACCTGCAGTTCAAGGGCACAGGAAGCGGCCTCTCAAGGAGAATAAATGTTGTGTTTGTGTGAGATATTACCGCCTGTGCTCCCCGCCAGCGCGATGTGTTTGCGTGCCGGTGTCACTGACGTTCACCGCGACGCCCAAGAATCTCCGCTGGCATGTTAATCACGGCAGCGGCGGGCGGCGGGCGGCGGCCCTCTCCCAGCTGCACGGCTTCAAGTGGAGGGAACAAATCGCTGTGTCGCGCTGCGAGGTGGAGTGTGACTCGCAGCCGCAGGGAAATTTTGAATTTCCAAATGAAGCTGCTTTCTATCTGGGTTCAAGTTGACTTGAAAACTTTAATGATGTAGTTTTTTTCCTTCTGTCCTCCCACACAGAGTTCAGATAATCTAGATTGTGGAGATGGAAATGGGCCAAAACACTGGGTTTAGGTGCAGAGAATACACAAATAGTCATCATTAGAAACGGGCAACACAGGAGTCATGTGCAATATTGAACCCTGCAAGAGCTAAAACAAGAATAAATCTCTCTGAGACACACAAAGTAGGTAAGCAAGAAGAATTATTAACAGATAACTCTGGAGAAAAGCTGCTGCTCCTCCTCATTGAGACGGGTGAGATTGAAGCATCTGGTGAGGAGACACTGGGATCAAACCAGAATTAGCTGGAGGAAATATATACAGATCAGCCACAACATTATAACCACTAACAGGAGAAGTTTGACCATCTTGTGACAGTTCAGTGTTCTGCTGGGAAGCTTCTGGACCTGGCATTCATTCATTCATTGGTGTGGATGTTACTTAGACATGTAGCACCCACCTAGACCAGACCAGGCACCCCCACCCCATAGCAATGACACTCCTTGATGGCAGCAGCCATCCCCAGCAGGATGCAGCCACAAAAACACTTTAGGAAGGAGTGGATGACTGCAGGAGGTCATGAAGACACTAAAAAAAACATGAAGAACATCTCAAGGTGTTGACCTGGCCTCCAAATTCACTAGATCCCAAACTGATCAAGTATCTGGGATGATCCACAGAGGCCCCTCCCTTCAAAGCCCCACCACTAACAACATCCTGTTTCCAGACACCACAGGACACCCTCAGAAGGTCCATGTCCATCCTCTGATGAGTCACAACTGTTTTGGAGACCTTAACAATATTAGGACGGTGGTCATAATGTTATGCCTGGTTGGTGTACATCATGACAGGCCTGGGAATGCCCAGGGATCCCCCAGGAAGAGCCGGGCTGTGTTGGTAGCCTGGTGCCACCGTGACCCGACCTTAGATGAGGGATTAATGGATGAATGGACTGAATGGCTCAGACTCAGTGATAATGAGTTTCAAATGCAGTTTGATGCCCTCAGCTCCCATCCTGTCTGTAATCTATCCACTATTTTAATCTGTCTCTCCTCTTGGGTGGCTGAGCTCATTACTGTGTTTTAATGAAGTCAAGTCACAAGTCTGCCTCTCTGAACAGTCTGATCCAACACCACAGGTATACTTTCATACCGTTCTCAGTCCAGCTGAAAAATAACTCACCTTTCTATAACAGATAAATCCATGTTATTCATGTTAATGGACACTACTGCACCTTCTACAACATTTGTTTATATACGAGCATGCTAATTTGTACAATTTGTACATTTTGCTTAGTTTTTATTTATTTTGTTTTATTTTATTTAAACTTCTTTTTATCCGTGGTTCTTAAGAGTGTTACTGTTACTGTGACCAAGCAGTTTCCCTTGTGGATGAATAAAGTTTATCTAAGTCTCTTGACTTTGAGTCAGTCAGCTTCTAAAGTTAGATTTCTCTTATTTCTAAACACACTTTTAGGTGGAGTCCTGAAAGCCTGCCACTTAGTTTTGAACAGAAGCGGAGAAACTAGCACAGACCTCTGCTGTACCGGGTAGTTTGTCCTTCTGGGAAATGACTCCTGTCTCATTTTTTTTTCTGGTCCGGGTCCTATTTCAATAAAATTACCAAGATTGTTCTGTAATTCATCATTGAAGGTAAAGAATCCAAGTCTCCCCTGAGGGAAGTTTGAAGGCAGCGATGAGACAGGAGATTGGTGACGTGTCCTCTGCTTCCCCTGATACATGATAATTGTGAATAGTGGACTCTTGAGGTCGGTACATCAGGCAGAGCTCCTGTGATTAATCGCTGAGATATAATGTTGACTGTAAAGGGACCAGAATGGAAGCATGATTGTGTGATTTACTGCAGAATATTATCATTAGAGCATAATCGTTTTACCTGGCGTCTTGTTTACATCCGTTGCTCTACACTGCACGCTGCACAACCAGACTACAGAACAGTTTCTATCTGCAGGCCATCAGACTACTGAATCATCACTGAGTGACGGCAGTTTGGAAAATTTGGACGCACACACATGTTGGCGACAATGTCACGTTTGCACGATCTAAACACCATTTGCACATTCTGGATATCCTACCACTGTGATAGAGTTGCACAACTAACTGCACCTTATACACCACGTCCCAAAAGTTCATGCACCACAGAAAAAGTCAACTCAGATTGTGAATATTCAACAGAATGCATTTATTCAAAAGCCGGTGTATCCCCCCCGCATCCTAATTACTGCCCTCAGCCCGTCAGATATATAATGCACTAAGTTCTTTAGAACTGAAGGCTCAATGTTGCTCCACTCCCACACAGCCCTCGCGTTGAGCTGCTTCATGGTGGTAGGGGATGGGCTGTGGAAGACCCGACTGTTGAGGATACGCCAGCAGTTCTCAATAGGGTTAAGGTCCGAGGAGTTGGGTGGCTTTTCCTCTTTGTTCAGAAAGCCAGGAAGCTGCTCAGAACACCACTGCTGAGTTGTACGAGCACTATGTGCGGGGGCACCATCTTGCATGAAGACCATTTCCGCACGCCTGTTGAACATCATGCCTATGATTATAGTTCCTTCATTTTCGTTTAGTTGCGTGACGGCAACATTGCTCAGGGTGTAACCTTTGCTGTGTATGTGACAATAAACTTCTTGAATCCCAGCAGTTTCCTGTTGGGTTAAGGTTAGGGTTAGGGTCTATCGCTGATGTTCATCTCTCTCTCTCTTTGCCTCTCTCTCTCTCTCTCTCTCTCTCAGTGGGATTCCTGGGAAGAAGTGTGGAACTATCATCTTCACGGCCGAGGAGCTCAGTAACTGTCGGGTTAGTATGAGATCACACACTCGCACACCAGGTGGTCAACACAGTCCGAGACAGAGGTCACAAAGTCAAGCTTTACGGTGTAGGCTACATCATGAATGTAAATGGCCGCACACGCTTCAGAATAATGGCGCCATTCACACAAAGTCAGCGTCCCATTTATTATTTATCCTGTGTTTAAGTTGGCTTTTCTTCTTTTCTTGCTAATGCAGATTAATAATTACACGCTGCGTTCAAATAGAGAAGCACATGCTTTAAACATGCTGACACATCTGTGCTGAATTTCTTGACACTCGACACAAACAGCTCAATGCCATCCGAACAAGTCATGAATAAGACATGACGATAATAAACTCATATGCCTGGCGCGGGAAAATCTTCACTCGAGTCATTTAGTGTATTAATCACGTCGGCTCATGAATGGACACTCCTCTAACATCTGTCACAAAGGTGGAGAGAAAATAAAGTATGAATCACAGAGCCTGATGTTCGTCAGCTCTGTTCTTCAAACAGTCATGAATAAAATGCAGTGAGCCATCTTTATTTCAGTCCGGTGTATTTCCTAACAGCGTGGCTATTTTAGCTCTCTGTGTCATGCTGACCTTAAACTCCTGCAGATACTTGGGGAAACAGAGGTGGTTACACAGAACTAAACATTTCCAACAGCTCTTTTTTTTTTTTAAACATGAATCTTTTTAAAAGTTTCTGAAAACACAGAAATCTACACACAGCCGTGACTTCACACATTTAAATAAAATCAGCATATACAAACGAACTTGCCTGTCATATGTCTGAAATATCATCTCTGTGCCTTCAGAAATAGATTAAAAAATGACTCCAGCTCTGTCCCTACCACAGAGTCCTCCTTCTGTATCAGCTTGTGCAGCCTAAAGGTGTCTTTCTTAGTGCTGCCTCCCCAGCACACCACAGCGTAGACGAGGACACTGTCAGCGATAGTCTGGTAGAACATGTCCGGCATTAAACAGCCGTAGCCTCCTGAGGAAATTACCTTTTTTTGTACACTGAGTCTATGTCAGCTGTCCCATTTGTGATCCAGATGCAGACCCAGGTACTTACAGGTCTGAACCACCTCTCCTGTTGATGGTTACAGGCTACATGTGGGGCCTGGACCTCCGGAAATCCACCACCATCTCCTTGGTTTTAGGTGTATTGAGCTGAAGGTGGTTCTCTCCACAATTGCAGTGTAACCAGAGAACTTCTGCATGTGACAGAACTCTGTGTGCAAAGGAGGAGCTTGTGTGTGGATCTGTGTAAAACACACACAAAAAAAAGGTTTACAGCTGCGTCTCGGTTCCCATCATTCGTCTTAAATAGCCGGTCAGTAATTTTGGCTTGTTCGTAAACATTGCATCTCTAATGTTACAGTTTCCTTGATTGGTTGTAGGAATATTCAGTTGCTCGTAGAGGTACAGTATATTTTCTCTCTCGCTGTTGAAATAGGTTGAAACACCCTATCCCAGTGGAGTATTACCAGTCTCACACTGTGATAAGAATTGAATCTGGCTACACAAGGCACCTAAAAAGTATGTATGCCATCTGTTTCTAAATCAAACTCAAGGCTGAATATTCTGGTATGGCCATGAAAGCACAGGGAAAAAAAAACGCTTCCATTTCCAATATCACATTGTATCTGTGCTCAGTGTGGTTAGAATAGATTGGGTGTAACAGGAAAATAACATAATAAATACCATACCATGAGTTCAGACTGTAAAACAAAAGCTTTAAAATGATGATTCATGCAGAATTTACATTAAGCTGCAGCTGTCTTGCACAAGTCACCTCGAGATGCACCACTAGATTCACCAGGGGCCTCATGTACGAACGTTGCGTACGTACAAAAACGTTACGTACGTACTCGCTCACGTAAAAGTTCAGACGTATCAAGAGAGAAATGTCCGGGAACTTTGTACGATTGCACACACATTGATATAAAAGCGCCATGGCATGAATTAGTAATTGTCAACAGGAAACATTTTCATTCATCAGTGTACAGATCATACGTGATAAACAAATGCAAGTAAACATTGTGGCAGCGTGACAAAGAGACATTTATGAGCATCTCCACTCCAGTGAGCGTCTCCAATTTGCTTTCTGTGAAGTATTTCTTCTTTCCTGTCTTACTCATTCTTATTTTTTCGTTTTCTGATCGCGCAGAGAGGGGAATCTCAGGTGCAGGGTCAATTTAAATATAATTTGCATATATAAAAGAGGCGTAGCCAGGGAGGAGTCAGCTACGCTCGATTGGGATGTACAAAGGAAATGTGCTTCTAAATGCTTCTAAATCTGAGTTTACGTCACGATCTAAAAGGAAATCTACACAACTCTTCGTACATAGGCCTCAGATCTCTACAACGGAGTCATCATGAACCACAGTAAAAATAAATATTTAAACATTTCCTTTATCCATCATAACTTCCAACAAGCTTCCCGTTTCTAAATCAATACTATGGCCTCTTGCTAGAACGTTCCTACCCACACTAGCTGTGTAGATTTACTCCTGTATTTTCATTCTGAGCTATAATAGATTTGTTTTTCCATGTGATATTGACTTGGTACGTTTTATAACCCCAGTCCCCCACACAGTGTTTCCGCAATTTATGTTTTTCTTATGATTATCTCTAATGCATCACCAGTAGCCTAATAACATAACAACCAATCATACTTATAGAGTCCTTCCAGACATGTTCAGTGTGTTATTTCCTTCAAAATGGTTTCCTTGGAAAACCTGTTGTAAACACATCATTGCTCCTGACTTCAATACGGCCATCTTTGGCACACCGCCCCTCCCCCACCCCTCCAACAGCAAGCTTACGAACATGCAATCTAATGCTTTGGTATTTGCATCACTGGTGGTCCCGTTGATTAAAAGATGTGCTTTCCTTTCTGCCTTTGGCAAAACTCAGATATAAATTAAGGAGAAAGAAGTTTATTTTGACCTGGAGCCCTTTTCTAGACTTTATTCAATGTTTCCCATGCTATTGAATGCTTAATGTTTGTAGACATAAGACCCTGTTTAGACCCTGAAGACCCCTGCTTATGTTGGTCTGGGTTTTCAAAAAATAAAAATGACATATACTAGTTGTTCATTGGAAAATCCAGAATAGATGACTATGCACATATACTTTGCTTGGAAATAGGTGAAACAGTCTCCAAGTGACACTGAACTGTGCTCAAACATCTGCAAACAAATCTGAGCAGGAAGTTGTGGTAGAAACTAGATCTTTAGAGTAATAATGCTTGAGTTGATGTGGAGCTACACGTCTGTCTGCATCTTCAAAGTCTTGCTGAAAGTCTCAACTGAACCAAACTTTAAAGTTTAATGAGAGTTATAAACTAAATAATGTTGTTGTTTCCAGGACATAGCCACCATGCAGTTCTGCGCCAACAAGCTCGACAAAAAGGACTTTTTTGGCAAGTCCGACCCGTTCCTCGTGTTCTACCGCAGCAATGAGGACGGGACGTAAGTGTGTGTGTGTGTTTATGTGTGGTGTGAATCCTCCAGTCCATCTGTTAGTCCTCTTCTCTCTTTACTGCCAGTAGAAATGTTAGATCCAACCCCATGAGGCTGAGCTTTCCACACATTAGCTGGAGTCTTATCGATCGTCTTGACACTAAGACACAAAGTTCTAACTGGTTCTTTGCCGTTATCAGTATTTTAGGTTAACTTCATCTGATTATGTTTTAACTGAACTGTTAAACAAATGTTGAACAAATGTTCTTCAAGGCGCTTTTAGATTGCTGCGGGACCTAGATGCCGTAATCCTCTCTTAATGTTTAGCTTCCTGTTCATGTGTCCAGGTTCACCATCTGCCACAAGACTGAGGTGATCAAGAACAATCTGAACCCTGTTTGGCAGCCGTTTACCATCCCTGTTCGAGCGCTCTGTAACGGAGACTACGACAGGTAAAGGGATGGGACGGGCCTGGAGTGGAATCCATATGCTTAACATTAAGACATGAATGGGGGAAATCGCTTTAGACCAGGTTAGTTTTTTGTACCGTGTGAAGTCTGACAATCTCAACTTGCGTGTCTGTTTTTAGCACTTCTGTACCGGCTTCATTTTTCATTTAAAGATGTCTGAATTGATTTGGCTGGTGTACACCGCAGGGTTTAGTATTACTGGCATATTCACATGGAAAACTGTTATGTTGAGAAGTGAAGAGGAATGGACCCAAATGCAAACACCGGGGGGAGGCAATAAAAGAACTTTAGTGAAAGTTAGGAAACTAAACACCAAGAGGAAGAAACTTTTAGAACAGAAAAATTAACCTAAACAGGATTAAAACTGAGGTGATAAACCACAATATCATGACAGAAAAAGATCTGTTGTCCTGGCATAGTATGCAGGAGGTTATCTTATCAGGAAATGACAACACACTGACTATAGATACAAGTGCTTGTTCTCCTTTAACTGGAAGAAATGACGTCAATCATATCAACATGACATTAAAAAAGTAATAAGTTTAAAGAAATTAACATCACATGAGTTTACATTCTAAGCCTTTCACCTACCTTCAGCTGATGACTTTTACTTCTACTTGAGCACAATTGTTAGCTACTCTACCCACCCCTGAGTGAAGCATATCGTCCATACGTACCAAAACGATCTTTTCCTCCTCCATTTTCTCTGCCATCGTTTCAAGAAAATCTGCGTCCACACGGATCCGTCTCAACACGACTCAAAACACTACTTCATACTCCAGGCCTATAGGTGGCGCTGTTTCAGTTTCAGAAATTCACCACAAACTGAGAGGAAGAGGCGGAGCATGCGCATAAAGCTTGAGTGCTGTTTACAAATCGGCTTTAGAAGAAACCAAACTCAAGGAGAAATTATATTTAGCCCTAGTAACCATAATAGGCTCAATATCTTCTCCAGCAGGAACACGAGCATGTAGTCCACCATTGTTGTTGATGTTGTTATGAGACGTCTCACGGGATATAAGAGGTGGAAGGCTGCTCCAGGGGTGTGGCCATGACATCATCGAAACGCACTTATGCGTTTTTCGCCGTCCACACAAAAACTCAAGAGCTTTGGGACCAGGTTTCAGAAAAGTGTGTTTTAGGGCAATGCATTACAGGATTCATGTGGACGATCGGACAAAACGATGCAAAACATCTGCGTTTTAACCAAAAAGCGTCTCCGTACGGACGGGGCCATTCCATATGAATGAATGCCACGTCTAGAAGTTTCCCAGCAGGACATTGAATTGTCACAGTGGTTATAATGTTGTGGTCCAAACCTCAAGCATGATCCACAGAGACCCTTCCCCTCAACCTGTAGGTCTCTAAGCTGATGCCACCACAGGACACCTTCAAAAGTCGCTTGTCCGATCTCTGTTGAGTCACAACTGCTTTGGAGGCACAAGAGAGACCCACATAATATTAGGAAGGTGGTCATAATGTTAGGCCTGATCGGTGTATCACATAAGGCAACCTTGTGTATAACATATGTGAAGCAGAAGAGTCTGGACTCTGTGGTGGTCAGAATAATGCCAGCAGTCGGCCATGTGGTCCGTCTCAGGCCAGTGCTGGTGTTATTGAGACTAACATGGAAGCAACGCAGCAACACATCTCTAGATTATTGTATTAAAAGCCATTAATTCCAAGCCTTTATCCTAATGTACGTGTGTCTTAGTGTGTGATTACATCCCATTTTATTGTGAAGAAGAAGAAAAGTAAGATTTACACTAAAGAAGTAATGATCACATTTATTTGTACCAAAAAGACTTGTATGTTCCTGATACTTCCTGACTCAACTTTCCCTTTGTCGATCTCTCCTCATGTTCTTTCTGCAATTTCCCTTTCTTACCCTCAAACACTCTCTCTCTGTGAATCACACCTCCGTCCGTCTCGTCTCGGCTCCCTCATCGCGCCTCCTTCCAGGACAGTCAAGGTGGACGTTTACGATTGGGACAGAGACGGGAGGTGAGTTCTCGCGCTACGTATCTCAATCCAATTTCATTTCATTTTCAGCTCCACACGGAATCCCTCAAATGTCACACCCTACTCCGTCTGACCCAAGGTGTCTCATTAGAACAGATTGATGGCTCCACCCGCCCGGCGTGTGCTCTGCAATGAATCGCAAATTGCAGGTGAAAGGTTGGAGCTGAATGGGCCGATGGTTCAGGGTTTATACGGCTGCTCCTTCTCTATAGGAGCCACAGATTTGTAGCTTTAATTGGAAACCTTGCTGTTTTTTTTTATCAGGCTGTCTGGCCTCATGTTAGTGCTTTCCATAAATTTCAGTCTGGATTCAGCTGAAATTCTTTTTCTATTTTTTCACATCTGTATTCTGCAAGACAAGAGGAAGCTAAAGGCAAATGTTTGTCTTACAAAGAATAAATCTGACTCTGTCATCAGACTCTACTTTGGTCAGTTCAGAGTTTGACAGACTCTTCTGTTTTGTCTTTTTACAGTCTGTTAGATTTATGTGTTTCAACCATAGACTGTATAAAGATAGACGAAGGAACTGCTCCTTTAAAGTGAAGCCAAAGCCAGTAGAGCTCCCTCTAGTGGCTGGTGGTAGTATATGTCATAAGCTCCACCCCCTCCATGTTAGTGGGCGGGACTTGGGCCAAACTAAAACACTAAAATACATGTCTGATTAATGTTTCTTCGTGAAGGGTTTTTGTCATTTTCTGGTAGTTAATATAATACGGATGCATGTAAAACCAGTAAGTTACGTTTTTTTAGTTAGTTATTTGACGCTATAGAAACAGGATACGACATCATGATCTCTACAAGTTGCCATGCCAACCACTTTGTGAACTAGTCTCATAAGAGCGTGAGAGTCGAAATAAATAAATAACGTAATTACAGTGTACAATGGTGGTTGTAGGGACAGATACAAAAACTCTAAAAGGAACTACTAAAAAATAAATAAATAAATAAAAATACATGAAGAACAGCACAAGGACCTGGCATTCATTCATTCATTCATTCATTGGTGTGGATGTTACTTAGAAATGTAGCACCCACCTAGACCAGACCAGGCACCCCCACCCCATAGCAATGACACTCCTTGATGGCAGCAGCCATCCCCAGCAGGATGCAGACGCAAAAACACTTTAGGAAGAAGAACAGCACAAGGTGTTGACCTGGCCTCCAGATTGGGATAATTCACAGAGGCCCTTCCACTTGCATAGACGTGCATTTCCAGCCGGTCTTCCACATCCTCTGCACCATTTACTGGAGATACTGTGATTGCATATAATCGTATGTATTATGTAAAACAACACCGCTGTTCTATTTTCCAGCACATGTATGAAAATCTTTGTTTATTTTCCAGTCATGACTTCATTGGAGAGTTCACTACGAGCTACAGAGAACTGTCCAGAGGCCAAAACCAGTTCAATGTTTACGAGGTAAAACCATCTTTCTACTGTGTATTATTTAAGTCACATTTATTGTACTACAATATATTATTGGATACGCACTGAAAAATCCACACAGCTCAAAAACTTGTGTTTTATTTCCCATCTTGGCGTCTCATGAAAGGTTTTGAATCCAAAAAAGAAAGGCAAGAAGAAGAAATACATCAATTCGGGGACGGTGAGAGATTTTTCACGGTGTTTTATCAGCATCAGTTTGTCAGAGCCGTAAACTGACGGCGTTTTCCACGAGCCTGCCTGTAAACCTGTATATATATATATTTCTTCTTCTCTTCTGTCGCTGCTCGTCTTTTCCTCCTTTCACCGCCCTCGTCGTCGCCAAGGTCACTCTGCTGTCTTTCAAAGTGGAATCCGAATGCACGTTTGTGGACTTCATCCGAGGAGGGTGAGAGCTCAGTCTGGGGTGTTTTATCAGGGCAGAGTGGGACCTTGTAAAAGTCAGTGCATCCATAGCGATGATATATGTGTAATCATAGAGAAAATGTTGACTGGCACTAAGTAGTAGTAGTTAAGGGAGGGCATTTATCTTGTCATGTCTGTTAAATCAGTTCTTGCTTTGGGATTTAGTGATTATTAGATAATTATCAACACATTATAAATATTAGAAGGTAAAGAAAACATTTAATTGAGTAGGTATATTCAAAATATTAACCTATTATTGGAATTTGCCAATGTCTTTGCACGGACAGTTGAGTGTTGAATATCAACATGAGTCAGTGGTGCAATCTGAAAGCGCCGTTAGTGGACGTGAGAGCCTCGTATTGTCGGAGATGTGGTCCAGATCCCCCGCCTTGTGCTTTATAAGTCCCAGCGGCGAGCCTCCGATGAGTGTCTCAGTCCGTCTTGAACAGCTGTAAATGTGCTCCCGTCCTAGCGTCTCTGTTCTGAATGATGTGCTCAATCTCCCACCAGGACACAACTCAATTTCACAGTGGCCATAGACTTCACAGCATCCAACGGTAAGACGGTTCATCCTCTTTTCCTCTTTTGCTCGGTGGAAATGTTTCACCTGCAGTTTGTCTTATTCCTTTCTTTTGGAACCCTGTTGTCCTTTTCTGATTAACAAAAAAAATGTCTTCTGTTCAGCCACTGAAAGGACATTTTAATGCTACCATATTCCAGCTCACCATTGAAGTGTTCTAAGTAGTTGAGAGCAGTGACAGAGCAGCTTTGTCCTCCTCAAAGCTTTGACTGTTCAAATGTTTCCTTTAACGTACATTTCACGTAAAGATGTCTAGGCGTAGATGTCTAAGCTCAAATGTCATTCGTTTTACTGTGCTTTCACATCTCAAGGTCTTCTCCAGTCAATAGGACTTTACACCAATCAGGCAAAACATTATAACCACTGAAAGGAGAAGTAAACAACATTTACCATCTTCTGATGGTTCAATGTTCTGTTGGGAAACTGTTGGACCTGGCATTCAAAAGGCCCATGTCCATTCTCTGATGAGTTGTCACAATGGGAGACCTACACAATTGGGAAGGTGGTCATAATGTTATGCCTGATTGGAGTATTTCAACAAGGAGAAAATGTGCAAGATGAGTAGAGTCTCAGATGAAGTATGGAGGTCAAGTTTAGATGCTGGTGGAGAATTTGGTTGAGACACTCTGAACAACCGTGAGTAGATGGTGATGATGGGGAGGAGGAGGGTTGCACGATAGACACCTGAAAGGTAGGGTGATGAGATGAAGACTTAGGACTGATTGGTTTGGATGAGACAGGCAAATCCATCTGATCTGGGAAGTGTAGCGTGAGACAAAGGACAGAGAAGCAGGGTTAGGGTTCACACAGAGGACCAGAGGTGGATGAATGAGGGAAAACATCATCCTTAATGATCTTATACTTAGGATTAAGGTATAGGTCTTGTTGTTGCTGACAGTAGGACACAAGCACAATGTGAACTTTACGTTCTTGCATGTATGTCTCTTTGGGGGGGGCTCTGTAAACCACATAGTCTCATAATCATGACTTCCTGCTTCATGTCTGCAACTTCCATCTAAGCATGGCCATGATAAATGCATCCTAACATCATGTCTTGACTCACTGATGAGTCTTTTGTCTGACTTTGCCGCATGTGTTTACTTTACTGCTCTCTCTCTCTCTGTAGGAAACCCATCCCAGCCCACCTCCCTGCACTACATGAGCCCGTACCAGATGAACGCATACGCCATGGCCCTGAAGGCTGTGGGGGAGATCATTCAGGACTACGACAGCGACAAGCTCTTCCCAGCGTACGGCTTTGGAGCGAAGCTTCCCCCCGACGGCAAGATCTCCCACGCCTTTCCACTGGTAAGATACACTGATACAGAAAGAGGGAAATGGCTTATTTTAAACGTAAAAGTTCAGATGTATCAAGAGTGAAATGTCCGGGAACTTTGTACGTGCCAACGCCAACGACGTGGCTGGCGTACGTAGGATTCTACAGATGTGGATCCTTTGGCTTTGACACTTAGAGGTGATGCTGGGAAACTGTCATCAATGTGAAAACTATTACTCCGACCGATCGGGACTGAGCCAGTCGACCCTGAGCAGAGCCATGCAAGCCGTGTGGGACGGAGTTATCCTCATGTCAGCCAGGTATATCAGATTCCCACAATGCATCTGAACAGGTCAACATTAAAGAGCAATCTGCAGCCAGAGACGCTTTCTGAATGGAATCAGAGCTATCGACTGCACACACACTGATAGAAAAGCACCATGGCATGAATTAGTAAATGTCAACAGGAAACATTTTCATTGGATCAGTGTACAGATCATACGTGATGAGGAGTTGCATATTTAAAAGGGGCATGGCATGGGAGGTGTCAGGTATGCTCGATTGGGATGTACAAAGGAAATGTGCTTAGAAATGCTTCTAAATCTGAGTTTACGTCACGATTTAGAAGGAAATCTACACAACCCTTCGTACATGAGGTGCTAGGTGTGTCCAGATTGGATCTTCTTGCAGGAGTCCCGTGGTATGGGAGTCAGTTGGTAATGTGATAGGGACGGGATAGAGCAAATAATCGATGGGAGCAGGACGAAGCCGGAGATTAAATTAAAAAATGACGCTGCAATGGGGCGAGTGCGCCCAGTTTTAGATAAGGCTGGACAGGATTTGGGAGTCTTTTCTTTTGGGATTTTGCGGGACGGGTAGGCAGTCATGTGAATGAATGAATCAATAAAGAACACTGCTAACGATCTGTGCATCCGTTCCTTCAATGAGATAGGCAAGTTTCTGACAGGCTCCCATGCAAGCGCAAAGCTGTTACACTGAACGTAATTACAATTAAGTTTACATTTATTTGTTCGCACAAGGTTGAGGTTTGTATTACTCTTCATTTGACTGCAATGCTGTCAAAGCGGGACTTGTCTGCAGTCTACAAAAATGGTCACTGCAAAGAAGATCCTCCTGAAAACCACAAATAAATGTACAGTACTGAAGAAATGTCAAGAAATGTTTAACAGTGAATCTATTTTATACTCACCATTTGTCTCTGCACCTTTTTAATTTGATAATATATTCACTGGTTATATCATTACATAATATGCTGTGAAATGCCACAATGTGCTTATGGGTAGATTAGGCCTATACCAGCTGCAGCACCAGAGGCGTAATTGGTGAAACAACCCAAAAAATATATACGGAATGACAACAAAGAGACTCGAAATAGCTACAAAGACGTGTAGAGACATCCTGAAGAGACGTGGAACAACAACAAAGAGACTGAGAACATCTATAGAGGTACAGAGACCCCAGACAGAAACACAAAGTAAATACAAAACGCCATGCAGAAATGATATGCACAACATGATCTGTATTAAAGTGACTACAGATTGTGTAAAAGTTAACCTATGAGCTGTTAGATTTGTATATTTTCTAGAGTCCAGGTCGATCTGTCTCTCTGCAAGGACCCTGGAAGTTTATTTCACAAATTGTTGTAATCATAATTAAGTAACCACTGAAATTAGCATTGACAAATAACCTCCCACAATGCACCAAACGATGCATAACAATTCAACTCAGAACAAATTGTTAAGTCAGTGGAAGGTAAGATTGTATAATCCCACAAACTGTAGGCACTGTGAAACGGTCTTGTCAAGTGGATGACTGAGGCAGAGGAAAGGAACAAAAGGTGGGAGGAAGAAAACACTGTGAATCATGCTGCATGCTAAGAGAAAGAAGTGCAATATGTTTGATTGTACGGGAGTGACGGAGAAAGAACGGGAGAGGCAGCTGCTCAGAGAGGCATTTTGAGGATGCGTTGCTTAGTTTGGCGCCGTCAGATCATTAGGAATCAGACCAGTTGCAGTAAAAAATAATTACTCATTCCAGATAACCGTCCCCTCGACAGGTTCTTTAGAAGAAATTAGCCAAAACGTGTGTGGGAGTTAAACATGAAAACAGAACAGTCTTACATTAAGATCTGATCTGGGTTATCTGACCAGTAGTGACCAGCTTTAGGTACGTGTCTTCAGACCTGGTATTAGCATGTGTCTCCAGATCTGATCTCAGTATCTCTGCATGTAAATAAACTCCAACACCATCTGGTTAGCAGCAGAATATTCCAACAGCTGATGTCTCTAATGGATCTGTACCGCTGCTCCAGAACGGAGATGTTACCGAGGCCGCCTGCGAAAGGGGACTGGAGTCTATCCCAGCTGTCATTGGACGAGAGGCGTGGTACACCCTGGAGAGGTCTCCAGTCTATCACAGGACTAACACAGAGACACAGACAACCATTCACAGTAATTTAGAATCACCAATAAATCTAACCAGCATGTCTCTGGACGGTGGGAGGAAGCTGGAGAACTTGGAGAGAACCCACGCAGACACAAGGAGAACACTTTCCTTGGGGTTAAAAAGAACAACTTTTTAACCCCTTCATGCCTAGTGTCGCTAATTCACGACGCACTGTTTCCGTTCAGACTGCAGCTGAAATAACGCATGTAATACTCCAATGTCGGTTTGTGCACATTCAGAAAATTCCTAGGAACCTTTAGCAAGCACTAGTTTCTGGTAGGACCGGCCGGAGTGGTAACAAAAATACAAATATTTAACTTCTTTATATAATTGAAAAATCAATTCAAGCGTTAAGGGGTTAAAACCAAACCAGATAATGGAGGTGGAGCCTCGTTTAGGAACAAGCTCCTCTCTGCCAGCGTATCTGCTCCACCTTCCACCGTCAGTTTGTCAATATTCCACACGTGTTGGGCTGAGCACATATATACGTCATCAATGGGAATTTATCGTTTTTATCACGGGATGACATATTCTTACTGTGGGGAATGTTTTTGACGATATATCATAAACGACATAATATCGCACATCCCTAGTGCTAACCCGTATTAATGTTATTACAAGGTCTGAACAGGTCCTTATATTCATTAGTGTTTCAACACTGCAGGAGAAGATTAGTAGGACTCCTTGAAGCTGATGATAGCGTAGCCAGATCCTTTCATATAGGAGGTTATACACCTCGAGGACACGCCCCTCAGGTTTTCCACTACACTGGAAAAATGTCTTTCACAAGTTTCCCTGACCTGAAACTGTCATTTCCACTCAGGTTTATCAAATCCCATGATCCACCAGTCTCCCTCCCAGTCACCAGTCAGTAGTGGAGGAGAGCACCAGGATCTGGCTTGTCAAGATTCTTCACTTTGCATAACCTTTTTTCTCTTTTCCATGCGAGTGGCCGCTCAGTCGGCTTTTCCAATTAGAGTTCACCTCGGCGTGACAAATCCCGGAGCCGCGTCATGCCGTGGCGACTCTAATTAGGAATCTATTGTTTGGAAACTGCTCCGAGCGCATTGAGCAATCTAGACTTGGTTGGATATAAAGTTTAAGTGTTTTTCACCTTATAAAACAGGACTCACACAGGAGTACAGTGGGTGAGCTGAGGGAGTTTGTCGCCAAGCAGCAAAGACTATGGGATTAATGTCATGCTGTAAAGGTTGAAAGGCTGCAAAAGAAAGACTGAAACTACATCTTGCAGGCTTGCATTATGTTTTGGCCTGAAAAGAAATCTTATCTCCACAAATAGGATTTTAGGTTTTCAGACATTGAAACTCTGACAGGCGTTTATTTCAATGGTGGCTTTTACGCTAGCCACTTTAGCTTCAAACTTCAAGTCTTTTAAAATTGTTGGAAGTCTTCTCCCTCGCTGCTGTGGTTTGAAACTTTTAAATTAGATTAACTTTTGTTGGCTTTTGCACATTCCTGTTGTTTAGTTTCACTAAGCTGGAACTTAGTAGGCGTCCACCATCACCACCAGAGTATCATCGCTTTAATTAAAACATGAATAAGTAAATTCAGAGATATTCATTGGCTAACTTCACCCAAATACTCGTCAATAAAAGAGAACTAAACCCACAATAGAGCAAACTAAAGTGAACTGCAAAGAAGTGAATTCATATGTCGGACTGAAACCTAGTTGAAGCCATATCTCGCTTTGCCATGGTAGAGAAAAGTCACTTGACCACATGACAAAGACGAAGTCAAAGAGTCTTTTTTATCGTCACTTCAACCACATACAGCAGGTGCAGTGTCTAGTGAGCTGAGAGGACCTTCCTGCAGGACCATGGGGCTACATGGAGACGCAAGCACAACACAAGAGACTGAGCATAAAGTGCATGTGCAAGATTATGCAGACGATACAAAACTGTGCAAACTGTACAGACGGTGAAGACAAGCAGTGCAAGAATGGGAGACAGTGCAAAGACAAACAGTACACCTATAAAAGGACACTATACAAGAACACAGAGCAACACCTACTAATAAGCAGACTGGTCATAATGTTATGCCTGATGGGTGTATGTATCGTATGCAGTTTAAAAGCTCACACTTTCTATAACTGAATCTGTCTGTGTTTTACAGGGACCCTTGATAAAATATTTGTCTTTCACGAGGGTTATTTCATCTCTGTGCTTCTACAACGTATGAGCTTAATTAACACTCTCTTATGACTCCCTTTTGATGCCTTAAAGAAACCTTTATTATTATAAAACAAAAAAACTTCAGTCTCGGAGGAAATAATTAAAAAGCAATCTTGGAAAATGAGCTTCAGAGAATGAACCTGCTTCTGAAAAAGAGGATCAGCCGTGAACCGTCACAGTATTAGGTCAACGGAGAGATAAACGTCCGAATATCTCATTTTTATAACGTATCATCTGTATTTCATGTTTTGTAGGTGGTTAGATGTGGTGACTGTGTTTTTTAGAGACTTGCATGCTGTTTTATGTAGGACATACTGTGTTCATGTTGTTTTGTGATGAATAATGCAAATCCAGCCTTTACTATGAGAGAGCCACCACTTAAACACTATCTCACATAGTAGGTTAATTCTATTCAGGCCTTGAGTCCACAGTGGAAAATAATAACAATGTGTAGAATATTTAAATATTGCAGTATGCAGATTTCAATAAATAATTAATGTGTAACATAAGGAGCTACTCAAGGTGGACAATGGTTGGACAGCTTCAGGGACTGTTGTGCACAAATCATTCAGAATCTCTCTTTTTCCCTACAGTGGAAAAACACTCGTTCAGTCCAGTCCATCACGTTTAGTTGTTGTTTTTACCACAAATAATGAGAGTAGCTGGCAGGCACACGGGTCAATCATAACATTATGACCTAATATTGTCTAGGTCTCCAAACCAGTTGGGGGGGGGGGGATCATCCCACAGATACTTGATCAGTTTGGGATCTAGTGAATGTGGAGGCCAGGTCAACACCTTGTGCTGTTCTTCTTCCTAAAGTGTTTTTGTGGCTGCATCCTGCTGGGGATGGCTGCTGCCATCAAGGAGTGTCATTGCTATGGGGTGGGGGTGCCTGGTCTGGTCTAGGTGGGTGCTAGGACATCTGGTCTAAGTAACATCCACATGAATGAATGAATGAAGCCAGGTCCCGAAGTTTCCCAGCAGAACACTGAACTGTCACAAGATGGTTGTAATGTTTTGGCTGATCGATGTATATACACTGTATAGAAACAATAAACATTCTGAATATTCATGTCAATTGGGCTTTAGGCAAACAGTTATTGTCTGCTCTGTGTTCAAACCAACAATTTACAGAGCAGGTATAGAGATGCATTCTCCAAAGAGAGACATCATTGTAAGAGCTGCTGCTTATGTCAGTCAGTCATTTTCTAAACCCGTTTAGTCCTGTTAGGGGTCAGTCCATTGCAGGGCCAACATTCACACTCACATGCACACCTATAGGCAATTTAAAATCACCAATTAACCTAACGAGCATGTCTTTGGATGGTGGGAGGAAGCCGGAGTACCCGGAGAGAACCCACGCAGGGAGACACAGGGAGAACATGCAAACTCCACACAGAAAGGCCAGCCGGCCCATGGATTCGAACCGGTGACCTTTTGCTGTGAGGCATCAGCGCTAACCACCTCGCCACTGTGCCGCCCCTGCTGCTTTTGTGTTTTATCCTTTTCCACAGAAGAAATTATGATTTTTGTTTCCCAACCATGTGCCCTAGATGGGTCCCCTGAGATCTACAGGTGCAGCCTAAGTTATGCTTCCCACTAAGCTAGTGCTATTCTTGAAGTTGATGCTGGTGGAACCAGTGGGTCTGACAGAGGACTGCACCTATACTCAGAGAAACTAGGGGGCAGTGCAAAGAGAATGACACCTACTCTCTCCTCAGACAACATCTTTGCTGCTGTAGATGCAATATGCAGCTATGAAAAAGATTGAAGGGCAAGGAGAAATCATCTGTACAGGTCCACTGTAATCACAGAATGTTTTCTGGACAAAGACAAAGCTCTTGTGGAGACCACAATGACCTTGTTGACTCCTCTGTACTGAATGAACACCTGTTGCCTCAACCAAGGAATAAAAGGTCCAGGGCCACAACCATTCACCTGTCACTTTAATGATGTGACATTTCATCTCTGCACCACCGGAGTGGACACGTCCTCTCTGCCAGTAACGAACCACACTAAATGTTCAGGAGTCGTCAGAAGGTTTTGGGTGGTGCGCATGCTGTGGTGGAGAGCACGTCTTTCTGGAGATGGAGAATTTTCTTCCCCTAGCCATTGGTTATCTGTGATAAAAACTCTCCTAGCAACAGAACATGGAGGTTCTTCCAGTAACCCAAGTCTGACTGAGGGACAAACAGTTGGCATGCATCTTCTGTTCCAATTCATCTGTCTTCCTCATGTAGTGTTAGTCCCAGGGAGACAGATACATGACTTAAAGACATGCTGCCCAGCAACTGCACCATCACAAACCTTTGGGACGTTAATTGGGTGACACAGCATGGCAGGTGTTGGAGAAGTGCCACTGAAGAGTGCACCTCTCTCCCAGGAGGTGTCCATAATGATCCACCTTGATGCCCTTCCTGGGACATGGCTCTGCTGCTGTTTCCACACATTTGCAGAGGGAATGCATCAGTTTTCTGCACCTGTAAATATTTGGTACGTGACTATAGGCCTCCCAAGTCAGACTGCGATTCAGGTGAAAAACATTATACATCCCATTATGTTAAAAGCTCTGCTAGCTCTGACATCCCCTCTCTCAGAAATGACGAGAACAAGCCAACTGAAGCATACAAATCTTTGTCAATAATAACATCATGGATAACTGGCGTCGCTCTTCTGATCAGTGCTCATGGAGTCTGTGGAGTGTCTGCAGAAGGGGAGCAACCCACTGTTGTGAGGACGGAGGGGGAAAAAATGCAAATGTGGGGCTCCGTATTGCTCGTCTTTCCAATGGAGTGACAGGATGAATGGGTCAGGAGCTGGGTTATTGGCTAAAGCAGCCATCAGGTAGTTGTCAGGATGCTCAGAGTTGAACAGGTCCAACTTTTCCTCCAGAGTGCGGTCCTGCAGACAAAGACACCTTCAAGATGTCCACTCGTTGCCGCTGCTCCAGCAGAGACAGACGGTTTGGCCTGCTGAATGAACGCTAGCCTGAAGCATACTATGCAGCAGGTCCAGTGGGGCAAAGCTCTTAATTATTCTTCTTCCTTTCTTTAGACGTTAACTGATTGAATGCTGAAGGAAACTTATCTATAAAAAATTAAGTCTGATGGATGTAACACAATGTTAGTGGAATATTTGTTCATTGGCCGTGTTAGCAGCTCTATAGCTAGTCCTGTGCAAGTTCACACTAAACAAGAACTACTGTAGTTCAGGTCTTAGTTCACATTTTGTTCAAGTTAATTGATTCCAAAATGAAAAGTCACCATTTTCTTTTTCAACTTCATGTGCTGCTGGACGTTTGGACTTGTTTATTCAGCCCCGGTGTTTGCAATTTGCAGAAAAACATTATATTTTTTTCCACCTGAACAGTGTTGTGGGTAAGAGTTGATGCTTCATTGTATACCAAGTTAGCCAAAGCAGATGCATTGTAAATACAAGGCCATGTAAATGTTCTGTTCTCGTTTCAGGTCAGAGTACCGTAGAACTGAAATGCGTCTTAAAAGTAGGTCAGGTCAGGGTGTAACGTATGATGCAGAGCCTGCAGGGTCTACAGGAACAAAACATCGCTTAACGTGACTACTCTGCTTCCAGAGGAATATTTTCTCACAAACTGAATGTTGTCTTTTGCAGAACTCCAATATAGAAAACCCAAACTGTGTGGGGATAGAAGGTGTACTAGAGGCTTACTTCCAAAGCCTACGAACTGTTCAGCTCTACGGCCCGACCAACTTTGCTCCCGTCATCAACCAGGTGGCTCGGTGAGAGACGCACCAACACGCACCAACACACACCAACACACTTACACTCTTACTCTCTTTGTTAGACATGCACTCATGCAGGCGTGTGTATTATTTGTAGATCTCTCAAATGTGATCTCATTCCATCCCTGGGGTGTTCACACCTGTCTTTTATCGGATCTCCAGATCAGATCTTAAGGTTGCTTAACAGTTGCCTTAAAATTGTCCAGTTGCCTTTGTTCAGATGTGCTGAAAGTGTAACTGATATACACACGGTTATACTGCACGTTGCATGAACTGCACGTTTCACACCTTCCCAACGCGACCCAGTAAATTTGGAGACATTGATGTGATATTGAAGGATCAAACTGACTGGTCATACATGATCCTTATCTAAAAACACAACAGGAAGTCAACAGGACTTCACGTCATTGTATATGTTTGAAAAATGTATCACAATATAAGTGTTTCATATCAGTCGATATCGATAATTATTGATTTTTTTTCATCTGTATTAAGCTGCATCCGTTATTTCTTTATATCGCTTTGATGTTTTGTCGTCTGGCTCTGTTGCAGTGTGTTAGACTTTTTCGTTGTCTGTCATTTTGACTGACAGGGTCATAAAAAACCCATTTTTATCCGTCATTTTAATTTTTTTAAAACGCTAACAATGACATATTCAATAGCATTGAATTTTCATTCATTTTTTATTAATTCAGTAGTGGTGGGAAAAAAAAGATTTGGCTTATACAACCGACGACTCGAGAATCATGAATCTCAACTCAAATTTCACAAACCTCAGCTGGTTGCACAACCAAATTGGGTGGAGCGGTTGTTGCTCACCTGTGGGAATTAAAACTACCGATCATTCTGAGACAGAAGATCAAGCTGACATATTTTTTTTCTGCTGTCTTTTTCCTTCACATCCTCTTTGTTGTCTTCCTCATCCTCCTGTTTTTTCTTTTAATTATCTCCTTCCCGCTTAACCAGCATCCTCCTCTTCCTTTTCATCGCTGTGATCTTTTTTCTACTGTAATTGAAAGTCCCTATCCTTCTCTCCTCCCTCCTCTTGGTCTGGCACTTCCCCATACTGCTCCTCCTACGCGCCCTTATCTTCCTCCACCTCTTCTCCCACTTATTCTTTGTTGTTGTCATCCATGTGGGAGGTTTAGAGTAGTGGTGGAGGAAAGAAAATATGAGGGGAGAAGGAGGATGCTCGGTATGATCCGTATGTACATAAATAAACATAGCCACATGCGACTTCTCTTATCGGAGCAACAATCACATTATCACAGCCAATAAAACAAAACATGCTGCTTCTTTCCAACTGCTGGTGTGTATTTCTATATATTGTCTCTGCGCTTGTGTTGTTGTCCGGTGATTCTTTGTGCAGATTTGTCAGCAGAAAAGTTGGACTGCTTATGTGTGATGGTTAATATTGAAAACGACAGCCCACCCCCACGCACGCCCACAACATCAGTCAAAGACATAAGATTTAGTTGCATATGTCTGGTAAAGCTTAAGGCTCAGAGTCTCTGAATCCAAGGACAAAACCATATGCCATCAAAGATCTTCATGTTTAGATTCAGTTGTGATATATTTCTTACTTTGTTTCAACCATAGACTGAAAAAAAAAAAGTAGACGCTCCTCAAAAGTGAAGCCAAAGCAAGCATTAGCTGTGCAGTATAGGTCATAAGCTCCACCCCCTCCATGTTAGTGGGTGGGGCTTGGCCTTTTGGTCACGAGGATCCAGTTGCATAATGATGCAGTTTGTGAATGAGCTGTGAGGGAATGACTGTGTTAAAAGCATAGACTGTCAATAAAGATGGACGTGAACATCTCCTCTACAGTGAAGCCAAATCAAGTAGAGCTCCCCCTGGTGGCTGGAGGGTAGTATATATCTGCAGATATTGAGTTAAAAATGTAATATCGTTAATTATCGGTATCAGGTTTATAATATTATTATAAACCGATGTTTGTTCTGTAGGCTTCAGCATTTCCGAGTCTGCATGAACGCAGCATGGGACGTTAACAGGCGCGTGCTTGATGACGTATAACAACAACAACACACTAGTCTCGTAGGTTGCTAACCGTGGCTAACAAGCTAGCTCGCCCGGTGTATGAGATGTCCGTGGTTTGGAAGTATTTCCAAGTGTCACCTACTAACAGTAAATTTGTGATTTGCAATGACTGCAAAGCAAAGGTGGTTATGAGAGGAGGAAACAAGGCGTCTTCCTTTAATACATCAAATTTGATCACCCACCTCAAGAAGAATCATGAGGAGTTATACGCTACATTTGTCTTTCTGCAATAAAATTAGGCATAATGTGTTCATTCCATAATAGGTGATATGTTATGTTGTTACCTAACAATTTCGGTGTAAAAAGACTGAATATATCGGTATCGGGTGATATCGGTAACGGAAATGAAGAGTTGGACAATATCAGAATATCAGATATCAGCAACAAACCCAATATCGAGCATCCCTTTTAGCCTTTTATGGTTTCCACTGGTCTCCTGGTCACAGACTGTATATAAATATGGACCATGCATCCCCACTTCCTGGCACTGGACAAACGTGGGGGATACGGGAGTCAAACATCTTACGGGTCTGGAGCCAGAGTCTGATCAGTACGGTCCAAGAGTGGAGCCACGTGATGCCATGTTTGTTGATGCCTCGCCCACACATCCTCCAGGCTAGCTTTCGTTTACTTAATATTACTCTCTGCTCTGCCTCCACCAGTTTCAAGGAAATGCTGGATTATACACTGTACTTACTTATTCTCACCGTCCTATGGACTGCTTCACAGAGCGGTTGATATGGTAGTCATCATGATGTCATATCCTGTTTCTATAGCATCACATAACTAACAAAAACTAAAATTATCAGAAGAATTGAGTATGCATCAGTATTATATTAACTATCTAAAAAGACCATTCTTAAAAATATATGTATTTGACCTGTATTATAGTATTTTAGTTTGGCCAAAGCCCCACCCACTAACATGGAGGGGGCGGAGCTTATGACATATACTGCAGCCAGCCACCAGGGGGAGCTCTAGTTGCTTTGGCTCCACTTTAAAGGAGCAGTTCCGTCATTCATCTTTATCTACAGCCTATGTACTGGATAAATGTGCCATCTACTGCAACGTCAGTGCCGAACGGACGGGTGGATGAATGGATTTAAAAACAAATCAGCACATCACTTCTTCGCAGATGCAGTGTAATCTCCTGCTTCTTAATGTTTCCATGTCATAACTGTCCAGTCAGCAAGGCTGTTCTCATAAGGCTCCTCCAACATTTTTGTTAATGAGTTTAGTTTAATGAACAAAGGACTGCATACACTGTCATATTTATTTTAAGACATTGCATTTTAGTCCACGTTACTGAACTGTATGTACATCCCACATTTAGTATAGGTGGTTGTCTGATTCAAAAGCGGTTCATTAGCCCTGATGCCGTGGCGTATCGTAATCATCACTTTGCAAATACGGGGTATTTCCTCTTTATTGCCTCATGCTGTGAAGCTCTGCATACAGCCTGATAATCCCACACACTCTTTCTTGTCTCACACTGGTGCTTAAAGTATTGGAGCCATCTGTAGCAGATATGGAGAAATAATTGTTCAGTGCACCTGTTCCAAACATGCTTGTCTTCTGTGCTCGCATTTTGTACGAAGAAAAATAAAATAAACGAAGGACACAGGCAGCTGTGACGACTCCTGCGCCCCCGGATTTAAGTTTGAAGGGTAGCAGCACACTTCCACTGTTGCACCTGTTGATACTGCACACAAACCCCATTATTCGGCACTGACAGAGTAGAGAAGCAGTGGAATGGAAGAACAATATGAGACACAGGGAGAGAACGAGAGAGGATGGATGCTGAGACAGGCAGGAGGACAGATAGAGATGAATCTAGCAGACATGCAGAGAGAATTTGCCATTTTGCTTGCTCTCAGCCTCGGGCCAGACTGAGTGTGAGCCAGTCAAACAGTGAGTCAGACAGCAGGTCTTCCTTCATCCTGCTGGGATCCTAACGCTACCTGCAACACACACACACACACACACACACACACACACACACACACACACACACACGACCAAAAATACTCTCTTATACAACAGCTTTTGTGTGGCCTGTACAGTATAATGAGAAATATGTGCCGGCAGGGCAGGAGCACGTCTTTATACTGAAGAACTGGAAGAACTGATTTTGGAGTTATCTGCAGAACGCGAGCTCAGATGAAAGTAGCACACGCTTCGGTCGTCAAAACAAAGTCCTTTCAACACTGGGTGATTAAAAGCGTGTCATTCATTTCATTTGTCAGCAGCCTTGTTTTTATAACGAGGCCTAGCGCAGCCACCAGGCTTCATTCCTCATCAGAGTGAGGACATGTTTCAACAGACACAGAGAAGAAAATACCTCCACATGCAAACGGATGTCCCCACAAGCAATCAGAGACATTTAGGGGCCGTCCACACGGAGACGCTTTTTGGTGTAAACGCAGATGTTTCATCCATTTGAAAATTTTTGCTTGAAAATAGGCATTAAACAAATCTGCCAATGGAACTAGTGAAAATGTCTCTGTATTAAGATGTATTGTCTTAAATCAAGTCCCTGTGTCTTGATGAAATGGTACCCTTTAGGTAATTATGTCTTATGTTAAGTGTAATGAGATATTTTGACTAGAAATGAGACAAATATACTTGGTGAGATTTTGTTTTTTTGCCGTGTTGCATTTCTTGGCCTTGTGCTTGAACATGTGTAACAACAATAAAGTTTAATCTAATCTAATTTAATTGCTTTAATTGCCAAATGACAAAACAAACAAGAGCAACAAAAACTTAATCCTTCTGAATCGTGGAAGTCAGAGCAGATTCAGTGGTTCAGAAGAAACTAGACTAAGTTTGTCCTGATACTTTTGAGTTTTGGACATTTTATTTGTTTTGTCATACTTCCTGTCTTTGTCTTCTCTCCTCACCTTTGCCCCTGTTGCTCCAGTGCATATTTGCGTGGACCAGCTTGTGTCTAACTTGTGCATGCATGTCGTGCCTGTGTGTTTAGGTGTGCTGCAGAGGTGACTGACGGCTCCCAGTACTTTGTGCTGCTGATGATCACAGATGGCGTCATCTCAGACATGGCTCAGACCAAAGAGGCAGTGGTTAATGTGAGTAGACACATACACAGAGACGTTACATTCCCCTCCAGACACGCTGAATTATAGCATTAATTATTGTTTTTCACATAGTTGTACATTCTCACGATTAGATTTGTGAATGTGTTCTCCATTTTAGATTTTCATTTCACATCATGTATTCCTATAGTCTGGTGCAGACGTCGTAACATTTCATTACGGGGCGATGCAGAGGGAAAAAAGTGTATTGTATAGTCCTACAACCAATCAGAGCCATTCAGTCCATCATCATATTGGACCCGTCTTAGTATACAACAAAACTAGAATCCTGATCTCACTGGATGTTTAAATGTTCAGTTTCATATAATAATGTCAGTGTCATGTGTTTTTTGAGGTTTGGCTCAGACCCTTTTTTTGTGCTTCCTCCACAGGCAGCCTCCCTGCCCATGTCTGTCATCATAGTAGGCGTGGGTCCCGCAGAGTTTGATGGTAAGTAAGAGTGTGTGTGTGTGTGTGTGTGTGTGTGTGTGTGCGTGTGTGTGTGTGTGTGTGTGCGTGGCTATGGGAGGGATGTGTAGATGAGGTTTATCCAACAGGACGGGAAAGATATTTCTTTGTTGTGATTCACACTGATAAAGTAATTTGTCACAAATTTTGCCCCGTTCCATACTTCTCAGAGCCCCCTGTAGAATATACACCAATCAGCCAAAACATTATGACCATCTTCCTAATATTGTGTAGGTTTCCCTTGTGCCTCCAGGGTGTCTTTGAGGGGAGGGGCCTCTGTGGATCATCCCACAGATACTTGATCAGTTTGGGATCTAGTGAATGTGGAGGCCAGGTCAACACCTTGTGCTGTTCTTCTTCCTAAAGTGTTTTTGTGGCTGCATCGTGCTGGGGATGGCTGCTGCCATCAAGGAGTGTCATTGCTATGGGGTGGGGGTGCCTGGTCTGGTCTAGGTGGGTGCTACATGTCTAAGTAACATCCACACCAATGAATGAAGCCAGGTCCACAAGTTTCCCATTTACACCATGTTATATACTTCTCATGTCAGTGGTTTTAATGTTGTGGCTGATTGGTGTAAGATCTGTCAGACATTCACACGGTTTAATAAAATATAAAGGGGGCAGAGGAAACCATCAGGCAGACACGGTATAAGAGTACGGTCCCAAGGGAAAATAACCCACCTAGTTAATTCTGAATAACAAATATGAACCTGCCTGAGAAGTCAAGGGGCTGCAGGATATTCTGATAGGATCAAATAGACTTTCCTTATTTCTAATCAGAGGAGCTCTCCAGATACTGCTGTGATTCTTAAGGATTTCTGAACGAGCATTTCCTGAGGAAAATGCACGTGGTTCTCTATAGATCTCATTTATTATACAGTATAACTCATTATAGGTCGTCATAATGAGCTGGTGTGCAGTAGCACAGCGTGAGATACAGATCAGAGTTTAAACTATATACTGACGGCAGAGTTATTAATACAACAGACGTCTACACTGCCAATACTATATGGGAGTAGGTCAAAGCTGCTTCAGCAGTGGTGGTGTAAATATAAATACTCAGTTTTCTATCTTCATCTTGTAAAACAGTTAATGTCTAAGTCACCACTGTTTAAGGAGCTGACGCTGGTAGGCTGGACTCTCTGGGGGCTGTGGAGGTTGCACAGAAGAAATGAACTCTGTCTATAGATAAAAAGCACGGTTAGTTGATTTATGTAAGGAAGTCTAATGACCCCAGAGTAATCATTCGGTCTGCATCAGAAAGAGAAAGCGTACAATACATGAGGAATACGTTTTTAACTACTCTGATGCTGGGGGGGGCGTGGGAGACATTTGAAACGCTCCCTTGCACAATTCATATCAGTCATATTATTGCCAGTGGTGCAGAAAACACACACCAGTCATGTGACTGACTATTGTCCCTTTGCACAAACACTAATAATAATTAAGTGCTTTGAAAAACAGATACCCACCCACATCAAACTAAGCATCCCCTCTTCACTGGACTCGCACCAATTTGCTCCGAGAGCTAACACAGCTATAGAGGACTGCATCTGTTTAGCTCTTCACACAGACCTGATTCATCTAATGGGACACAGCTATGTGTAAACGCTGCTTTTAACCATAGACTGTATATAAATATGCATGACGCTTCTTGCGTTGGCCGAACTGATGCTGATAGGCGGCGCTATCTTGCGACTTTGGAGCCTGAGTCTGCGGAGTCTCTGGGATGCTTTACAGAGCGGTTGACATGGCAACTGGTGGTCACATCCTGTTTGTATAGCATCAGATAACTAACCAAAACTAAAGTTATCCAAACAATTGACACTCGAGTATGCATCGACATTATATTAACTACCCGAACTGACCAAAAACGTGTTTTAGTTTGGCCCAAGTCCCGCCCACTAACATGGAGGGGGTGGAGCTTATACGACCTATACTGCAGCCAGCCACCAGGGGGAGCTCTACTTACTTTGACTTCACTTTTAAGGAGCTGTTCCCCGTCCATCTTTATTTACAGTCTTTGCTTTTAATCCAGTTGTCCCCTCGCAGCTCGTTCACAAACTGCACCACTCTGCGACTGGATCCGCTCAACAGAACAGATACATCCTGACTTTGACAGTGTTTGCAAAGTGTTTGTTTCTCTAATGAATAGTAATGCCACAGCGATCGGCAACCGATGAGCAGCCATTTATTAGTTCAGCAACTCTGTTATTGTTAATGAAAAATAAATTGATTCGTCACAATCCTCTGGCTCAGCACGTCACATACTTTCATTTAAAATGCATGAAATCCTGGAGCGATAGTGTGCAAAGAATCAATTCAGTCGTTGCGCTTCCTTTAAAAGAAATGCATATAATCACCTAACTTACCGTTTAAATTACATTCAAACAACAACTAGCACAGCCAGCGCTTTGAGACGTTGTTATAAAGATGGAGCGCATCAAGGAAAGGTTAACTAGTGAGGTTCCTAGATTGTGAACCAGGTAGTAGAAACAAAAATGAACCTGACTGGCAAAAAAGACACAGCGCCAAGTAGTGTTTGGGTGGAGTCATTACAGAGTGAGCCAGACTAATGAGGCACAAGTATAAATAGCTTGTTTGTGCGTAGGTTACGGCGTCTTACGGCGTACCTTAAAAGAGTGCTCAAGATATTCTGTCCCCATGCACTATCCACCCACCTATGGTATCAAATCACCATCTGTCACACAACGGGGGCTATACTTGAGTGTGATTGCAGTGAGTTGTATGCAAAAGGGCTAACAGTATCTATATAATAAATTAGAACCAATTAAGCCATTCAATTGTTCAGGAACAGGCTATAGGTGGCTAAAGATATTGATTGCTCGGTCGCGTAGAAGTGGGGGAAGGTATTTGTCACACTGCAAAAAACCAAAATCTTACCAAGTATATTTGTCTCATTTCTAGTCAAAATATCTCATTTTACTTAATATAAGACACAATTACCTAAAGAGTACCATTTCAGCAAGACACAGGGACTTGTTTTAAGACAATACATCTTAATACGGAGACATTTTCACTAGTTCCATTGGCAGTTTGTTTTGGTTTTTTTGCCTATTTTCAAGCAATTTTTGTTTGAAAATTGGCAATAAAATCTGCCAGTGGTGAAAATGTCTCTGTATTAAGATGTATTGTCTTAAAACTAGTCCCTGTGTCTTGCTGAAACTGTACTCTTTAGGTAATTGTGTCTTATATTAAGTGTAATAAGATATTTTGACTAGAAATGAGACAAATATACTTGGTAAGATTTAGTTTTTTTGCAGTGCAGTCACCAAACAGACCCCACAACTCACTTATATGCAAGAAAAAGTTTATATTCTGTGTCTATCAACTGGATGCTGTTATTTTTTTGGTTTCTACGTGAAGTTGGGCTCAGGCTGCCGTGCAGAACAACAACAACAATAAGCCGCTCATCATTGCGTGCTCACCATGCAGCGAAGCCTATGTGTCTGTCTGAAAAAGTTAATTGGAAAAACTATTTAAATTAAAAAACTGCGTGAGGGGAAAGTGAAGCTTAGAGATGATTCCTGCTTCAAGAAAAGAGAACCCTCATTGGGACCCATTATTCGGTGCAGGGTGTTGAGGTTGGGGTCAGGGGTGAGCTCCTGTGTGACAGGAAAAGAGAAATTAGAGCAGAGAACTGAGCGAGCGTGACAGGAGATGAGAACAGGATGGTAGATGTGTGGTGTATGTAATTATAGACCCATCTACATTAGTCACCAGTTTAACTGTGTCAGAAATGTTCGCTTCAATTCACTGGAATAAATCAGCAGAGACTTGAGGAGGGGAGATTAAAGTAACACCAAACCGCTGCGTTTGGTGAATCATCTTTGATATTCCTTTCACTCTCCATCTATCAGTGGCACTCTGAGCTCAACAAAACAGTTTGCAGATTCTGTCACTCATCGCACGGAGCCTCTTGATGCTCGCCTGATTTAGCCTCTGTGGTGCATGAAAAGCTTCAGAGGCAGGCGCGCAGCTTGGGAAAAAGAATAAATCAAGCACTTCTCTTGTGAGTTTTGTGTCACAAATGTATTCAGCTGCAGTTCTGCTCAGGTCTGCACCCAGGTTGAGTCACTCACCCCACCCCACCGTCAAAGCCGGGTCTCTCAGGAGCCGTCATGTGGGAATCAACCTTTTGAAATCTAAATTTGTTAGAACCCGTTCTGTTCTCGCTTCTGTTTAATCCTCCACTTGCATCAGTGCTTCTCGCGGTTCCCTCAAGCTCATTTGCCTTCCTGCACTGATAGAAATATTTCCTATATTTATTTTAGATTTTAGGATAACATGAGCATTAGTCTGTGGGATTTAGCGTGGGCTATTTTTCTTTTTATAGTCATGTGGAGGTTAAGGAGGAAATGGAAGAAAGTTTGACGATGGTGATTGAACTGTGTGTGGGTATCCTTGATGTTTTTGGATATCATTAGTATCAAATAAATTCATTTGATGGTCTGCATGGAACCTATCAAGCGTTGGCGCATGCGCCGTGCTCCTCGTTAGTATAGTGGACAGTATCTCCGCCTGTCACGCGGAAGACCGGGGTTCGATTCCCCGACGGGGAGGTTTCCTTTTTGCTTTTTGAGCTTTGTAGAAGAACCCTTAAATTGACCAGTCTTCGCCACCTAAGACATTTCAGGTTGTTTTTAAAATGTCTTGTAAAAGGGTAGTTCATCTTTTATATTGTACTTGTACTTCTTTGCACTACAACAAAATTACAATACGGCGTATTCAAAGTTAATACGCTGTTATATGCCATTGGTCCGGCCCGCTTGAGATAAAATTGTGCTGTATGGGGCCATTGAAGTTAAAATGAGTCTGACTCCCCTGGTCTAGCCTTGTGGGACACAGCAAAATTAAAGTTTAAGAATTCCTGTAATTTTAGCCTAAACTGAGTCTATTGGCCGTAAATATATTATTACTTTCCGATAATAAGGCACAAACATTGGCGCATGCGCTGTACTCCTCGTTAGTATAGTGGACAGTATCTCCGCCTGTCACGCGGAAGACCGGGGTTCGATTCCCCGACGGGGAGATTTTTCTTTTTACCCAATTTCACATGGGACAAATAAAGAGTGTATCTCTACTGATACAGTTGTCCCCGCACAGTCTAAAGACGTGCTTGTTAGATTAACTCGTGATTCTCAATTGGTGTTGTGAGTGTGAACGTGTGTGTGCCTGCCTCGCCCAGTTATAGCTGGCATAGACCACAGACCAAATTATAAGTGTCGAAGGTTATGTCAGATATTATTCTGAGGTCAGGAAAAAGACAAATAAAGTAAATTTAGTGGCTGAAGTTTTTCCCCCTTGTTTTCCTGTGGGATATAATTAACGTTGTTTACACTGGAAGCAAGCCAAGGCAGACAGCTCAACTTTCTCTGCTGCTGACTAATGATAAATAAAGAGATTCTGAGATTCTGTCCACAGTAGTTGTGAAAATAGAAATGACAGAATATAATGAATTAATAAAAATGAAACTCTCTAGACAGATGTCTCTAAGGATGCGCACACATGCACGACGAGATTTATTCTGCGCAGAGCTGGGAACGACAAATGTAGCATCCATGGGTCAGAATTAGATTCTATAAAATGTTTAGAACAGTTTAACTTTTTTACATTTAAATTCAAAATAGATGTGGGATGACATTGCCATGGCTTCCAGTCCTACTCTTACACTCGTACATTTCTCTACACAGTAAGGTACACCGATCAGCCACAGCATTATGACCACTGACAGGTGAAGTAAATAACATCGACCATCTTGTGACAATTCATATTCTGCTGGGAAACTTCTGGACCTGGCCTTGATTCATTCATGTGGATGTTACTTAGACATGTAGCACCCACCTAGACCAGACCAGGCACGTTGGACAAATGTGTAAATAATGAGAGCTAAATGTGTTCTTGTCTGCAGCTATGGAAGAACTGGATGGGGATGAGGTGCGAGTATCTTCCAGGGGACGCTTTGCGGAGAGAGACATCGTCCAGGTGCAGTGTATTATGTGCTCTTTAGCCCTCAGATTTAAGCAGTAATCTATACCATATACAGTTGCAATCAAACTTATTCAGCCCCATTTACCTGCAGGGATCTATTTATATAAATTAAATGCAACTCAGTCCTGACATTTTACTGCGTTTAAATGTCCGATCAGCTAAACAGGACAAGAAGCAGACTTTGTCCTACCTCCTCCTCAGTGTAACGTCCTATTAAGCTGTGTGTACGACTGGACCGAGCCACTGTCTGGAGCTGCCTCCTGCTTTTTTTCCACTCATCTGCTTTTCTTTGATATTGGCGTCTGATCCGTCCAAACACGTGTAGTATTGATTTCTACCCAGGAGCCACAGCTTGTCTCACCTTATTTCCAGTGGGTCAAAACACGTCTGACCTGGACAGTTTGTTGTTGTGTGCCAGATGTGTGAAATGACACCTCCAAAAAAAGATTCTTTTGACCTTTGGGTGAGAGTTCATCCAAAGGAGAACGGCTGCAGCTTCTCACAAGCTTCTGTCGCCGCTCCCAGTTTGTTTGGCTCCTGCTGCTGCTGCTTCTTTCTTCCCAACAAGGAATTTCAGTCGCATTTGAACTCCTGCATAACTGAGATTTATACCTGACACTGCAGGTGATGCAAATGCAATGCAATCCTACGTACTTGGCATGGCTGAATCACTTTGACTGCAGCTGTACAGAATATAACGTGTTTGATAAATGTGGATCGTGCATGTTAGCTACTGTGAGGCAGGTTTGTGTTGAGAGCGGTGAGGCTTGACAGATGCAATGGATGTTTATCTTTGCATGGATTCCACCTCTCTCTTCTGAGTCCCGATTCCAATTCTTTTCAAACTAGTTGGAGCAAACAGTAATTCTTTTCATTTGTCGACCAGAACTGGCTCCAAACTTTGCAGTCAACAAGTAAAGTGTCTTATTTTCACTTCCCGTCCAGTTCGTTCCTTTCCGAGACTACATCGATCGGTCGGGGAACCAAGTCTTGAGCATGGCGCGACTGGCCAAGGACGTCCTGGCAGAGATTCCCGACCAGCTGCTGTCTTTCATGAAGAGCCGGGGGATCGAACCCCGGCCCCCGCTGCCGGCCACCTCCGACTCCCCCTCGGTGTCCACCACCACCACGACCACTCCTGCTCCCAAGCAACGCAATACTCAAGCCTGAGCAGCAGGGCGAGGCGGAGCAGGGCGGACGTGTATGATGTAGGAAGTGTGTGTGTGTGTGTGTGTCTCTGTATGTGTGTGAGTGTGTGTGTGCTGCATAGTTTGAGGGTTAACCAAATCAGTAAACTTAACTCACCAGATCAGAATATGCTCCCTTTTAAAAATGTTGATGGACTCTCTGCAACACCTGCAGTCAAATGTAGAAAACATCTTTTTTTATCTTTAACAGCTGACTTTTGTCAGCACCGACCACTATACACACTATAAACCTGCAAGGACACACAGACTGTACTGACTCCTCTGGCGTATGAGTGACAAAGCCGCACCAGAACTTCACCTGCAGCCGTTGAGTTTGCAGTTCCCACCCCACTTCAGTTCCTGTGCCACCGTTTCTACTCGTAGTGCATAAGAGTGTCTGTGATAGTCAGCCAGTTTGAGTTAAGAAAACGAACTGCACTGATCCCGATCCTCTCCTTTTCTTTTCTTTTTATTTATTCTCAGGTCATTTGAAGGACGCACAGGCGCTGAAAATAGACACGCAGGAAAGAACTCGCACCCTAGATGTATAATTTGACAGCCAGTGGATACTAGTTCTTTTTAATTATAAAAAAACAATTAATTATTTAGAGACAGAGAGAGTCTAAACTAATCCCACTTGAGACGTGAGAGGGGAGTCGCTTGAAGCTGCCCCTCTTCCTCCAGCCTGCGTAAAATTTAACGACCCTCTGCACAGGGGTGTAGATTATTCCTGCCCCGGGTGGCTGTGTGCTCTGCCGTCCCTACTCTCCTCCTCGATTGTAACTCTCTCAGCCGGGGCTGTCATTTCGGATGAATTATGCATGATGTGGGTACCTCTGGTTTAAGCTGTCTGGAGCGTGGGCCTGCTTCAAATGAATAGGGAAGTTCTTCCTATGTAGCAGGGAGCGAGTTAAAGGGTCACGGTCAGTTCTCTTTTTTTTTTTATTCCAAGAAGGAAGACTCAGAGAAAAAGTGTAAAAATGACGAGTGAGTCTTGGTGTTGCGTCAGTCAGACTTTTGGGAGATGTATGCACACTTTCCTCTCTTAATGAATGCTGACTTTTTATTTTTTTCCACACTTGCCCTTCTTTTTTGGGAACTGCTCCGCCTTAGCTGTGTGCATGAATGATTCAAGCAAAAGAAAGCCAGCGCTGGAGTAGAAACCCTGGTTCTGTTTTGTGCGCTGGCACTCGGGAGCTCAGTGCAACGCAGCTCAAGGAGACAATGATTCAGTCTGACAACACAGGCGTAGCATGGAGGAAAAAAACGAGGGAAATCACAGCCAAAGTTTTCTCAGAACGCAAGGTCACTTCTGGAAATCATAATATTGAACAGTCAGGCTAGAAATCAGTAAATTTGTCAATCACCAGATAAGGTAACAGGACGGTTTCTGAGCCTGTCGCCCACTCGTGATTTCACCCAAACGTCTTTACCTTTGCAGTACTGCCAGTGTGTGTCTGAACTCCCTCGTCAACTCACCTGTTCGTGAAGCGGTTACACAGTTTTGTTTTGTTGCGGTTCGTTTTGCATTGTCATGGTTGAATATATGCAATGAAAAGCCGGTGACTATTAACACTACTACTGACAGGTGACGGCACACGGGCGACTTCTTCTTTAACAGCAAATGTTATTAAAGATATTTGTCATAATGTCTAAAATTTTCTTATTTCAGGTAAAAATAATGATAATAAAAATAAATATCTGAGTGCATAGCGCGCTAAAGCTGACTTGTTTGTTTACCGGTGAAACTGAAAAGTAGTGGTCAGGTTTATATGCACAGAATATACCGTTCATAGTTGAATATTTATTTAGTCTTTGTACTGTTCTCCCACATTATGGAAAAGGTTAGCTGAGATATTTGGGAATATCAACAAAAAAAAAGTCTAAAAGTAGATTTTAGTGTTTCACCTTCAGTCCAGAGATGTACCTCTTTTCAGGAGGGGCATGCATCTGTACTTCAGCTAGTTGGTTTGCACAAACTGCACAGACAGGTAAGAGGTGGTGAACAGAAAAACCTCAACCTTGTCTGCACGTGCTGCAAACTAGTCCAAATAATGGGCAACACTTGAGGATAAATGACTTAATTCACCCCCATACTGAGAATCGCGTACTTCTAGTTTCTATAGTCGTATGCAGTGATGCTCCCCTTACAAAGATAGGACATAGAGTGCATAGATCAGACCAGCAATAAGTCCTCCAGAGTAGGTTTGCGTCACCATTGCTCTCAGTCTGGCAACAAAATGTTGTTAGTGGGGGGGTCTTTGAGGGGAGGGGCCTCTGTGGATCATCCCACAGATACGTGATCAGTTTGGGATCTAGTGAATTTGGAGGCCAGGTCAACACCTTGCTCCTAAAGTGTTTTGTGTGTGTGTTTGTGTCAGACTGCTGCTGCCATCAAGGAGTGTCATTGCTATGGGGTGGGGGTGCCTGGTCTGGTCTAGGTGGGTGCTACATGTCTAAGTAACATCCACACCAATGAATGAATGAATGAATACCAGGTCCAGAAGTTTCCGAGCAGAACATTGAACTGTCACAAGATGGTTTAAATGTTATTCACTTTACCTGTCAGTGGTTTTAATGTTGTGGCTGATCGGCATATGGTTACACTGGCCAGGCTGACGTAGAAGTCATAACATACTGTAGCATGGTCTGTTGTCAATGGTCACAGCACAATGATTTGCTATCTAGCAAAATATCTGAAGAGCAGGAGGGAGCATATTGGTAATTTGCTCATCTGACGTCTCATTAAGATAATGATCAAATTAAGTTGTTTAACTTTACCTTGCATGTTCTATAGTAGACAGAGTGGACATAGTGTCTTGGGTTATTTAATTCTGGTGGCTTTTGTTTCATAGGCAGTTCTCTTCATCTGTGAAGATTTCATTATGGCTGCAAATCTGAACGACACTTCTCAGAGTCTCTTTTTTTTTTTAAAGTACAGAAGCTCCAATCTGAAGGCTTGTCATAATGATTACATAACTAGTTTTAACTGTGTTTCTCTTTTTTCCCCTGGTGGCTACGACAGCCATTTAACTATAGACCAAGACATTCCTGTGACACACATGAGCACTGGCCATGATGAACATGTCCATTTTCACTGAGAGGGAACAGATACTTTTGCAGATCTGAATAAGTACTGGCATTTAAAAGGTTATTCTGTTGTATTTGACATGCATTAGGTGCACCATCTATTGTGAGAAGAAATAAGATTACAAATAAAACATTCAGCCTCACTTTAAATGCTGCATGCGTTATACATCTTAGGAATCCAGTTCGGTTTTGTTTTGCCCATTTTTATATATATATTTGAACCACCACAGTTGCACGACCGTACGTGGTGCTCATTTTCCGCAGCATATTAAAACAGATATCGTGTAGTTTTGCGCGCTCAGCAAACAACTTGACGACAGTGTTTCAAAAACACAGAAAGCCAGTAATAAGATGGGCTCAACAAGATAATTCGTCATCTGTCGCATTGTATCAGTAAGGAAATGGATATGTGGCCTTATTTCTGTCATAATCCTACATGTATGTGCAAGGGAGGACTCTATTTTTATAAGACAAAACAGGAACTGTATAATATTTTGCATGCTTATTTGGCTGATATGCTGCCAATGATTGTACTATCTGTATCTTACTTCATATCTAAAATCGACTTCAAACAACATTCCTACGTGGGCTGACTTGTATACTGTGCAGGAGCATTCTTTCTATTTCTATCGTTGTGTACAGTAAACCTGAAGGAACTGCCAGCGTAATAATCCAAAACGCACGGGACACATGTATATGTTCATGTATATTAGGTAGATTTCTATCACACGGTGTTTAAGACATGCATGTTTGTGCCGTGGTCAATAAGTACACTGACCCAAAGTCACATAAACATTAGGATATTTTTGTATGACGCATGCTCAGCTTTCTACAGTGTGTACAGTATGAATTAATTACACTGACAAACGATGCACCGCTCAGTACTTCTGCCCCAAGTGTCGTGTGCTCTTTACGAGGGAGCGCTCGAGTGTATGTCAAATGTAAATAAGTTATGAAGTGATGTACAGAATAGTCTGTGAATAGTTTCCTTAAATTTAGTCTCTGATACCCCAAATGTGTGTTTCTTTTTTCTTTTTTTACCTCTATTTGTGTTGGTTTCATATTTTCCATGTAAGTTTGTCCATGTTCTCCAGCTTTGCTTAGAAACGAAATAAAATATATTGTTTAAGTCTCAACAGTAGTCTGTGTCCTAGAGCTGCAGTAGTTTGTTTATTCGGTCAGTGTTGTATAGATCCAAATGTCTCAACACTGAAAAAACAGGAAGAAACCTTGAGCAGAACCCAGATTGTATTGAGGAGACCTGTCTGTTTGAGGTCAGCCGGATAGAGGCAGAAAAAAGAGAGGTCCAGTTGCCTTTTTAACCTTTTTTGGAAGAAGAGAGCAGCAGGAGGGAGGAACAAGATGAATCCATACAAACATCTGCATCCAAATAAAACGTGCATGCAAGATAAATCAGATCCAAACAAGAGTACAAGGTTATGTTTCTATGGAATAAAAAGGGATTAAAAAAGAATAGATGGAGCTTTCATTTAAAATAATCATTGTAGAAAGGTTTACTGGGTATACAGAGTGTTATAAAGATAATGTTGTTACTTTACTGTACGGTTTATGTATTTGTCGCTAAAACCTGAGGGTGCAGGTGTTTGGTTGAGTCAGAGTACACGATTTGTTCTGCGGAGGGGGGGTGAATTTCTTGTTTTATAGTACTACACTGCCACTCAGTGGATGGAATATGCAAAAACACCATGCCAAACTACAAACGTTATCAAAGCTCTAAAGTGGGTTGGCTTCGAGTAGCGATTTTAAATTTTAGATCATTATTACCAGAATGGATCAGAACAGGAACCCCTCTCTATAAACACAGTTTCAGTAGCCCCAACATCCAACTGTAGACGATTTATAAAGTTCTGTGGAGGGGGGGGCGGATTTCTTGTTTTATGGTACTACACTGCCACTCAGTGGATGGAATATGCAAATACACTACGCCAAACTAGAAAGGTTATCAACGCTGTAAAATGGTTTGGCTTCACGTATGAGTTTTAAAATTTAAACCATTATTAACAGAATGGATCAGAACTCGGACCCCTCTCTGTTAACACTGTTTCAGTAGTCCCAACACCCAACTGTTTACCGATCCACAGGGCACAGTATTTGAGAAACTGAGAAACAGTCGTTTTTTATATAATCCAGCAACTCAGCTCTAAAATTGCGACGCAGCAAACACAGCATTTGCTTTTAAACAATGTGTTTGATGATACAAAAGTGGAAAAACTGTATCGCCGAATGTGTCTGATATAAAAGATGATAGAAAAGAATAAAAACGTACGAGAGAAAAACACGTTTAACAGCCTCGATTGTGGGATTTCCATGCTAACCCTGAACGCAGCAGTCGGCCTGCTGGAAACCATGAAGCGGGTCCGTGGATCTTCTCCGTCAGGTAGGGCGGGCCTTTTCTGTGCCGCTGCTACAGGGATACCAAGATGGAAATCCAGGGGCTCTCTGATACCCAAAACATTCATTCTCAACATGGCGCCCCACACAGAACCACTTCGTCCCCGCTACGGACAGCGACAGGGTCTATACCTCATTTTATCTCTACCGAAAACGACACGGGCGGAATTTTGGAGTCGCCCGAGCCACATAGTGACAACAACAACAACACCAGGCCGAGGACATCGCCTTTTCGCCTACTGGCAGAAAATGGCAGCGAGGTGGCTTGTTCGCCTGTCAGTAAACCACAAACAGCCGTTAAAACCAATTTACCGGGTTACAGACCAACTGTCGGACTTTATAACTTGAACACCGAGAAAGAGAATGAGCTCAACTCGTTGCTTGGCTCGCACGAGTTTGTCAGGACGGCTTGGAAATACGGAGTAGAAAGCGGGGACACTGTAATGCAAATGGCGCTGCCTCTGTTTGAAGGGGAAGAGGAACCGTTGCCGCAGCGGCAGCCAACGTTACCGCTTCCAGTTTTACGGCAGCAGCGTGAAGACGGCGCCTCGAAGAAGGCTGCTACAGCGAACCACTGCGCTGCTGCTGCTGCTGCTGCTTCTGCTTCTCCCCCGGGGAGAGGAGACAAACCCACCCAGGAACTGTATGTAGTTTTTAATGTCGTTCAGGAGGATGGCAGCAGCGGCGGCGGCGGCGAGGCAAGCAAACACCAAGCGGATGTGTCATGCGAAGATGGCGATAAAATGAAAGGTAAAAAGCCCGAGTGCTCTAAAGCGAGTCACTGTGGCTCCATGGAGGTTGGAAGCAGCAGCAGCAACGTTATTCGATATGAATCCAACGACAACTTGAACTGTCTCGATAACCCAGCCTTGAAAAAAAACGAGCATGTTCTTAATTTGCTTAACGACAGCTCGTCCGTGCTTAGTGCTAAACAGACGACTGCATATCACCACACTGTCGAAGACGTTGTTTTGACGAACAAATATGGCGATAAGATCTGTGGCCAGATCTGCACCGAAAACAGCGACGGGAAACTCGGCAGAGACGCGTCGTCGCAGAGCAGCGCTTTGATTTCGGGGACGACGGGCATCGTGGAGACCATGGACACATCGGACTTTATTTCGGGATCCACTGGGCTAAGTGCAAACCCGGTCCCTGCTTGTACAAGTCCGCCTGCCAATGAAACCTTTTCCGGGACTATTACAATAAACAATCAAAGCATTATAGTGACCATAGAGAATGGGATATTGACTCTGGCTGCCCCACCAGAGGGATATGTACACAAAGAGGACGATATGGTCAGTTTAAAGGAGCACTTAGGCATGAAGGACCATGAAGATATTGTTCTTCTCAACTATGACAGTGGTACTAAATCCATCGGGAAGATCAGCACGCTGGCGGTAGCAAGCTCCAGCCAGCAAGAAGAGCCCAGACCTGGTTTGTCTGCCAGTGATTCTGAGTTAGCATTAGTGGATGACTGCTCGTTGTCAGAGCTAGGCACTTCATTGGACTCATGTCCCATTGTCAAACAGGAAGCAGCTGCACTGTGTGCTGTAACGGAGGCCGATCTGGTCACTCCATCGCCCAAAGCCGCCGTGGCAGACTGTGACAACGAGGACCTCCAGTCTGCACCACTAATCCGGTCCAAGAAAGATAACGTAGCCACCTTTGTGTGCCCAGAACAGGGATGCTCCTGTACGTTCAACACACGACAGAAACTCAGGGTTCACTTCCTGAACCACGCGGAGGACCCACGTCCGTATCAGTGCACCATGGAGGGTTGCGGCTGGGCTTTCGCCACCTCTTACAAGCTAAAGCGGCATCTTCAGTCCCACGAAAAGCAGCGGCCGCACACCTGCCAGTTTGAAGGCTGTGGGCGGCGGTTCACCACAGTCTACAACCTTAAGGCTCATGTCAAAGTCCATGAGCAGGATAATGCCTTCTTCTGCGAGATCTGCAGCGAGAGGTTTCGCAGTGCCACACGACTCACAAATCACCAGAGGGTCCACTTTGAGCCTCAGAGGCCCCACAAGTGTGAATTCCCAGGTAACCAGTGTTTCGTTTTTATCGTTGTGCTCATATTTACATCTACAGCCCTGCAATGAGTGCATTTGAGATGAAGCAGCTTACCTTAAGAGAGCTCCAACACTAATAAGACATCGTCAGTCCTCTTTACTTTCTGTATAAGTTAAATACTAGAGCATACTGATAAAAAAAGCTGCTGTTGGAAAAGCCTGTTTCCAATATATTTGATATATAAATCTGATTGTGCAGGTTTTGCTATATTTCCCACGCAAAACACACGTTCACTGTTCTCTATTGCCTTCCTAAATGTGTCCACCTTGTGTTTTGTCTAGGTTGTGAGAAAACCTTCATCACCTTCAGTGCCCTGTTCTCCCACAATCGTACTCACTTCAGAGAAACTGGCCACTTTACGTGCAACTACCCAGGCTGTGACAAGACGTACGACAAAGCCTGTCGCCTCAAAATCCATATGAGAAGTCACACTGGTAAGCTGGTAGATTTGAGGGTCAAACATTTTTATATAACTTAGTTGATCCTACCATTGTGAGAATTAAGGTTCCTGTTTATGGTTCCTGGCTGGACATGACACTTGTTGTTGACTCCTTTTAGATTCAGATTCAGTTCTGTCAGGGTTTATTTACACCAGTCTGTCACAAGATTCAAACCACTGTTAAGGAACAACTCTAAAAGCATGAAGAACAGCACAAGGTGTTGACCTGGCCTCCAAATTCACTAGATCCCAAACTGATCAAGTATCTGTGGGTCCCCAGGTGAGAGGCCATTTGTTTGTGACTCAGAGGGATGCGGCTGGTCCTTCACCAGCATGTCAAAATTGCTGCGGCATAAACGGTAAGTACTTGCTGATACATGCTACCATTCTGTATAAAAAGGGTGGATACAGCAAGCCAACAATTTCTTTTGGCTAACATTAAATACACTGAAGAATAAAGCTACTCTGAGCTAATATGTTTGACATGTGTCTTTAGGTTTTGTGTCCACATCCAGCAAGAATAATAGTTGGTGATGGACTAGACCCTGGCATTTAAGTGTTTGTGTCTCTGTGTTTTCACCAGGAAACACGATGACGACCGTCGATTCGTCTGTACGGAGGAAGGCTGTGGGAAGTCCTTCACCCGGGCTGAGCACCTCAAAGGTCACAGTATCACACATCTTGGTACCAAGCCCTTCCAGTGCCATGCAGAAGGTACGGTGGTGGAGCTAACAGCAGAACACTTCATCTTAGTTTCCTTTAAGCAGGCGTTTTAATTCGTCACTACTCTTCTTCACTAATACATTGTACCTACACAGATACAGATGCAGTTGGAGCTCAGGTTCCATTTTGGTTCAGTCCGCTATTTTCACAGGGCTCAAACTGAAGGCTGTGACTACCTGTTGTTTGCAAACCATGGCCATCAGTAAAGCGTAGGGGTTAGTTTAATCTATAGCAAGTGAAATGCAGGTTGAAATCAATTGACTGACTTGGCCATTGCAGAATATTCCTCTTCTTTACCTTTAACAACTTTGTTTTGCTTTCAAACACTGTGCCTTCTGGCCACCCTGTGCTGTGAAGCACTGTCCTGTGAGCTTTGCTTCATTAGGTTAAATCTCAGTATATCTGTCAACTTGGATCCCAAATTCCTCCATGCAATGTTAATACGTTCGTAAGTTAAAGTGAGAATCTGCATTTTAGGCTGAAAATTGTTATTTAACTGGAACTTGAATATGTTTACATCAGAATCGATATATATATATATATATGAATCTAACTGTGTGTGACATTTCCCTCCTGTGTGTGTTCCTCAGGCTGTAATGCCAAGTTCTCAGCACGCAGCAGCCTCTACATTCACTCCAAGAAGCATAAACAGGACGCTAGCACCCTGAGGACCCGCTGTCCTGTCGCCAACTGCTCCAAACATTTCTCCTCCCGCAGCAGCCTTAAGAGCCACATGCTCAAACACCACCACCTCAGTCCTGGTTAGTAACCCATCAGTGGCTCACAGAATCACTGAATCAGTACTGTTTTATTATACAGTTTTAATTTGGAAATGATTCCTGTTTAAGGTGTGGTTGAAACAGCACAATATCACGTATTGCACTTGTGTTGGTGTTGGAAGAAACGTGTACTTACAACCTCTTCTCGTTCCCAGATGTTCTGAACCAGATGGAGACTACACCGTCCCTTACGCCCAGCAGTGAGCTCATCAGCACCACCTCAACAACAGCTGCAGGGACTGGTATCACTGTGGGTGACCAACTGACCAACCTGGATCTCAGCTCTCTGTTCTCTCCTGTGCCCGGAGGCACTGCACCCACTACTGGCATCGGAGTGGGAATTCCTGTGGGTGGGGCCAGCTCTAGTGGCGCCTTCACAATGGACCTCTCCTTGGTCAGCTCTGGCATCCTCACCATCGACCCGTCCTCAGTGGGCACCACGCTCTGTGCCAGCACTGGCACCACGTTGGCCAAGGCTGTCGACCCTCTGATCCTGGCAGCCAGCGCTGACATTGGCTCCCACCACAGTCTGGAGGGAACAGTGGGTGATGTCCTGCCCCCACAAGGCACTCTCAACCTGGATGATGTGCAGACAGTAACCCCAGAGGCACTGGGATCCCTCACAGCTCTGACTATGCAGGGTGCTGGTACCTCTGTGGACCCCACCCTGCAGCACCCACTCAGCTCCTCCGGTGCTCTGAGTGTGGACTCCACAGCCTCTCTCGCTGTTGCCCCTGTTGCTGAACTGTTGGGCTCACCTTCTAAGGTGGTGGAGGTGGGTGGACAAGGAGGTGCAGGACCTCTTCTGGGTTGTGTAGAGGTGCTGGGACCTCAGGAGGGAGCAAAAGTTCTCACCCAGTTTGTTTTCCCCGGTCACAGCAGCAGCTTCAGTCCACAGAAAGACCCAGAACTCAGCGCTGTGTCACCGAGCAGCTTCTTGGTGAGAAAACTAAATATTTATAGAGTCTAAAAGATCTGCAGTCATGAATGCTGGCTCAACTGTTGTCTCTTATTTGCACTCAAATAGATTTGCTTAGCTGGTGTGTTAGTAGAGTGTTTCTGGAACTGTAGTTGGAAATAATATTTTGTTAAAGATGCTTTGGCCATGATGTGTAGCTGGACTGAAACCAGTTATCTGCAAACCTTTCTATGCGTGTTTCTAACTACACGTCAACTGGATGAATAAATTAATATCCAGCAAAACCACACGTTAATGTGTCATGGTAGGGTAAAGGGATTATTTGCAAACACATCTAGATAGTTTTCACTATTTCCTGACTTTTCATAGAAAGTTATCAGCCGATTAATTGATAATGAAATCAGATGCAGATCTAATTTCCACCCGTTTTGTTTCTCAGGAGAGTGGAGGCTCAGCCAGGACCGATTACAGAGCCATTCAGCTGGCCAAGAAGAAGAAACAAAGAGGCTCCTCCGGCTCCTCTGGTAACACATATTCATCAAGTCCTCTACAATTAGAATAGACTGTACATCAGTGAATGACAGGTGTAATTATTCTTTGCCTAATCCAGGGACTTCAGGCTCAAGCCAAAGAAAAACCAAAGGAGTGAAGACTTCCCCTGCACCTGTGCCACTTGCTTCCTCTGGTGCTCGTTACAGCGATGGGACCGCAGCAGCAAACGGAGGCCTGACTCTGCGGGACCCCGTCACCGGAGCCCAGTACGTTCAGATTCAGCTGCTGCAGGTGAGATTCAGATATATCTTGGTAACGGTGCAGCTCCTGTCACCAGCTGCCTAATGTGTAGATCTGATGCAGCTGGATCACACTGCCTCCAGACATTGAAATATTGCCAAGCTCCATTTAGACGGGACAATTTAATCATCCGGCCCTGAGCTCTCGTCTGCAGGTTTTAGAAGCGATTAAATCTTTCCTGAGAACGTCTCCTGTAACATAAATCAAATCTGGAGCTTCTCTTTTTGTTATTTACCTGACAATGTACTTGTGAATGTATAGATGGCTGGATTATACAGCGCTCAGCCACAACATTATGACCACTGACACGTCAATTAAATAACACTGATCACCTTGTGACAGTTCAGTGTTCTGCTGGGAAACTTCTGGACCTGGCTTCATTCATTGGTGTGGATGTTCCTTAGACATGTAGCACCCACCTAGACCAGACCAGGCACCCCCACCCCATAGCAATGACACGCCTTGATGGCAGGAGCCGCAAAAATGCTTTTAGAAACAACTCAAAAACATGAAGAACATCTCAAGGTGTTGACCTGGCCTCCACATTCACTAGATCCCAAACTGATCAAGTATCTGTGGGATGATCCACAGAGGCCCCTCCCCTCAAAGACCCCCCCACTAACAACATCCTGTTGAAGCAAATAACATTTAAACCATCTTGTGACCATTCGATGTTCTTCTGGGATACTTCTGGACCTGGCATTCATTGGTGAGACTGTGTTTGCCTACAGGATGACCCTGCCAGTGATGGAGACCTGGCCTTCCAGTTGAGCTCTCAGCCCTCCAGCTCCCACTCTCAGCTCACTGTCGACCTGCCAGTCAACATTTTACAGGTGAGAAGAAGTTCTGATAGAGCTTATAAAGTCTGAAGAGCAAACGTTTCTGCTAGTGGCAAACACAACCAGTGACATGAGATTTGATGTGAGTGGTATTTATCCACTGCCTGTGTGACTCGTGTGTGATGTGAAGGCAGATTGAGAGAAGGATGAAGCGTGAATTCAACTGGGTCTGAGCTTTGATGTGAGAAATGTTCTCCCTGCAGGAACCGTCGGTGATGACGGAAGACGACAACGGCTCCGACAACTCCCAGTTCACTGGGAGCACAATCAACCTACAGGACTTGGAGTGACGTCCGCAGAGCTCCGGGAGCCAAAGATCTGCTGCGATGCTGGGCTTCGTCAGCGCCGCGTCACTCTCCAGTTCCATCAGCAAACATCCCCTGAAGTGACTGACTCCATCCGACAGGAGTTTGAAGGCCTTGATGTAGTTTGTGAACTGGGTGGATGTGATTCCACGGTTAATGCACCTTGAGAGGAGGAGTTGAGAATTCTTTGTTTAAAAGAAAAGAGTTTATTTGTCCATTTTGTACCAAAATCAAAGCTGAGAGCACTGTCATGTCAGAGACACCTGTGTGTCCTGTTGGTGTTAACAGTTAATGGTGTCTATTCCACAGTGCCACATTGCCATTCATGCACACACTGTGTGCCGTCTATGCTCCAGTTGCCTTAGAGACGCCTCACGCTGTGCACGCCTCCAACGGCAGGTTACCTTCTTTAACTGTTGTTACCTTGGTCTGTTCTGTTTTGTTAGATTTATTTTTCTATGGCAGCAGTGAGACCACATGCCTGTTCATGTGTTTGTATACAGTATGTACATGAATTGCTACCTTCTTGTAATAATTTCATTGGTTTATTTATTGTTTAGCTGCAGGTTTACAGAATGGCAGAGCCAAAACACGGATGAACTAAAGAATCAAAGCACAATCAGAACAGTGTGGAGAAGCCTTCATTTCATTTTAAAAGACACGTGTGTTTATTTTGACCAGAGAAAAGATTTAATGACGATCTTAAGATTCATGCAAGAAAGTGTCAGTCCAGCGTCTACTGATGATGAGTGTTTGCAATATCAGAACTGAAGATGAAGGTATAAAAAAAGTAAAAACTTTGCATCTCCTGGTTAAAGTTAGAAACAATATTCATCCTTCTGCTTCTTAGCGCTGAATGTGACACTTAAGATCACAACGTTTTATTACAGACACCAGAACGTCACCAAACATTGAAGTCCTATTTATCACATAAATATCCCAATTAATGTGAAGTTACAGTCATGAAGTTAAATCATAGACGTCAGTAAAACTTCAAAGATGTCATAAGACCTCGTTAGAAACATAGAAGCAAACAATCTAACCGTATAGTTGTGATTATACAGGATGGCATTGGCCTGGCTTCCAGTTCTAGTCCTACACTTCTATTTGTACACTGATCAGCCACATCATTATGACTACTGATGGGGGAAGTGAGTAGCGTCGACCATCTTGTGACGATTCAGTGTTCTGCTGGGAAACTAGGACCTGGCATTCATTCATTCATTCATTCATTCATTCATTCATTCATTGGATGTTACTTAGACATGTAGCACCCACCTAGACCAGACCAGACACCCCCACCAGGATGCATCCAGCCTGACGCAGACACGCACACAAAAACACTTTAGGAACAACTAAAAAAAAACATGAACAGCACAAGATGTTGACCTGGCCTTCAAATTCACTAGATCCCAAACTGATCAAGTATCTGTGGGATGATCGATGGGATGAGGACATCTTCAGAAGGTCCCATGTCCATTCTCTGATGAGTCACTACAAGAGGCCTGCACAATATTAGGAAGGTGGTCATAATGTTATGCCTGATCTCAACCACCCATAAATAAAGTCACACTATGATTGCATACATAACGTAAAAGCCAGTTAAAGGACAACTGATCATCTAATGTTCCTCTAAATCTAGACGCACATGGAGACGCGTCCCACATTACAGTACTGTTCCAGAGCAGCAGGTGGTGTCCAAGTCATGTAAGTGTCTCTGTGTCTGAGGTTGTGGATTTGCTTCAGATCCAGACTGAACAAGTTAACTGGGAAATGAAAGACTCGTTTATCATTCTACTGAACAAAAATACACAGAAATGTTCATCAGTTCATAATTATTAGTACGTTCAATGAAGTATTTGCAAAAAAAAAGACCACTTTGCACATAGATTGTGAGGATGTTGACCTTCTGGGTGTGTTATTCTGCTGCAGGAACGAGTGACCGGCGTCGTGGATTCTTTGAACTCCTCGCCCGTCGTTTAAAGGAAGATGCATTCCGAGGAACGTCCAGCGACTCTAAGCCTGGTTAAAGAATAATTCCAGTAATGTTATAAAGCGGACTAATTAAAACGACCGCACTGACCCTGACACGTCTCAGACTCACAGAGCAGCAAAAACACTGGACAGTATTTGTGAAGACTAGTGCAGTATGCTGTAAGACGACTGAATGAGCTTAAAAATCAGGCATAACATTATGACCACCTTCCTAATATTGTGTAGGTCTTCAAAACAGTTGTGACTCATCAGAGAATGGACACGGGACCTTCTGAGGGTGTCCTGTGGTGTTAGTGGGGGGTCCTCTGTGGATCATCTCAAAGGTACGTGATCAGTTTGGGATCTAGTGAATCTGGAGGCCAGGTTTTTAGTTGTTCCTTGAGTGTTTGTGTGTCTGTGTCAGGCTGCATCCTGCTGATCAAGGAGTGTCATTGCTATGGGGTGGGGGTGCCTGGTCTGGTCTAGGTGGGTGCTACATGTCTAAGTAACATCCACATGAATGAATGAAGCCAGGTCCAGAAGTTTCCCAGCAGAACATTGAACTGTCACAAGATGGTTTAAATGTTATTTACTTCTCCTGTTCCTGGTCATAATATTATGGCTTGTTCAGCTCATGAGGCGATGTGTTGAAGAAAAGACCGATATTCTGATAGTTAACATGTTAAAAATATAACAGATGCTTCGTGCACATTCATAAAGAAACGTGGCGTTGCTGACGTTGCTCACATTTAAAATGCTAATTCAGCAGCGTAATTAACACAAAGTGTTTCATCATTAACATGTCACCGAATAAAAATAACACTTCTGCAGCTCAGTAGAATAAATTAAAACATCTCACTCAGTGATTTAGTAGTGGTTTGGTATCTCTGGAGGGAAGCAGTAACCAGCCTGGACACATCCCCGGGGGAGACGGAGGCAGGAGAAGTAGGGCAAAGGCAAGCGTCTAATCCTCGAATCCCTCCAGACCAGTTCTTTAATCTGTGGCCTTGTGGTTTTTGGCTGCAGATGTTTGATAGCTGGATTAGGAGGTCAAGAGGAATGGGTCAGATGTGGTGTCCCGCCTGACGTACAGCGCGGTCGGCCTAATAACGCCCACTTACTGTAATGCGTTCTGCAGAGCCAGGCCTCAGCAGCAGACAGCGTGGGCTCAGAGCTGCCCCATTATACCATGACACAAAAAAAACTAAAGCACTTCCTCCTCTTTGACCTTTAATGTCTTAAACGGACAGTATTCGTAACTTCAGTCTCAAATTGCATCACACCAAAACCTCAAATGACCCGACTGATGAATCAGAACGAGAGAGGAGAGAGATTTTAACTGTTTTTTACCTTTGAAAGGTTTAAAAGTAAAGAACTAGAAACTGTTTAAATACAGAATAGAACAAAATAGAATAGAAAGTCTTTAAGATGGTAGCAATGTGACTATACGCCAATCAACCACAACATTATGACCACTGACAAGAGAACTAAATGTCGTCGACCGTCTTGTGACAGTTCAGTGTCCTGCTGGGAAACTTCTGGACCTGGCTTCATTCATTCATGTGGATGTTACTTAGACATGTAGCACCCACCTAGACCAGACCAGACACCCCCACCCCATAGCAATGACACTCCTTGATGGCAGCAGCCATCCCCAGCAGGATGCAGCCACAAAAACACTTTAGGAAGAAGAACAGCACAAGGTGTTGACCTGGCCTCCACATTCACTAGATCCCAAACTGATCAAGTATCTGTGGGATGATCCACGGAGGACCCTCCCCTCAAAGACCCATAGGACCTTTAGGACAACCTCTATTATCTGATGAGTCACCACAAAGGAGACCTACACAATATTAGCAAAGTGGTTATAATGTAATGTCCTATCGGTGTACGATGGAAAGGACGCCTCGCTGGGACAATGTGACCTGTAGAAGTCTTATTCTAAGTCTTCTATTGAGCGGCGATAAAACGTCCTCAGCAAACTGGCAGGGATGTGTGTTTTCTGTCAGCGTCTGGAGAGACTGCCTTTCCTTCTAGACTCTATTTTAACGAGAATGAATGTAAAAACGTTGCCAGCACTGTTTGCTGAGCACTGGGGAAAAAAAGAAGAAGAACAGTCCGTAGGGAGGAAGGTGGTTTGCAGATGGTTCTTTACTTGGAGCTGTAATGTTTTCATATAACATTGTTTATAAGATCATCATTGTGTCTGATTTGGTTGAGTCGTCTGGGTAAGTCTTGCAGCATCTCTTACAGTAACTGGAAGTGTGTCGTAACATCTCCAGGTTTCTCAACAGGAAGAAACAACAAAGACCAACTGCTACACACACACACACACACACACACACACACACACACACACACACACACACGCACACACGCACGCACACGCACACACAGACTTTCTTTGAAAGAGGAATTCAAAACACACTCTGTCACTTTCTAAACCAGTTATCTGGATTCACTCACACACTCCTTCTGATTACTGAATCTCAGCGTGACTGCAAAATAAATAAACATGTTGAAGAACAACCTATCACTTCTGAAACACTTCCTGTCGAGGCCTGACTGGTCGGCTCACATTGTTCCTCTCTGTGCGAGGAAGTGTTGATGTAGGCCTCTGATAGGCTGGACACAGATACGCCGTGCAGGCCTCGGCTGATACAGAAGGAAAATAAATCTCTGAAGGCAGAGATTCAAAACAGTGTATTCCTGATGTTGGGGAAAATATGTCGTCATGTTCCAGCTGAGAAACCATAGAAGAAGAAACAGTTCCTGTATCTCATTTAGGGATAGAGTTAAGAATAGAGTTTATTTGCCATTTGTACAGGTTCATTACATTTGAATACTTGTACGTTTATGTACTTAAATACTAAAAAATATCTGGAAAGTCATTCATCTTCTGTAACTGCTTGTCCTGTGGAAGGTCGTGGGACGGGGCCAATTTAGAGTCACCATTTAACCTAACCAACATGTCTTTGGACAGCAGCAAAACAAACAAAACAAAAAACGTCCCTCTCACCCTCTTGTGATAGTATCTGTGTCCTCAAGCTCGGGTCCTCTACCAGAGGCCTGGGAGTTTGAGGCTTCTGCTGTTCCTAGGACTGAGGCTTCTGATGCTGTTCCTGGGATCTGCTGAAGCCACTCCCCCTACTGCCACGGGGACCACGCTCACCTTGGCCGTCCACATCTGCTCCAGCTGTTCCTTCAACCTTTTCGTGTTCCTTCTTCCTGACGTTGGCGTCTGCAGGTATCACCACTGCCTTCCTCTGCTCCTTGTCCATCACCACTATGTCCGGTTGGTTGGCCAGGAGATGTTTGTCAGTCTGGAAGCTGAAGTCCCACAGCACCTTGGCCCTGTTGTTCTCAGCCACCTTCTGTGGGACTTGGGTACTTCTATTCCATAGTGTCAACTGGTTCCTTTCTTTGTGTAGTTTGCATGTTCTCCCTGTGTCTGTGTGGGTTCTCTCCAGGTTCTCCAGCTTCCTCCCACCGTCCAAACACATGCTGGTTAGGTTCACTGGTGATTCTAAATTGACCGTGTGAATGGTTGTCCATCTCTAGACTGGCGACCTGTCCAGTGCGTACACCGCCTCTCGACCTGGTGACGGCTGGGTTCGGCTCCAGCAGACCCCGTGACCCTTCACAGGACAAGCGGTTACAGAAGATGGATAAATTAATGAATATTTGCACGTTATTGCAGAGGCAGTATGGGTAATAAATAAATAGTACTACATAAGAACAGGAGGGAGGGGTAATAAAAAAAAGTCTGTTAGCCCTCAGGGGCCCTCACTGGTCTGTGGCCCCAGGCATTTAGCTCCCATGCCTGTTCCAAGCGTGTTACGCCACGTTGTTTCTGTTAATATGCAAAAGGATTGTCAAGTTTCCAAAATAGACAACCTGAAAAGGTTTTAGCGCCAGTACTTAGACCTCATAAATCTACTGTGATCATAAATCTCAGTCCTACCTTTAGAGTAATTCTTCTCTTCTTCTTTCTCCTCGTCTAGTCTGAACTAACCCCCAGAACACTTTGGTTAAATGTCACTGGAATCTATTAACTGTCAAAATGAACAAATCACTTTTACGCTTTTATTTATCTGAGGAAATCTGGTCCCGCTTCCACCGAGGACTCCCACATGGCAGCAGAGAGCCTCAGACTGACAGACAGGACGGAGCGGGGACGACCCCCGCCTCCTCCGCCCGCGCCACAACCGACCAATGAGGCTGCGGAGCGGGGACGAGCCTTCAGCGGCAGCCTCTTATTTCTCACTACGGCGAAGCGCTGGGACGCACACGGGCAGTCATGTGACGGTGATATAGTACAACTCAGTGAGCGCTTAGTCCAGTCTGAACGCTGCTGCTGCTGCTGCTGCTGCATGGAGAGTCTCAAGGGCAAGTCCTGCTCTGGTCATAGACTGCCCCGTCGGATGCGACACATTTAAGCGATCCTACCCGCGCACACTGCATTGGGATTATATTTAATGTGAGGTAAGGCTGGAGCTCTTTCCTTTTTTATTTGATTTTTTCGGGGATGCGTGCAGCAGAGCGCGCATGGCTCCTGCTCGGTGCCATATGTTGCAGCAGGCTGCACGAAAACATGTTTACGATGAGAGCGGAGACGCGCGCCTACTCACGCGTAATGCGTGGAGGAGACGGAGGAGGAGAAGGAGGAGGAAGGGGGGCAGGAGGAAAACACGCACGCCACTGCATTTATTGGAGATCTGGAGCTCAGGTTTAGGTCCGTTTAAGAACAGAAAGCGATGGATTTTAACTGAGATTCTTCCTCCTGTTTACATCTGCGCGTGTGACCAGATTTCCAAGTTCTCACGTGCATGCCGCCACTGCACATCCCCGCACAGCGTGGAGCAGTTAGCGGATAGACTGTGCGGGTTGTGCAAATGAACTGTTTAATTACAAAAAAAAGAAAAAAGAAAAAATGAATTCCCCGGCTGTGTAGGAATGCGCGCAGTCATTTCAAGACAAGCTGCGCCCGTGTGAAGTGAATGAAAATGAGGCGCTGTGTGGAGATAATGTAACGGCCCAGCATCTCAAATATATCCCTCCGCCCAACTTCAGAGGCAGCGACGTGTCAGATTTACTGCTCTGTAATTGTCCCGTAAACAAGCGGAGCAGGTGATTTACGCACGAAGCCAGCGGAGGGAGCGCACGCTGCTCCCGGCTGCCCCATGCGGTGTTTTTTGACAATAATGTTTTTTTTTTTTTTTAAATCCTCCTCCTCTCAGGCCCAGGTTTACTCTCGGTCACTCAGACCATGCAGGGGCCCCTGGAAAGGGAAGGAGGATAGAAGCGTGCGCAAGGGGGGGAGGGTATCAACGACGCTCCGTGTTCCAGGAAAATAACCTACTTATGAAGTCTACAGCAGGTTATTATGGATTATATGATGAGGCCTGAGCACTGGACTAAACATATACCCCGTGGCTATAAGGCCACTATAAAATGGTAACAGTATGGCACTAATAACATGTGGAACTGTGGAACCAGATAAAAACGCAGGAAAAAACATCAGAGCTTCTCATTTTGCCTGAAAACAACCTAAATAAAATAATAATAGTCTAGTTTTTACCTAGTAGAGGCACCAAATCCTCACATTTGAGAACCTGAAACTGTTTGAAGTTTCTTTATAGGGAAATAAATAAACTATTGGTTCATTCATTACTGATTAATCCACCTCATCACTGATGATGTGGCTTTAGTGGCTGCTCATAGTGAAGTGACACACGGCTATAGAAGACAACACGCAGAGAGTGATGTTTCATTCCCACCAGTGACAGCCGTGGTGAATAAAATAGGTCACGAATAGTTTCCACATTCTTGGGGCTACTCTTCACGGGATGATTTATGAGGAAAACAAGATGATCGAGCGAGAAAAAGCGCAAACCTCAAGTGCAGAAAGTTCTCTTTTCACTATCAAACAGAGTCCTGCTGTGAGTTTAACACATCTGTGACATCGGGCTGGTGGGTTAGCCGCGGCGGCATTAAGGCGCAAAACGTTGGGAACCAGTGCACGAGTGATTCCGTTAGAATAGCTTCTTGGTTTGCGTCCAGTAATTCATATCCTTGTTGTTAAGCAGCAGCTGGATCCAGTTATCCACGGCCGGTATCTCATGTCGACTTGACTGAGCGGATTACGGGATCTAGCAACATATCGTGCATTTTTCAGTGGATATACTGTGCGAACTGTGTCTAATGAGCAATAGGCGGTTGTCGGATTGAGATTAACAGACTTTAAACTCGCCCTCTTCTTGTTTCTTTTTAGACGCACTGGAGACCTTGGATTGTTTCCCCCTGCACTTACTTTTTCCACACCAGGTGTTTCACTATCTCACCCAAGTGGGAAGTGTGGCCTCGGTGACCTGGGTTTATTTGGTCTAACTTTCCCACCAAACACAAGGAATAATTCTCCTGCTGACGTTCTCTAAACGCCAGAGTCCAGCGGGAGACGGTGGTTTGGCAGCAGCCAGGGATGGTGGATAACTCCCCGCTGAGAGAGGAGGCTTTTCTTCCCTATAGTGGCTCTCCAGCGGCCTACCAGCTGTCTGACATGGTCACGGACCTCGGCTCCTACCAGGTGATGCCGTCGCCGTTTTCGGAGGACGACCTGAGCGAGTCGTCCAGCCCGCGGTCCTGCTCCAGCCCGGACTCCCAGGTGCTCAGCTCCAGCTATGGCAGCAACTCAAGTGCCGAGAGCCAGGACAGCATCTTGGACCACCTGCTGTCTCAGGCCTCCTTGGGATGTGTGCCGACGGGATCCGTGGCACCCATACCACTGTCCACGTTCTTGTGGGACTCGCGGAAGGACGAGCCCTCAAAGCGCGAGGCCGTGAAAGAAGAACATTTTGACTTCCTTTCCTGGTCCCATGTGGAGACGGAGGAACAGCTTGGAGGTTCCTTCCAGCCCACACTGGAGGAGATTGAAGAATTCCTGGAGGAGAATATGGAGGTGGTGACGATGAAGCAGGAGATCCAAGACGGATGCATGGGTTTGGAGGAGGCTCTTGGTCAAGAAGTTGGTCTGGAGTGGTGCAGGGAGGCCTCCCCTGAGCCTGAGCTGGAGCCAGAGTCCAAACGTACAGACAAAACTGTCCCCAGCGCTGCGAGTCTGGCTGAATCTGGCGAGACTAAAACTACATCAGTCAATGAATCCAGCAAAGGGGCCAAGAAGGTGTCACCAGACAAAGCTTCGTCTGCAGGCAGCGGCGAGAATGGCGGTGAGACGCCGGTCATCTTACAAATTCAGCCCATTCAGATCAAGCAGGAGCCCACGGTAGCTCCGCTCACCCCTGCAGCCCAGCCCCCACCGCCTGCCCCGGCCTCAGACATCAAAATTGCGCAGTTACTGGTCAACATTCAAGGCCAGACCTTCGCCCTGGTGCCCCACATCTTGCCGTCCCCCAGCCTGAATGCCTCCTCGAAGTTTGTGAGAATTGCTCCAGTGCCCATCGCAGCCAAGCCTCTTGGGCTCGACGGCGCCGCCAGCCACGGGACGGGGATCCTCGTCGGAGGTCAGAAGTTCCAGAAGAACCCGGTGGCGGATCTCATCAAAATGCACAAATGCACTTTTCCTGGTTGCACCAAGATGTACACCAAGAGCAGCCACCTGAAGGCCCACCTGAGGAGGCACACGGGGGAGAAACCCTTCGCCTGCAACTGGCAAGGCTGCGGATGGAGGTGGGTGTTTCTGCATGCACTTAACCAGGGAACGGGCTCACGACGCCATGCACTCACCTCACAGACCTCTGCCCCGTGTTACATTACGACAACTGCAACCTTTTATGTTTATCTGTTATCTTAGCAGATTAGACTCAGGGATTGACTCATATTTATGACAGATTTGTTTACAGGACTGGGCTCCAGCATGCATCTGCATGATTTAAAAGGACTTAACCCTCATTACTCAGTGTGGCCTATCTGGAAGCAGCAGCAATTAATATGTCAGCGAGGCGTGTTTATGTGCTGGTGCCATGTTACTCACAGCGGACGGTGCAGATGCAGATCGTTACCGGCGCTGTGACTTCGTGCAGCATCTATTAGCACATGTGAGCGAGCTTCTAGCGCCACATCCTGCAACTGAAGCAACTAAAAATTACCGAAGTGACATCATCCATTACCACGGAGGCACTGCTGAAGGTCGTGACGTTGTCGTCCCGTTTTCTGTCCAGGCTGAAGAGCTCTCAGCTGCAGCCATGCATGCGTTAATCGGAGTGATCTGAGACGGTGGCGGTGGAAACGCGGGGTTCGCTCGGCTCGTACGGTCGCGTTTCGGCGTCCACGGCGTTGTTTCTTTCTTGGCTGCAAAACTAAATATAAATCTCATGTGGTCTGGAGTCACATGGGCACAACAGGGGCATCTCCTGTTGAGACCAAACAGCTGTGTGCAGCTGCTGGGCCAGTGTGGGTGTGTGCATGTTTGAGCATGCTAAGTATAAAGCAGCGAGCTCTAATTTGGGACCTGCTGTGTAACGGCAGCGAGAGGACTTGGAAGCAATTTCATTTCTCATTAAAGTAAAGTGTCTTTTTACATTCATCAGGCGTGTGTGTTAAATGTGTGTGTGGTTTCCTGACGACATGAGATCATTCAGTTGAGACATGTTTTATTTCAAAGGGACTGAGAACGGACACGTGCCTGAACGTTAACTTCATCTAAACTTTTATCCGTCCACTCGGGACAGATTTCGTAATTTGAGGGTGGTAGTGGTGAAACGGATGCAGCCAGACGAGGTTGTACAGCTGCTCCACGGTCTCTGGTGCCTCCAGCCAGCTCGCTAGTGTCCTCCACTGTTATTTCTTCTTGGCTCGCTTTAGTTATTAGTCATTGGGCAGCATAGGTCAAGCTGATAATGAATTTAAAGAGCAGCTTCTACTGGAGCATAAGGGAAACTAAGTGAAGCCACAGAGGCTATAAACCAGCTGTAGGGGCAATTGTGGACACTTTAATAATTTGCATAAAGCTTTTTTTTTAAAAAAAAAACAACGTCCATAAACCATTAATACTGAATGGGTCAAAAGTGACTGAAGTTATATGAACCTCATGTTGTGCCTTTGCTGCTACACTTCAGTGGCAGAATAACAGGTTTATCCACAAATCCAGAAACTTTACAGCTCTCTAGTTTCCTCATTGTGTTAAAAAAAATAAAACCTACACGATCAAGCATAACATTATTCCTAATATTGTGTAGGTCTCCCTTGTGACTCATCAGAAAATGGACATGGTCCTCTGTGGATCATCCCGCAGGTACTTGATCAGTTTGGGATCTAGTGAATTTGGAGGCCACGTCAACACTTTGTGCTGTTCTTCTTCCTAAAGTGTTTTTGTGGCTGCATCCTGCTGGGGATGGCTGCTGCCATCAAGGAGTGTCATTGCTATGGGGTGGGGGTGCCTGGTCTGGTCTAGGTGGGTGCTACATGTCTAAGGCCTCGTCCACACGATCTTTTCCCCCTCCTCCGTTTTCCCTGGCATCGTTTCAAGAATATCTGCGTCCACATGGATCCGTCTCAACACGACTCAAAACGCTACTTCATACTCCAGGCCTATAGGTGGCGCTGTTTCAGTTTCAGAAATTCACCAAAAACAGAGAGGAAGAGGCGGAGCATGCGCATAAAGCTTGAGCGCTGTTTACAAATCGGCTTTAGAAGAAACCAAACTCAAGGAGAAATGATATTTAGCCCTAGTAACCATAATAGGCTCAATATCTTCTCCAGCAGGAACACGAGCATGTAGTCCACCATTGTTGCTGATGTTATGAGACGTCTCACGGGATATAAGAGGTGGAAGACTGCTCCAGGGGTGTGGCCATGACATCATCATATACGTTTTTCCCCGTCCACATAAAAACTCAAGAGCTGCGTTTGCGAATATTTTCACCCTAGGACCAGGTTTCAGAAAAGTTTTAAGCGTTTTAGGGCGCTAATGTGTTTACAGGATTCATGTAGACGATCGGTTAAAACATCTGCGTTTACGCCAAAAAGCGTCTCCGGGTGGACGGGGCCTAAGTAACATCCACATGAATGAATGTCAGGTCTAAAAGTTTCCCAGCAGAACACTGAACTGTCACAAGACGGTTTAATGTTATTCATTGCTCCTGTCAGTGGTCATAATGTTGTGGCTGCTAGAGCTTGGATGTAACAGACTTTCATTTTAAAATATCCCACACTCCAGTGACTGCAGTCAGAGACGATGCTTCACATGATAAACTAAGTGACTTTGAAAATGAGTTTTGAACTGGTTATTAGCTTTTGTAAGACTGCACCCGAGGTAACTCTACGTTTCATTTACCATCTTTTTCCACTACTGCCGTTTTTTCTGCAACTTACAGAAAGTGCAAAGACATTCTACTGCTTTAAACATCAGTAAATGTGACCTGAGACCACAAAAGTGCTTACATGTTCTTACAGTCCTCATGTGATTGTATTAGGCGCTGATCTATGTGCACGGCAAGAACTATGCAAACTAGCTCTATCAGCTAGCTGTTACGCTATCTGACTGCAGAGACCAGTCTTTTTTTATCACTCAGACCCTTTTGCCTGCAGATACTGAGCAATCAGTAATGTCTCTTGAAAGCTTTGTGTTGACTACAGTACCGACCTGCATCAGCACATGAGTGGAGCTGCAGAAATCTGCGCGGTAGTAATCCAGTCTGGTGTGTTCCAGCTAACAAAGGACTCTTGTCCGTGCACAAAAGGCAGGATCTAGTTTGGATGGAAATGTGTGTATGTGAGTGTGTATGAGAGAGCGAGAGAGCGAGGGAGAGATGAAGTAAATGAGGGGGCCGAGCAAATGGAAAAGAATGTTGTGAAAAGCAGCTGAATGGAGTGAGGCGCCGGGAAGAAAGAGACCAGAGAAATTGTGGTTTGGGTGCTAGTGATCGTACTGTAGGGGCAGCTGAGAGAGGCTCATAGGAGAGGGGAGGAAAAAAAAAGTCCTGTCTCAGTTTTGCACACAATGATTAGAGGGGAGCAGCAGCGAGGAAGTGGAGCGAACAAAGAAAAAGTGTTGAATAGTTACCATGACTGTGGGTTAGGAACGTCCAGGCTGCCGCGCGGCATGAAAGGGAAGTGAGCGATCAGGCAGGAGTCCTTCATGTGGACCGGGACGAACGGATAGGGGAAAAAAAGAGAGAGAGGAGGGGTGTATGTTAAGATTTACAGCCTGAATCAGCCTGATCAGCCACAACATTATGACCACTGACAGGAGAAGTAGATAACATTTAAACTGTGTTGTGACAGTTCAGTGTTCTGCTGGGAAACTTCTGGACCTGGCATTCATTCATTCATTGGTGTGTATGTTACTTAGACATGTAGCACCCACCTAGACCAGACCAGGCACCCCCACCCCATAGCAATGACACTCCTTGATGGCAGCAGGATGCAGCCGGACACAAAAACGATTTAGGAACATCTCAAGGTGTTGACCTGGCCTCCAAATTCACTAGATCCCAAACTGATCAAGCATCTGCGGGATGATCCACAGAGGCCCCTCCCCTCAAAGGCCCCCCACTAACCACAGGACACACTCAGAAGGCTCATGTCCGTTCTCTGATGAGTCACAACTGTTTTGGAGACCTACACAATATTAGGAAGTAGTCATAATGTTATGCCTGATTGCTGTACAGAAGTAAGGTGAAGACTGGTGTCATGCAAAGCTTAAAAACTGGATTATTATTAACCCCGGGGGTCAAACCCAGCTTCAGCCCCTTTGACCTCACTCCCTGTAAATTCATTTTGGACGTTACACACATGTGTGGAGCAGCTAAAATAATTAAAGCCCTAAACTTGGTTTCGACACGGGGCCCCTTTACAAACGACCCAATGAAACTCAATCTGGCTCCAACGTTGTTCAATCAGAGGAACAGTTTAGAACCGAAGAAGAACTCGACCGGTCAGAACATTATCACTCCTGATTGTTTTTAGTTTGAGTAAAGTTAGTTTCACATCTACCAAGGTTCTCATGTGGCCGCACAGTTTAACACAGCGGGCTACAAGACGGGTGAAAGGGCATCAGTCTTGAGAGGTCTTGTTTAAGGTACCTGCTTTCTCCTATTTCTGATCTCACGGCGATTTGAACCGTCTGCTCTCATGGTGCACCCTAACCTACCCTGTCTGCACATTATCCACTTTACTTTCAAGTTTCTAACTTCCACAGCATAGTTTTTGTACACACTGTTCAGTATTTTGTTCTTTAAAAGTGTCTTGTCAAACAAACAAACAGACAATCACGTATTTCTGAATCATCCCTATGGCAACGAGGAAAGTGGTCCCCGCTGGTTGAATCATCTCGTATCGTGTGTTGTTTCACTAATAATCCGCTAGAGCCCGGGTAAACTTCAGCAAAGGTCAGACTACGCGACATCTCCATGGCAACAGCTCGAGACAGACAGGGTAGGGTGTCGTCACGGTGTCCCACAAGACGACTGCCCCGGTTTGAGTCTGATCATCCGCTGCCCCTACGGCAAATGCTTCAGAGGCACAACACACAGTCAGGTCATAATGTTATGCCTGATTGCTGCATTGATGTGAGGAGAAGATTGGCGACTTTAAACCCAACGGTCTGTAACTTTAAGTTCCCGGCGCTGTAGAGCTCCTGCACATAACACATGAAAACAAACATCAGCGTCGTTGAGAAATAAAGCGGCTAAAAGCGTTATAAATTCTACATGGCCTCCCGGCCACTTGACACAGCGACAGATCTGAACCAGATGTTGGAGAGTCAGACCTCAGAGTGTCACTGGGAGTATTTACTGTTTACAGAGTGAACCCGTCGGACTTGGATGCACGCCACGGGTCTGTTTTAGTTCCTGTAACATAACTACATCATGCATGTCGACTCTTCTCTGCTCGTATAATTGTGAGCAGAGTGGTGTTTTAATGCACCTTAAATGCGGCGGCTTAATTGCCGGCTGCGATTGCGTCGATTCATCATCTTGTCAGGTCAGCAGAGTAACATCTGGGACGGAGAGCCCGGTTGGGGACTGTCAGTTCCAGTGAACTGGGTTACAGAGAAGTGCGTCCCTGCGGCTTCCGACCCAAACGGGGGTTTCCTCGCATGCTAAGCTCGCTGCTGTGATCCTTGTACAAACGAGGGGAATGAGTTTCAGCATCCAACATGCGAGGCGTTTTCTGCTTGTGATAAATAGGCGTGCAATTAAATCTGTAAAACCCTGTGAGAATAGTTGATAGAAGTAGATGATGGGAAAGAAACAGGGAGCAGCAGCACCAGGGCTGGGGGAAGGTTTCTGTCTCTGATTGCTTCATGCGCTTAGACTAGACAGATAGACTTTATTGATCCACAGGGGAAATTACTTGGTCACAGTAGCTCAGTTGCACATAAAGTAAAAAAACATTCTTGAAAACGACTACTAAAAAAAAAAAAAAAATAGGTGCAAGATAGTTCTAAAAAAAACAAAAATAAAAATGAAAATGATTAAAATAATAATTAAACAAAAAAATAAGTGTAAGATAGTTCTAAAAAAATAAGTAAAAAATAATAAAATGACAATTAAATAAAATATAAAAATAGGTGTAAGATAGTTTTAAAAAAAAAAAAAAAAATTAAAAGAAATAATAATAAATAAATAAGAAATTAATAAAATAATAAATAAAAAAATAGGTGTAAGATAATTCTAAAAAAATTAAAAATAAGCATAACAATGAATAAAATAATGAAATAAAAAATAAAAATAGGTGTAAGATAGGTATAAAAAATAAAAATTTAATTATAATAAATAATAACAAATAAACAGAAATGAATAAAATAATAATAAAATAAAATAAAAATAGGTGTAAGATAGTTCTTAAAAATAAAATAAATATTATTTAATAGAATAATAATGAAACAAAGGGGAGGGGCCTCTGTGGATCGGGTACTTCGTGAGTTTCTAGTGAATTTGGAGTCCAGGTCAACACCTTGTACTGTTCTTCATGTTTTTTGAGTCGTTCCTAAAGCGTTTTGCTGCGATCTATGTCATTGCTATGGGGTGGGGGTGTCTGGTCTGGTCTGGTCTAGGTGGGTGCTACATGTCTAAGGAACATCCACATGAATGAAGTTTCCCAGCAGAACACTGAACTGTCACAAGATGGTCAATGTTATTTGATTCACTTGAAAAGTTTAGATTTGTGTCTCGTCCGTACCTTTTTCATTTGTCCCTGTTGATTATAAATCATCTCTTCTTCTTCTTCTTCTTCTTCTTCTCCCTCCTTCTTTCAGGTTCTCGCGGTCAGACGAGCTGTCCCGTCACAGGCGATCCCATTCGGGGGTCAAGCCCTACCAGTGTCCCGTATGTGAGAAGAAGTTCGCCCGCAGTGACCACCTTTCCAAACACATCAAAGTTCACCGTTTTCCACGAAGCAGCCGGACGGTTCGCTCGGCAAACTGAGCTGCTCCAAAATCACTGGGATTACTGGGATCACTGGAAACGCTGGGACCACCACCCTCGTACAAGAGAGCCGTCACTGGAGCGAGGTTTGAGCGCGCAAATGCAGCGCCACCGGCAAGTCGGCGTGAATATGCGAGTGGAAGTACGCCTCGCTTTGCGTTCTACAGACGTTTCTAATTTATTGTGGAGAGCAAACGGACACAGTGACTATCCTCCTCTGACTGCAGCTGAATGGTTGTTGGTGCTTTTGTCGTACGTCGTGTTCCTTACATGTTTGCTCTGTCCTTACCTCCCGCCTCAGCAGAAGATATTCAGCCTGGATTATGTGAAATCTTTGGTATCTTTGCGTGTTCATTCTACCTGGATGACACCTGCCTTGTGTCGCCTTGAGAGCTGCAGATGTCTGGGTCATTCCTCGTCGTATGCAATGCTTTGGAATTCACTTGGACCCCCTGTCAGCTGTTACCAGAGTAGTGGTTACTCTTCCTCAGCCCAGCGTTGATGGTTCTGTCCTTGCTTTTGCTGCCTTGCACCACAGTACAGTGACAAACAGGGAGTGGATATTTTTGTCGTTCGTTCTTTCCTGGACATGAACTACTGATTGCACAGCAAAGTTAAGAGAGTTTGCACAACAAGCTACCGGGACTCCTCCCTCACATTTTACAGAGACTCTGCAAACGAGACATGAAAGAGGAGAGAATGTCAGAGCAACACAGGTGATGGTTGAAGCGCACAGTGATTTGTAAATCGGCCTTCTGATCAGTGTTACATGTTCTTTGTCGTTTCGTTAAGCTGACTTTGGTTTACCAGGCCTTACTGCACCACAAAAACCTTGCTGGAGAGCCAAACTGTTCACGATATGGCCCTGTCGTTTAACACATAGCCATAGACCTGAATGTCTCCGTCTGCTATTATTATTATTATTATTATCGTTTTTGCTCGACACAAAAATCTGCCTCAGCTCCGCTTTATCTGTTACTGGAAACACCCTGACAGCCTTCCACCTCAGCCGATCGTTGTGTCCTTTTGAGGTGGTGCCAGTGGATAATACACTACACACCGTGGTGCTGATCGACCAGGAGGATGCTACTTCTGGAAAGTGTAGTTTCAGCATCCATTCTGAGGCCGTGACGAACTTTCAGTTGTCCCAATTGCTCCTAAATGTCGTCCGCTGAGCGTGGGGGGGCGTGATCAATGCCGTCCTTCTAGAAAGCATCATTCCCTTCATTCAATTTTTGAATTTTTAACGCTTGTGTGAACACAGGTGTTCTATCGCATCCTATGAATGTATGTAAATACGCAGGAGTGTACGCCGCTGCTTCCAGGAAAACACACACACACGGACTATTCTGATGCCATCTTAAAAACAAATCAGTGGTTGTGGAGATTTCTGGTGTTAAATGTGTACATAACTTAATGTTTCAGTACATATGGATATATGATATATATATATTTTTTTTCTTTGTTCTATCCGAGATGCATTTACAAATAAAACTGAAAGAAGGAACACACGACTTGTTGCCTTTACTTGCAAATCACCGGCGGCCTCATGTAAAGTTGCGTACGTACAAAAACGTTACGTACGTACAAAAACGTTACGTACGTACAAAAAAATTTATGTACGTACAAAAACGTTACGTACGTACAAAAACGTTACGTACGTAGTCGCTCACGTAAAAGTTCAGATGTATGTGAAAACTATTACTCCGACCGATCGGGACTGAGCCAGTCGACCCTGAGCAGAGCCACGCAAGCCGTGTGGGACGGAGTTATCCTCATGTCAGCCAGGTAGATCAGATTCCCACAATGCATCTGAACAGGTCAACATTAAAGAGCAATCTGCAGCCAGAGACGGTTTCTGAATGGAATCAGAGCTATCGACTGCACACACATTGATATAAAAGCACCATGGCATGAATTAGTAAATGTCAACAGGAAACATTTTCATTCATCAGTGTACAGATCATACGTGATGAACAAATGCAAGTAAACATTGTGGCAGCGTGACAAAGAGACATTTATGAGCATCTCCACTCCAGTGAGCAGCGTCTCCAATTCACTTTCTGTGAAGTTCTTGTTCTTCTTTCCCATCTTACTCATTCTTATGTTTTCTGATCGCGCAGAGAGGGGAATCTCAGGTGCAGGGTCAATTTAAATATAATTTGCATATTTAAAAGGGGCGTGGGCAGGGAGGAGTCAGGTACGCTCGATTGGGATGTACAAAGGAAATGTGCTTTGAAATGCTTCTAAATCTGAGTTTACGTCATGATTTAGAAGGAAATCTACACAACTCTACTAAAACCTTTTTTTTGTACTTACCTCTTGCAGGTTCATTATGTGCACTTGTGAAAAGATAAGAGAAAAAATATATAAAAGTAAATAACTTATGGTATAAAAACTATTTACATATTGCATCAGGTTTTAGGTTGCTAATGAAAAGCTGAAAACTTGTGTAAATAGATGGTTGAGGTGGTAAGGAGGCTAAATGGACATAATGAACATTCACGAATATCAAGAATAAAAACTCAAATAGGAATTGCACCAAGTATTGCATAAAAAGGACATGAGGTAATGACAGCGATGAGTTGGTGTAGGCAGGTGTACTATGTTCTTGTATGTGCAAGAAAGGAAGCTCAGCAGCAGAGCTAAGAAATGGTAAAGAGTCATTCCTGCTCTGTGGGTGCAGCAGTCTTTGGCTGAAGGAGCGTCCCTAAAGACAGTTTGGCCAACATCCAACCCAGGATGGAGCTGGCCCTCTTCATCAGTTTGTCCCAGTCTCTTTTTGTCCCTCTCTGTGAATCAACAGACCACGGCGTAGAAGGTTGCAGATGATAAAAAGTCCTGAGTAGTGTCCTACACGCCCCAAAGGACCTCAGTCTCCTCAGCAGGTGGAGGCGGCGTTGGTCCTTCTTGTATAAGACATTAGTATTGTCCAACCAGTCCAGTTTATTGTTCAGGTGAACACTCAGGTTGATGTCCACGTCCATTACCTTGATGTTTGTGTTGCCTTCCTTCTAAATTGAATCGCCATCTCCTTCGTCTCCGTGGCACTGATGCGAAGGTGGATTGTTTCTAGGCTGTTTATAGGCCAAGAACAAGTGAAGTGGGAACATGTGATTGGTTGACGTTATACGTGGAATGACAAAAAAATAAAAAAGGTTGAAGCCAGCTCAACCTTCACATCGCGCTGATTTATTCCCCCTCTGTCCCACAGACACAGATTAAACCGACACCATTTACAATCAGCGTGTGTTGTGACATCACTGTGTCCTGTAACACGGTGTCACAAACAGGCGGCTGTATATGGTGCGCACACAGGCTAGTATCTTATCAGTGTTCCCGTCGGGTCTGTGGCGTTCAGACGGCCTCAAGGTTACGTGCTGATTGCTCAGGAGCTGCTTCGTGTCTGGATCGAGCGTGAGTGTGTAACGGCCGAGCAGATTGTCTGGGCTAATTAACTGGCCTCGGGGACTGCAGATAGCTGAAGAAAGTCACTGAGAGCTGCTCTCATTTATACTGCAGACATGACGCCGTGAAGATGATGATTCTTTACAGCGCAGTGTGTCCGAGGGAAGAATGTTTGTCTTGGACGCGTGTGCGTGATTAAAATGTGTGCGTTTCCATGTGTTCTGTTTGCGTGAGCATCCAGTTTATTCTCGCCAAGCTCAGCCTGTGCAGATCCACCAGCCTTCCACAGGGAACACATTTCCTGTTCAAGAGGAAATTTGGAGACAATGGGGTTCTCATACTCCTCCCTATACATTTCCTCCTGTGCATCTGCATAATGCATTCACACTCTGTAGGAACTTCAGCTTCTTCTTCTTCTTGCAAGGCACACACTTAAAGGAGAATTACGGGTTATTTTTTGCAACCTGGACCTTATTTCTGGCATAAAATATGATCGTTTACTCACCAATATAACGATATTTAGATCCACATATATCCATATAGTGGGAGTGAATGGGGCACGGAAACGCAGCCTCTAAATAACATTATCTGCTGTGAAACTAGTTCATTTCACCAATATTTTACGCTAATGCTAATCCCCGTTGAGTCCATTGCTGCAGAACACCTTTAAATTGTTAACCCATTTCCTGAAAGAGGCCTAATTCTGAAATGTACATTCATTTTCAGTTTTGAGTAACCAAATTGAGAAAAACAATCCTCTTAAATTTCTGCCTGAACACAGCTTTTAGTTTTTAGACGTTAGCGGTGTTTGGCGGACGTTGGACGTCATCAGTGCCTTTGTGTTGTTTGTCATGTGGTGAAAGACTGATCAGAGCCGACGGTCCAGACAGTAAGTGTATCAAACATTAACATCTCGTCTTCTCTTCATCGTGAACTGTGGCTAGCAGAATTGTGAAACATTTACCTCATAAAAAAACAGCTTCTGGAGGATCTTGAGGGAAAGGTAAATCAAGTCCCTTTTGTTGTGTGACGGTTATTGTGGGACAGGAAGTCTGGTTAAAGATTGACTTTTTAATGAGACAGTTTATTTTTTTACGTCAACCTTCAAATTGCACTCCACTCCTTTTCAAGATTTATCACACAGGCTCCAGCAAAAGCTCATTCATTGCTTCAAAAATGATCCTAAATATTTTTTATTGTTCTTATCTGCAATAAACCAATCAACCAAAACATTATGACCAGAGAAGTAATTAACATCGACCATCTTGTGTCAATTCAATGTTCTTCAGGAAAACTTCTGCACCTGGCTTCATTCATTCATTGGTGTGGATGTTACTTAGACATGTAGCACCCACCTAGACCAGACCAGACACCCCCACCCCATAGCAATGACACTCCTTGATGGCAGCAGCCATCCCCAGCAGGATGCAGCCACAAAAACACTTTAGGAAGAAGAACAGCACAAGGTGTTGACCTGGCCTCCACATTCACTAGATCCCAAACTGATCAAGTATCTGTGGGATGATCCACAGAGGCCCCTCCCCTCCTCAAAGACCCCCCCACTAACTAACTAACTGTTATCAAGAGATCCTCTTCAGGCAGCCAAAGGGCTGAGAACGCATCTGTGGGCAATTACAAGTACAACCGCGAGGTTTCTCCTGTCTGCAATTGAGAGACTTCCTCCTAACCGCTGGTAAGACGAGTTTTAAACAAAGCCGACACTGTTCCCCCATCACTCGCTCTCATTGCACCGTTCATAAATGCCCTTTGTGTTTCACTGTAGCAACATGTAAGAGGAAATGATTTAAAACTCAGGATGTCGTCAACATTTCTGGTTATGAAGCTGCTACTTAAAGCCTCCAGACGTGTTAGACTAGTGTCAGTCGAACTGTTTTGAACCAGGAAAGAAAATGGATCGAGTTTGTCGACAGTATTTGTGAAATCTCAGCTTTAACGTTTCATCTGATGCCAGTGTCTCCGATGCAAATTATTTTTTTATTATTATTTCCTACAGTCTACATTTTTTGCATTCATTAAATATTGAACAGGATGAAGCTTCTGGGTTCATGAAGAACAATCTGGACGGCTCCACCAGGTGTGTGTGTGTGTGTGTCAGACGGTTTGTGAAATATCAGGTCGTTTGGCGAGCCAAGGTGACGCCTGCTGAAATCACACTGGCTCTTATGTAATGAGCGAGGCAATTGCACAACACGGTGACACTGAATTTAGCGTGCAGAGATTTTAACACGCAGCGTTGGCTGTCTGTGTGGGGATTTCTCAAGGGCAGAGGGCTGTCGCTGTGCGGGGGTGGGTGCTTGCATGACTCAGGAGACTTTTGTCATTCTTGTTGGCTGCATTACATTAAAGTTCATACACTTTTAGTAGTGTTGTAATATAAAAAAAATAAAGTGGTTGTCTTTAGCAGGTGACAAACATAAATAAATAGAAGTTAGATAAGAAATTAGAGATAGGTGCTCATCTCACAGCAGCCTAGGCCTATAGCAGCACGACTGATTACATTTAAAGCTTTCACCTTTAGATCCTTGGCTAGAAGTCATACTGTCTGCAACCAAGGTCCTGGCTGAAACCAGAAGTGTCACCGTTTACAGTCAGAGATCTGCGGCTGTGAAATTATCTGCCTGAGGAAATCAGGTCCGCTGACTCTAACACTTCAACAACACTGAGGAGAACTTCTGCCTTTGCAGAGCTGCAGTTTCTCAGACAGAAACTTGGGCAGCAGCACAAAAGACTCAAAGTAGAAATTCAGCGAAGGAAAGTTCCTCTGATAGTTGGCAAGAAGGACGTGTTTTAAAATCGCTACTTAAAATGTACTTTTATCTGAGAGCCTTTCTTATTTTTTTAATTATGTTCTTAACTGCATGACGTTGTGTTTTATTGTTTTCCTTTTAATTGTTATGCAGTTATCAACTTTGTTTTACGTGCCGTTTTTAAATTGCATTAGTTTTTTAACTTTTTTTATATTAATTCAGTCGAACTTCAGAGCATAGACTGTATAAAGATCAGTGTTGGGAACGTTACTTTAAAAAAGTAATTAGTTATAGTTACTCACTACTTGTTCCAAAAAGTAACTGAATTACTCTACAATAAAAGTAACTCGTTACCAGGGAAAGTAACTATTTGCGCTACTGTTAAAATCTATATATTTGCTATATGTCAAAGAATTTGGACTTTTCTGAGCAGTTTTCACAAGTCAGTAACCTTGATTTGAAAAGTGCTGCACAAATACAAAAAAAGCAAGAATACTTAAGCCTAACCTAATAATTTCAGAAGCGAGTTGAAGAGTTGTGAAGCAAATAAGCGTGTCCTCGTATCACAAGCGTATGTTAAAATATGATAGCATACACATTAGGTTTGCACAAATCACAACACAACTATATCTGAATCTTTACAGCACACGGTGAATACCACTGAGACTCCATGTGTAGTGCTTCAGGAGAGTCCCAACCCAGCTTCCAAAACACAGATGGACAGTGGATGTCTACTGCACAAATATGTTTACAGCATGCACATATTGCACGCAGTATCTATGTGTAACTGTGTCCAAATTTCAGTATAAACAGATGGGACAAGTCATGAACAGTTTTAAGATGCTCCTGCATTGTCCCCTGTTTGAATACTTGGTGTTACAACAATCAAAACGTTAGATTTAGTCTCAGATTTTAGGATATACGTATTGACGCAGTTTTAAATTGGAGGAAAATTGTGCTGGTGTGCTTACTGCTTTTTATGACTGAAGCGTGGTGTGGGTGTAGCTCAGCGGGGTTTGGATGCTACAGTTCCAGTATAATGTGACTCCTAAACACATAAACAGCAGCATGTGTTTCTGATAGGAAACCCCCAGCTTTAAATGAAAACCTCATCCATGCAAGAACAACAGTCAAAAGCACAACAGTTTAGGCATTCAATTTACAATAATGCAATAAGGGCCGCCGAAATGACGGTAAACGATTCCATATGGGGAACGTACGTTAGCGGTGCCGCATGTTCTTTCTGGAGAACTTTCAAATATTCCTTTTTGGCAAGACAGCCAAAACTTTTCTATTTATTATTATTTGTATTTGTTTTATTTATTTATTTCTTAAAGCAACAGTTACTATTGAAGACAAATGCAAAAACAGATCTCTTGGAAAAGAAGAGATCACTCAAGATCACTAGAAATCAGTGAAAGCAGAAATATACGCTGCTTTCCCCTTGATCATGCGCCTGGAAACATAATTGAGACACAGAATCATCCACTTTGACCGGGAATGTTGGAGTATTATTTATCAGAGTGAAGTAGTTTTTAGTTTGGGGTCTGCTTTCACGTCTCTGTAAGCTTAATATTAATGCTTGTTCTCTGTCCTTGTGGCAAACAAAGGTTGATTCAGAGCATTTAATCCAAACACGTCTTCTTTATCTTCTCTTAAACTACATCTCTAAATCTCTGAGGTATGTGTGGGCTCCTTATTATTCCGCTGTAGTCTTCCTCAGTAAAAAACAAGTCAGAGGGCACAGAATATTTCAGAAGAATGGATTCAAGTCGAACTCCAGAGCATAGACACCACAACGGCTCCTCTAACGTGAAGCCAAAGCAAGTAGAGCTCCCCCTGGTGGCTGTTTGCAGTATAGGTCACAAGCTCCACCCCCTCCATGTTAGTGGGCGGGACTTGGGCCAAACTAAAACACTAAAATACACGTCAAATATTTATTTATTTTTCTCTTCAAGGATGGATTCTGTCATTTCTGTCTGATAAGTTCGTTTTAGTTAGCTATAGAAGAGAAAAATAATAAACACAGCGTTTAATCCAACATTTCTTTATAACTCTTGAAGGTGGAGCAGAGCGTAGTATTAATTAAGCTCTATGTGGTACTGGTTACAAACTCTCACAAGATGGCGTCCCCCCTACCCTACCCTAGCCTAGCCTACCCTACCCTACCCTAGCATAGCCTAGCCTAGCCTAGCCTAGCCTAGCCTATCGTCTTGCATCCCATTCAATTCAATTCCATTCAATTCAGTTTTATTTATATAGCGTCAATAACAATACAAATCGTCTCAAGACGCTTTACAGAAACCCGGCCTGAAACCTATTTCAGGCCTACACCTATTTTTCTAATTACTAGTGTTTTGTTTTGTTTTGTTGAGCAAGCAATTTCCTTTGTGGATCAGTAAAATCTGTATCAGTCTACGTCTAAAAAACTTCAGTAGTTTCATGACAAATTTAGTTTATGACTAACTTCTGAAAAGGTTTGACAAGTAGGGCCCAAACGCAGGAAACAAAGAGGAGGCAGGAGTAGGAAAGTCACAAACTAGGGAACAAAAGGCACAGCAGGAAAGACAGGGTTTCCAAAAACACAAGTATAGAAACAGGTGAGAACCAAAACTAAGACAAGAAAGACAAGGAAATGAACAGTAGCATCAGAGATGACTTGATAAAGGTCAAAGGCAAGGTTAAATATATGTGTACTCACACACGAGGGCTGATGGAATAACAAGAAGCAGGTGAGAACAATGAGGGGAGGAGCATGCAGACAAAAGACACAAGGAAAGACAGGTGAAGGGAATCACAGACAGACAGGAAGTGAAACTTAAATCCAACAAAAAAACTGATTACCAAGTAAAAACAGGAAACACCAGAACTTTGATTTCTAAAAAGTGAGCTGGGCTCAGAGTAGCTTAGTCATTGAAGCAGTAGCATCTCCACTCAAAGTGATAAAAATCATTTCTAACTTTTCTGTGCTTTGTCTGGTGTCTGTCACACACACTAGACAATCGCTCAGTACTGCCGTGTACAAATCCTTTTTTTAGACATAGACTTAGATTTTACTGATCCACAAAGGAAATTGCTTGCTCCAAAAAAATAAAAAAAATAGGTGTCAAATAAATAAATAAATAATAAAGCAATAAATAAAAAATAAGATTTGCATATGTACAAGAAATAGAGACAAAGGTAAATGTATATGTAAATATCAACAACAATAATAATAAAATAAAATAAAGAAGTAACAAATCCAAAACAAAAAATTCAATAATAATGAAAAAATAAAATAATATAAATTAAATACATAAAATAAATTAGTATAACCAAAAATGTGACAAGATTTGTATATGTACAAATGTACAAGAAACAGTGTAACTAATTAAATAAATTAATAAATAATAATAATAATGACAAATTGAAAAAATAAAACATAAAAATAATAATAATAATAATAATAATAATAATAATAATGAAATGACAAATTGAAAATAAAATAAAACATAAAAAATTAAGTAATAATAATAATAATAATGAAATACAAAAAAATAATAATAATATAAGTAAAAAAAAAAGATTTGCAGGAAATTATTGCAACTTAAATAAGTTGCAGTAATATGGATGGAGGAACAGTGATATGAATAGGATTATCCTTATAAGTTAGTTATTGTTCCTTATAATATCATTATCTCTCTCAGTGTGTGTCTTTCTCCTCTCTTTGTTGACTTGACTTCAGTCTTACATGTAATGAAATAGAGGGTATAAGTGGTATAAAGTGACTGTACTATATAAAGTAGCAGAGTGGTTACTTTCCACCGATAGATACTGGTGTGTACACATGTCGCAACGCTCCACACTTAATGCCACACACCTGGCTTTCCTCGGCGAACCTCATGCCACTGACCTGCAAACAGGGGGATGACGATAGCCGCTGTGCGCCCCGGTCAATATTTGTGTTGGCACACGGTGCTCCAGAAGGACCCCTCAGGACCCACGGGTCTGACTATTTATCGATAAGCAAGGCCAAAACAAACATGGGTAAACAGCTGATGACGACAGCAGAGATGATACCGGCCTCTTCAATCAGTCATCCTTTTCATCGACCCGTAGCTGAGAGCACGTTTCTGCAGATCACTGGCACTGAGGTTTGCTTGGAACACAGAGAAAAGTAGATCTTTACACAACAGGTGGTTACTGCATGTCATACGCTCAGACGTCTGTGATGTCTCTAAATAAAAAATGTTAATCTGACATTATGACCATGATCTAATACTGTGCAGGGTGTCCTGTGGGGTCTGGCAACACAATGTTGTTAATGGGGGCCTTTGAGGGGAGGGGCCTCTGTGGATCATCCCACAGATACTTGATCAGTTTGGGATCTAGTGAATGTGGAGGCCAGGTCAACACCTTGTGCTGTTCTTCATGATTTTTTTTTTTAGTTGTTTCTAAAGCGTTTGTGTGTCTGTGTCACGCTGCATCCTAGTGATCAGGGAGTGTCATTGCTATGGGGTGGGGGTGCCTGGTCTGGTCTAGGTGGGTGCTACATGTCTAAGTAACATCCACACCAATGAATGAATGAATGCCAGGTCCAGAAGTTTCCCAGCAGAACACTGAACTGTCACAAGATGGTTTAAATGTTATTCACTTCTCCTGTAAGTGGTCATAATATTGTGGCTGATCGGTGTAAGTGGTGTGTGTGCTGTGTTGTGTGTAAGTGTATGTAAAGATTGTGTGTAAAGTGTATTGTAATCCTAATGGTTGCAAGTGGCATGATATCAGCATAATATAACGATGAATATTGTATAAATATAATAGAATCAGAAATAAAATAAAAATGAATCATGGTCAGTAAGGACCTTGGGACGTCCCAGAGTAATACAACAGGGTTAGGTCGCCCAGGGACACAGGATGATTATCTCTCAGGAGGGGGCCGACCCATCGCTGGATTATCAAATCCAAAAAAAGGGGGAGGAGCTTGTTCATGTCAGACGGACAGCGGCCCCACCAGCTGGGATCTCCACTCATATCATGGAAATATCAGAAGTAATTATCGCCGTTTGTCGTCTTTCTTACCTGTTGGATGTATTTTCTCTAAGACAACGTCTACACCAACCACATTTAGATCATCTTATTCAAACTCTGGATGTGTTTCCTCTTTGGTTTGATCAGTCTGAGCATAAATTACATCACAACCAGACACAATTATTTACTTAAGGGACAATTTGTCAGGAGGGGGCACCCAATCCAAACTGAATGCCACAGTTCATCAGTTCCTTGTGTCTAACCTGCAGCCTGGAGTAGAACCCATGTTCAGTTATTATTAGATACACCTGAATTAATTAAAGCTGCAAACTCTCATCACGCTCTGCTAACGTTATGCAGCGTGTCATTTCAAATTAACAGCCTCAGTCGTGTCGACACCTTCTCACGTATGTACAGCGTTTGTGATCTGTAACAGCAGCTGCCCTGTCTGTGTTGATCTCTCAGATATCATGGAAGCATGCATATGTGAATATTCCAGTAAACATCTTACGTAACACCGTGTCCACCCTGAGCATGAGGACCCGTTTACATGACAAGCTTTAAAGGAAAGCTGTCAGCAGAAGAGCGACTGCACCAGGTCCAAACACAGAGGACATACGTCCTGAAGCGCAACATGTTCATTAATTAATCTTTGTTTATTCAAGCCATAAAAAAGGTTTTCACTCAGGGCACCAACACATAACTCAGTTACTGAAACTGCATTAAGGAAGAATATGTGTAACTATGACACACACCAGTTAGTATTAATGCTTCCCTGTGATTTCATATACAAACACCGATCAGCCACAACATTAAAACCACTGACAGGAGAAGTGAATAACATTTAAACCATCTTGTGACAGTTCAATGTTCTGCTGGGAAACTTCTGGACCTGGCTTCATTCATTCATTCATGTGGATGTTACTTAGACATGTAGCACCCACCTAGACCAGACCAGGCACCCCCACCCCATAGCAATGACACTCCTTGATGGCAGCAGCCATCCCCAGCAGGATGCAGCCTCAAAAACACTTTAGGAAGAAGAACAGCACAAGGTGTTGACCTGGTCCCGTCCACACGGAGACACTTTTTGGTTTAAACGCAGATGTTCTGCATCGTTTTGTCCGATCGTCCACATGAATCCTCTAAACGCATTTCCCTAAAACGCTTAAAACTTTTCTGAAACCTGGTCCCAGGGTGAAAAAATTCCCAAACGCAGCTCTTGAGTTTTCGTGTGGATGGGGAAAATGCATATGTGCGTTTCGATGATGTCATGGCCACACCCCTGGAGCAGCCTTCCACTTCTTATATCCCGTGAGACGTCTCCTAACAACATCAACAACAATGGTGGACTACATGCTCGTGTTCCTGCTGGAGAAGATATTGAGCCTATTATGGTTACTAGGGCTAAATATCATTTCTCCTTGAGTTTGGTTTCTTCTAAAGCTGATTTGTAAACAACGCTCAAGCTTTATGTGCATGCTCCGCCTCTTCCTCTCTGTTTTTGGTGAATTTCTGAAACTGAAACAGCGCCACCTATAGGCCTGGAGTATGAAGTAGCGTTTTGAGTCGTGTTGAGACAGATCCGTGTGGACGCAGATATTCTTGAAACGATGGCAGGGAAAACGGAGGAGGAAAAGATCGTTTAGGTACGGGTGGACGGGGCCTCCAAATTCACTAGATCCCAAACTGATCAAGTATCTGTGGGATGATCCATAGAGGCCCCTCCCCTCAAAGCCCCCTCCATTAACAACATCCTGTTTAGATAGATAGATAGATAGATAGATAGATAGATAGATAGATAGATAGATAGATAGATAGATAGATAGATAGATAGATAGATAGATAGATAGGTTTTATCTGTCACATGCACAGTTATACATAGTACAATGCACAGTGAAATGTATTTTTGTACCTGCCAACCAGTAGTCCTGTGGTTCCAGACACCACAGGACACCCTCAGAAGACCCATGTCCATTTTCTGATGAGTCACAACTGTTTTGGAGACTTGCACAATATTAAGAAGGTGGTCATAATGTTATGCCTGATCAGAATGAATGATTGTGCCTTGGTGGTATATGTGCATAATGTAACATAATGGAATAAGGGACACTCAGGGTGATGTGGATGTTATAGATCCATATTAAATTACTTTTCCAGAAAGGCGTCTGCAGTGAGTACGTTTGTTTGAGAGAAGCACCGTGTACTTTTCAGTAAAGGCCACGTGTGTGTGTGTGTAGATTCTTTTCCTTATAGCTCCCCTTAGCTCCCCCAGGCATATTCCTAGAACTAGGTTCGTTTTAAGCACATGCCTCTTAGAGCCAAGTTGCTGGGTTGCTCGCTCCATTTCTCTCTCTCTCTCTCTAACACACAAACACATACCAGGGCAGGAAATGTTCCCCCACTCTGTTTCTTACATAAGTCTTGCTGTGTGTTGCGGCACATCATTAACAAATACGATGCCAAGCCACTGCAGACCAATTTAAAGATTAGTGGAGTAGAGCACGATAAAAATACTACTAGTACAACTTCTGCTGTGTAACAACAAGTCATAATAACAGTTATATTGATTTAATTATACGTTTAATCATAACTGTGTTTGAGTACAGTGACCTTAGATCCAGTCTGATCACAGATGAAGAAGTGTCAGTGGGGTGGGTGGGAGCACTGGGATCTCATTACCGCTTGTGTCTGTGGACCAAGATATCATAGTACGATTACTTGCTGATCACACCGGCTATCAGATTCACCGTGCCTACGTGGCATTAGAGACAAATGGAAAAATCATCTACTGCTCTGGCAACGATTGTCCCTCATTTAACAGACGGAGCGACATAGAAGGGACCTGCTGCTGGTCCAAACAATAACGCAATTAGTTTTTAACAACAGTGTTAAACAACTAATTTCTGTAAAAGATAACGCCACGTTTTTCACGTTAATGCATCTTCATCCATATTTATCCTTTCTTTGCTTCTATTTCAATTTTAATTGTAGATTTGTACATATGTAAATCTTGTATATTTTTGCTTATAGTATTGTATTTTTATTTTATTTTAATTTTAATTTATTTTATTTCAATTTTATTTATTTATTATTTTAATTAATTAAAAAGTAATTTACTTTTTATTGTTTTATTTGTATTTTATTTTAATTTAATGAATTTACTTTTTATTGTTTTATTTGTATTTTATTTTAATTTAATTTACTTTTTATTGTTTTTTATTTTTTATAATTATTTTATTAATCTTTGTTTTTTAATCTAATTAATATATATTTTTTATTAATTGTGATAATTTTTTGTTTTTTATTTTTTTTATAAGTGTTTCATTATTTTATTAATTTTTATTTTTTAATCTAATTAAAATATGTATTTTTTATTCATTGTGATTATTTTTTTATTTTTTATTTTTTATTACATTTATTTAACTGACATACAACTGCTTTTCTTTTTTCAAGAGTTTTTTTAGATAGATAGTGGTAGAAACACCAGTAACACCAGTAACACCAGTAACACCGGTATCATCGTAAAGATTACAGTACGTTCATTGTTTCAAGCAAAAATGAGCCAGCTCTAGTTACCTGTACATGCCCATTCATAGAGAAAAAGCCAAGCTCTAGGTGGTGAGCTCATGGACAAGATGCTGAGATTATCAAAATCCTGACTTGTTGCTTCTTTTACTGGGCCACCATTGACTGTATACATAAACTCTTGCCATACAAACAAGGCACCAGTTGTTTTCAGACGTGCAGCACACAATTGTTCTGGCTAGACTTGTGTTTTTAGGTTTGTACAAAACCTTTAGCAAATTACCAAAGTATAATTAAAACATCAACAGGTAGCCCGGTGCTTTAAGATTATAATACTGCGATTATTCAGTTTTATTAGGGGAACGAATTTATCATGAGGGCCCATATGTGTCTGCTGTGCTCTATCTGTGGAAAATGGCTCACTCCAGAACTGTACCTCTATTTTTGAGTGTGAAAACTGGCCGCCGGTTTCCCAGGCCCAGTGGAGCAGGACATTTGGCACGGGGCTTGTTGTGGCAGGGTCGGCGTTTGAAGGATGAACAGTGACACAGTGAGTGGGAGCAGGCAGGATTCGGACAATGGGCCTTTATTCCCGGTACAGTTTTCTCTCTCTCTCTCTCTCTCTGTCTCTGACTGCCTGAGGTAGTAGTGTATTCTACTTGTACAAAGCCAGAGCTTTGTCCTATCAGCATGACAGAAAAGATCTTAATGAGGTCTCACGGGAGGTGTAGTGTTTTTATTAATGCCGTTACATGTCAGGCTGCAAAGATCTAGTATGTCAGCCGAGGTCGGTGTTCTGAAATGATTTCACTTTGTTCCTCTGATGTTTGACTGGCAGAAGGATTTGATGAAAACAGTAAGCGAGACATGTGAATGCATTGGACTAGAGATGGCCAAAAGATAGATCTAAATGTTTTAGTATGTTTAGTATGGTTCGCTTTAACAAGTTATGAGTAATGATGCACTCAGTGAAGGACTATCTACCCCATCTTTACCCCTAAACCTAGCCATCTTGTGTGTTATTTTACAATGAAAAATGAAAGACATACACCAATCAGCCATAACATTAGGCCTCCTTTGTGCCTCCAAAACAAGTTGTGACTCATCAGAGAATGGACATGGGCCTTCTGAGGGTGTCCTGTGGTGTCTGGTAACATGAATGTTGTGAGTGGGGGGGCCTCTGTGGATCATCCCACAGATACAGTTTGGGATCTAGTGAATTTGGAGGCCAGGTCAACACCTTGAGATGTTCTTCGTGATTTTTTCGTTCCTAAAGCGTTTTTGTGGCTGCATCCTGCTGGGGATGTCTGCTACCATCAAGGAGTGTCATTGCTATGGGGTGGGGGTGCCTGGTCTGGTCTAGGTGGGTGCTCCATGTCTAAGTAACATCTACACCAATGAATGAATGAATGCCAGGTCCAGAAGTTTCCCATCAGAACACTGAATTGTCTCAAGATGATCAATATTATTGACTTCTCCTGTCAGTGGTTTTAATGTTATGGCTGATCGGTGTGGCACATACTGATATTGCAGACTCAGTAAACTAATCTGTGGCCTCCTGTTAGCACTCTTTTCTTTCACATGGCTACAAAGGCCCTTTCACCCCTGCTGCTCCCCTGAACATCCCACACCCCATCATGCTTGGTTGGGTCAAAACAGAGCCTCAAATGGAAACCAGACGCTGACACACATGCACACTCATGGCAATCTGGGCCATGTTTACAATGGTTGCCACATGTCTGATGGAGCACTGAGAAAAAGTTCCTTATTAATGCAAATACAGAGCTCCCCTTCCATACTTACAGATGCACGTGTGCACGTTCAAACATCAGTGGAACCAAATCTGTTGAGCCTCATACAATGCTTACTGGAAGTTTGTGCTTGCACACACACACACACTGATCAAAACGGCGCACAAAGGAAAAGGAAGGAAGAGAAGTAGGGCATGAAATCTCCCTGTATGAAAAATGAGTTTATTAATATTTCAAAATAAAAGCAGGTCAGTGTGCAGTAACTGCTGATGGGAAGCAACGTATTAATGAACATCATACATCTTTCTGAATGCTCCCATGTAACTCATCTTTGGTGACCTGTATTTACTTGAAGTGCTTATGTGAATGTGTTTGACAGCAGTTAACAGGTGTAATGTCAAATATTAATTAACAGTGTTACATAAATGAGTGTGTTTGGAGTCATGGGGTTTGCAGCACAGACAGTAGTTTAGATTTAGTAGCATCTAAGATTAACGAAGTGCCTTCATCCAAATACACGGATTTGTCAATGATGTCCCAGTAACTCAGAATAACATAAAGAGTTTGTTCTCCATGCGCCAACAATGTAACTTGAGAACAACAACCGATTAAAAGAAAAGACAAAATGCAAACACAGTCAGTCTAATGGGTCTTTAAAAAACAATCACACACCAGTGATAGACAGGGAGCTACAGAACAAATCAGCCACAACATTAGAACCACTGACAGGAGAAGTGAATATCAAATCAATGTTCTGCTGGGAAAAACACTTCTGGACCTGCCATTCATTCATTCATTGGTGTAGATGTTACTTAGACATGTAGCACCCACCTAGACCAGACCAGGCACCCCCACCCCATAGCAATGACACTCCTTGATGGCAGCAGCCATCCCCAGCAGGCTGGCACCCAAAAACGCTTTAGGAACGAAAAAAATCACAAAGAACATCTCAAGGTGTTGACCTGGCCTCCAAATTCACTAGATCCCAAACTGATCAAGCATCTGTGGGAGGATTCACAGAGGCCCCTCCTCTCAAATGCCCCCCACTAACAACATCATGTTGCCAGACACCACAGGACACCCTCAGGAGCCCCGTGTCCATTCTCTGCTTAGTCATAACTGTTCTTCAGGCACAGGGGAGACCTACACAATATTAGGAAGGTGGTCATAATATTATGTCTGCTTGTCGTAGGTCTTGGTTTAAATTTAGTAAGAGGGTCCGGTAGCCAACTTTCAGTGTTTGCTTTTGTGAAATCAAGACGGGATGTGCTCATTGCTTCATGTACGTCCTTGTGCTTCGGCTTGGGTTGTTTATTATGATGTGTGATCGCGGCAGGGAACTAGATTTCTCAAGGCGCTGCTTGTGGTCACGCTCAGTTTGAATTGGCAATCTACAACCCAACCATGTTCCAAACTGGAGCCCACATAGGAAATAGCTGTTTTCCTGGAAACCTAGGCCGTTGAGCTGATTATGTAATACGATTATACGTAGCGTGTATATATATATGCGTTGAACTTCAGCTACGATGGAAGTCATTTTAATAAAACCAGATGAAATTAAAATCAAAGTTATGTTTGAACCTTTGCACCATTTTGTGGTTCATCCTGCAGATGAGTCATTTGCAGTCAACATCTTCCATGTCAGCCTAATTTTAATATTCCCTCTGAATCCAAACAGATGTCCCATGAAAGCGAGACTTGACATGGGCCAAAGGTTGGGCAAATATTCCAGATTCCCGTGAAGGTATACTGGTTGTTACTTCTATAATACGGCAGGTGGCAGTTGGGAAGGGAGGTTACTTCTCCTTCATCCTTCATTTTAAACGTCCGTCTCTGTGACTGGGTAAATGCAGTGACGAGTTGTTTATGGCCGGAGACAGGATTCCAGAGAGAGAGAGAGAGCAAAGGGATTGAAAGAACCACAGTATGTGTTAGTCATGTGTGCTTTTGTGTTCGCGATGTACTGTATGTACCAGTATGCAAGACCTATGCCAGTGTTTTGTATGCCTATACCCTTATGTTGGTGTATATGTGTCACAGCTGCTGCTAAGGCAGTGGGAGGCATCTGAACCTGGACAAGGTGAGATTCCTGTCCACTGGTGTGATGTTGGACAGATGATCCTTCCGGGAGTCTTACCCGAAAGTGTTCACAGCCCGACCAACTACTTGGTTCTTGGGACCGGCTTTACCAAATTAAACGAGGGCCGCACTTAGATACTCATATTGGTCATCCAGTTCCTTCTCAAGATGTCTTTTCTGATTACCAATTACCACCATTTGGTACACTGATGGATTAAATTGGGATTATTTTTCTCCAGGTTGTTGCCATCCTCCTTTCTCCATGGTGCCCCCTCCTCTGGGTTGACATGGGGAAAGGGGGGTGGAGGGGGCTCTTTCATTTCCAACCCCAGTTAATTCCACTGTCCCTCACAACCGGCTCAAAATAGCTCTAGTCTGGACTGGACAACACAAAGAGGTTTTCTTTGGAGCCTCTGTCCCATAAAAGAATAATTGTGTCCCCAAAACTCACTGTGGTACGCCGGAGTTCAGAAAAGGCAGCCGTTACGTACGTGCACCAGCTAAAGATGAACTGCCGTTGCCTTTCCCGGTTGCGTATGACAAGACAAACATGAGCAGCCTGCACAGCCTCCACCTGGCATGTCGTAGTCATTTCAGTGTGTGAACAGACAATCTGCTGCTATTATGTGGAGATTTACAGAAAAGGTCTTTGGGCATCGAGAGTATACGGTTGCTTTGAAATCGTCTCGCTGCAATGAATACTGATCAGCCCAAGTGACTTCCAAATCATGGCAGTGTACAGCAACGCCTTGCTGCCTTACAAATGACCTTCTATCTAAATGGTAATGTCCACTCACAACTCCTATATGAGCATCTATAGGATGACGTGACATTAGGCTCATTTTTTATTGTTTTGTTTTGTGAGTTTCTCCCTTTGATGATGTGTTGACATGCTGGAGTGTTTCTGCTTTTGTCTGCCATGGCCCAGTGTAAACCTGCACCTATACGGTATGCAACATCATGTGCTCGTGTGAATGACTTGTCCACTCTCTGGAGCAGTGTGTGAGTAGTGAGTGTTTTGGTAGTAGTTCACATACACACACTACAAGCAGCAATGTGAGTTGAAAAAATATTCACAGATAGACTGTAAATAAAGATGGACGAACAGCCAAAGCAAATAGAGCTCCCCCTGGTGGCCGGCTGCAGTATAGGCCATAAGCTCCGCCTTCTCCATGTTAGTGGATGGGCCTTGGGCCAAACTAAAACACTAAAATACATGTCAAATATTTATTTATTTTTTCCATTTTATAGTTGATGGAGGAAGTGTGGGTGGGTCAACAATAACGTGGCGCTACTCTCAGACCGCACTGCGCTGATTCTGGTTCCAAATTCGCAAGATGGCGCCGGCCGTATCCCCGGGAAAATGCTGTTAGTTTAGCCAGTGCAAGATAGTGGGGACGTGTCATCCATATTTATATACAGTCTATGCAGATAACCGAAAGTATTTATAATGCATGGCTGGTCAAAGTCAAGAAGAATCCAAATCAAGAAAACAAATCTTAGACATGTAAAATTACAGCTACATTTTAAATTATAGGGAATTAAAAGGTGTTAACTTTCATGGGCCGAGGAACCATATTTGGTAACTTCCGCACACATTTTAAATTGCATCCCAGAGCTGTCAGTGAGGTTTAGAAGCATGCGGTTTTCATCATCCAGGTCCACCTCTGCATGAACGCTGAACGTAACTAGGTAGCACGAAGAAGAAGAAGATGTGATGTTCACAAGTGCCTGAATCAACACTTATGTTCTAATGCTCTAAAATACATTTGTTTACATTTGTTTACAGCTTAAGGGCAATGAATTATCTTGATTAACCTTCATCTACATGAAAATGTACATTTTTGAAACAGTAAGCAAAAGTCTGCCAGAGGTGGACAGAGTACACACCTTCACTACTTGAGTAAAAGTACAGATACTCTTTGTCAAATATTACTCCAATACAAGTAAAAGTAGCTTAGTCAAAAATTGACTTAAGTAAAGTACTAAAGTATTATTGCTTAAAAAAATACATATGTATTTAAAAAGCATTTCAGGAAATATAGGAAAGTAGATTTAGATTATATTATCCACAGCCTCACTCTTTCTCTTGCAGATAGCTTCTCTCTCTCTCTCTTTTTATACAATTGTGTTTAAAATGTTCATCAGCAATTTAACACGTGCTTTTTCATGTTGGAAGACGGGTTCTTGTAGGCCGTGATATAAATTTGTTCAGTAAGCACAACAAACTAAATTTAAACTGAAACGAATCAGTTTTTGTGGCAAAAATCTCAAACATGGGTTTGGGATAAGGCCACGGGTGCTCGGTGGGAGTTTCTCCAGTTTCTTCCTGCATTGTATGGATTGTATGGCATGATGTAGGGATTCAGCGAATCAGCAGAAACAGTTTTGCAGAAATTTGAAAAAAATATAAAATAAAATAAAAATAAAAAAATCAGCTGATGTAAGCTCATAAGGAGCGAGTAACGAGAGCATCAACAGAAATGTAGTGGAGTAAAAAGTACAATATTTGTCCTTCAAATGTAGTAAAAGTAAAAGTATCCCCCCAAAATAATACTCAAGTAAAGTACAGATACTGAAAAACTGTACTCAAGCAAATTTACTTCGTTACTGTCCACCAGTGAAGTCTGCAACACGCAAGGGTTGAAATTTAGAACGTCCACGTGTTTCAGTGAAGGGTTAACAACCGTCTATTCTCCAGCAATAACCTTGCTTTTGATCTAATATGCTCTTGTTGCTGTGTTAAAGTTAACTAATCAGTGAGCCAGTGAACAGCTTCGCTTTGAAGATCTGTGAATGTCAAGATAGCTCGTTTGACAAATGGACGACCCCTGTTCAAAAATATTTATGCATCTTTATTACTTTGCCCAGATGCCTAGTGTAGATGACAAAGTGCAGCCAGTGACACTGGTGAGTCTATAAGATGTTGTCGAGCTCCCAGTCACCCGACCGACACACAACGAAGGCACGCACACGCAAATTTTTACCATATGTCTCTTCATATCCTGGGTGACGTTTACAGCCCATTGCCTTGAGATATATTAGCAACCAAAATAGAGGTTGCCAGATGAATGCTGATCACGCTGAAATGTGTGTGACTTGTCATTGTCACTCTCACCCATATTAAACACAAGGACATTCGGAGAGCAAAAACAACCACAACATGTGACTTTAGGAAATCCAGAGCGCTGATGTATGACAGGCGGCGGGGGGGGGGGGGGGGGGGGGGGGGGGGGGGGAGGGGGTGAGGCCATTTATTTGCCAGTCTCTTGCCAGGCGTGTGTTCGTGTGTATATGTATATCAGAGAGAGCTCACGGGTGTGAAATGCGTATAGAAAAGTGCGTAATCCTGTGTTTTCCTTCCAGGAAGACAAGAATTATTAAAACACTCACTCCTGTGCTGCATGTTTGAACATGTGGGGCACAGTGCTGCTGGGAAAGAGGGACCCCCCCGGCTTTAAAACTGAGCTTGTGATAATGGGGCGTTAGTTATGTAACAGAAAGCTGTGTGTGTGTGTGTGCAGTTGGAGGTGGGGATTGGATTTAATGGAGGGGGGGGGGGCTTCAGGGGAACAACCAGAGGCTTCTTTTCAGCAGAACGTGAAGGAATGCCCATAAATCCAGAGACATTAGATTTGACTCCACTGTAACATGGCCCCTCACACTCTAGTATGTTATTACCATGTTCACACCTAAAGGTTTTAATTACTTCACCATATTGTTTTACAAAGAGCAACACAAAGGCGCAACTAGGCAAAGCCTTAAATCTGCAGCTTGGAAAAATGATCGCAACTTCAGATGGAGGCGACGGATTGTTTCTCTTTTTTGCTTTGAGAGTTTGCGTCGAATCAAGAAGCAGATTTTCCATAAATTTCCTTAAAGAAGAAGAGCTACAGTATGTTATTAACCCTTTGTCTGCAGCTGTTTGCCTTAAACAATGTTCTGCTGTAGAAATGTTAAGAAAAATGTCAAATTCAAACGATTCAAACGTCCAAACGCCCAAGAAGGAAGCTCATCAGCAGGGCTAAGAAATGCTGGTGAAATACGAGTTCTCCGGGACAAGTTTCCAACCAAAGTTGGACACCTTATCTGTCCGTCCATACCCCACAAAGACATTTGCATTAAAAGAAAAAAGCCCAAACGTCTGCACGAATCAGCCTGTCCACGTCCACGTCAATTCTGTCTTTAAACTCCAAGCCACAGCTCCTCTGTAGATTTAGGTCAAGGGTGGGCAACGCTGTCTGTGGTCAGAGTGTTGAGAAGGTAAGTAAATAAGTTATTTTTAAAGAGATGAAACCACCAAAACCCAACTAACAAGTCTCCTCCAAAAATAAACCAAAAGAAAAAATGGAACAACCAACTGATTTTGCGTGTACTGACCATTAAAGCCAGTGCTGTTCACGCTAAAAGCTTCTGTTCTGAGTAACACACCAAAGATTTTACCAACTCACCTAATGATTTAAATTTAGTAAGGACATGGCTTTTTTTGCCACCACCATCAGCTGGCACACACGTCGTAGGATGCTAATTATAGCGTCTCCTGCCGCTCTCTGATATTCAGATCAGGGTCCTATGGAGGTCAGAACATCTGTTGCAAGACCCCTTCGTTTTCTCAGAGCTGAAAATAGTTCTTTATGAATAGGCCGAACGTTTGGACTCGTGTTTCTGCTGCAGAATAAATCTGGGACCAATCAGACGCCTCCTCCTTGATGGAGCTGAGTGATGGATGAGAATCTAAACCAAAAATATGTGTTTTAAAAACAGAGAGGGGGGTCTTGGGGTATCACGTTGTGCATGTATTAGCAAACATAAGCTGGGACCGACCATATATAAAGCTTTACATTTTATAAAAACAAACGGTTGCCCAGTCAACCAAAGCCCCAACTAAAATAACAAACTCGTTTTTTAAAAGGCGCACTTTGAACAGACAGTAAATCATTTCTAAAGATGAGGATTTCACAGCGTGCTGTTATTCATTATCCTCACAGATCTGACATCAGACGAACCGTGTTGCAAGGTTTCCACCGGGGAGTACTTGCTGCTCCGCTTTATGGTCTACGCACGTAACCTGTTGAACAGATCCTGCAGCTGAACCCAGGACGGTTGGTTCACGATGAGATCGGGTTTAGAGGAGACGGTGTTCTCCAGGATCCAGACAGAGCAGGAGAAGTGGACACTGTATGGGAGCGTGTGCATACCTGTAATGTGATGAAAACGGATGAAGGCATAGAGCTCCCTAATGCTAACCAGATGTGTCCAGCTGCAGGCTTAGTGCAGCTACCTAAAGTACAGTGGAGCTAGACTGTGTCACAATGAAGAATAACTTGTTTTCATATGTGTGCAATATAATAATAATAATAATACATTTTATTTATTGGCGCCTTTCACGACACAATTCAAATACACAAAATTACAGTAAGAGAAAGATAAAAAATGAGTCGCACCCTCACATATATGTTTCCACGATCCCGTCCACTGTGTCTCGTATTCTGCTCTGTACAGTACGCTGTATGTCATTACATAGAACAAACCAACCACAACCTCCCACAGTCCTCTCAGTTTACACATGGCTGCAGAGAAAAACCTGGCGTCATTTCAGAAAGAAAGTCAAAAAGAACACATCTGACATCTTCCAGTAAGGGCGTCATTAAGCTAAGCCAAGAATGAGCGGATCTGATCCAAAAAAAATCATTATGTAATATCTCTTTGGTACATATGCACACAAGAAAACACACTCTCAAAAAAAAAAAGTACCTTTCTTTTACAGTGGAAACATGTTCCAGACATCTGGGAGCAAACTGAACAATGGGTGACATACAGAAGACAGAAAACCAGCGCTGATTGTTTCACCATGTGATGAAGGTTTTACGTCGCTTTTAAAAGGGTTTGTCTTGTCGTGTTTGTGTTTGCTCTGGATGCAACGCGTGCTGAGGCAAATAAATAAAACGCAGCTACGGCGGCATTAAAAACACAGAACGCAGAATAACCCTTTAATACAGGGGTGTCAAACTCATTTTAGTTCTGGGGCCACAAGCATGAGCAGTTTGATCTGAAGCGGTCAACACATAACTCCTCATTTATTCCATTTGTTTTAGTACAATTTAGTTTAGTTTAGTCCTAATTAAAGTGCAGTTGTCAAAAATACGTCCTGCGGGCCAAAAGCGGCCTGCCAGAGGGTCTAATCTGGCCAGCAGCATGAATTTGAAAATTATAAAGAGGTGGTTAGCACTGATGCCTCACAGCAAGAAGGTTCTGGGTTCTAATCCATCATGGCCGACTGGTTCCTCTCTGTGTGGAGTTTGCATGTTCTCCCTTTGTCTGCATGGGTTCTCTCCAGGTTCTCCAGCTTCCTCCCACCGTCCAAAGACATGCTGGTTAGGTTTATTGGTGATTCTGAATTCTCTCTTAGCCTCCATAGCCTAATCTTTAAAATCCTCTACTAAACCAAGTGTTAGTGTCTGGTTTGCAGGACTGTCAGATTCTCTTGCACTGGAAAAACTCACATTTACGTCAAAGGGTAAATATCAAAGATCTTTTCTTTGGCCACGTCCTCACGGAAAAATTCCCAAACACAGCTCTTGAGTTTTTGTGTGGACGGGGAAAACGGGTAAATACATTTCATTGATGTCATGGCCACACCCCTGTAGCAGTCTTCCACCTCTTATATCCCGCGAGACGTCTCCTAACAACATCAACAACAATGGTGGACTACATGCTCGTGTTCCTGCTGGAGAAGATATTGAGCCTATTATGGTTACTAGGGCTAAATATCATTTCTCCTTGAGTTTGGTTTCTTCTAAAGCCGATTTGTAAACAGAGCTCAAGCTTTATGCGCATGCTCCACCTCTTCCTCTCTGTTTTTGGTGAATTTCTGAAACTGAAACAGCGCCACCTATAGGCCTGGAGTATGAAGTAGCATTTTGAGTCGTGCTGAAACGGATCCGTGTGGACGCAGATATTCTTGAAACGATGCCAGGGAAAACGGAGGAGGAAAGGATTGTTTTCGTACGTGTGGACGGGGCCTCCAAATTCAAAAAAAAAAGCTATTACATGAGATATTGGTTTAAGGTGTTGATGGAAACTCAACATCCTATTAGGGACCAAAAGCAAATCTGAAAATGCACTAAAGGAAGAAATGGTTTAATGTTTCGGGTTAAGCACGTAGCTACGCTGAGGGATCTTTGATGCAACATGTATTCAATGAGAAGTCTTCATGAAGATAAAAAAAACACAAACAAAAGACAAACGTGTCCGTGTCCCAATTTTCGTTGGAGGATGACACCGACAGCAACACCCTCCGAGGAAGAACAATACGAGATCCTGTTCTGCCTGGAACTACGAGCGCTGTATTCTCCCACGACACACCCTTACATAGATTCCCTAACAAAAGCAGCGCGAGGGTGTTTGTTGTCATTGGCGTTCGCTCCAAACGCCGCAGTCCTCGCTCCTGCAGGGAGGCATATCAGATGCGGATGGAAAATAAAAATTCATGAAATGGAAGTATCATCTGCGGGGTAATCGGGGCGTATCAGGTGCAGGATAAACAGGAGGGTGAGAATGTGCTCTTTTATTCTGACACGGAAACGTCAGAGCGAGCTGTTGCCGTGTGCTCGAGGATTTAATGTGGCTGCAGGCGTGCAAGAGATGTAAGAATGAAAATACAGAATGTAAATATGTTGAATGGCTTCCAGTGAAAAGGAGCAGCTGTAACTCAGCATCTCATCCATCAATCACATGATTAACGGGTTGATCCCCGGCTCCTTATATCAACAAATGTCCCTGGGCATGGATTGCTCCTGATGGCACAAACATCTATACACAGTGATAGGTTGGTCATGTTCCACTTTAGTTTGGACGTGTCACAAAGGGGTAGTGGGGGTTTGGAGTACGGACCCAAACCCAGGACTCAAGGAGGTAAGAGTAGGCGAAAAAAGGGTTTTTAATTAACAAAAAACAAAACTTAAACAACTATAAAGCGCTGCTAAGGCTGCAGGATTTCCAAGAATCCAAAACACTATCTAAACTATGATGTGACATGAAAATACGATGGCATGGAACATGAACAACGACACGAAACGTGGGAAAACAAGCAGCACGATGGGACGAAGAGGAAGGCAGAGCTATATATACACACACACAAGGAGACACAGGTGAAGCAAATCAAGAAACGAGACAAGGTGAAACCAATGATCTAATCAAAAGGAAACAGACAAGGAGTAACACAAACAGGAAGTTCAATAGTTAACAAAATAAAACAGGAAGTAGAAAAAAACAAGAATGTAAGACATGACTAAACCACGACAGGACAGGTACATCTAGGTTGGTCTGGGTTTCTGTGAGGGGAGGGGAGGGGAGGGGCCTCTCTGGATCATCCCACAGATACTTGATCAGTTTGGGATCTAGTGAATGTGGAGGCCAGGTCAACACCTTGTGCTGTTCTTCTTCCTAAAGTGTTTTTGTGGCTGCATCCTGCTGGGGATGTCTGCTGCCATCAAGGAGTGTCATTGCTATGGGGTGGGGGTGCCTGGTCTGGTCTAGGTGGGTGCTACATGTCTAAGTAACATCCACACCAATGAATGGAGCCAGGTCCAGAAGTTTCCCAGTAGAACATTCTCTGATGAGTCACCACAAGGGAGGCCTACACAATATTAGGAAGGTGGTCATAATGTTATGCCTGATCAGTTTATCACCCAGACCAGACATCAAAGCCTAAATTCATCCATAATGAAAAATGAATCCATATTTTAGAGGCACCTTCATTATGGAAAAGTCTATTTTTGCAAAAAGCTGAAGAGCGGTTTGATCTCCAGTTGTTGCTGCTCACCATGAACTCTTTGTTTTTCCATAACAGTCTGTCTGCTTTCTCTTTTTAGTGTAATTCAACACTTTTTTTTTTTAGAAGATTGTGAAATGGCTTCATCTGAAAGTCTGTGTTAAAGTAGCTATGCGTTTGGATGTACCGTATAATCCTCTTCTTCCTCCTTTGAGAAGTTTAGCTCTGCCCATAAATCTCCTCTGTCCAAACACACTGCCCGGATCCTGGTAATACATCCTCCTTCACGCTGGATCTGTGATAAATAAATAATAAAAAAAAATGCTGAAGAAAGCACTTTCATAAATACATTGAAGACTGTACGCCTCCAGAAGCTGCTGCAAAAACAAGTTTGTGTTATACGACTGCACGTTCTCTGGGTGCTAAAGTTTTTAGTCGCCGGTTGTTTTGTTTCATTTTAGACAGTCGGCGTTCGCTTTGATTTGTGGAAGACACACAAACGTTTAGAACGTCATTTTTGACAATAGAGTTTAAGTGATTCACGACAATGGATAATTGTGCTCGTGTCCTCAAAAGCTATTTGGGAAACATTCTTGAAGTGGCTGTCAGCCCTCAACGACACCCAGACCGTTCTATGTCAGACCTTTGGCTGCAGAAACATCACACTAAAGAATGATTCACGTTCTGCTTCCTGTTTTTCACTTGTACCTTTTCTTTTGTCATCAAACGCATCAATCAGGCATAAGATTATGACCACTGACAGGAAGCCAAACAGTCCCCAACAAACGCACAAATTCTTCTTCTTCTTCTTCTTCTTCTTATCTTGAACGACATATTTCCGAGTCACAGGCTCTAGTCGCTCATAAGGAGGAAACATTCTTAGCCACTGTTGGTTTTAATCTTCTATGGGAATTTCATGACAGGAAGAATACTGAACAATAACATCTGGATCCTCGTCCTTAAGCACTTCAAAAATGCTTTCAAACCCGCTTATCTGTCCAACTAATGCATCTGCTAGATCCACTTAGATTTAAAAAAAAAAGTCACATGCAACAGATCAGGCATAACATTATGACCACCTTCCTAATATTGTGTAGGAAGGTGCCACAGATACTTGATCGGTTTGGGATCTAGTGAATTTTGATGTTTTGTTTAGTTGTTCCTAAAGTGTTTTGCTGCTTTCATTGTCATTTCTATGGGGTGGGGGTGCCTGGTCTGGTCTAGGTGGGTGCTACATGTCTAAGTAACATCCACACCAATCAATACCAGGTCCAAAAGTTTCCCAGCAGAACACTGAACTGTCACAAGATGGTTTAAATGTTATTCACTTCTCCTGTCCGGTCATAATGTTGTGGCTGATCGGTGAACATGTCCCAGTTTGGACCGTCCTCATGCTCCAACTACAGATCGACAGATTCTGCATTTAAGAGAGAAAATACCTGCGTATCCATGGTGGATGTGATGGTTACCAAAATACTGTAGTCATGGTAAACATTCACAGCGGCGCAGGACAAAAACAAGGGCACGGAGAGTTGTGGGAATAACAAGGTTATATAACACTGTGAAAAGAAATGCAGGCTGAGGGAGGGAGGGAAGGAGGGAAGGAGGGAGGGAAGGAGGGAGGGAGGGGTTCTGGTCCCGACGCTGAGGCACAGTTTTAACACTTAGCAGAGAGTGAGGACGGGTTGTTAAAATCAAAGTCGGGGTCAGAGGTGAAGGGCTGCTGCTCTGAGGCCGCGGCGTATAAATAGTCTCCCTGGTCATCAACGTGACCGCTCAGGCCTGGCAGCGATATAGACTGAGGCAAGCAGCGGGCAAATGTATCCCAGAGGGTATTAAACACCTTCACGTCATACAAGCATTGTTAAATGCCTCTGCATAAATTTAATCCACCCACAAATGTTTTAATTTGCGCTCATTCAAGAAGAACCAGGTCCACATGTAATCACTGCACAACACAGACAGTTAGCTTTCTGCCCAAAAGTAGATGATGCTAGCTAAACAGAGAGTTTTGCAGCTAGCTCTAGCAAAGTGATAACTCTGTACAGATTTGAGACACGCGTTTAAATATCTGACATGTCAATAACAAACGCTTCTGCCTTGCATTTCTTTCTTGAGTGTTTTTTAAGTGAGCTGCATGACGTAATCCGTCTTGTTAAAACTATCTTTCCGAGTACGGTAGAGCGGTACTTCTTCTGCGCTGGTGTTATGTCACCTTCTATCCTAAAGCGTGCACACGGCTTTGTTTTGCAGACTGTACCACTCCTCCGCGTTCACCGCTTCACCCGCGACGTGCAAAGTTCACCCAGCTGTGCGCTCGTGGCTCGAGCATCTGCGTTTGTTTCCCTAACGTTTTCTCAGTTCCCAGTGTGAAGAAGCAATAACTAAAAATCAATCTCAAGAGCGACTGCAAGTCAAGGGCTATGAAAGGAAATATTAAGCATAAAGAAAGGTTGTTTATAGGTAAATATGATAAAGATTCACTCAAATGTCTAATAGGATAAAATTATGACATGATGGCATTAGTCCAGAAGGTCAAAGGTTGACTTCCCTATAACATATTAAGAGTCTCTGTCTATGACTGTGTTTACATGGTCTTTAATATCCTGATTTTGAGGCTTATCCCAGCTTTGAGCATATTCAGGATATGGTGTTTACATGGACAGTAACCCGTTTTCCGATCACTATCTGTGCATGCGTGTTTTACGTATTTTTCAATGTTTTCCAATGCGACCTAACTTGTTGAGGTGGAAAACCAGCGTCGCGTAGCTTTTCTGCAACAGATTTCAGCATTTCGGTGTTTTCTGCATCTAAACACGTCGTTATGTTTAGTTCTTTCATTACTTTGAGGGAAAATTCAGTCTCTTCGTTGCTCCAAAGGTGAGAAGTTCTTGTTCCCCCATGTTTGTATTTCTAGTGCGTCACTTCTATCGGAGTACTCCAGGTGGCAAAACCAGTTTTCTTGAAATCGGGTAATTGGGCATATCCCGATTTCTGAATTCGGGATATGGTGTTTACGTGGACAAACACAAAAACGGGATACTTCAAAAACCCGATCAAAACCGGGATATTGTACTAAAGACCATGTAAACATGGTCATTCAGGTCATTGTTTATCCAAAAGTGACAGAAGAAGTAGATAACATTCACCATCTTGTGATCATTCAGTGTTCAACTTCTGGACCTGGCATTCATTCATTCATTGGTGTGGATGTTACTTAGACATGTAGCACCCACCTAGACCAGACCAGGCACCCCCACCCCATAGCAATGACACTCCTTGATGGCAGCAGGATGCAGCCACAACTCAACTCAAAAAAACATGAAGAACATCTCAAGGTGTTGACCTGGCCTCCACATTCACTAGATCCCAAACTGATCAAGTATCTGTGGGATGATTCACAGAGACCCCTCCCCTCAAAGATCCCAACTCTAACAATATTCTGTTCCCATTAACCACAGGACACCCTCAGAAGGCCCATGTCCATTTCTCTGACGAGTCACAACTGTTTTGGAGACCTACACAATATTAGGAAGGTGGTCATAATGTTATGCATGATCTCAGAATGTGTTCTCATAACACATGGCATTACTTGGCACCGTCTCCTACCACCAGACTAAACTCATTCTCAGAGAGTTGCTTCTCTCCTGTCCACAATACTGCAAAGTGCAAAGGTTCGGTTTCTCACGTTGTTGGGTGTAACATCTTTAAATGTCCCTGCACATTAATCAGTCACTGAAAAGAACAGTCCAGGACCGATCACGGTAATAATGATGTTTGTGTTTTCCTTTCTGGCTCCGAGACCGACTCCGTGGAGAAAACCTCAGGTCATCAGGAGGTAGAAACCCACCAGAGAAAGAAGAAGCAGCATGAATAGTCCCCTGATTATACTTAGTTTTAATGGGAAACTAATTGCACAGATGGGTGGAATGAGTGGGAAATGCCACATAAGGCTGGAATGTGTTAGTTTAGTGCCTTGCAAGTGGCGCTGGGGAATGTGACTCTGATTTATGTGTCATTACTTTTATGCGTCTTCCTTGTGCAGTGATACAAGGCCCTGGATTCTACCATGCTCCTCTCTGTATCCCAGCCCCTAGGAGAACGCTAGGAGAAGAATTTGTCTTCCTCAGAGGGAGGTTTTTGCTCAGCTTGTTATTTGTCGTGGGGAATTAAATCTGGGCTTGAGAGAGAAAGAGAGAGAGAAAAGAGAGAGAGAGAGAGTTTTCATCTCCCACTAGACATTAGGCGGACACATGTAGTCGTTTAAAGCCCATGAAATACAGGCAGGGAGGGGAAATAAAGCTAACATCCAATCCTTAATGCTACACTTTTCCACTCTATCATTGTTATGATTTCCATTTGTGCTGCTTTCCTGCAGAGGAAGACATTTTAATAGAAAGTATTTCCAGGATATTCTGTGCAGAAATAGGGCGCGAGTGTACAGCACATAAACAAACCCGCACATACACACATGTTCCTTAGTCTATTTACGAAGACAGGTTGGATCCGACAAAAGTATTATAGTAGCCACGGTTATATTTCGAGTGTGTGTGTGTGTGCAGCTGTGGACCCTTTTAGGGGTAAACTTATATTTTTTGGCCGGCCTGTGTAGCTCCATCAGCTATGAGTGGGTGGTCAGAGCCCAACTTTGACAAATGAGGGTTAAAATTAGCGAGATGTAACATAAATAACTGTTGTATTTCTGCAGCCTAATCTTGTGCATGCACAGAGGCTGTACAACGATCAGGCATAACATTATGACCACTGTCCGGAGAAGTAAATAACATCGACCGTCTTTTGACAGTTCAGTGTTCTGCTGGGAAACTTTTGGACCTGGCATTCATTGGTGTGGATGTTACTTAGGGCTCGTCGGCACGTACCAAAACAATAAAAAAATAAAATAAAATAAAAATAATAAGCTCAAAAGAGTAACGAGAGCATCAACAGAAATGTAGTGGAGTAAAAAGTACAATATTTGTCCTTCAAATGTATTGGAGAGAAAGTAAAAGTATCCACCAAAAATAATACTCAAGTAAAGTACAGATACTCAAAAACAGCACGTAAGTACAGTACTCAAGTAAATTTACTTTGTTACTGTCCACCACTATCCATATAGTGGGAGTGAATGGGGCACCGAAACGCAGCCTCTAAATAACATTATCTGCCACGAAACTTGTTAATTTCACCAATATTTTGTTATCCTTCACTAGTGCTATTCCCCGCTGAGTCCAGAGTTACCTGTTATCATCATCCAGGGTCTGTAGATTGACCTACAGATATATAATGTGTTATTTAGAGGCTGTGTTTCGGTGCCCCATTCACTCCCACTATATGAATATACGCTGATCTAATTATCTGAATGACTCCAAATTACACAAATGTTATATTGGTGAGTAAACAATAGTATTTTATGCCAGAAATATGGTCCAGGTTGGAAAAAAAACCCAGTAGTTTGCCTTTAAAGATGAAAGAATAAAGACATAGACTCTTCTCTTCACCTGACCTAAACCCTACTGAGACCTGTGAGCCCTGGGAGTCTGTGGTTGCTGCTGCACAAAATGTTGATATTCAAGCGATCAAGAAACGGATGGAAGTGGTACTGAAAAGAAGATTTTTAATAAAAGTTAGAGCTTGTTTATTATTCTGACTTTAAAAGATGAAAATAAAGAAGTGAGATGGGAATATTTTCTTGCGTTGAGTTGCGTAATGATTCTGCACACTAATAGCTGCCTAATAATTGAACAGACACAGATATTCTCGTGCCAAAGCCCAAACCTCTTTTTCGCTTCTTTAAATATTCATTCATTCATTCATTCATTCATTCATTCTACCGCTTCTCCTGTGAAGGGTTGTGGAGGGATCATCTGGCGAGAGGTGGGGTACACGCTGGACAGGTCACCGGTCTGTCGCAGGGCCAAGATTCACGTTGTTGTTAAACAACAAAGCTAATCCTGAAAAGTACAACTTGCCCAGTGACTGTGCACACAGTGTGCGTATTTGCTTCATGCTACTTGTTTGTTCCCTCTGCAGCCAGGGCCGTACGAACACATGCATGGAGAAACAGATGGAAAGGAGGACAAGGACTCACTCTGACATGTTTAAAACAGTCAACATGTTTACGTGAATGAATCCTTAAACGTGTGTGTATCAAAGTGCATCTGTGTTTACCGTCAATTATTAACTGGAGACAGCGTCCGTTCAGTCGTATCCGTCGCACAGTAAAAAGAAAAAAAACGCCAGGTGACAAGACGTGACATCATTCATAAAGTTTCTCCACACTAACCCACGCACACACAGCAGACAGTGCACACACTGTTTTCCACCAAACAGACTCGGCTTTAATGCGTCCCGTGCGACTTGCGCCGCAAACCAACATAAACCCAGTTTAGTTGTAGTCGTTTAAAGCAGTGATTCATCACGGTTGTGAGTTACGTAGGGTAAGAGGTCCCCAGCCGGTCGCTGCGCTCTGCGGGGTAACTGGAGAGCGGTTCTCCGCCGCGACAGAGAGTCCAGTCGGGTCGGAGGCAAGACCGCAGGGTTCGATATGAGCGGCGCTGGGACAATGTCACCGCTCAGACTCAGACCAACACTGGGTTGATCTTAGAGGTGCAAAACAAATCTCTGTCTGTTTCCAGAAGGAAAAACACAAACAAGGCATTTAAACTAAATCTGTGGCTGTATATATGTGCTGAGGGAAGCCACAAGCCTGTCTATAAGCACACGTACTATATGGGAGCTATATCTGCTGTGGGACACGTTTGACCACGGATAACCTTTACTTAGGATACGAATTCTCTCTGTATCCCCGATCTTAGGCCTCTCACATAAGTTAGAAAAGTCACAAGCGTATAGCTCCATGATGTCCACAAGCCTCCATAACATTATGACCACCTTCCTAATGTTGTCTTCACCCTTGTGACTCATCAGAGAATGGACGTGGGCCTTCTGAGGGTGTCCTATGTCTGGAAACAGATCATCATCCCACAGATACTTGATCAGTTTGGGATCTAGTTAATTTGGAGGCCAGGTCAACACCTTGGGCTTCTACTCTTTCATTTTCTATCACCCTGAATGAGTAGTTTTTTGTCCAAGGTGGGACAAGCCTGGTTTACAAAAAAAAAAAAAACAGCTTAAGAATAAGAAGCCAGCAGAGGAGAAAGCTTGAGTGCAAACATATGTGAAGTGACGCATGCTGATCGTGATACAGTGAGTGTGTGTATGCACATTTTTAAACAAGTGTAAATGTATAAAACAGAGCTGACACAGTCCAGCATCTTGGATCCTAGTGAAGTTCTTGCAGGCCAGGGTGTATAATTTTGGATTTCATTGTCCTGCCGCTGCTGCTGCTGCTTGTGAGTGATTACAGGCCTGATTTAAACGAACACGGGCCCCTGGCTCAGCAGACAACCGTGCGCTGGCCATTTTTAAGATTCACACAAAGCCTCAAACAGGCCAAGAATGCACGAGTCATTATCCTCAAAGTGGAAAACGCAGCTTCATTTAGCCTCAGTGCGGATAGTGCATGCACAAGCAGGGTCTACATGCGACAAGGCCGGTGGGTTGGATGGGTTACAAATGAAATATACACCCATCAGCCACAACATTATGACCACTGACAGGAAAAGTGAACATTTGAACCATCTTGTGACAGTTCAATGTTCTGCTGGGAAGCTTCTGGACCTGACATTCATTCATTCATTGATGTGGATGTTACTTAGACATGTAGCACCCACCTAGACCAGACCAGGCACCCCCACCCCATAGCAATGACACTCCTGGATGGCAGCAGGATGCAGCCTGACAACAACATTGTGTTGCCAGACCCCACAGGACACCCTCAGAAGGCCCGTGTCCACTCTCTGATGAGTCGCCACAAGGGAGACCTGCACAATATTAGGAAAGTGGTCATAATGTTAAGCCTGTATTAACATTAACATCTCGACATCATGATATAACCAACACAGTTTTGGTGCCGGTGTCGTCACAGATCCCGTCTTGCAGACTGAGTTAAGGCGAGTGCGCGTCAGTCTCCAGGGAGGACAGGTAACTCTTAACAAAGCCAGGCTGAATTCACAGCCATGTGAAATAGGAAACCATGGCAGTGAAAGCCTGCTCGGTATTCACGTCCACATGATGTAGCATACCTCCAGCACATGGCTGGCTGTGCTGCAGTGCCATAAATCCAGCAGGTTTGCTTTCATCTAGGAGCAGAGCTAAATTAACAACAAATGTTGTCCCTCTTTTACTCGACCTCCTCGAGGTTCTGATGAAGTGCTTCCAGAGGAGGACTGCAAGCGGCTTAATGTCCTGACTCGTTTCGCTCCTTGTGTTGGACTCCGTAGCCTGAGCGGTTGTGGCTTTGAATCCTGGCCCGGCAGCTAATGTTCGGCTATTTATTTAAACCATGACACAAGTAGCTCGCAGCTTCCACACGGCGCTAAACCTTTCCCCACTACAAACTGCATTCTTCATCATAAGAGGCATTTCATACTTGAAAATAGACACGGTGCAATAATAAACACGTGCAAACAGTGTGGTGGAGGTCCAAAAAAGAAGAGCTGGAGAAACGTCTCTGGTCAGACCTGGTGCATGGACGCTGAGGCCGGTTTCACGCTCTCTGCCAGGCAAACAAACATGAAGCACACATCACAGCAGCGAGGCTCCATTCACTGCTTTTTTTTTTCAAACCAGCTTCCAATCCAAGAACTGCTCAGCCTGCGTCCACAAATATGTGGACTGAAATCTTCCAGCAGCTGACCGCAGTCCAACTGTGTTATTTAAGGTTTTGTAAACTCACAGCTTTCAACCAGGCATGTGGTGCACCGATCATTAAGCTGTTTTCTCACTGCATGTCAACACCAACACGGGATGGGCATCGGCGCAGTAGCATGATGGACGAGCACAAGTACGGACCCAAAAGGCGCACGTATGCACACAGAGAGACACACACACACACACACACTTCCCAAAGGGCTTTCCAAAAAAAATAAAAAAAAATCTCAATCTCCTGCCAGCCGGTGACAGGAGAAGAAAAGCCAAGAACACTTCGACCTGAACGTTACTCTGCAAAACACTTTAGCACAGAAACTGACGAGTGGTTTAGAAATCACCGTCCTACATCTCTGCATCTGCAATTTTAAAAATAATAAAACATTTAGAAATGAGTCTGAGCGAGACGAAAATCTTTTAAAGTGGTGCTGCGTCAGTTAGGCTGCAAAATAGTGCAAAATCAAAAATCATTTCTGGCATTTTTCCCTCATCTTAGCCCACCGTTATAAAACAGACAGCTGTAAAACTGTTTATTTGAACTCATCTGCAGAAAAGGAGGTTGGTTTTCACTCTTTGTTTTGAAAATGTTCTATTGAGAACTCAGATCCTTGATGTTTTTGACCTTGTCCCTGCATATAATCTACTTTTGCAAAATGCAGCAGCACAGAAACACTTGAGACCAAATGCAGACGAACAGGAACGACTACATTTTATTTTTCTTTCTTTCTTTTTCCCACTCTCAGTTTGAGTAATCACGTTTGCTCAGCGGCGGTGGTGCACATGCCTGTTTGCCCAGTCACATATTGGAGCTTTGCACGGCTCAAAAATAGAAAGAAATAATTTGTACAGTAAATTTAGTCCCGTCGTCCGACCCAGTTGTTTGGGCAACTTTGATGTCCGACTCCCGCGGGCGACGGACCGCGGGCAGAGCAGAGTTTCATTGCAACATGCGCCGAGGAGAAGGAGAGCGAGATGATGGGATAGGAAGTATTTTTATCGCCGTCCCCAAGCGGCGCAAAGGCCGAGCATTTCATCACCAGTTATCATGCGAGCCAGGAATGCTTGGCTGTTGTTTCTTGAGTGGGCCTCTTGAGAACGAGGCCGAGGCTGATAGCTAGACATCCTGCTCACAGTCTCTGCAAAAAATCTGATCTGAGACGGAGCAAAATTATGCTACACAGAAAAGTGTCAAAGATTTTGTCTCTAGTAATGTTTTAATTATGAAGGGCATATGTGTCAAACATAAGGCCCGGGGGCCAAAACCGGCCAACCAGAGGGTCTAATCTGGCCCATGGGATGAATTTGCTAATATAACACAACACTGAAACTTAGACTTAAACAGAAATTGCATTTCTTTTGCGTAAGAAATGTCCAGTCATTAAATGTAAACATTTTCAAACTAAACTAAAGGGAAACATTTGGACTTTTCATTATTTAAACCGGAAACCAGAAATTTTGGCAAACGATGATGTCATCATGGCCACACCCCTGGAGCAGCCTTCCACCTCTTATATCCCGTGAGACGTCTCCTAACAACATCAACAACAATGGTGGACTACATGCTCGTGTTCCTGCTGGAGAAGATATTGAGCCTATTATGGTTACTAGGGCTAAATATCATTTCTCCTTGAGTTTGGTTTCTTCTAAAGCCGATTTGTAAACAGCGCTCAAGCTTTATGCGCATGCTCCGCCTCTTCCTCTCTGTTTTTGGTGAATTTCTGAAACTGAAACAGCGCCACCTATAGGTCTGGAATATGAAGTAGCGCTTTGAGTCGTGCTGAGACAGATCCGTGTGGACGCAGATATTCTTGAAACGATGCCAGGGAAATCGGAGGGGGAAAAGATAGTTTAGGTACGTGTGGATGAGGCCTCAGTGTTAAAGTAATTTGGATCAAAATAAGCATGTCTTTGGCTCTGTGTCACTCTTATTATTTCTAATTCGATCTTACATCTATAACTATTGCTTTTTAAGGCACTGGCATCCGGAAACTACAAATAACGACAATAATAATGGTAATAATAATCCGTCATCTGTAACGGTTTATCGTTGGAGGGCTGCAGGAGCTGCTGGAGCTTATCCCAGGTGTCACTGGACGAGAGGCGAGGTACATCCTGGACAGGTCTCCAGTCTATCACAGGGCTAACACAGAGAGACAGACAACCATTCACATTCACATCCACTGTATATCCATTTGAGAGCACCCAATTAACTTAACAAGCATGTCTTTGGACCGTGGGAGGATGAAGCTGGAGCACTGGGACAACTAGCAACTCAGCAAAATGAAAAACTTCTAGCTGGGACAGAGTTAAGCGCTGCACAGGTACAGGGAGAGAAAATTAGGAAAGAAAGAAAGAAGGAAGCAGCTTGGAAATGATGGATGAGGGTGTATTTGGGGAACAGAGGTGTTATTTAACTGTGCTCGGTTTAATATGCTATTAAAACATACACAGACTGAGATTAGGTTTCTGCTAATCATTCCACGTGGACAAAGACTCTCTCCTTCCTTCGCCGCCGTGGCTGCTGTTTAAAGCTACTGTGTATGCAGGAGATGTTGCTCCAATACATTTTTCCACTTCACAATTCAGGGACTAATGGTTTTCTTTGGCTCAGCCCTCCAGCGATAAGTGAATTGTCTCTGGCATGACTGTCTTTCCCCTCCAAAAAAAAAAAAGCCGACTCAAGATGTTTCTGATTTATACTGCACTTTAAAATAAGTACTGCTGCTCCCTCCGGAGACTTTGCGGGTAACCTTGCTCTGTCTGAATGTCTCTGAGCAGAGCTAACTTTAACTTAAAAGAAAAATCATTTTCACCAAGCGAGAGGTCGAGATCCCCTTTTGATAACGACAGACAAATGTAGGACATGCTCTGGAAGTTTCTACGCTCTTAAGCACCTGTGTGCCCTGACAGGGGAGGATTTATGGCGCAGGGCTAAACAGCTGGGTAGGCTTTTCACCGAGGCACGGTCGGGCTGCGGGAAGGGAAACACCTGCTCACTAATGGAGTTTGGATCATGTGAAATCCAGACGGCCGAGGAGTCACCGACGCACATTTATGATGCGTTTAAACGGCTCGCCCTCAATTACTGGTTTAATACAGCACCAATAACAATAGAGTGGAGGTGAGCTGGGAACAGCGTGTTACTAATAAAACTTTTGAAAGACGGAGACGGCCCACGTGATTTAAATAATATCAAGAGAAGCAAAGAGCGACGACGACGTGTCAGAGCTGTGCGCATTTTTAATTCTGAAAAACATCCACGCAAATGTTTTTTACACTCATATCAACCCCGTCTCCTAAACTGCGGTCAACTGCAACTAACCAGGGCGGGTTTTCCCCAAGACATAGCCTTGGAAATATTTAGTTTGATGCCGTGTGAAGCAGGAAAAATAAAAAGTGTCTTTTTCCATATTTCATGCAAAGACACACCTTGTGACTCATCCCTGGTGGTTTCTTCATTTTCATTTTTCCATGATATAACCATGTACTATAAAAAAATCTCTTCTATTATTCCCGTCTCACCTTCACTTTTAGGTGCACCGACCAGCCACAACATTATAACCACCTTCCTCATATTGTGCAGGTCCCCCTTGTTGCCTTGTGACTCATCAGAGAATGGACATGGGTCTTCTGAGGGTGTCCTGTTGTGTCTGGGAACAGGATGTTGTTAGTGGGGAGGACTTTGAGGGGAGGGGCCTCTGTGGATCATCCCACAGATACTTGATCAATTTGGGATCTAGTGAATTTGGAGGCCAGGTCAAGACCTTGTCCGGTTTTTCACGTTTTTCTGAGTTGTTCCTAAAGCATTTTTGTGCCTGCTGCCATCAAGGAGTGTCATTGCTATGGGGTGGGGGTGCCTGGTCTGGTCTAGGTGGGTGCTACATGTCTAAGTAACATCCTCATGAAGGAAAACCAGGTGCAAAAGTTTCCCAGCAGAACTGAATTTGTCCTGATCGGTGTATATATTTATATATAATGACCTGATTGAGGCCTAGTGTTTATGCATGTATATGTGTATAGGGTAGAAGGGCAGGTGTTTCAGTTTATTCCAGGAAAGCCGATGGAGTGTGTGCGCGACGTGTATTTATAGCCGGTGAATCTCCAGCAGCGTGGAGCCCCGAGTCTGGTGTGAAAATACACCTCTCTAGACACACAACAGCAACACCACCGGAGAGCTCTCAGCCAATCGGGGCACGCGCCGGTTATAATTATAATCTGCATGATGGATACGTAGCGCTTCTGTCTACACAGCAGACTACAGAGCATCCTCTTCACTGCCAGCGCCTTGTATGCACAGCAAACACAGACAAATAGTGTGTATGTACTCAGCTATAAAGAGATGGAGGGGGAAATGCAAGCAGGGGTATGGAGCTCAGCAACCAGTAGATGTTTATGCAAGAGCTTCTTTTAGCTGATTAGAACAGTTTCTTATTTTTTGACCCCTATTTATCTGTTAATAGTTAAATCATTATCGCTTAAATCTCTCTGATTATGCTGCAGAGATTCTGGGAGGCTAAACATCAGCAGATCGGATAATTTCATCCACCAGCATTGGTTCCAAACATTTTTTATTATTTAGGGATTGATTTACTTTAAATTTAATAAAGAATCTGGTGCTTTGGCGTATATGGGTTCACACTATAAGTGCACTTATAAAATATGTTTTCTTACTAGTAGTAGTAGTATCATCTGTAAATATCATCTAAAACTTTTGCTCCTTAACATTACAAGTTCTGTTCAAGCAATAATTTTTATAGAACTGAAGAAGAATTGCAGACACAGTGCTTTATTTACCAAAAGCTTTTCACTAGTTCTTATTTTGCCATGAAGCATGAGTGACTTCTGTTCAGTGGTACAATGCTGCCCCCTTTAGTACAGGAAGGGCAATGACAAAATATACAACAAGACCAACTCACCAGGAGACACAGTGCACCGATTAGCAGAGGTGGAAAAAGTACTCACATTCTGTACTTAGGTAAAAGTATGGATACTTATCTAAAAATAAATACTCTGGTAAAAGTAAAAGTACTGATTCAACTCCTTAATTCAAGTAAAAGTAAGAAACTACAGGTTCTGAATGTACTTAAGTAAAAAGTAAAAATTATTTCACCATAAATTAAACAATTCATCCACTGAAAATTTTGCAAAACGAAAAAATTCTAGCAAAATAATGTAGACTTAATTGACCAGATGTCCTGCATGAGCATCTGGATCATTTTTAATAATAAATTCAGGGTGATTGTTATTAAACTGCTAGCTAGTGTTAGCTATAAACTGCGTGTTGCCATAGCATTGCTAACGCTGTAAGCTAGCTTCCAAAAAATCCTCAAAAAGCTAATGATAGCAACAGAAACCACACCTTACCTCAATTTGTTGTTTTTTGTTTTTCACATTAGACCAGTAGTTCTCAAATAGTGGGGTCAGGTGGACTTTCAGTATTCATGTCTCTATTGATGCTTGAACGATAAACAAGCCTCCAGTCAGTAGGTGGCAGCAGAGCTCAAACTGATCAAGAGGCTGCCTGTTCAAAACCGTAGAAGAAGAAAACAGGAAGTGCATCGTCGACTTTCCTTCTATAGTTCGATGTTCGAGTCATGTCCGATCATGTCACGTCTTTTACATCTTGTCATCCGTGGAGGTTAAAAAAAGTAACGAGTCTGTGTTTTCAAAGTGAGGAGTAGAAAGTACAGATATTTGTGTACAAATGTAGAGAGTAAATGTAAAAAATAGTCAGAAAAAGAAATACTAAAGTACAGATATCTGAAAAATCCTTCATGTTCAGCAGCAACAACTCAAATAAACATGAAGAACATCAAAAGGTGTTGACCTGGCCTCCAAATCCCAAACTGATCAAGTATCTGGAAGGGCTTACCAATAAAAGGCTGTTGCTCAGGCAGCTCATTTCACAGCTTCAGGGTTCTGACTAATACTCTGTCATCTCCAGCAGTGTACCGGCTAACCCGTATCATAACAGCGACAAGAGAGGTCTGACGTTCAGTGGTTGTAGTGGCACAGAGAAAGGCCATGAAAAGAGATCTTAAAATTAAATCTAAATCTCACTGGGAGCCTGTGAGAACAGGTTAGAAGCCTCTTCAGTCTGTTGACAATTAAGATAATCCTTTGATTTATCCCGCTGCAGGAAATGTACAGTGTCATACAGTACAGTATCATATAGTTAAGGATCTCTGATAAGATAAAAGGTGAAGTCATGACTTCCCAAACTGCGTAATGTCAACATATGATTTACTTTCTGAGGATTTGCCATTTATCCGGCAATGGCTGCCATTTATCAGACTTCTGCTGGGAGTATTATCCATAATATTAAAGTCTTCACACGCTGAAAAAGTCCTCCAACCACAGAGTCTGCAGAGCTGGTGTGATGGGCAGGTAACTTTCCGCTGAGTGGATCATTAACTTGAGTGATTGGCGAGGGCTTGACCCAACCAGTTCAGACTGAACTAAGGTACACACACTAAATATATCACTGGATCTTTAATTACATAACATGGAACTCTGGACATCCTTAGAGAGTTGAGAAGAAAAAAAAAGGGGAGGAGACACAGAAAGATATCCAAAAACACAACACACAACTCAGGTGAGGACCAAAACCAAGACAAACCAGTGGTAACGTCACAACTTCACAGGACTATATATACCTGGGCTAACGAGACACAGGTGAAACTAATCCAACAAAGTGAAGAAAACACAGGAAGTGAAACAACACAAGAACATGGTCAGGGTCACAGAAAATACTCAGAACCATGAAACCTGTGATGCACTTTGGCACCATGATAATTTTACAGAAATACTTAATTTGTCAAACGGAAATCAAAGATTTTTTAAAAAATAAAGCGAAGAATGGAGTATCAGTTCAGTGAAGGTGTTCAGATCCAGAGCAGCAGAACACACCTATGTTTGAATATCCCCACCTTAGGATCAGCATGTCTTTAATAAAGTGTGGTACGTGGCTTCACTCTGGTTATCTCTCGTCGTACGTGCGATCTTCTGGTACCGCCACAAAGCTTTCTTCCATCATCCACCGTGAATCTGCCGTGCTATGTCAGAGTGCATGTCAGGTTCTCGGCCTTGTTTCCATTGTAAGTGGTTTAGGGATAATACTTAGCCGTAGCATTTCGCATCTGTAAGGCCTTCAGAAGGCCCATGTCCATTCTCTGATGGGTCACCACAAGGGAGACCTGCACAAAAATAGGAAGGTGGTAGTGTTGTAGTACTTGAGACCAGTCTCAAGACCTAGTTTTCAAGGTCTTGGTCTTGTCTCGGTTTCGGTTGAGCTGGATTCGGGGATTTTTTGTCAAGACCAGTCCAAGTGACCAAGTGATTTTTGTAATGACTGGAAGAATTTCTCCACGTCGGGTTTACTTTATCACCTGTAAACCCAAACATCCAGATCACTATGCTGAACTTGAGGGGTGCACACTTTGAGAATCCCTGCTTTAGATAATCAGCCGTTATCTGTTTTAGAAGATGTGCGTTTGTGTCAGCCTAATAATTTCTTCTGGTCTTTTGTTTTTTGGGTTTTCAGCCTTGGTTTCCTCATTTTTGGTTTCGGCCAAGAATTTTCATTTCAGTACATGCCTAATATAAAGCAATAACATAAAAATAATTCATATTGTTCCACCAATGTATAGGCCTATGTGTGTAAGCATCTAAAAACGTGGCTATATCCAGGGCTCTCAAGTCATGAAGTTAGCTTGGAGATTTTTGTTTTTGTTTGTTTTTTGCCAGGGGCAAAGTGTGTTTGAAGATTGGCCAGTTGGCCTTACGAACAGTTTGAAATGAATTTATTTGACAAATAGATGACAAATAGACTAATGCTTCACTTTATTCAGCTGAACCAGTTGGACTCCTCGGTCTTGGTCTTGGACTTGGTCTTGCCCCCTCAAAGTCTTGGTCTTGGTCTTGACTCGGTCTCGGGTTAGGTGGTCTTGACTACAACACTATGAGGTGGTCATAATGTTATGCTTTGGCAACATGTTGCCTAAGCATGACAGTTCATTTTCCCCCTTGTGAGAGCAACATGTGACACCAAACCTTTTGAAGTTTGGAACTTCATTTATTTCTACTGTCAGCTTGTTGAGGTCAATTCTCCTCCCCCTGTCCCGCTGCCTCACCTCAATGCACTTTTAAAATCTTCATGCACTTATGTTAAGTTTAATATATATTTATTTATACCAAATCTATTGTGTGTCAGGGTGAAAGTATCTTTCTATTCAGTTCTGTCCTATCTACTCAAGCTGGTGATTGGGCTCGTGATTGGCCAGCCCTGCAGCCCCTGGACCCGCCTCGTCCAATCAATCTGATGCATTTGCACGTTACGTAAACGCGCCGCCTGCGTGTTTGTTCCAAGGGGGAGAAATTAAAAAGCGACGCTCTCTGTCCCATCGCTCTTTCCAAGCAGCTTGAGGAGCGCTGGGTGTGCAGGAGGTCCGGGTAAGAACACTTACTACAGCTTACATTGCTTTTGCAGGATGCATGCTGTGTATTAACGAGAGGGCTGCTTGCTCAGATTTGTGATATCAGACGGAGGCAACAGGTGCTTAGAATATTATCATCATTACGTCTCTTGAGCGTGACTTGCAAGGTGCGTGATGGCGTGTTTGCGGGGGGAACTTTTTCTCACTGCGTCCTGTCAAATGCCTCCCAGCTTCTCTGTCTGCACTTTCCATTGGTCAACATTTGGAGGTATGTTCCCAACGGAACCATGTGATTGGTGTAAGCGGGTTGGCAGGGGCAACAGGCCCCGCCCCATTCTGCGCAGGGGTCAGTAGACTGTCAGTCTGTCATGGTTACTGGGCACTTTTACAGTTTCACTGGCCAAGCGTTTACTGTGCATTGGTTATATAAGCGTCTGCGGGCTTTTATTGAAACGCTGCATGATCAAGGTGCATCCATGCATGATTTACTGGTATCTGAAATACGACTATGCTTGCCTGTTTCAGTCCTCGCTGAAAGTAGCATACACTCAACTGGAAACCTGTTATCTGCACCAGTCTTAAACTAATCTAATTCAGCAGTGCTCCTGTAAATCATCTTTTTGTGTAAGCTTTAATGGTCCGGTTTGGTTGTAGCTGCCTCACAGAGGAGAAAGGTCAATCAGTAACTTTATCTAACGGGCTTCATGCAAAAAAATGTAAATAAATGTAAAATGCAAGTTAAATGTAAATAAAGTGAGCGCAGTGCTTAATCTGCACACTCTTCCTGCAGCTTCATGTTGAAGTCTGCAAAGCTCCAGTTGATGAATGTGGTCACATGGCTTTCTTAGATCTGATTGATTCAATCAGGGTCACAGTCCTTTTCTAGCAGGAGACACACTGGAGCAAATTGACGTCTCTCCATTTGCGCCGTGGCTCCAAATCACCGGTTGTCCCGTCGGTTTCTCTCCCTCCAGAACACAGCGAGGTGCAAGGATGAAGATAGCCGTGATTGGACAGAGCCTGTTCGGCCAGGAGGTGTACAAGGAGCTGAGGAAGGATGGCCACACCGTCGTAGGAGTTTTCACCATCCCTGACAAGGACGGCAAGGCTGACCCGCTGGGTAAGAAGAGAGATCTAAAGTCAGATATTAATGGAGGTAGTTCTTGTTGTGGTAGGTGAACGAAACCTGAACTCTTCACCCGATCACTGTGGGCCTTTAGTTTTATCAGTGCTGGAGTGTAACAGTGATTTGGAGTCCTGTGTGTCGTGTTATCTCTACAGTACGTAGATATCGGAACCACGATGAGCAATTAAAAAGTCAAAAACTGGATTTACTGCCGTGTAAAAAGAATAGTAAAAGAATTCCAATCGACCTTGACCTAGAATCTTGTATTAAAGCAGGAAATTATATGCTAGAAGGAAGTTTCAGTCAGGTACTTGTGCGTTGTGCAATTCACTTTAGAGTTTACAATTTCATTATGTAAGTTGTGTTAAAGCTGCAGCAACATCACTTTACATGCTTTAACCTTGGGTATTTTTCCACAATGATTATTCTGTTTCTTCAGCATCACATGTTAAAAGGTGTTTTCTTCACTTTTAAACACTGATTTGAACATTTCCTGTCCTTTAACGCCGCTCCTTCGCCGTCCTGCCCTGCAGCCACCGAGGCAGAGAAAGACGGCGTGCCTGTCTTCAAGTTCCCCCGCTGGCGAGTGAAGGGCCAGGCCATCCCGGAGGTCGTGGCTCAGTACAAGGCTACGGGTGCGGAGCTCAACGTCCTGCCCTTCTGCTCCCAGTTCATCCCCATGGAGGTCATCGACCACCCCAAACACGGCTCCATCATCTACCACCCGTCCCTGCTGCCTCGCCACAGAGGAGCTTCTGCTATTAACTGGTAAGACGTGGTTGTGTTTATAGTGGGGGGGGCGGCTGGTCGGTTAGAGGTGTTGGTCTTTAACCCCGCTGCCTTGGGCTTCACAGGACCCTGATTCATGGCGACAAAAAGGGTGGGTTCACAGTGTTCTGGGCTGATGATGGACTGGACACCGGACCAATTCTGCTGCAGAGGGAGTGTGACGTTGAGCCCAACGACACCGTCAATACAATCTACAAAAGGTTTCTGTTTCCAGAAGGAGTCAAAGGCACCGTACGTATGGCTTTATGGATGGAAAACGCTTGTACTGTGCGTATGTACACCGATCAGGCATAACATTATGACCACCTTCCTTATATTGTGCACCTTGTTCCTCCAAAACAGTTGTGACTCATCAGAAAAGGGACATGGGCCTTCTGAGGGCGTCCTGTGGTGCCTGTAAACACGATGTTGTTAGTCTAAAGTGTTTTTTTGTCAAGGACTGCAATCTGCTAATCAAGGAGTGTCATTGCTATGGGGTGGGGGGGGTGCCTGGTCTGGTCTAGGTGGGTGCTACATGTCTAAGTAACATCGACACCAATGAATGAATGAAGCCAGGTCCAGAAGTTTCCCAGCAGAACACTGAACTGTCACAAGATGGTTTAAATGTTATTTACTTCTCCCGTCGTTGGTCATAATGTTGTGGCTGATCAGTGTGTGGGCTATGTCACTGTAAATTTTACTCGAGATTGTTGGTCATGTTCACGGCGTGACCTCAAAACACTGTAAAGGCTGAGACGCACAGGAAACCTTTGCTCTAATCACTCAAATTTTAACATGATTTTGTTTTGCCCTCAAAGTGAAAGAGGATCATCTTCATAAAAGATGCATTGTTTGAGATTAAAACCGTAGGACGTCACGTTTTTCGTAGACAGAACGGACTCTCCAAAAGCCAAGCAGACGAGCTGAAGGTTGTGTTGATGTGTATGGATCCTGCCTCTGCTTGTCCGGGTTCAGTCGGTTTCCCAGCTTGACAAACACCGCGATGGCAAAGTCCACAAAGATAACACAAGTTTGTTTTATTTTTTGCTTGAACTGCATTGTTCTGGTTCCAGGTGGAAGCAGTGAGGCTTATCGCCGAGGGGAAGGCCCCGAGGATTACGCAGCCACAGGAGGGAGCCACGTACGAGTGCATCCAGAAGAAGGACAATGCTAAGGTGAAATGCAAAAAAAGAAGTGTGGAGTAGAATCAAACCTGGACGTTAGCGTAGGGTGAAACGTGCACGTCCTACTGAAGCAAGTCCACAAAAACTCACAGGAGCATTATCACTATTAGTGAGAATAGTTTACCCTGTTCCCTCTGACAGATTGACTGGAACCAGTCGGCTGAAGCTATACACAACTGGATCAGAGGGAACGACAAAGTGCCCGGAGCCTGGGCCGAGGTTGACGGACAGGTAACAGGACAAATGAAGCATGAACTGTGAAGTAAATTCAGTTTATGGCTACAAGAGACAATACTGAAGATGTGTCGTTTTACTATACGTCTTTCTCTCTGCTGCAGAAAGTGACTTTCTACGGCTCCACGATGGTGGACAACGGCGCCGCAGCTAAAGGTCAGCCCCTGGAGATACCTGGAGCCAGCCGACCCGCCATCGTCACCAAGGCAGGACTGGTGCTGTTTGGAAACGACGGCAAGACGGTAGGTCTGCTAGTTAACCCGGGGACACGTCTGGATTTCTACAAGCCAACAGAAATTATTGACATGTAGGAATTACAGCTTCAGAGAAATCCAGACATACACTTTCATATACCTAGACCAATAACTTTAAGTTCTCATGTACAGAAGTATCCAAACTGTGGTCAAGTGCAGAGGTCAATGTAGAAAAGAAGACACAGCCGTCTGTATTTAATATATATAAACGTTCCAACCATTCACAGTGAAAGCTCTCTGGACAGAACTGAGATTTTCTTGAAGGAAACCTGCTGCTAGTGTCCGCATATTCAAGGTCTTTTTGTAATGACGTCGTGTTTACTTTATCACCTGAAACCCAAACATCCAGATCGCTAGGCTGAATATAGGGGACAGAAAAGGAAAATCCCTCCGAGCACGCCCGCTCCGCAATTAGATCGCCAGTTATTTGAATTAAACTGCATTAAAGTTACACACGACCCACATAAATAACAAGGAGCATAAGCGCAGAAACGGATTAAAAAAAATCCATCTGAGGACTTTCAAGAGCAATTCACATGGCTCAGCTAGGTGCGCCTGTACAGTACGTAGAAGAAGAAGATAACTTTTTCTTCTACGTACTGTACAGTACTTCTTTGTTTTTTGATGGGGATGAGGGGGCGAACCATTTGGCCCTACCAACAGTTTGAAATAAATGTATTTTTCAATATGATAAATAGACTAAAGCTTCTGTTTATTCAGTTTGGTTTTGGTCTTGACTCGGTCTCGCCCCCTCAAAGTCTTGGTCATGGGTTAGGTGGTCTTGACTACAACACTACCCGCTGCATGGTGCTGCAATCTGAGACGAGGACGACAGTTCACCTCACTGTGGGATTCCTGTCCTCCTGAAACGCCGAGCACATAATCCGACTTAGGATGCAGAATTAAAATACAATCAGAAACAGAATAGATTCTACTCAAGGTTTCTTCCTCTTAAAAAGGAGTCTTTCCTTGCCGTCGCCTTCAGGCTTGCTCCGGGGGTTTCAGGCCAGGTTTTGTAAAGCATCTTGAGACGATTTGTATCGTCATTGACGCTATATAAATAAAACTGAATAGAACTGAAAGAATGAAGTGAAGCAGCTGAAGGAGCTAAGGCATTCACAAGTTCCAACAAAGAGAATCCAATCAAACAGAAATATTATGCTTTGGTATTTGTTTATTCAGTAAAATTAGACAATATCACACATCTGTAAGGTGCAAAAGCTACTGCACCTCTAGGATTTTACAAGTTCCTCACAAGGCTACATCAGAGTCGAGGGTTTCTAATCAATGTATGAGTCTCAGTGGCCTGTTTAGCTTAAATAAATCTGGTATTTGTCTCGGTCTGACCTTGGCACGGACAAAGGAGCTGTCTGAGGAGCTCAGCAAGGCTGGAAAAGGTTACAAAACCATCTCTAAAGAGTTCAAAATCAACAAATCCACAGAGATTAAAGGCCGTTACCCTCCACAGGAGTGGTCCACCAACAAAGATCACTCCAAAAGAAAGACGCAGAATAGTCTGAGAGGTCCCAAAGGAGCCCAGCCTTAATGTTGATGAATCCACCGTCAGGAGAACACTGAACAACCATGGTGCAACCAAGGACAAAGACACTGCTCTCACAAAAAGAACACTTCTGCCTGTCTGCAGTTTGAGCAACATCACACGGACAAGACAGAAAACCACTGGGAAAAAGTTTTGTTGAAAGTAAAAGCTCGTGTCTGCAGATGACCGTACGTTGTCTCATCGGATTCTTTCACAAAACCACAAGAAGACATTGCCCTCAGCGTCTGAAACTGTTGCAGGACAAAACCAGAACCAAATCATAACCACCAACAAGTGTGTGTTTTTTATATTTCTGCTGTTGTGCAAACAAGGAACAAATTGTTAATTATTAAACTGTAGCTAACTGTAACTGTAGCTAGTTTGTGCTATGCTAACTCTAACCATGTCAATGTTATATAATTTTACCACTTCTACTATTTTTCTTTAAGCTCTTGAATGTTTTTTTATGCTTAGACAACATTTGGCAGTTTGGATTTGTGTTAAATAAAATCATTTAGTAGGCTAGGTTCTGCAGAATTTCTACTCCGATTTGACACTAAATGCAACAAAGACCATTAACGAAGTCTGCTCTGGAGATGTCTTAAGCCAGACTCTGACTCGTGGACAGCTGGATGCCATGAATCTTCCTCATGTGCCTCTTCATCAGCAGCCTCTCTGTGAATAACTCATCGCAGTCCCCGCATTTGTAAGGCCTTTCCTCTTTATGTTTGACCAGAACGTGTTTCCTCAGAGTGGAGCCCCTGTTGAAGGATCTGTCGCAGATGTGGCAGCTGAACGGCTTCTCCCCTGTGTGAGTCCTTATGTGCTCGGTCATGTGTCCTTTCAGCTTGAAACACTTGCCGCAGAAATGACAGCGGTAGGGTCTCTCCCCCGTGTGGACTCTCATGTGATTCCGCAGGTTGCTCTGACCGGGGATGTGTTTGCCGCAGATGTGACAGTCGAAGTTGCCCTTGCCGTCGTGCGACTTGCTCTCGTGCGTCTTGAGGTGCCACGTGAGCACCGTCTTTTTGGTGAAGATGTAGTTGCAAATGTGGCAGCGGTACAGCGTCGTGCTCGTCATCTCCTTTAAAAGCTTGGGGTCGTCCTCGGAGGTCTGCTTCGTCTCTCTGCTCTCCTCCTCCGCTCTGCAGTCCTCCAGCTGCTGCACGGTTTTGATAAGTTCCCGTGTCAGGGCGTCCCCATCGTCGCTGTCCTCCACTAAGGATTGCTCTTCGCTTCCATTGAGCCACAGTCCCTCTCTGTGCTCTTCTTTAACCTGGGAGTGTCCCGGCTCGTCCTGGCACATGCTCTGGTTCCACTCCTGCTGTTTGAGAGGAATGTCCTCTACGCATGTTGGTTCAGTTGGCTGTTTGACATCTGGAAGGGGAGAGGTCAAAGAAGTCAGTGACAAAACAGAGCTCCGCTTTTTAGAGTTCACAATACAAGTAAATACCATTGCTCTTGAAAAATAACAATCATCTCACTATACACTGCACCTTGCATTATGCACTGATCAGGCATAACATTATGACCTCGAGTAGGTCTCCCTTGCGACTCAGAGAATAGACATGTCCCTTCTGAGGGTGTCCTGTGGGGTCCTTTGAGGGGAGGGGCCTCTGTGGATCATCCCACAGATATTTGATCAGTTTGGGATCTAGTGAATGTGGAGGCCAGGTCAACACCTTGTGCTGTTCTTCTTCCTAAAGTGTTTTTGTGGCTGCATCCTGCTGGGGATGGCTGCTGCCATCAAGGAGTGTCATTGCTATGGGGTGGGGGTGCCTGGTCTGGTCTAGGTGGGTGCTACATGTCTAAGTAACATCCACACCAATGAATGAATGAATGAAGCCAGGTCCAGAAGTTTCCCAGCAGAACACTGAACTGTCACAAAGATGGTTTACGTTATTTACTTCTACTGTCGGTGGTCATGATGTTATGGCTGATCGGTTTATGGTTGAAATGACAATAATAAACCTCTTTGACCTTAATTTGATGTTTTTGAACCATGCACATAAATAAATAGTAAAACTGAGATCAGAGCTTCCAGTCAGCTCTCTCCTTCCTTTCAATGGTAAACAGACATCAACACTGATTGCCTGTAAAGCCTTTAATAGGCTCATCTCTCATCATTTAAATAAAAACAGACAAACAGCATTTTGCATGGTTGAATGTGAACCAGGCCTGTGAGGATGTGACATCCTCTGCAGACTGAAGGCTGATGGAGAAGCTGCTCTGCTCTGGTCCAGCCTTCCAGCTGCGACCCACCACCACGGTTTGTGATTTGACGTTAGCTTGTGTTGCATTCATTGCTAATGACGGTCTGATAACCACGAAGCCAGCGGAAAACTGAGAGACATACCCGCCCTGCGCAGTCTTATCTCCGGCTTGTAGACCAGATCCAGCAGCCGCTGCAGCCTCTGGTTCTCCAGCGTGACCCGGTCCACTTCCTCCTGGTACTGGACCACTGCCTTCTCAACGAAGCCGTAGATGTCCACCGCAGCTGCGGTTAATCTTTCCGTCAAGAAAGCGTTGAACGACTGAAGCGTACTTGTCGCCATCCTGCGACTCGAGCCTTATTTTTGCTCCCTGCTTTCTACCAGAGTTGTGACGTTCGTGAACGAACCGAATCTATTGACCGGCTCTTTAAAACGAACGATGGGAAGAGAATCGCATTTGAAAGACAGTACTTTTTTAAAAAATTTGTGTAGACAACTTTATTTGAAGTGAGCAGTTGGTGACTTAAAATAACAAAATGAGTCAAGGGAAATGCGGCAGAATCAGGATGCACTTTAGTGATGTCTTTATTAAATTTCCTACACGATAAATAAAGCATATAAATATTATGGATCAATATTTCAGAATAACTCAAACTCCCAGTATAGATGTCCCACCAATAGAATATTGGTGGGATGTCTAAGTTTGAATGATTCTGATCCAAATATTATCATCAACGCAGTGATTATTCCCAAATAAAAGGAGTTACCACCAGGCTGGCATCTTTAAAAAATAAATGAATATCTAAATGAGCCAGTACAAAGCTGAGGGAAGATAATTTAGCAAAATATTCTTCACGTTTGCGAACGAACCGAATCTATTGACCCGGCTCTTTAAAACGAACGATGGGAACCGAGTTGCATTTGAGAGCATTTTATTTTGGCATCAGGATACACGGGATAAATAAAGCATCTATCATCTATAATCGATCAATATGTTAGAATAATTCAAATATCCCACCAATAGAATATATATTGCTGGGATGTCTAAATTTGAATAATTCTGATCCAGATCTTACTCCATCATCAAGATAAAAGAAGTTAACTTCCATCCTTTAACATAAATAAATATCAAAATGAGCCGGTACAAAGTTGAGGGAAGATGATTTAGCCAAATAGAGAGAGGTGCTTCACAGAATCTTGCTGTAGCTTGTAGAGATTTACCCAGGAATACGCTACTATCGCTTCTTTAAAGTACTGAATTAAGAGTCTGCATACTTTTATACATGAGAGGTTTCAGTTACTTTTGTTTTCAACATATTTGCAGAAATATAATAATAGCCCTGTACGGGAATCTAAGATATAGACAAGCCTAGTGTGTTCAAGTTTTCCAATGACAAAGATCACCTGTTGTATGTAGTTTTGTATGATATGATTCCTCCTGCTGTAGACAGAATATTAAACAGATTATGAGCTTGTGTTTCACATTTCTGCGCAGCTGCTGGTGAAGAATCTGCAGTTCGAGGATGGGAAGATGATTGCTGCAGCTCAGTACTTCAGCTCTGGGAGCAGTGCTGCCGTGGAGCTCAACGAGGAGGAGAAAACCTTTGCCGAACAAATGAGGGTAGGAAGAATAAGCTAAAGAATAAACAAAGTGTTAAGCGTCAAAAATGTGTTGTTTGGCACTCATCTTTAACACTGTGTCTTCCAGGTGGTGTGGCAGAGCATTCTGACTAACGTGAGCCAGATTGAAGACTCTACAGATTTCTTCAAGTCTGGTGCCGCTTCCATGGACGTGGTCAGGTAATTAATGAAGCCATGTTAATGTTTAAGGGTATCCACCTCTATCAGCAGCTACTACACTAAAGCGCTGCTTACACACTATTGCACGGGTCACCCGGTTGTTACTGACTTCAGGCTTGTGGAGGAGGTGAAGCTCCGGGCCAACACCTGCCAGCTGCAGAACGAGGACGTCTACATGAACACCACGTTCGGGGATTTCATCCAGATGTGCGTGAGGAAGCTCAGAGGGGAGGACGACGAAGAGGAGCTGGTGGTCGACTACGTAAGTGGCTATGTTTTAAAACTAGACTGCATTTTGCAAAGTTACAGGTCAGCGCCGGAAAATACGACACATTTATGGATACTTCGTGCACTTTGCAGGTGGAGAAGAACATTAACAACATGACCATAAAGATGCCTCATCAGCTGTTCATCGATGGAGAGTTTGTTGACGCTGAGGGAGGAAAGACCTACAAGACAATCAACCCTACTGATGGATCGGTGAGAGATGGAATATAGAAATATTTCATTTTGTAGCTGTTGATTTGGTATTAACATTTGCCCTGTTTGTGTCCGTCCTTCAGGCCATTTGCGACGTGTCTCTGGCCCAGATAAGTGACGTGGACAAGGCAGTGGCTGCTGCTAAGGAGGCCTTTGAAGAGGGAGAGTGGGGCAAGATGAACCCAAGAGACAGAGGCAGACTCATCTACAAGTCAGTGCACTTTTACTCACCAGCAGCTTATTAACAGGTGTCACAGCAGGATGCATATTAGTTCATCCACTAGTAGCTCTGTGGAGTAAAGCTTCATATAACCAAGCCTGCAGACATCCAGTTATGCACTCCTGATGCTTTCAAGCGGCTTCACAATGAACACAGCTAAGCAGCCACTTAGACTTGTGCACACTTACCACTGAGATCTGATCACACAAAGCGCCTAAGTGAAGGGCCGCCTACTCAAATGACGTCCTCTGTGCACTTGTGAATTTACACGCCAGTGGTGTCAAAGTGCGACAGCAGGCAGAATGGATCCTCACTCGAGACTCCATTTGGTCTTTGCAAATGGAAATGTGCACGCGTATCGAGCGGGGAAGCGACGTATGATCGCAAGTGATGACTTGAGACGTACATGGGTAAGAAGTATCCTAGGGACTGTTCAGACTTTGCATTAAGACCCAATCGTGTAGAAGACTATGCAGCAGCACACCTGACTTGGCTCAGTCAATCAACTGAACAGCCTTCACACAGTCATTTCAGGCGTCCTCTTGCTTGATTGGAACAAAAACTTGCCAGCTACACCCACTGCATGGCTGCTGCATGGTTGGAATGAAAACCTGCCGCCACAGTGGCCCCTTCACGGATCAGTTTGAGACCCCTGGTCTACGTGTTAATTGGTACACGTACTGCTATTGTAACCATGCCCTAAAGCAAAGTTTTTGGATATAAATACTAGGAATGGGCGATATAGATTAAAAAATATATCCTGATCATTCCTGGTATTTATCACGGTAACGATAAAAATGAGGATAAATAATCACCAGTTCATCCTAATCTTTTTGACTCTAATGCATCATCAAGTTTTATCTGAGTTGTTGTTTTGTTCCCGGACTCTTTGGATGAAGTCGACGCTGCTTCTGCATCTTTGCTCATTTTCTGTCTTTCTTCATATTCTGGTTTGTGCTTGTGTTTGAGGTGGTGGAACAAATTAGTGCTGTTACTGTCCTTTTTATTCACTATTTGTTTGCAAACCTTGCATGTTGTTATTTGCTGCTCCGTGTCAGACTTTTTAACCCCTTCATGCCTAGTGTCGCTAATTCACGACGCACTGTTTCCGTTCAGACTGCAGCTGAAATAACGCATGTAATACTCCAATGTCGGTTTGTGCACATTCAAAAAAATCCTAGTTTCTGGTAGGACCGGCCGGAGTGGTAACAAAAATACTAATATTTAATTTCTTTATATAACTGAAAAATCAATTGAGGCGTTAAGGGGTTAAAACCAAACCAGATAATGGAGGTGGAGCCTCGTTTAGGAACGAGCTCCTCTCTGCCGGCGTATCTGCTCCACCTTCCACCATTGTCAGTTTGTCAATATTCCACACGTGTTGGGCTGAGAGTGTGTCGCGCACATATATACGTCATCAATGGAAATGTATCGCTTTTATTGTGGGATGACATATTCTTAACGTGGGGAATGTTTTTGACGATGAAATATCGCACATCATCTAATAAATACAGTATGCTGCATGTATTAAATCACTTCCTTTTGAATTATTATTGCCTTACGTTGTTATGCTGACCCTGCGTCCCGTCTACCACTCCGTCCACAGGTTGGCTGACCTGATGGAAGAACACCAGGAGGAGCTAGCCACCATCGAGGCCATCGACTCAGGAGCCGTGTACACTCTGGCCCTCAAGACTCACGTGGGCATGTCCATCCAGACTTTCCGCTACTTTGCCGGCTGGTGCGACAAGATCCAAGTGAGACGGCTGCTTTTTATTAAAAGCCACCCTTCAATGACACACAGACAAACGTGCACATAACATGATGTGCTTCTTGCTTTGAAGGGCAGCACCATTCCCATCAATCAGGCCAGACCAAATCGAAACCTGACTTTCACCAAGAAGGAACCGATAGGGTGAGAAAGGAAGAAGCGAGCTTTGACCGGCGCTGGTGCTGTTACCCAATAATCACGTCCTCTTTCTCTTCAGCGTGTGCGCCATTGTGATTCCTTGGAACTACCCTCTGATGATGCTGGCCTGGAAGACGGCAGCGTGCCTCGCTGCTGGAAACACAGTAGTCCTGAAACCTGCGCAGGTCCGTCTCGCATCCGACACGATCATCTATAAAAGACTAAAACCACGGAGGTCATTGATGTTTTTTGTTTCCAGGTGACGCCGCTGACAGCCCTGAAGTTTGCAGAGTTGGCAGCTAGAGCGGGACTGCCCAAAGGGGTGATTAACATTCTGCCTGGATCAGGTAGGGAAACACGTTCAGCCCAGTTAGATGTTAAATTCATGACACGAGCCTGATGTTGACTTGTGAAGCTCTCATTCCTCTCCTGCAGGTGCTCTGGTGGGTCAGCGTCTGTCTGACCATCCTGACGTCCGTAAACTGGGCTTCACGGGTTCCACTGAAATTGGTAAACACATCATGAAGAGGTGAGAAGCGGAGCGCCCTTCCAGAAATCTCTTTGTCTAAACATAGCCGCAACCTTACTCCCGATATTTGTGTGTCTGTCCTTGATGTAAAGCTGCGCAGTCAGCAACGTAAAGAAAGTCTCTCTGGAGCTGGGAGGAAAATCGCCGCTCATCATCTTCAGCGACTGTGACATGGACAAGGCTGTACGAATGGTGCGTGCATTTAGGCACTTGAGGAGTACTTGTTTTGTCGCTTTGCACACGTGTAAACGGTTGTTGTTGTTTGTGCGCTTCAGGGCATGAGCTCAGTGTTCTTCAACAAGGGAGAGAACTGCATCGCCGCCGGCAGACTGTTTGTGGAAGACTCCATTCATGACCAGTTTGTGAAGAAAGTGGTAGGTGTTTTTATTACTGTTCGTACGGGGAGCTCGTGCTAACCCTAACCCTAACCCAATATTAGCTGACTACTGCGCAATCTTCAGCATCGCAGCAGGTTGACAGCGTAGGTTTGGACTTTACGCCGTAACCTGACGTCCAGGTTATGGTTCTCAGTGCTGCAGTTTATTCACTTCAACCATAGGCTGAATATAAATATGGACGCTGCATCCCTACTTCCTTGCATTCGTCAAACTGACGTTATTTTCCCGAGGATACGGGCGGCGCCGTCTTTTTAATTTTGGTGCCGGAGTCTGAGCCGTGATACCGATGCCCCGCCCACACTTCCTCCAGACTCGCTCATGTTTCCGTCTGTTCTAATCGCAGATTGAGGAAGTCAAGAAGATGAAGATCGGCGATCCACTGGACCGCTCCACAGACCATGGTCCTCAGAACCACAGAGCCCACCTGGACAAACTGGTGGAGTATTGCCAGACCGGTGTCAAGGAGGGAGCCACCCTGGTCTGTGGTGGCAAACAGGTGCAGCGACCAGGTACGAACCAGTGTGACCCACGTGTCCTGATATAATCGATGCTTTACAACGATTCCTAATTGATTTCTCATGTGGGTTTCTAACATATTGCCTTGTCATACGTCTGCCTCCAGGTTTCTTCTTTGAGCCCACAATATTTACTGATGTTCAGGACCACATGTACATCGCCAAAGAGGAGTCGTTTGGCCCCGTCATGATCATCTCCAAGTTCAAGAGTGGGTAAGTCAAACGTCCACACCGCTTCACGCTCCCTACTCGTTTTATTAACCACGTCGTAACACTAACATTGAGTTCCCTGCCCCTCAGCGAGGTGGACGACGTGCTGAGGAGGGCCAACGATACGGAGTACGGCCTGGCGTCGGGTGTTTTCACTCGAGACATCAGCAAAGCTCTGTACGTCAGCGAAAGGCTCAACGCCGGCACCGTTTTTGTCAACACCTACAACAAGACTGATGTGGCGTCGCCGTTTGGAGGTTTCAAGCAGTCCGGATTTGGCAAAGACCTTGGTAAGAAATGCTTGTTACATACGCCGTGAGAAGAAAGAAATTTGTTCTTGTTCTCGAGGTGGGCAACGACAAGAACAAAGTTTGTTTCTGCGAGGTCATTTATACTTCACGAGAAACTCAGGGGAAGTCCTCATAGGCCCCTCCCACTGCAGCACACGTCACTCTCGCTAAGCATTGTGGGAGATGGAGCGCAAGCTGCAAGAACTCCCAAACGAGGGCTGCAAGAACAAAAAGACGTAATTTTGTTCTTGCAGCCTGAGGAGTGAGAACAAATTTCTTATATGTAATACAGCTTAATGTCACACACATTTTCTTCTTCTGTACATCAAGTACAACAAAATGATGTCACATCTGAACAGTGCAGCAGATAAAAAGATCATAAAAGGCCTTTCGCACAGTCGCCAGTATCCACAATTGTTCTCTCAGTTTTGAGAGCAATAAATAAAATGCGATTTTAAAATAATAACGCTCTCCGGATACTCCAACTTCCTCCCACAGTCTAAAGACTTGCTCATTAGGTTAATTGGTGTCTCTAAATTGGCTGTAGGTCCAAAAAAGCTGGCAGCATAGGACAGAGTGCAATGTACAAAAGCAGTGTGTTGACTAATTCCATGTTTGCCATCACTCCAACAGGACAAGAAGCTCTCAATGAATACCTGAAGACAAAGGCGGTGACCATCGAGTATTAAGTCCCGTCATGGACAGAAGGCACAGACGGAGGGCTATAATCCTGTATGTGCACTAACATGGCAACTGATCACATTAACATGTTGTGTCCTCACTAACAGAGCTATGACCCCTGCTGCAGAGTGTTTCTAGGTAGCCCCTATGTGACTTACTATGTAATTTAATTACAGTTTGTTTGATCAAATGTCATTGATTTTTAATATGGCTTACATTAGGTCAGAAAAGTCTTAAGAAATGTAACATTTCCAATAACTGTTTTTGGTTATCAATGAAAACTGCTGAACACGTCACTGCTGCAGAGTCTTTATTACTGGTGTGAGTCTTTTTCTAGGCTGAAACTCTAAATTTTTTATTTTTTTCACCGTCTTGTTGTGATGAATATAATCAGAAGAGACGTATAAACACTTTGCTTCCATGAAATAGTCATGATTATCTCAATCAGGGCCTAAAACTAGTCACATAACAAGTTTTGTTCCTCAGTTTATAAAAATCAAAACCATGACACCGTCTTATTTGCATCTGTCCCATAGCATGTGTTGATGGTCATATGATGGGACTCTGTTTAGGGTAGGACTATGTGATCCAAAAAGGGGTCAAAAGGCATAAGTGGATCCAGGAAAGCCTTATACACTGACCAGCCACAACATTATGACCACTGACAAGAGAAGTAAATAACATTTAAACCATCTTGTGACAGTTCAGTGTTCTGCTGGGAAACTTCTGGACCTGGCTTCATTCATTCATTCATGTGGATGTAACTTAGACATGTAGCACCCACCTAGACCAGACCAGGCACCCCCACCCCATAGTGATGACACTCCTTGATGGCAGCAGCCATCCCCAGCAGGATGCAGCCACAAAAACACTTTAGGAAGAAGAACAGCACAAGGTGTTGACCTGGCCTCCACATTCACTGTCCAGATCTACATAATTTTAAGAAGGTGGTCATAATGTTATGCCTGATCTATACTACCTGTGTCAGCTCGTGTGACAGCCCACCAGCTTGCTCTCTGCCTTTAAGATAATACGCGGCTGCACTGCCCTCTGCTGGACGCCACCTCAATCGCACATCACGCACAAATAGACGACATAAATAATGAAATAAAGAAGGATGCTTTCCGCCCCCTCCACGGATGATCACATCCCCGTGTTTTGTTTTTTTATTATCACGGCCCACTCGCACATCTCATTGGCGCCTGAACTTAAGCTGGGATGGGCACCATTATGCAGGAGCGAGCGACACAAAGATGCCCGGAGAGGGTTCCCAGCACCAAGGAGAGGGAATGGAAGAAGAAGGCGTCGTGGAGCATCAACAGGCCTAACGTGGCGAGGTAACGTCAGATATCATTAGCCTGTGGTGATAGTAATAGTAGGTGGAGGAGGATGCTGCTGTCGCCTCGGTGGCTGGTTGTTGGTGTGTGGCAGCATTGTGGTGCGTTAAAGCCCACCGTGTGTATGAACACATAACAGCGAGGACCGCCATTTCTGTCCTGCAAAGCACCGCTTATTGTTATGGTTTCTATTCCACACATGAAGGTTTTACGCACTGCAATCATTTTTATATATATTTTTGTTTTTCAAGCAACAAAATAGGAAGGCGGCAGTCTCAGAGGAAGTCTCCGCAGCCGCAGCTCATGCTCCCGAGTCAGGAAAATAATCATGAGAAAGTAAGTGTGAAGTCTCGATCACATCCAGTGTACCTGTACTCTGATGCACCTGTGCAAATGACAAATAAACTCGATCCTATTCTTAATAATAATAATAATAATTAAAAAAGGTAAAAAAAATGTTTTGAAACTAGTTAAAATTCCACAAATATGCAGCTTTTCAAACGTATTCGCTGCTCTTCTTCTTGGCTACATCGCCTGTAAATTTCAGCAGCACTGCGGGTTCGAATCCCGGTCACGGCACTTTCATTTTATTAATATTATTTTGTTTTATAATGCTGCTGTGACTATTTGACAGCAATGTCACTTGATTATTTGTTATATATGTTGCCCTCGTATTATTATTACATTCATGTGTACGCTTCTGTATATAGATAGATAGATACTATATTAATTTCACTGTTGCAGCACCAATGTACCGGCACTCAGGATACCATACTTATCTATATTCACAATATTTACAATATTTACAAACTATATATTATAGTTTTTATCTTAAACTTGCTATAGCTTTCAGTTTAATTGCTGCTGAAGTGTATAACATTGTTTTGTTTTACTAGGCAGTGACAATAAAAACTTACCAGTTGGTCATAATGTTATGCCTGATCAGTGTATGTTACTTTTGGAACAGTTTTACCCGTTCAAACTATTGACATAGCTTCACTTGAATAATTTGCACGTGTTATTTAACATGTAGCGTAATCGATCATATACACATGAAGCTGCAGGAGCTGTGGTCTCTTCTGCAAGGCTAAGCTAGGCTAGTAAGCTTTTAGCAGCAACAGTTTACGTGATGTTGGTCCTACCCTTTCCCTCCATTATGGTTAAAACCATCCGCTGAATAATTTATGGCTGAAAATAGATCATTTTAATGAAAAAGGCACATAAATTTGCTTTAAAGTTAAATTAGTTCACCAGCTACCTCAGTTTAGCCTGCGTTATATTCTATATCCTGAGATAAACTGTAACTTTAGATGATTGGTTGAAAGTATGAACATGTATTTATAAGTAAAATGTATAATGCATTTGCAGTATGATGCATTATTTGCTTGTTTGTAATGTATCTGCAGCAAAGAAGAAAGCACAAGCCCAACACCTCGTCAACCAAACGCAACACTCCACACTGCAGGTGACACCGCTGTTTGTGCTAACTTTGTGCTATTCTTGACTGACTGAGTGCTAAGATAATCACATTTGCTTTTCTCTGCAGTGCTCAGGGAACCTCAGAGTCAGTGCATCATCCTGTTTGCCCCGGACTGGACGGGATGGAGCCCAAAGTGCAGCCAACTTCTCAGGGTGCCGGCCGCCGAGAGCACAAGCACGCCGGTTTGAGAAGGAGCAGACACACAGAGGCCTTCACCAGCCACCGACTGTCTGATTCATGCACTCACCTCCCGGAGAGAGACTTTACAAAACTGGAGGTCAGAGGTCAGAGCGGACACGAGGAGGAGGACAGTGACACTGACTTGTCTGAGTCAGAAAAACTTCCTGCATCGTCTTGTGTTCGTGTTCCTCCACAGCTGGAGCTCAGGCCGGAGGTCATCGAGGCAGAGGACTGCTCCTTTCACAGCGTCCGGACCAAAGGCCAGGGCCGTGGTGGTTATGAGTTCCCTGACTTCCTCCCTCCACCTTTTAATTCGTGGAGCCTCAGTCAGCTGGCTCTTTTCTACAACATGGAGGGCCGGGGTGCCTCTCGGCCCAGACCTGTTGGCCCTTTGGAACGGTACCTGGAGAGGCTGCTGCAGCTGGAGTGGCGTCAGATCCAGACTATCCAAGATGAGCACGGGAAGTCGGCTGCGTCAGACGTTATATCCAGCTGTCACAGGTCGCCTGCCGCTGCTTCGTCACGCCTCAGCTCTCCCAAGTGCATCCTACAGTGTCAGCGTGCCTTCCCCCTCTCCTTCCTCTCCTGCCTGTCCAGTCACTCCGCCCTGCTCTCGGGCTGTGCCTGCACGCTCTGCCGAATACGCTATTCCCACTGTAGCGTGTCATGCTGCCGCTCCACTCACGGCCACACCCGTCAGTCCAGACTGAGTCCCATGCTGGAGCGCAGCAGGGGGCCCGTGGTGCTCCCCAAAAGAAGCTACAGCGAGAGCCGGGTCCACTCCTCAGACAGGAGCTCCTGCGCTCAGAGGTTCAGCAGCCCTGTGAGAACCAACAACCACCTGAGGAGGATGCAAGCTTCAGGAAACATGCGCTCCTCGGTCCAAGGTGCTACCGCCAGGCCTCCGTCCACCGCCAGGGAGTTCAGTGACGGCGCCGGTAAAGGGGAGGAGAGAGACTACAGGAAAAGAGGGTTTAGGAGGAGGAGTGGCTCAGAGCAGTGGAGAGGTGGAGTGGAAAGACAACAGAATGGATCAGAGAAAAGACGGAGTGGGTCCGAGTGTAGAAAAGGAGAGCGGAGAAGAGCAGCTGAGTTTAAGGAACAGGAAATAAAACCAGATGCTGTCACTGCAATAATGGATAATTTACCCGGGTCCAAATATTCACCTATGCTGAGGCTGAGTAAGCCTAAGCAGGTTGAATTTCTTACATAACTAAAAGTTGTTTGTGTAATCTGAACATGAATGTACATTTTCATTTCCTCTCTGATGAACGGGTTAACTTAAAGTGTAGCAAGATTGTTAAAGTCTTATTATAATTACATGTCATATTATTTGCCTGATTAACTCATGTTGAACTGAATGCTGTGATTGCAGTTAAATAAGCTAACGGTCCAGTGGCTGTTTACATGACTGATCATACTACTTGTTGTTGATTTAAATTGATCCAGTAAGCCTCAGTCGACACAATACATATGTAGATATTTGTATGATTTATTTTCTAGTGATATGAATGTAAAGAAAACGCATCAGAAACAATAACTTTGAAGTCAATGATTCTTTTTATGAATGAAATAAATCAGAAAACTAAAAATTGGCATTTCAGTTAAGGTGAAAGTAGAAAAAAACAAAACTGCTGCATATACTGCAGACAACCAGCTACTGACATATTGAAGAGATATAAGAACAGCTACAAAATCAACAAGTTACGTTTAGTTGGTAGAGTCGTGGAGAGACTTCCGGGTTCTACTGAGCATGCGCCGTGTTCCTCGTTAGTATAGTGGACAGTATCTCCGCCTGTCACGCGGAAGACCGGGGTTCGATTCCCCGACGGGGAGATTTATGTTTTTATCCTCCTTACTCATCAGAAAATAAAAAGTACAGGATTTTGAGCACGGTTTCTACTGTAAAGACTCAGTTTTTCTTTTTCTTTTTAATTTTTCTTTGCTTTGGAGCTAAAGTTTGGACTGTACCAGTCAGCCACTGGCACATTATGTATGTAGCACATGTGTGATTGCAATAATTTATGGAGTACCCTATATGCTTACTCCATTTCCAAACTGGGTAAGCATATAAATTGTCCCTCTGGGATGAATAAAGTGCTTGAATTTAAGTGAATTGAAATAATGCCTGTGAAGCCCTCAGACTCGTGTTATGTGTCTTTAGATTGAGAAACATTTGGCTGAAACAGTCTGTGAGTGAAACACACAGAAACCTTAATATCCTGTAAATAAATATTTAAACCTGAATCATTCTATAAAACTTTAACTTGACACTGACATCATGATTAGTACAGATTAGTGCTTTATGAACACAGTTTAATTATATGTTACGTTAAAGCTAATACACACTCTCACAGAGGTTAATGCTGATGATTTTTTTTAAATTTATTTTTGGGGTAGTAATGTTTGTGAAGACTGTCAATCACCCAGATCATGGTGTATGAACAAAAACAACTGGACTGGTTGCTCCACTCATTTCTGAGGGCTGAAGAAGCCCCAAGCAAGAGTGGAGCAACATTTTTAAAATTCTTTTAAAGCTTTTAAAATGTCCAGTTGTCTGTAGAATTTGGAGGAATATTAATTTAGTGTAATTTGGATACGACCCATGATCTGGATAACTGAGAAACTTCACAAAGGGGGAGGGGGATGGGGAGGGGGTAAGGGTAAGGGGACTAGGTGTCTAGTCTGGTGTAGTGTCGCTGTGGCGGCGGCTCATCATCTTGTGAAATCTGCACCACAAGCCGTGACGTTTCTTCTTTCTCGTCTCGTCTTCCTGTTCATCCTGAGACGGAGACACAGCAGCTTCATCGTCACTGGTCTTTGGTTGTTTTCTAGAGAAGCTGTGTCTCTTGTCTTGTTTGTCGTCCTGCGGTGGAGACGCTGTGGCTTCATCCTCTTCAATGCTGCTCCTCTTCTTCTCCTCCTCCTTTGTCTTCTTGTTCTGGAGGGCTAGTTCTTGAAGACGGACGTTTTTGGCGATCGCAAGCTTCAGGTCTTCTTCGGCTTTGCTGGCTTCCTCCTTCAGGGCCTCTTCTTTCTCCAGCCACAGCTTCTCCATCTCTTTCAGTCTGCTCTCTGAGCTCTCCTCTCTCTCAGCCAGCTCCTCCTTGAACTTCTCCTCCAGAGCCTGGCACTTGTTGATGCTCTGGTCCAGTTCAGCTTGTTTGAGGCTGAGCTCAGATGAAATGACCAAATGGTCACTTCTTACAGTGTCGATCAGGTTGTCTTTCTCGGTGACCTGCTCCTGCAGCTGGTTCACCTTCTTCTGACGTTCATTTTCCATTTGCTGCAGGTCAGAGCTGCGCTGGGTGTCGTTTGTGGATTTGAGCTTTTTCAGCTCATTGTCAAAGTCAGTCTTCATCTGGTCACAGGTTTTCATCAATGAATCTGTGACTGTTTTTGTCTCCGTCTTCTGAGCGTGAAGAGTTTCTTGAAGAGAGGAGATTTCCCGGTCTTTCTCCAGAATCATGTCCTCACTTCTCTTGCGCTCCTCAGCCAGCCTCTCCTTAAACTTCTCCTCCAGAGCCCGACACTTGTTGATGCTCTGGTCCAGTTCAGTTAGTTTGAGGCTGAGCTCAGATGAAATGGCCGATAGCTCATTCTTGACGGTGTCGATCAGGTTGTCTTTCTCTGTGACCTGCTCCTGCAGCGGGTTCACCTTCTTCTGACATTCAGTTTCCATTTGCTGCAGGTAAGTCCTGCGTTGGGCGTCGTATGTGGATCTGAGCTTTGTCAGTTCAGTCTCATAGGTAGCCTTCAGATGCTCTGCAGTGTTCATCCAGAGGACTTTGCGTCTCTCTGTTGCCTCTAGTTCATCACGGAGCGAGCAGATCTCTTCTTCTCTGATCAGGTTCTCCTCCTCGTCTTTCCTTGCGATGCTTAAAGCTCTTTCTAACTGGCTGATCTTCTCGTTGGCCATATACACCTGTCTCCCCAGGTTGCTCTGTAAGCAGCGATTGTTCTTTTCCATCCGTGCATTTGTGTGCTCCTGTTGGGTCGTAACACCTGTCATTGTGTTCAATGTAGATTTCATCCCCTCAATTTGGTTCTTGGCAATATGAAGTTCCTCTCTGACTGCGAGCACATCAGAGCTTTGGGACATCTCTCTAGGTCGTATGTCCTGTCTTGGCCTGGGATGCTGGGGGGTGTGAGTCTGTGCTCTTTGTGATGCCTGATGTGGGTGCATATCCGAGCTGGGGGGTACTCCTGCACGCTGGAAGTTACCCTGGTGGGTGCGAGCCTGAGCTCTTCTCGATGCCTGTTGTGAAGGCATTTATGATCCGGATTGATCAGTTGTAGGAAACTGTAGTTGACAGTTAAATCCTCGAGGTGGCGCTCGTTGTCTGTGGTTAACGATGCCGGATGTGTGTGAACGGGTTGTTCGGAGTTTCTGACGGTGTCTGACGGACGTGAGTCGGTTGACGGTTGTCTGTGTGCGTTGATCGTTGCTGATCGTAGCTAATTGTTGAGAAACTTCTGCTCTGACTTGACCCTAAAGGTTTGGAGTCTGACGTCATCACAACACATCAAAGAACTTCAAAGCCGTTGACTTTTTCCGACTCTTCCGGGTTCTACTGAGCATGCGCCGTACTCCTCGTTAGTATAGTGGACAGTATCTCCGCCTGTCACGCGGAAGACCGGGGTTCGATTCCCCGACGGGGAGATTTACATTTTCATCCAGTTGTTCTTCATGACCTTTACCGTCTATGGTTTAGTCCCAAAACGTTAAACTTGTGAAGAATCAATCATTGAACACTGTCAAAACAGCAACATCAAAGTCAGTCTCTACAAATGAATCAGTATCGATTCACTACGAGTAGTGTAGTGGTTATCACGCCCGGTTCGAAACCGGGCGGAAACATCGTTACGTTTTTCCTCAACTTAATGTTCCAGCAGAGAGGCCTCCAGACTAGCTCAGACTGCATTGTTTCCATATCATCAAGTGGCCAAGATGAAAATCAAGTTGAACAAATCACAAATCATCTCAATAGTCAAGGGAGATCTTAAAGATGTGACGTTCCCAACAGCATCTGAGCAACATGTCAAAAGCCTCGGGGATGAAGACCAAGTGCAACAACTAGTGCCTTCAACACTATCCAGCCCCAGGTACTCCAGGAAAAACTCTCCAGTATGCGAGTGGACCCCTGCCTGGTTGCTTGGATTTCCAGCTACCTCACCGACAGACCACAGGCTGAAGGACATCACATCTGACACTGTGGTCAGCAGCACTGGAGCTCCACAGGGGACTGTACTTTCCCCTTTCCTCTTCACCCTGTACAGTGTGGACTTCTGCTACAACTCGGACACGTGTCACATCCAGAAGTTCGCAGATGACACAGCCATCATGGGGTGTATCAGTGGCGACGAAGAGGAGTACAGGAGCCTGGTGAGGGATTTTGTTGTCTGGAGCCACAAAAACAATCTACAGCTCAACACCTCTAAGACTAAGGAACTGGTCATTGACTTTGGGAGGGACAGACCCAACCCCAGACTAGTTCTGATAGGAGCGGAGGAGGTGGAGGCAGACCAATAAATATCTTGGGCTGTGGCTGGACAACAAGCTGGACTGGACGAGCAACACGGGGCAGCTGTACAAGAAGGCCCAGAGCAGGATGTACTTCTTGAGGAGGTTAAGATCCTTCAACATCTGCAAGAAGCTCCTGGGGATCTACCAATCTGTGGTTACCAGCGTTCTGACCTACGCTGTGGTATGCTGGGGGGGGGGGGGGGGGGGGGGGGGGGGGGGGGGGGGGGGGGGGGGGGGGGGGGGGGGGGGGGGGGGGGGGGGGGGGGGGGGGGGGGGGGGGGGGGGGGGGGGGGGGGGGGGGGGGGGGCACCTCAAAGACAGACCTCTCCAGGCTGGAGAAGCTGATCAGGCTGGACCCTCTGGCTGCTGTAGCAGAGAGAAGGACACTTAAAAAACTAACGTGCATCCTGGACAATGCCACCCACCCTCTGCACACGACCATCAGTAGCCAGAGAAGCACCTTCAGCAAGAGGCTGCTCCTCCCAAGGTGCAGGACAAATATACTGAGGAACTCCTTTGTCCCCCGTGCCATCAAACTGTTTAACCACCAGTCACTTGGGGGGAGGAGGACAGAAAGGAAAAGGACTAAATGACTTTTTTTTAATTTAACCTACAACAGTAATGTGCAATACAAATGTACCCGGTATTTCTATATTTATGCAACAACCATCTATGTACAGTCACAGTATTTATTTTTTATTACTATCTATTATTCTTTACTGGGTGTTTTTGGTACTTTTGGTACTGTTGTTCTTACATGTATGTCTGACAGTGCTGTATGCGATGGAGATGTCAATTTCCCTGTGGGACCCTGCCAAAGGGATCAATAAAGTTATCTATCTATCTATCTATCTATCTATCTATCTATCTATCTATCTATCTATCTATCTATCTATCTATCTATCTATCTATCTATCTATCTATCTATCTATCTATCAACTAAGGATTATTAAAGTCTTATTATAATTACATGTCATATTATTTTAATGATTAATTCATGTTGTTGTCCTCATCTGTTACATGACAATGTTGAACTGAATGCTGATTGCAGTCAAATAATGGTCTAGTTACTGTTTACATGACTGGTCATACTAAAAAAAGTCTTTTTTGCTTGTTATTGATTTAAATTGATTTAATAAGCCTCAGTCAGCACAATACACATGTAGATATTTGTATGGTGTATTTTCCAGTCATGTGTAATATAAAGTGTGAATGTGAATATAAAGAAAACACATTATTCTTTTATGACCTGGATAACTGAGAATCCTTATAAATATCCAGGATTTACAGTTTCCTAAAAATAAACTGCAGGCAAATTTTCTTTGTCATTTATGTTCACAGCGTGTGACATCAACTTGTTATGACCCAGCGTTCTTATGATAAAGTGAACACAGAAGAAAAGTAAAGGTGAGACATGGTGAGTATTGTGCTGCTAAAGAGTAGTCCAATCCTCTTCAACAGTTTCCTTTATTCACATCTTCTCAGGTGTGGCCAATCAGGATAATTAAGAGCATGCAGCACCCAAAGACAACCAGACATGTGTCAGTGCTCTCTTCCTGCCTTTGTGTGATTCTTCCGGGTTCTACTGAGCATGCGCCGTACTCCTCGTTAGTATAGTGGACAGTATCTCCGCCTGTCACGCGGAAGACCGGGGTTCGATTCCCCGACGGGGAGATTTATGTTTTTATCCTGTTTCTCTTCATGACCTTTACTGTCCGTCATTTCGTCTCCTATCTTTGGTAACACTCCAGTCTTCCCTATCCACAAGAAAAGGAAAACAAAATCTCTGAATTACCTTCAGGCAGTAGCTCTCACCTCCCGAGTGATGTCCCCAGCTCACAAGTAAAGTTTTATGAATCTGAATATGAATCTGAATTAGCCTTGATGTGACTAAATTAAGTTACTTTCAGCTTTAGATGTTGATGAAAGAGACCAGTGACACGTATAAAAGCCCTGATAGTTGTCTGTGCTCTCGCTTACGGCCATACCACCCTGAACACGCCCGATCTCGTCTGATCTCGGAAGCTAAGCAGGGTCGGGCCTGGTTAGTACTTGGATGGGAGACCGCCTGGGAATACCAGGTGCTGTAAGCTTTTTATACTTTACCAACAACAGAGGACGCTGCTGGGTCTCCTTTTGGATGCAGTCCTTCTACAGTTGCAGTTCATTCTATGACTTGGGTCAAACGTTTCCTTCCACCAGCTTCTCGCAGTACTCTGCTGTAATTCTGGTCAGAACAATGAAGCTGCTGCATCTCCGTCTCAGGATGAACAGGAAGATGAGACGAGAAAGACGAAACGTCACGGCTTGTGGTGCAGATTTCGCAAGATGATGAGCCGCCGCCACAGCGACACTACACCGGACTAGACACCTAGTCCCCTTACCCTTACCCAATGTCAAGTTAAAGTTTTATAGAATGATTCAGGTTTAAATATTTATTTACAGGATATTAAGGTTTCTGTGTGTTTCACTCTGTGTCACATTAACAAGTTGTAAAATATTAAGAAATAGTTTAATGTTATAAACCATGAGTTTGTCTTTTCCATTCTTTACTGGCCTCATTTAAAACCACTACATTAATTCATAATTTCTTAAACATTATAAACCATTACAATAATGGTTGACTGCAAAAGAGTAAACCCAAACATGTGTTTGACTTTAAATAAACTTATATCTGAAACTAAAACTACAAAGCAGAGAGCACTGACACATGTCTGGTTGTCTTTGGGTGCTGCATGCTCTTAATTATCCTGATTGGCCACACGTGAGAAGATGTGAATAATATATAATATAAAGGGAATTGTTGAAGAGGCCTGGACTAGTCTTTAGCAGCACAAGACTCACCATGTCTCACCTTTACTTTTCTAACTCTGTCATCTGTGTCCACGTTATGTTAAGGCCCTGGAGCAAGGCTGTGGGATTTAGGATTTATTTATACATAGAGACTGACTTTGATGTTGCTGTTTTGCCAGTTTTAAATGAGGAACAGTGAATTAAAGCTCCTCAGTACCAGGAATCTATCCATTGAGCACGTTGCACATAACTTTAATGTTTCTAAATGTCCTCAACTTGAAATTAAGACTTCCAGTCCAAAACTAAATGCCTTGATTTAGAGGGAAATGATTAGATTATTTGCTTGTTTTACTTTAGTTGCTCTTTGCTCATTTGCCACCTTTATGTGCCATACTGCTCTCTGCTGTGAGCAGAGTTTTCTGACTCTCTTTTATTTTAACAAAATAACCTGTCACATGTCTCATTCATTCACAAGAAGGAGACCCAGCAGCGTCCTCTGTTGTTGGTAAAGTGTAAAAAGCTTACAGCACCTGGTATTCCCAGGCGGTCTCCCATCCAAGTACTAACCAGGCCCGACCCTGCTTAGCTTCCGAGATCAGACGAGATCGGGCGTGTTCAGGGTGGTATGGCCGTAAGCGAGAGCACAGACAACTATCAGGGCTTTTATACGTGTCACTGGTCACCTTCATCAACATCTGAGAGGGAAAGTAACTCAATTTAGTCACATCAAGGCTAATGAGAGAAGAGAACAACTTAAAAACAACATGAGCTACAGTAGATTAGCATCTCACAGCACCTCTAAAAACTGTTTCCACAAACGACAGTAGTTACATAAATTAAATACACGTTTTCTGGATGTGACACAGCATTTCAGTTTTGCAGAAATGTATTTAACAAGGTGCACCTGTTTGTTTTTACGGTGTATGCTTCCTGATTGAGAGAGGTGACAACATTCAGTCTGAGTAGGGTTCCTGCCACCTCCCTAAAAAAAAGAAAGACTCCTCATTGGAAAGGCCTGTAAATTGTCTTATTTTGTATTTTTAATAACAAAATAAATATCAATAGAACACTGTCCTGCTTGACTTAAAACTGTATAAATTAATATAAAACAATAGAAAGCAGAACAAAAGCTCTGAATGACCTTTGCGCTGTAGCTCTCACCTCCTTATTGGTAGAGTTAGAATAAAGTTTTCTGAATCAGAATTAGACTTCCTGTGACTAAATTGAGTTACTTTCACCTTTAGATGCTGATGAAGGTGTCCAGTGACATGTATAAAAGCCCTGATAGTTGTCTGTGCTCTCGCTTACGGCCATACCACCCTGAACACGCCCGATCTCGTCTGATCTCGGAAGCTAAGCAGGGTCGGGCCTGGTTAGTACTTGGATGGGAGACCGCCTGGGAATACCAGGTGCTGTAAGCTTTTTACACTTTACCAACAACAGAGGACGCTGCTGGGTCTCCTTTTGGATGCAGTCCTTCTACAGTTGCATTTCATTTTTTGCCCATAAACCTCAGAAAGACGTGGATAACTTGTGAGGGATTAAAAGTAGTGCAGTAACATATGTACATAAACAACAAGTTTAACAATTTCCTCTATCATCAGAGGGGGCTGCTTCATTGTCTGGAGACACAGCTACAGGTCATAACTAACAATTAGAATTAAATCAGTTTAAAAGTGACAATTTTGGATTTTTGTCTGAAACCTGAATCTCAAGTCTAATAAATTACTGTATGAAATAAAATGACAGGACAGAATCTGATTTATGATTCACTAGAATGAAGTAAAAGTCATGTTTGTTCCACTTTCTAACTGATTGTATAATTGTAAACTTCAAAACATCATGAAATCACTCAGCCTGTATGTAAATGTGAGCTGTCTTTTCCTCCACCCGTTCCTTCGTGGCCTCCAGCTCCGTCTGAAAGAATTATTTCACTACAAAAGACAAACACTCAGCAAAATAGTTCCACATACATTTTTGGAGCAGTAAAAATAACAGACCCCCTCAAAACATCATCCTGCAAATAGTCTGAAGTTAAATTAGACTAAACATCTCCTGTTTTAGGTCAGTTAGGATGACCACAATTATTTCTATTTGCTAAATGCCACAATAAAGAGACAGAGAATTTCCTCTTCTTTTATTACTTTCTTCAAAGTCAGAAGTTTACATACATTTCCTTAGTATTTGGTAGCATTGCCTTTAAACTGTTTGACTTGGGTCAAACGTTTCCTTCCACCAGCTTCTCCCAGTACTCTGCTGTAATCCTGGTCCGTTCCTCCTGACAGAACTTGTGTAACTGGGTCAGGGTTGTAGGCTACTTGTGTATAATTGTTTGAAAAAATGAACGAAAAAATCGATCCCCGGAATGTGCCACATGTCGAAGTGTCCTTGAGCAAGACACTGAGCAAAAAAGTGCTATATAAAAGCAAGGCCATTTACCATTTACCTTCAAGCATCTGGAAATTGTACCCAAGGATGATTAGATTAGATTTTCTTTATTAATCCCAGACTGGGAAATTTCCAGTCTTGTGGAGCTCCAGTTCTCTTCCTGATATCTTGGCTGATTTCTTTTGATTTCCCATGATGTCAAACAAGGAAGCAGTGTGTTTGAGGTGTACCCTTAAAATATCAGAAGCTTCTAAATCCAAGATATCGTCGTTTTAAAACATGGTAATCTTTGTGTATGTAAACTTCTGACTTTGAAGAACGTAATAAAAAAATCTCTGTCACATATAACTCTCTCTTATTGTGACATTTAGTAAATAGAAATATTTTTGGTAATCCTAACTGACTGATCTTCTGTATCTATGTAATGAGCAAACGCAGAACGGAGCCGGTACTGGAGAAGAACGGAGCCAGTACCGGAGAAGGACGTGAGCTGACCCCGCGGGGCCGTTACTGGAGCATTCTCTGTGGCTGATTGGTCGTCTGGGTCACCAGGAATGGAGGAGTTAAAATTCACAAGTCCGACGAAGCAGAAGAGGATCATGACAACCAGTGTCTTCCGTCCCATTTTCCGTCTTTTCCGTGTCTTTTCCGTGTCCTCTTGAGAGCGTTGACTGGCTTCTGTCAGAGCTGAGGCTGAGAGGCTCCTTATATTGACCAGTGATGATGTAACGTGTATAATTACGCGGTACAAAATTGTACCGGGTACGACATACTGTACTACCCAGTACAAAATAAAGTTCCCGTATACCTGCACCATATAAGGTATGCAGGTATCCGGGAACTTTATTTCGAGAATGCTCCAGTAACGGCCCACTGTGTCGTCTCACGTCCTGCTCCGGCACTAGCCCCGTGAGTTGGTTCACGTCCTTACACTGCTTACAGTCAATGGTACAAAGTTCCATCAGAGCAATATACAATAAAAGATATTTAACCCTCTGGCGTCTGTTTGATTCACTACTCTCTTGAGTCATTAAGGACAAACATGTCACTGTATAAGTCTCTTAAACCATTTCAGCACTTTAGAAAACTACCAATCATTCAGTCAATTTGAGGATTTTAACCATTTATAAGTCAGTCCGATTACTTAAAATCACTGTTGTTTCGCATACTGCCATTGACCAGGCCAGGTATCTGATATCTTCTTGTTGGTTGGTATCTGACCAGCTTTATCTTTTTCTTCAGCTGGACAACGCCTCTAAATCTGTTTTGGATCTTGGCAGAAGGGATTATAACACCTTGCACGCACACAATCCTAATTAATTAATACCCGAGTTTAATTTAAATGAAGTGGCCTACAAGTTGGTGCCGGAAGTGTACTGGCAAAAGCAGTCCAACCATGAGGCCGGTTTCCAGTGGTTTTCCAAACTGGACTCAGATTGAGTCAAAGGTCTGAGTCGAAGAATGCTGACTGCCCCCCTCACCAGGAGATTATCTGCCATCAGTGTAAGAGGCCAGGCCATGTTAAGTCCATGTGTCGAGAGGAGGAAGAGGGGTGGTGTTATGGTCCAAAATGGCGAGGAAGTCCCAGTGACCGTTCATAAGGATACTGGGACTCATCCACGTCTTCCTGAGGTTTATTGGCAAAAAATGAACTGCAACTGTAGAATGACTGCATCCAAAAGGAGACCCAGCAGCGTCCTCTGTTGTTGGTAAAGTGTAAAAAGCTTACAGCACCTGGTATTCCCAGGCGGTCTCCCATCCAAGTACTAACCAGGCCCGACCCTGCTTAGCTTCCGAGATCAGACGAGATCGGGCGTGTTCAGGGTGGTATGGCCGTAAGCGACAGCAAAGACAACTATCAGGGCTTTTATACGTGTCCCTAACAATTATAATTAAATCACTTTAAAAGTGACAATTTTGGATTTTTGTCTGAAACCTGAATCTCAAGTCTAATAAATTACTGTATGAAATAAAATGGCAGGACAGAATCTGATTTATGATTCACTAGAATGAAGTAAAAGTCATGTTTGTTCCACTTTCTAATTGATTATATAATTGTAAACTTCAAAACATCATGAAATCACTCAGCCTGTATGTAAATGTGAGCTGTCTTTTCCTCCACCCGTTCCTTCGTGGCCTCCAGCTCCGTCTGAAAGAATTATTTCACTACAAAAGACAAACACTCAGCAAAATAGTTCCACATACATTTTTGGAGCAGTAAAAATAACAGACCCCCTCAAAACATCATCCTGCAAATAGTCTGAAGTTAAATTAGACTAAACATCTCCTGTTTTAGGTCAGTTAGGATGACCACAATTATTTCTATTTGCTAAATGCCACAATAAAGAGACAGAGAATTTCCTCTTCTTTTATTACTTTCTTCAAAGTCAGAAGTTTACATACATTTCCTTAGTATTTGGTAGCATTGCCTTTAAACTGTTTGACTTGGGTCAAACGTTTCCTTCCACCAGCTTCTCCCAGTACTCTGCTGTAATCCTGGTCCGTTCCTCCTGACAGAACTTGTGTAACTGGGTCAGGGTTGTAGGCTCCTTGTGTATAATTGTTTGAAAAAATGAACGAAAAAATCGATCCCCGGAATGTGCCACATGTCGAAGTGTCCTTGAGCAAGACACTGAGCAAAAAAGTGCTATATAAAAGCAAGGCCATTTACCATTTACCTTCAAGCATCTGGAAATTGTACCCAAGGATGATTAGATTAGATTTTCTTTATTAATCCCAGACTGGGAAATTTCCAGTCTTGTGGAGCTCCAGTTCTCTTCCTGATATCTTGGCTGATTTCTTTTGATTTCCCATGATGTCAAACAAGGAAGCAGTGTGTTTGAGGTGTACCCTTAAAATATCAGAAGCTTCTAAATCCAAGATATCGTCGTTTTAAAACATGGTAATCTTTGTGTATGTAAACTTCTGACTTTGAAGAACGTAATAAAAAATTCTCTGTCACATATAACTCTCTCTTATTGTGACATTTAGTAAATAGAAATATTTTTGGTAATCCTAACTGACTGATCTTCTGTATCTATGTAATGAGCAAACGCAGAACGGAGCCGGTACTGGAGAAGAACGGAGCCAGTACCGGAGAAGGACGTGAGCTGACCCCGCGGGGCCGTTACTGGAGCATTCCCTGTGGCTGATTGGTCCTCTGGGTCACCAGGAATGGAGGAGTTAAAATTCACAAGTCCAACGAAGCAGAAGAGGATCATGACAACCAGTGTCTTCCGTCCCATTTTCCATCTTTTCCGTGTCTTTTCCGTGTCCTCTTGAGAGCGTTGACTGGCTTCTGTCAGAGCTGAGGCTGAGAGGCTCCTTATATTGACCAGTGATGATGTAACGTGTATAATTACGCGGTACAAAATTGTACCGGGTACGACATACTGTACTACCCAGTACAAAATAAAGTTCCCGTATACCTGCACCATATAAGGTATGCAGGTATCCGGGAACTTTATTTCGAGAATGCTCCAGTAACGGCCCACTGTGTCGTCTCACGTCCTGCTCCGGCACTAGCCCCGTGAGTTGGTTCACGTCCTTACACTGCTTACAGTCAATGGTACAAAGTTCCATCAGAGCAATATACAATAAAAGATATTTAACCCTCAGGCGTCTCTTTGATTCACTACTCTCTTGAGTCATTAAGGACAAACATGTCACTGTATAAGTCTCTTAAACCATTTCAGCACTTTAGAAAACTACCAATCATTCAGTCAATTTGAGGATTTTAACCATTTATAAGTCAGTCCGATTACTTAAAATCACTGTTGTTTCGCATACTGCCATTGACCAGGCCAGGTATCTGATATCTTCTTGTTGGTTGGTATCTGACCAGCTTTATCTTTTTCTTCAGCTGGACAACGCCTCTAAATCTGTTTTGGATCTTGGCAGAAGGGATTATAACACCTTGCACGCACACAATCCTAATTAATTAATACCCGAGTTTAATTTAAATGAAGTGGCCTACAAGTTGGTGCCGGAAGTGTACTGGCAAAAGCAGTCCAACCATGAGGCCGGTTTCCAGTGGTTTTCCAAACTGGACTCAGATTGAGTCAAAGGTCTGAGTCGAAGAATGCTGACTGCCCCCCTCACCAGGAGATTATCTGCCATCAGTGTAAGAGGCCAGGCCATGTTAAGTCCATGTGTCGAGAGGAGGAAGAGGGGTGGTGTTATGGTCCAAAATGGCGAGGAAGTCCCAGTGACCGTTCATAAGGATACTGGGACTCATCCACGTCTTCCTGAGGTTTATTGGCAAAAAATGAACTGCAACTGTAGAATGACTGCATCCAAAAGGAGACCCAGCAGCGTCCTCTGTTGTTGGTAAAGTGTAAAAAGCTTACAGCACCTGGTATTCCCAGGCGGTCTCCCATCCAAGTACTAACCAGGCCCGACCCTGCTTAGCTTCCGAGATCAGACGAGATCGGGCGTGTTCAGGGTGGTATGGCCGTAAGCGAGAGCAAAGACAACTATCAGGGCTTTTATACGTGTCCCTAACAATTATAATTAAATCACTTTAAAAGTGACAATTTTGGATTTTTGTCTGAAACCTGAATCTCAAGTCTAATAAATTACTGTATGAAATAAAATGGCAGGACAGAATCTGATTTATGATTCACTAGAATGAAGTAAAAGTCATGTTTGTTCCACTTTCTAATTGATTATATAATTGTAAACTTCAAAACATCATGAAATCACTCAGCCTGTATGTAAATGTGAGCTGTCTTTTCCTCCACCCGTTCCTTCGTGGCCTCCAGCTCCGTCTGAAAGAATTATTTCACTACAAAAGACAAACACTCAGCAAAATAGTTCCACATACATTTTTGGAGCAGTAAAAATAACAGACCCCCTCAAAACATCATCCTGCAAATAGTCTGAAGTTAAATTAGACTAAACATCTCCTGTTTTAGGTCAGTTAGGATGACCACAATTATTTCTATTTGCTAAATGCCACAATAAAGAGACAGAGAATTTCCTCTTCTTTTATTACTTTCTTCAAAGTCAGAAGTTTACATACATTTCCTTAGTATTTGGTAGCATTGCCTTTAAACTGTTTGACTTGGGTCAAACGTTTCCTTCCACCAGCTTCTCCCAGTACTCTGCTGTAATCCTGGTCCGTTCCTCCTGACAGAACTTGTGTAACTGGGTCAGGGTTGTAGGCTACTTGTGTATAATTGTTTGAAAAAATGAACGAAAAAATCGATCCCCGGAATGTGCCACATGTCGAAGTGTCCTTGAGCAAGACACTGAGCAAAAAAGTGCTATATAAAAGCAAGGCCATTTACCATTTACCTTCAAGCATCTGGAAATTGTACCCAAGGATGATTAGATTAGATTTTCTTTATTAATCCCAGACTGGGAAATTTCCAGTCTTGTGGAGCTCCAGTTCTCTTCCTGATATCTTGGCTGATTTCTTTTGATTTCCCATGATGTCAAACAAGGAAGCAGTGTGTTTGAGGTGTACCCTTAAAATATCAGAAGCTTCTAAATCCAAGATATCGTCGTTTTAAAACATGGTAATCTTTGTGTATGTAAACTTCTGACTTTGAAGAACGTAATAAAAAATTCTCTGTCACATATAACTCTCTCTTATTGTGACATTTAGTAAATAGAAATATTTTTGGTAATCCTAACTGACTGATCTTCTGTATCTATGTAATGAGCAAACGCAGAACGGAGCCGGTACTGGAGAAGAACGGAGCCAGTACCGGAGAAGGACGTGAGCTGACCCCGCGGGGCCGTTACTGGAGCATTCTCTGTGGCTGATTGGTCCTCTGGGTCACCAGGAATGGAGGAGTTAAAATTCACAAGTCCGACGAAGCAGAAGAGGATCATGACAACCAGTGTCTTCCGTCCCATTTTCCGTCTTTTCCGTGTCTTTTCCGTGTCCTCTTGAGAGCGTTGACTGGCTTCTGTCAGAGCTGAGGCTGAGAGGCTCCTTATATTGACCAGTGATGATGTAACGTGTATAATTACGCGGTACAAAATTGTACCGGGTACGACATACTGTACTACCCAGTACAAAATAAAGTTCCCGTATACCTGCACCATATAAGGTATGCAGGTATCCGGGAACTTTATTTCGAGAATGCTCCAGTAACGGCCCACTGTGTCGTCTCACGTCCTGCTCCGGCACTAGCCCCGTGAGTTGGTTCACGTCCTTACACTGCTTACAGTCAATGGTACAAAGTTCCATCAGAGCAATATACAATAAAAGATATTTAACCCTCTGGCGTCTGTTTGATTCACTACTCTCTTGAGTCATTAAGGACAAACATGTCACTGTATAAGTCTCCTAAACCACTTCAGCACTTTAGAAAACTACCAATCATTCAGTCACTTTGAGGATTTTAACCATTTATAAGTCAGTCCGATTACTTAAAATCACTGTTGTTTCGCATACTGCCATTGACCAGGCCAGGTATCTGATATCTTCTTGTTGGTTGGTATCTGACCAGCTTTATCTTTTTCTTCAGCTGGACAACGCCTCTAAATCTGTTTTGGATCTTGGCAGAAGGGATTATAACACCTTGCACGCACACAATCCTAATTAATTAATACCCGAGTTTAATTTAAATGAAGTGGCCTACAAGTTGGTGCCGGAAGTGTACTGGCAAAAGCAGTCCAACCATGAGGCCGGTTTCCAGTGGTTTTCCAAACTGGACTCAGATTGAGTCAAAGGTCTGAGTCGAAGAATGCTGACTGCCCCCCTCACCAGGAGATTATCTGCCATCAGTGTAAGAGGCCAGGCCATGTTAAGTCCATGTGTCGAGAGGAGGAAGAGGGGTGGTGTTATGGTCCAAAATGGCGAGGAAGTCCCAGTGACCGTTCATAAGGATACTGGGGCTCATCAGTCATTGTTATTGAAGGGAGTGCTAGAGGTGCCACCTACATCATTTTTGATTCATCAAACTCTGTGTTGACTTTATATTAAGGGCCTGCAGCAGGGTCAACAAGTTGATGTCACACGCTGTGAACATAAATAATATAAAGAAAGTTCGCCTGCAGTTTATTTTAGGAAAGTATAAAGTCTTCTCCGGGACATTTATAAGGATTCTCAGTTATTCAGGTCATAAAAGAATGATGATGATGTGTATTGTGGTGACGGAGGCTGATTGAGTCAATTTAAATCAATAACAAGCAAATGAGACTCCTTTTAGTGTGATCAGTCACGTTAACAGTAAGTAGACCATTAGATAAAATGCCTCGATGTTTCCGCCCGGTTTCGAACCGGGGACCTTTCGCGTGTGAGGCGAACGTGATAACCACTACACTACGGAAACTGCAAGAGATCACAAAAGGTGGTTAAAAAAAAAATAATAATAATTTTTTACTGTTTACTTTACTGTTAGTCTCTACAAATACTGATTCACTGAGACTGACTTTGCTGTTGCTGTTTTGACAGTTTTACGTAAGAGACAGTGTAAAGAAAGTCCCAGACCTTTACGGACAAATGTTCCTCACAAATCTATCCATGGAGCGCACTGCAAGTGATTTTAATGTTTCTCTAAATCTTCAACATGAAGAAAAGAGTCTTTGTTTATGTTTTACTGACTTACTTTGGTCTGATTTGTCTTTTAATTGACATTTATAAGCTCTAAGGTGTTGATGAAGGTGATCAGTGACATGTACATGTGTCCTCTTCTTGTGAATGAATGAGACATGTGACAGGTATTTATGTTAAAATCAAAGAGAGTCAGAAAACTCTGCTCACAGCAGAGATCAGTATGGCACATAAAGGTGGCAAATGAGCAAGTAAAGTGAAACAAACAATTAATCTGATCAGAAAATCACATAAGTCCATATTTGCCTCTAAATCAAAGCCTTTAGTTTTGGACTGGAGCTCTTATATTCAAGTTGAGGACATTGAGAAATATTAACAAGTTGGAAAATATTCAGAAATAGTTAAATGTTATAAACCATGAGTTTGTCTTTTACGTTCTTTACTGGCCTCATTTAAAACCACCACTTTAATTCATCATTTCTTAAACATTATAAACCATTACAATAATGGATTTCCTGCTTGGCTGCAAAAGAGTAAACCCAAACATGTGTTTGACTTTAAATAAACGTACCTGTGCTGTGAGCAGAGTTTTCTGACTCTCTTTTATTTTAACAAAATAACCTGTCACATGTCTCATTCATTCACAAGAAGGAGACCCAGCAGCGTCCTCTGTTGTTGGTAAAGTATAAAAAGCTTACAGCACCTGGTATTCCCAGGCGGTCTCCCATCCAAGTACTAACCAGGCCCGACCCTGCTTAGCTTCCGAGATCAGACGAGATCGGGCGTGTTCAGGGTGGTATGGCCGTAAGCGAGAGCACAGACAACTATCAGGCCTTTTATACGTGTCACTGGTCACCTTCCTCAACACCTCAAGGTGAAAGTAACTCAATTTAGTCACATCGAGGCTAATGAGAGAAGAGAACAACTTAAAAACAACATGAGCTACAGTAGATTAGCATCTCACAGCACCTCTAAAAACAGTGTTTCATAAATTAAATACACGTTTTCTGGATGTGACACAGCATTTCAGTTTTGCAGAAATGTATTTAACAAGGTGCACCTGTTTGTTTTTACGGTGTATGCTTCCTGATTGAGAGACGAGGTGACAACATTCAGTCTGAGTAGGGTTCCCGCCACCTCCCTAAAAAAAGAAAGACTCCTCATTGGTTTTAGGCCGGGTCTTGTAAAGCGTCTTGAGACGATTTGTATTGTTTTTGACGCTATATAAATAAAGCTGAATTGAATTGAATTGGAAGGGCCTGTAAATTGTTTTATTTTGTATTTTTAATAACAAAATAAATATCTTTCTTAAATAGAACACTGTCCTGCTTGACTTAAAACTGTATAAAATAATATAAAACAATAGAAAGCTGAGAACCTCAAGAACCTCTTGATTAATGCAGCAAGAAAAGTGCAAATGTCTTCTTCACTTCCGATTCTGAAGGCATCTACTGAGCATGCGCCGTACTCCTCGTTAGTATAGTGGACTAAATTAAGTTGCTTTCACCTTTAGATGCTGATGAAGGTGACCAGTGACACGTATAAAAGCCCTGATAGTTGTCTGTGCTCTCGCTTACGGCCATACCACCCTGAACACGCCCGATCTCGTCTGATCTCGGAAGCTAAGCAGGGTCGGGCCTGGTTAGTACTTGGATGGGAGACCGCCTGGGAATACCAGGTGCTGTAAGCTTTTTATACTTTACCAACAACAGAGGACGCTGCTGTGTCTCCTTGTTTATGTCATACAGTCAGTGGTTTATATATATCTATATTTACTTTTTACTCTGTGTGCCAAGAGAAAACGTCAAAGTACCTCAAGCAGAGATGAGGGATTGTTGTTTTTTTATGAAGGACAGTTAAATAATTTGTAGCAAACATGACTTTTACTTTATTCTAGTGAATCATAAATCAGATTCTGTCCTGTCATTTTATTTCATACAGTAATTTATTAGACTTGAGATTCAGGTTTCAGACAAAAATCCAAAATTGTCACTTTTAAACTGATTTATTTATAATTGTTAGTTATGATCTGTAGCTGTGTCTCCACTGACAATGAAGCAGCCCCCTCTGATGATGGAGGAAATTGTTGAAGTTTTTGTTTATGTACATATGTTACTGCACTACTTTTAATCCCTCACAAGTTATCCACGTCTTTCTGAGGTTTATGGGCAAAACATGAACTGCAACTGTAGAAAGGCTGCATCCAAAAGGAGACCCAGCAGCGTCCTCTGTTGTTGGTAAAGTGTAAAAAGCTTACAGCACCTGGTATTCCCAGGCGGTCTCCCATCCAAGTACTAACCAGGCCCGACCCTGCTTAGCTTCCGAGATCAGACGAGATCGGGCGTGTTCAGGGTGGTATGGCCGTAAGCGAGAGCACAGACAACTATCAGGGCTTTTATACGTGTCACTGGTCATCTTCATCATGCATTTTTCATTCTGTGGTCAACAATTTAGACAAACAGGATTATTGCAGCTGCCAAGAGACATCTAAAGGTGAAAGTAACTGAAATTAGTCACATCAAGGCTCATTCAGATTCAGAAAACTTTAATTGTCCCCTTGGGACATCACTAGGGAGCTGAGAGCTACTGCCTGAAGGTCATTCAGGGCTTTTGTTGTACTTTTCTTGGGGATAGGGAAGACTGTTATTTCCAAAGATAGCCTAGTGGACCAAAGGACAAACAGTAAAGTGGAGCTGAGGCTAAAGACATCTACCTACCTGAGTCTCCTGACTTGTGTTTAAACACGTGCTTGTGTCCAGGTGTTCAGCCGGATGCTTCACATGACGTGACATTCATCAGGTGTGGCCAATCAGGCTGATGTAGCGCATGCAGCGCCGAAACAGCTGCGCATGCGCTACTGAGAACACGCCGTACTCCTCGTTAGTATAGTGGACAGTATCTCCGCCTGTCACGCGGAAGACCGGGGTTCGATTCCCCGACGGGGAGATTTTTTTTTTTTTGCGCCGTAGCTCTCCCCTAATTATCAATGGAGTTAGAGTAAAGTTTTCTGAATCTGTATTAGCCTTCCTGTGACTAAATTAAGTTGCTTTCACCTTTAGATGTTGATGAAAGTGAACGGTGACATGTATAAAAGCCCTGATAGTTGTCTTTACTGTCGCTTACGGCCATACCACCCTGAACACGCCTGACCTCGTCTGATCTCAGAAGCTGAGCAGGGTCACACCTGCTTATTAATATTCTTTCCATTCATTAATAACCTCTAACTGTGCCATCACAATACATTCATAAGTAACACTCACTCTCAGTTGATGAGACATGCAGGTCATACAGAAAATGGGTTTATTTGTAATACAGCAGGATTTTGTTCTATTCATCACATACACATGTTTCCCTGCATTCAGCATTAAAACACGGTCTTCATTGTTTTTAAATCTACTTGTGTAACTATAACGGTACAGAATGAGTAATCAGAAGTATTTTCTTTTCTGCACTGATCATTGTTTCACAGACACAGTCTACACCAAATTTTCTTTAAACCTCCAATAAAGCAAGAAAAAAAAAAAAGACTACCACCAGATATGAAATTAAATAAATGATAATATGCAACAAAATGTCAGCCTTATTGTGAACTGCGGTGCAAAACCTGCCTTTTCAGGGCTTAGAGAAATTTGTCCTTAAATCATTCTTCATAGATAAATATATGTGACTCAACACCTGAACATAACAAGCTGAGAGGACATCAATCCACAGTCATCACTAAATATAAGGCCACAAAAACCAAATCAGGATTGAACATACAGATGCTGAATATATAACAAAGTACTGATGAGTCGGTAGAGTGGATAAACACATTTCACTGTTACTGGTGTACGAGTTGTATGGCACAAATAAATAGTTTTATTGACAGAAGTCTGTAGATTTTGCTGGTTTCAGTGGCGACGCTATGACTCGTCTGCGGTTTCGATCATGAGTCGTGGAAGCAACCGGCACGTCCCTCTGCTTAGCCTGCTTCCTTTCGCGCAATTAATGCAGACGCCTCACTGAAATGGCGGTATTTGCAAGAAACGTTATAAGAGCCATTTATAGGTTCATCAACAATGCTCACATTCAGTAACACAAAGTGACAGACTCAACCCCCTGATATCTGGGACAGAAAACACAAAAAACAAGAGCAACCTGATGCCGTTTGAGTACTCGTGTGGACATACGCTGCACAGGTCATCAGTGCAGAGATGATGCGTGGATCAATCTATATACTGTAAGCTGTTTTCACATCAAAAGACCATAAAGTGGACCACACGGGCTTTCAGAAATGTTGCAGAAGGAGGCGGTTCAGTTGAGAGAAAATCTACAGACGGCATCAACATCTACGCAGCTCTCAGGATGGACAAGTATGCAGCAAGGCCAGCAGGATGCATGCAGGCAATTGCGCTTTGAAATATTTAAAAAGGACGGCTTTGACAAGTAGGAGTTACCACACGGAGGAGTAGAAACAAACCACAGATATCAAAAGATCTCCAAAATGTGTCAGTAATGGGACGCGTGACGAGGGGAAAACCCAGCCCTGCCTGTGTCAGAGAGCTCGGTAATATTGTATAGGTCAATCAAAGTGCCTCAGTGTTGCTCCTAAACTAAGAGGGATAGTGACATGAATCTGTCAGCTGTGATTGTTCTCAAATGTGGCTCTGTTAACACCACGGGAAAGGAAAAACAGCAGGAAGTGTCACTGACACGTAACAGCTCTGTGCACGGACAACTGACGATTGAAAAACATATATATCCGATTGATTGCTGACTCTGTGGAGTCACACACATACATGACCCGGCACAGCACCTAGAGACTAACATACAGTACATTGCACCTAAGGACGAGAGGTGGACGGAGGGAAAGCAAGTGTCGGATGTGATTGCTTACGGCTAGTGTGCGCGCATGTGTGTGTGTGTGTGTGTGTGTGTGTGTGTGTCGTTAAATATGAATATCTGTTTTCAATAACCACTGAAAACTATTAGGAATGGACCAAAACTGAAATGTCCCCCAAACCCAGAATCTTGCTTCCTATCAATCAAAAACCCTTGACCCTAACGTCTTCACCCCCTCCCACCCCTTCCCCTACACCCCCATAAGAATCAGAGAGTTGGACGGGCCTGGCTGCCTTTTCCAGTGTTTTTCCTTATTTCTTGTTCTTGAGTTGGTTAGCCAGCCAGTCGAGGCCCTCGTAGAGGCCGTCGCCGCTGGTGGCGCAGGTTGCCTGGATGTACCAGTTGCGGTGACGCAGAGAGTGTAAGCCCAGCTTGTCTGTGATCTCGGCGGCGTTCATGGCGTTGGGTAGGTCCTGTCAGAGAGGTGAGAGGTCAGTCAGAGGAGTGTCCTGCAGTCTTTGTGTGTGAGTGTCTAATGTTTATCTGCGTAGAATTGATTAATGCTTCCACGGAAGAAAATGTTTGATTATTTGTCTGCGGATGTGAAGACTCAATGCTTTCATTTGCTTGAGTAAGATGTTATGACATGGAACCATAGACGGTATAAAGACGGACGGTGGAGCAGCTCATCAAAAGTGAAACCAAAGCAAGTAGAGCTCCCCCTGGTGGCTGGCTGCAGTATATGTCATAAGCTCCGCCCCCTCCATGTTAGTGGATGGGACCTGAGCCAAACTAAAACACTAATTAAATATATATTTATATATATATATATATATATATTCCAAGGATGGTTTCTTTCATTTTACTTAGTTAATATAATACTCAACTGTCCAACTTTTCTGAGAGGTTTCTTTTAGTTAGTTATTTGTCGCTGGTCCTGTAGGACCGTTAGAGAAGTAATTGCTATATAAATAAATAAATACAGTGTATAATCCAACATTTGCTTGTGACTGGTGGAGGTAGAGCGGGCCTAAGTATTAATTAAACAAAAACGCAAGCGAGTCTGGAGGAAGTGTGGTCGACGCAAAGTAGTGGGGACATATTTTTATACAGTCTATGCTCGGAACGAAGAGTGAAATTGAACCAGCGCTAGCTACTGCACTAAGGACTTTAAATTAACTTGTTTTTTACCTGCAGTCAATCAACAACTACAAACAAAAAGCCTGTGTGATAACAGGCAGATTGATGAATAACCAGGTGAAGAGGACGAAATGTTAGTTGTGGCGCTTAAGACCGACTGATCTTCTGTCTCCGCTCATTATCGTGGCAATCATTACAGCAAAGGTAATCATTTGGAGTTACAGGAAAAACTGCTTCACAAGCAGAGGGGACGACATCCGTTAAAGGAAGTTAGTTTGTGGAGGCCTGTTATGTAATCGTATGCACAGCGTATGTGTATATAAACGCAGAACAGTAACGGTCACTTGCCTGTTTATTGGCAAACACGAGGAGCACTGCATCTCTGAGCTCATCCTCAGCCAGCATCCTCATCAGCTCCTCTCGCGCTTCGTTCACACGCTCTCTGTCATTACTGTCCACCACGAAGATCAGACCTGAAACGGCAACAAGAACACGAGGAAATGAACCAAAAGCAAAGAAGAATACCTTTTGTTCGGCGTTAATCTGCGATTAGCGCTGCTCACCCTGTGTGTTTTGAAAGTAGTGTCTCCAGAGGGGACGGATCTTGTCCTGCCCACCCACATCCCACACAGTGAAGCTGATGTTCTTGTACTCCACCGTCTCCACGTTAAAACCTGCGAAAGAGCGAAGAGGTCGTACAACGAGCGGAGCAAACACAGCGATGTGCGAAGATAAAAACTCCCCCCGCGCGTACCAATTGTTGGGATTGTGGTGACGATTTCTCCCAGTTTGAGCTTGTAGAGGATCGTTGTTTTTCCTGCAGCGTCAAGCCCCACCATCAGGATCCTCATCTCCTTCTTTCCTATGAGGCTCTTCAGCAAATTCCCAAAAATGTTCCCCATGATTCAAACGAGGTGTTTGAACTTCACTTTTGCTGGAGGCCTTTTCTGCAACGTCCAGCAGCGGATTGATAACTGACTGGAAACAGGAATCACAACAATAAGCATTTAGAAATAGTATTATGTGCATTTGCAGCATTGAGACGTGATAATGTAAATTATTAAAATGTTGGGATGAGGGCAGAATTGTTACCGAGACAAGAGGTTTTGTTAAATAACAATGAAGAAAATGCTCTTGTCTGCTGCCCCTCTCACCTTTCTAAAACTAAAACATCTCGCATCTCACGCCGCGAGACAGGTGCAGGAGCTGCGCTACTCGCCCACAGCCATCCTCCTCACAGAGAGGCCGATGAAGACGAGCGTCCGTGCCATGACTCCAAGCTAAACTGCAATCTGTTCAGGCCCCTTTCCCGGCTTTTTTTTTCTTCCCCCTCTCCTTTGAAATGTTAGCCTGCAACAAGCCCTCAGAGCACATGCACAGTGTCCTACATTACCAGACCTGACTTTAGCACGTCTTAACATAACCTCACCACAAAGCCACCTGGTCTAAAAGCTACAGGCTGAGCAGTGTTTTTTATTTAATAATAACGTCCTTCAGATGGCAATCGGCCTGCACAACATGCAAAAACCTCGTACTGCTGAAGCGTGATGTGAGTGAGAGTAGGTGGAAATGTGCAAAGCAGAAACACAAAAAGGTAAAATGCCAACGCTGGGTGAACATATGTGGACAAACGCAGATCAGAGAAGATGATGAGGCTTCTCTAGCTGCCTGCAACACCTTGCAAGCTAAAACCTCCCCTCCAAGCTAAAGATTTCCTCAGGTTTCCTCAGGTTTTCATCATAACGTGCAGCGAAGCATGCTCTTTGTGAAACAGTGCAGTGTGAATTATTAAGTCTGTGTGTTGTTCTCCTCTGTGCACTGCTTAGAACAGTGGTTGGTGGGGAGAGAGAGCAGGGCTCAGATGATAAGAGGATAAAACAGACATGAGTGAGGAGATGATGCAGCCCTGTCCATGGTGCTGAAGGATCAACACGCACTGACACCACCTGCTCCTCTCTGCGCTCACAGCTCAGTCTACAGCAGCGTTTTAAACGTGGTGATCCGTACATACATGGTGGGTGGGTGGTATAATCAGGGAGCAGGGCCGCGGTGTGCAGGTGTGACATCCCCCGGGTGACTCAGGTTAGCCCGGGATGCTACTACGCGAGGTAACGGTCATAACGTCCTCATTAGCCGCTCGGCTAATACACGTTAGCACTACTTAGAATAAAAGACCTCACTCCTGGACCTAATTTAAATCCAATTACTGCCTCTATAACAAACTCGTTTCTCAAGCTATTATCGTTCAACGTTAATCAGAGGATCGATTAGACGGTAGCTAGCGGCGGATGTGCCGTCTTCACCCTCCCCGTCCATCCATCGCCTCAGCGGGGCTGTAACCTCAACCAGCGCAGCTTCAGCTTCAGCTTCAGCTCGGACAACTTCACACAACAACCACATCACAAATGTCTTCTTTTTCTTTTTTTTACAAATATTTCTGCACCTGTCGAGGCACCTTACGCGACGGCGGAGCCAGTCTCCTCACTTACCTTTAGCCGAGCAGCCCTCTCTACTAAACGTCTCACGATATTTTTTTAAACTCATGAGTACGCGAGATCTCGCGAGAGTAGACGCCAGCAACCCCACTCACCTTTTGAGAGGACGTGGGAGCGACCTGGTTGTAGGTTTGTAGCAGTGGAAATTGGCGTATTCATTAACAGCTTTTGTAATTTCACACCGAACCACGTTTGAGTTTATATTAGATTTAATTTTACTGTCACTGCATATAGTTCAGGTACACCCACAAGGAAAAGCTTGGACTCTAACCAAGAGCAAAAAGTGCAAAATTTATCCAGAATTAAGGTACAAGCTATGACTACTGTAATAATAGTTCGTATTTTACAGTAATAGTATATATATAATTTAATAGTGTGTGTGTCTATCTATCTATCTATCTATCTAATATAGATCGGGGTATGCTGTATGGACAGTTATATTTTTATATAGGTAAGACATTATATTGTTGGGGATTTGCGTGGACGTCTATACCTATCTACATCTACATGTATATATGTGCATTCACATATACATACATACATATGCATGCTATAACTATGACAGCTATTACATATAAACAGTACATATATTGTATTGTACAGTATATGTACTAATATATAATCCGTGCATGCATGTGTCTGGTCTATCTTTCTTTGGTACTGGCCTATTCATTACTTACTTCATTGTATTTTGATTTGGTTTTCTCTGCAGATTTTTTATTTGAGCTTTGTCCAGTGGGTTTCTACACACCAGATGTGTCATTAGCTAAATTATCACTGTGCAACACCTGCACAGATCTTTCAGTGTGTGTGTGTGCTACTGTTATATGAGAAACCTTTTGTAAGTGTTGGGTTATTGTAGTTATTTGTACGTTATGATTTTAGCCCAGATGTCCCCTGAGAGAAACACACTTGAGAGAAACAACCGGGGCCAAATTACCAGCCCAGCGGGCTCCATGCTGTGACAATCACACTGGAAATGCAGTTTATAGGTTTACCAGCTCCAGAGGCTTGGTGTGGTGCCTGCTGGCTCACTGGGATAAATAACAGAACAGAGGCGTCATCGGTGTTATCACTTACACCTGTGCTTTTCCTGTTATCACCAGTCTGCATGTCTGACGTGAAGTGAAGGCCCATCGGCTGCCTCGTTCTTCCCACGCTCTGCACTACACATGGAAACTTCTCATAATTGACCAGATGCACAGAAACCCACCAGTGCTCCAGGTCTGGGATTAGTCCTCTGCGTACACCTGTTAGTTTGTGCTGATTTGATTAAACATGAATGTGTTTAAGGGTATGCACCGTGAAACTATGATATCAAATGACATGACAACAGTTTTTCAATTCTCTTCTAGTACCACACAGTGAACTTTACTTACTTAATACACTGCCTGGCCAAACAAAACAAAACAAAACAAAAACTCTGCGTGATGAAGCAGCAGCAGGTGACCTTTGACAGCTGGATATAAAGCCCGACGCAGCCGACTTCCCTTTGACAGTGTGGATATGAAGCCACTTCAGCTACAGCAGCCTCTCCAGGTACCTTTCCAATGGTCCAACAGGCCTGGGTTGAGAGGCACCCCCTGCCCTCCATGTTGCAGAAAAGCGCCCGCTGACTAAGGCTGTGAAAGGAGCAGTCCTCTGCCTCAGTGACCTCTTCCCTGAGCTTGTGCTGTGGAGGAACACAAACAGAAGATGATGCAGGAAGTCTTGTCTGACTCAGACAAGTGAGCGTCACTGTCCTCCTCCTCGTGTCCACTCTTACCTCCGACCCCCAGTTTTGGAGAGTCTCTCTACAGGAGGTTAGTGTATGAATCTGGGGAAGGCCTCTGTGACACCCCCTGAGAAGCTGGAAGCAGTTCTGTTAGTACCTTCCTGTCGAAACAATGCAGTCTAGAGTCGTTTAAATGTGAAGACTGGCAAAGTAAGTAGAAAAAACTTGTAATAGTGTTTCCGCCCGGTTTCGAACCGGGGACCTTTCGCGTGTGAGGCGAACGTGATAACCACTACACTACGGAAACTGTGCACAACGACCCTAGGTGGTCGAAAAACGAAAATTAAAGAAATGAAATTTTTATCAGGGAAACTAGGACTGGATTTTAGCTCGGCTGCTCTCTCCAGGTGTTGTTGAACCAGTCCTTAGATCTGCTGCTACTACCACTACACCCCTCACAGACAACAATGTAGACTTTGCTGTTAAGTAGGGAGCTTGTTGACAGCTGAGGCAAAAGGAAATCCATTCTTTGCTGATGTCTGCAGGTTCCAGACTTGAGGCAAGCGCAAAGTGCTGAAAATGAGACTTTTCTAAGAGGACAAATGTAGCGCCACAGTTAAAACGTGCATGCATGTAAGCTCTAAAAATGTAATATTGTCATTTACCTTATTTCTGAGTGGCATTATGGCTGTTTTACATGTTTTCAAGAGCAACTGGACAAAAATGTAAATCTCCCCGTCGGGGAATCGAACCCCGGTCTTCCGCGTGACAGGCGGAGATACTGTCCACTATACTAACGAGGAGTACGGCGCATGCTCAGTAGAAGCGGAAAGATTCGGAAACCATGGATAAAAGGAAGTTTAAATAGTATATTTTAAAAGGAAATAAAAATTAGTAAAATAAATAAAATAGTCTAAGTTTTAATTACTTACTTACTTAAAAATTAGCATACTAGTATATAGACAAACGTACAAGAAATACAAGGATGAGAGTTGCACTGCTCATGACACTGCATCAATAGTACTACAATCTCATGCACTGTGTTTCTAGTGCAGAAATACAACAAGTGCATGTGTATCATCATCAGCTTCTGTCATTAAATCACTGCAACCAGCTCAGGAGGTTTTTCCTAAAGACGGCCGAAAGCTACACGCTTGCTCCACTGAATTTGAATCAGTTGTGCGCTTATTAGCATCGAGTATGTGTCATGAAATCAAGCGGGAGCCTAACAACTTGAAAGTTGTCATAAACCTCATCGCTACTACTACATCCTGTTGTGTAAAGTCCCTGCTCTCTGTGTGAAGTTACTGAGGTCTGAGGAAATGGTGACATGGTTCTCAGCATTTAATGACACTTGTGCAATATATTTATCCACAGATGGGGAACAAAGTATTTGATGCATGGGAAGGAGAATATGAGTGACACATGATCACTGAGTGCAAATGAACAGTTCCCAGAGAGTATATAAGACTGTAGGACTGTAGAATCAGTGAAGGCTTCTCACTAACAGGTGTGATCATACCTGGCCAGAAAGACTGACAATGACAGCTCATAATGTGTCTCTGTTCTTCTTTCTTTTGTTATAGACAATCTGCTGGAACTTTTGTTTGGTAATGCATACATACATCTACTTCTGTAATCTTGAGAAGGAAGTAACCTTTATTTTCAGTTTCTTTATCTTCAGTTTGCACACGTATGAGTCATTGGAAACAGTTTTGTCATGTTTTCACATTGATCATATGAAAAAAAAAAACAGTTTTCCTGTAAATCCATCCCTACGATGAAATTATGACGTCCCAGGATAACGTTTCCCGGTTAGACATGAATCAGAAACGTGTTGATTGCATGTTAGATATGACGCCCTGTTGCTTGTCTCGTTAGATGTTTGTTTTAGTTAGCACCAGAGATGAACACTACATGTACTCCTCTGCACGACAAAGTGTCCTTTGTCTGGCACATGAGCATGTGGTGCAAATATCACAATCTGCGCTTGTGATCCTTCAAAGTCCTGCATGGAAAAAGAGGACTTAGGACAAACGTGTGCAGATATGAGAGTCTCTCTTTCTTACTGTGTGGCTTAAATCTGAAATAATATACTGCACATTATGATGATGAATATTCAGCTACATCCACCTTCACACCCACGACCAATTTGGAATCGCAGATTAAACGAACACGGCTTCAGACTGTGGGAGGGAGTACCTGAATATGCAACGAACAAAACATGCATTTTTATTTAGGCTACTTGTACGTTAATTATGAACTGGACTTTAGTGGATGCTGCTTACCAAATTCAGGAGCACCAGAATGAGCATAGCACAGACAGACATCTAGAAACGTGCACTGTGTTCACATAATGCAAACTGAACTAATGTAAATGCTAACTTTAAACCCGTGTAAGGGAAGGAATCACTGAGGACCCCAGAGCTTGATTGGTTGATCGGTTAATCATTCTTCACAGACGGACTGTCAACAGCAATTGGTTTGACGACTAGAAGACTAATTTTCAGATCAGATTCATTCTCTGGACAACAGGGTGTGATTCGGGGCCTAACATTTTATGTTTATGTGGATTCATTATCCCTTTAAATAGTTTTCTCCGGGCCACAGTCTCCCCCAACGACAGGTAAGTATCTAGTCGCTAACAGGCACTAGTCAAGTAAGTTTCAGGTGGGTTACACAGATGTTGTCGTTTAGAACTGAAGACGCTACTTGGATGAAACGTCTCTCATTTTTTGGATATGCTCTCTCAAGTTTAAAGAATATTTATAGTTTGATCTGAGGATGATCAGCTCTGTCAGATCTGAAGAGCCAGGTGAAGCACACAACTCTTAGATGGCAATAATATATCATTTTGGATCATGTTGTTTCCATTTCCGCATGGAATAATGTTAATATAAAATGCGATACTTTGCCTTTTTACATTTCTGGGTTGAAGCTGGCTTTTACATATCATCTGCACATTTCTTGAGACTATAGGGGCCCAGGGAGGAACCAGCAGCGACGTGGCGTCTCTGCAGCGGCTTGTGTGTGGGGGGGGGGCGGAAGGGGTTTTCCTCTGAGTCTCCTGCATGGAGCAATGCTGGAGACTCTGGAGTCGCGGAAGGGGGCAGCTTTTCATCGCCCCCTAGCGGTCCTGCAGGGCGCCGCTTCCGCTTCCACCCACGGTCAGCCTGATGGGATGCTGCTGGCGGAATGTTTGAGGCGGGCTCTTCGGGTAGAGACCCAGGTGCTGGGACAACGTCCACGGACTGCTAGTCCTTATCGCTCCAGGATTTACAACACATCAGCATTACCTGCTGCTGAGCCATTTTGGACGCACAGGGCTCGGCGGGCTGCAGATCGGCTCTCTGGCTCCACGCCGCTGACTGAATAAGAAGCCTGCACGGAAGTTGCTTTTGTATGGCAGCTGTTTTCCAGAAGTTCACAATGAAGACGGGCGTTTTTCTTCTCCTGCTCGCGGCTTTCACCTGTGGACTGGCACACGGGGAGGAAAACGAAGCCGAGGAGCTGCAGGTGGAGACTCTGGTGAGTGGGACACGCGTGTAATACCGTAGTGCAGTCGTGATGGTTTAAAATACTAAACTCTCTTAGGCTTCAGTGTTAACAGACAACTCTTCTGACCTATAGGTTAAACCCGAAACTTGCTCTGTGCTTTCCTCAGTGGGAGACACGCTGCAAATCCACTACACGGTAAGTGAAATGATAAATAAATTCTTCTTAGTTAGACGGATCGCATAAAACTATCCAGTCCAGGGAGTGTGTGCATGAATGTTGCTGCAGGACTTGTGTATGTAACCAGCCCAGCTGATGAGCAGCCGCGGTCGTTGTCTATGTGGCACCGTCTGCATGAACCATGTGGACCGAGATAAACGCACACACACACACACACGGATATGAAATATAAAGTGGTCAGCCGCTGATTGAACGGCTTGTTGGCGGTCAGATGGCGGCCTGGTGTGTGTGTGTTTGGTTTATGAGGTTTTATGTGGACTCTGATTTTACTACGGAGAGACGGGGCGGTGCAACACGTCAGCAGTAACGGTAGCAGTGAGTGTGGGGCAACTACCGGAGACACATTCAGGGGTTAAACCGGGGACTCGAGTCTTTTAAAGCCCTCATACATGTTAGATGTTCAGATTAAAAAACAGCAAATAATAAACAGCTAAACAACTTAAATGTGAAGTATGCCTTTTTCCCTTCATATATGTGTTATCACTACGTATAAAAAACATATTGTTTTTTAAACCCTTATATTATTATTACTATTTCCATCCAGATTAATGTCAACGTTTAGTCTCTGATTCCTATCCAGCTATGGCTTGAAGTGAATTAACTGTGGAAATACATTTAGATCAACAGTAAGAGTTGTTTAAAAATAAAAAATAAATTTGCATTGTTCTTGCTTTTGGTCGTTGCATTTCCAAACAAATATATAATTAATATATATATTAAAAAAAAGGTTTAGTGACGTGAACAACATTATTGTAACAGTTATATCCTACGCAAAAAAGCGAAACAAAAATCTCAAATTAGATTTAGTGTTGGGGGTTTTAAGGAAGTTAGATTAACCGCTGGATGTCTTTAATTCACTGGCTCCTGATGAAGCATCGTTTATGCTCTGAGTGCTTCCTAACTGATAGTTAACCTCTTAATGGTTTTGCTCTTTGGTTAAACAAACAAGACTGAAAGGAAGACATGTTCCTCTGAGCGCTACTGCTAATATATCTAACGACAGCTATAAAATGGCTCTAAAAAGAACATGATTGCTCACAGACATAAATAATACAAAGTAGTTTTACTATCTGTGTATATAACATGCTAACTAATCGCCATTTGTAAAAGTACCTCACTTTTATACGTTAATGTTATTGGAATTATATGTTTCTATGATGATGACGTCTCATATCTCTCAACAAAAATAAAGAGGTCACGATATCACAATTAACTATGAATGTAAAAAAAAAAACCTCACTACTATTGTTGATGTTTTATTGATCAGGGTAAACTGATGGATGGAAAGGTGATTGACTCATCGCTGTCTCGGGATCCTCTCGTCGTTGAGCTGGGCAAGAGGAACGTTATTGCTGGTAAGTTTGAGCAGCTTTCATTTACCAGAGAATGTGCTTGTTCTGCTGATTGACTGCCTCTGTGTGATTATCTTATCAGGTCTGGAGCAAAGCTTGGTTGGCGTGTGTGCAGGGTAAGTGAAAAGATGAAGGTCCAATGTGTTAACAGGAGGGAATCAATTGAAAGAATACCAGAGTTAAGAGTTTTAAGACTGAATCTGAGAATTTGTTTTTTCCATTTCATTCTTTTTCGTTCAGGCAAAAAATCAAAGCCACTATTCCAGCTCACCTTGCATATGGGAAAAAAGGTTACCCTCCTACGATTCCAGGTACTGAACATGTGTTTACAGTTCAACAGAGTGTGATTAATTATTTGATCTGCAGCACTAATACATAGACACTACAGAACAGGGCAGAGTAATAATTGTACAACTACAAAAAGCAGTATTTTTAATATCTATGTATTTGGTATTTGTAAAATGTTTGCAAAACTGCATAGAAAAAGTTTGTCTTTGGAGAAACGTTTAGTCTTTTAACAGGAATGATTTCAACAAAATATCTGTTCCACTCTGTGTTGTATGGGTGATGTACAGCAGCAAATCTGAACATCCCCCATCCACAACATTTTAAAGGATCTGCTGGGACAGTCGCCTTTGTGCTGATGGACAGACACTTAACAGAGACGTAGTCACGCACGTCATCTGAGCATTAAGGAGCTGAATTAGTTCACAAGAAAGTGTCTGCAGTCAGAGTTTTACTTTTATTTGATTGTAGGATTGTGTGAGAGCATTTTTTTTCTTTCTCAGTGTTGGATGAAACACACGGTGTGTTACCAGACTCATATACTCAACATATACCAGCATTTAGCAGCTTATGAATATACACGCTGTATAGATAAATCAGCCACAACATTATGACCACTCACAGGAGAAGTGAATAACATTAACCATCTTGTGACAGTTCATTGTTCTGCTGGGAAATATCTGGACCTGGCATTCACTCATTCATTGGTGTGGATGTTACTTAGACATGTAGCACCCACCTAGACCAGACCAGGCACCCCCACCCCATAGCAATGACACTCCTTGATGGCAGCAGCCATCCCCAGCAGGATGCAGCCACAAAAACACTTTAGGAAGAAGAACAGCACAAGGTGTTGACCTGGCCTCCACATTCACTAGATCCCAAACTGATCAAGTATCTGTGGGATGATCCATAGAGCCCCCTCCCCTTAACCCATAGGATCCAAAGACCTCCACTAACAACATCCTGTTCCCAGACACCACAGGACACCCTCAGAAGGCCCATGTCCATTCTCAGACGAGTCAAAACTGTTTTAGAGACCTACACAATATTAGAAGGGGGGGGTCATAATGTTATGCTGTATATATCTATAGGTTCTTCAGTTATACACAAGCATTTCTCTTCATATTCTCCATGATTTTTCACAAAGCTGGCCTGAAATACCCGGATCTTTTCTAGGTGATGCGGTCCTCGAGTTTGAGGTGGAGGTGATTTCGCTGTCACAACAGACACCGTGGCAGAAAATGGTCAACGACGTTTTCCCCCTGGTGTGTTTGGCCCTGGTGCCCACCCTGCTCGGCCTGGTGGGACTGTACCTCTACAAAAAGGCCAATGCCCAGAAACCGAACAAAAAGAAGGCAAAGGACAAGAAGAGCAAGAAGAAATAAGGACAAGGCACGCAATTATTTAAATAAATTTTTTAAATTGAATGGGTTCTTCATGTTTATTTAATACTCTCATGATTCTATCAAAGTATTGAGCCGTGGAATAAGGGTTTTTGAGAATACTGTTCATTGCACTTTTGTAGTAATAGATCTAATTAAATGGCAGCAGCCTCTATATTTCCCAGAACTATATCATATTAACTTCCTCTTCCCCAAATGAATTTTGCAACTCAGAACTTAAAGACACGAGTGAAATGAACATTGACCACACAGACACAACCCACACCAAGTCCAGTCCATGGAAAACTTAAATTTAAGTAAAACATTGAGTCCAATATCAAAAGCTATGGATTCATGACTATACTAGTGATGTGTTGTACTATTAATAATCTCATTAACAGTGACACATCTGTAGGTCTTGCGGATTTTCACAGGGAGCTAAAAATAAGCAGATGTAAGAATGGTGCAGGTACACGTTAATGCCAAGCTGGCACAACTCAGAATCACTGAAAGCAGAGACGTTATACTGTGACTCTGCAGCAAGTAAGACAGTTACGTTACATTACGACTAGAATTTGTGGCTTTCTAAACTATATTATAGATTATGGCTCAGAAACCAGGACATAATGTCAGTGCGAGGACAGTCTGACATGAGTTAGCACAGACAACCTTTCCTTGTTGCCTTTCTTTGCGTGTTTTGTATGAGATTGCAGTAAATAGCATCTTGTGCAAGGTGCTTGTTTGGAACAAGAGGCAGGTAAAAGACAAAGAGGACCAGCCTCATATTATTAGATTAGATTATCTTTATGATATGATCTACATGATATAGCAACAAGCTTCAGTAAGCCATTAAGTTTAGAGATGAGTCTAGCATTAGCTAATGGATCAAACCAAATATACTCTGTCTACCTCCTTTGCCTCCAAACAGCAGGACACACTAAAATGCCAACAACCTGAGGACAGACTCTTTTTAAATACGACACGTGCTTATTGACGGCTGTTCTACTACACGTCAGTCTTTTGCGTGAACATTGCCAAAAGCAGTCTGATCATTTCATCATTGTGGTCCTGACCCTCAAGATGCTCACACTTGATCTAGAACTTGATCTGCAAGTCGTTGTTGCTCAAGCCAAAAGAGGATATGGAGATTGCAGAGTCACGCATTAAAAGGTTGCAAAACTGACTGCTGTCGTGTGTAGTACCTGTCCAAAAACTTCCCTGGTGCTGGTGTAATCGTGAACAGCACGTGGTTTCTCAGAGAATGTGGATTAGATAGTATTTTTAGTTAAAGATCCAAGATCAACAACAACACACATATTCTTTAAACATTAATTAATGATGAAATTAACCTCTTAACAGACTCATTCCTCCAATACGCTGCAGCTTCAAACATGACAAGGGGTTACTACCTAACTATAATTATATTTTAATTATTTTATTGGGTTATGTGGGAAAATCTTTAAGACTACCACTTTAAGGTGAAACTCCTACATCCAGTAAATCCATGTATAATTGTTTAATTTGAGTACAGAACATATATTTATAAATCTATCGTTTAGCTTGTTAATACAATGAATAATTTATTTACCGGAAGACCTCATTAAGACAGGTGGGCTTGTTTTATTACACGCGCAACAACGGGACTACCTTTCTGTGCGGATTGATTAGAACAACTGGAAACTGCGCTCACTAGAGTGACGCTAGCAAGTGTGTACTGATATCCCTCCGCGGGTTAAACTATTTTATTTTTATAATAACAAAGAGTTTAATGGGTTTGTATTATATTATTATAAGTGAGTATATATAACATATTTCTAAAACTTAAAAAAAAATTATATAAGACCAAAACCATCTTTATTTTAGATCCAAACTGTTCTAGGGCGGAGCGGATGGCGCTACTTCTCGCGGCACGACCTCTTCCGGTCCTCTTTCCAGCTTCCCGTGCATCATGGTGAGTGTGTTTCACTGGCGGCCGTGTGGCAAAAACGGAATAAACCGATATTTTATTCGAACGGGACTACACAACTAATCATTCTTGGCGATTGTGAACACATAAAGGAATAATCATGTGGAGAATCGTTATTAAATGTAACTTGAAACGATAATTTTTTAGTTTTGGGCCTAAGCTAGCTGTTAGCATGCTAACCGTTTTGTGCATGTGTTCTGTTCGCTAGCAAGTGACAACGCTGCTGCTAATATGGAGAAACACAGTGAATAGGCGGAGATACAAGTATTAATATATGTATCTATTAATTATGTACGGCTTGTTTACTGAAAAACACGAAAATCATTATAGCATATTAGCTTAAAGACGTTTTGTAATCGCCCGGCAGCCATACTATGCATTTGACGATCCGCATTAAACGGAGTTAACGCTGCTGTGCTCGATACAACAGCTTTAAAGTCAACGAAACACTCATAGACGGTCTTGTGGACCATGGTAGTGATGAAATGGACTAGACAAGTCTGCTGATGTCCTTTTATTCACAGCTTGTGTTATTTAAAAATACATGAGATGCTGAAATGATTGATCAGTGGCCAGGTTCAGTAAATGTCAATAGGGCAAAGTTATACTTGTTATACAGTTTTCTGAAACACTAGAAGCTCTCCCTTTTTTTTTTTTTTTTTAGATCAAAGAGTTTGTGCCCTTGATGTTTTTCCTCACACATGGCTTCTTCTTACTGTTTTACTCCTTTTTTGCAGACCAAGAAAAGGAGGAACAACGGTCGTGCCAAGAAGGGCCGTGGGCATGTGCAGCCCATCCGTTGCACCAACTGTGCCCGTTGTGTCCCCAAGGACAAGGCCATCAAGAAGTTTGTCATCAGGAACATTGTGGAGGCAGCAGCCGTGAGAGACATCTCAGAGGCCAGCGTCTTTGACTGTGAGTGTGTCTCATCTTAAAATCTTGTGTTGGACGTCATTGCAAACTCTCTGGACATTCAGATCCGGGTGGCTTTTGTCTTGATCTGTGCTCTCCTCCACTTTGCAGCGTATGTCCTGCCCAAGCTCTATGTGAAGCTGCACTACTGTGTCAGCTGTGCCATCCACAGCAAGGTAGTGAGGAACCGCTCCTGTGAGGCCAGGAAAGACCGTACCCCACCACCCAGATTCAGGCCCGCTGTGAGTACCACCCGAGGCAAACGCACCCTTTCAGCTGCCATGTCTGTCCAGTGTAGCTCTATAATGTGCACAATGACCTGACTAGTCATCACAGGAACAGTTGACAGATGTTATATTGAGAGAACATTTAAATTTATTACGGATTAAAGCAAATTGAGCCGCCTGCAATAACGTGCATATTGATCTAAACCTTTCTCTCTTTTACAGGCTGGTGCACCAAGAGCTCCTCCAAAGCCCATGTAAAGCAAAATTTGAAGATGCTGTACACCTGAAAAATAAATTGGAAAATCTGTACAAAAATTCAGTTGTGTGTCTCATTGATGAGTCTCGTGTGGTGCAGTCGTAGGAAAGACAAGCCTGTCAAGTATTTTATTTGGAATAGACTTTTCTTACAGTACAAAACTTACAGTAGTTTAAGATTGAAATTATGCAAAAGCATAATTACATATGATACATTTAAAAAGGCTCTGCAGTTATTTAAAGCGATATCAGAACACGTAAAGAGTGGGGAAATAAAAGCAACTGAGGGGAGCAAATAGTGCAACAAGGAAACCTTTTCTACACAAAATACAACAAAGCTAGTTTTTTTTTTTTTGCTTCTGAAGAAAAGAAATGGGGTCGACATATCTTAATTGTTCTAACGTCTAAAACAAAGGTGGCTGGATGTCTGTCTGGGAGCAAACATTGGTAACACATGCATCAGGTTTAGAAGAACGTAACTATGAAGGGTTGCAGAGGATAAAAATATGGATTTACTCCTCCTGCAATGCAGATTAAATCTGCAGTAGAGCCAAGACTGCAGCTTCTCTGTACAGGCTCATGTGAGGTCAAAATATCTTGCGGGTTTCACATGTTTTATCTTGGATATATTCTTTGGCTCATAATCGTCAACAGATAATTAAAAACTTGTTCTGGCCCGGGTGGCTAAGGTTTATTTTACAACTATAAAATTAGAGCATTTATCATGAGCGGTGCCGAAACATTTAGTTTTTAGAGAAAATGCGTGCAAGACCTCCAGCCAAAGGCACGACAGCAAACTACTACACACGGATCACACCAAAAGGAAAACTGACACAAACAGAGGGGGAGATGTAAATCATTGGTCAAAGCATTTTTTTTTTTAAGTAAGACAGTTTCACCAATTTCCAGTGACAACTTTGGTGTCGTTTTCAGATTAGACTGCAGGAAACTACGTTTTAAAGTTCCATTTAAAAACCAGCTCATGTGCCAACACGATCTAACAGTCTATTCTCATATTAAGGCAAGATATCCGACTATTAAAGTAACTTGAGAAGAAATAAAAAGTTAATCGTATTTAGTTTTGTGTTGCCGTCCAGGTGACGACTCGTAAATTTCGTACAGCTATGTGAAAACCGTCTGTCAAACCGACGCGGCTCAGCTCGGGAGCTCCTTCCTTCCTCAGATTAAGTGAGGTAAACTTTTACATCAGTTATTTAGAAAGCTCTTCAGCAAAACTAAGTAGAGATGAGATACATGTTAACAACATGGCTTAAAGTAAATTGTTACCTTGCAGCTTCATCCTAATTCATCTATGTACATAATATATATTAAATTCACTTTTTTTCTTTTCTTTTTTTTTAAATTGTGCCACCATAGTAGGGAAAAGTGCCTAACAGTAAGAAATAGTGGTTCTTTGGCTCAGCCCTGGGGAAATTATTTGGTGCTATACAGAACCACACTCATGCTGATCTAAGAACAGTCAGAAAACAAAGTACTACCTTTAAAACAATATTAACATCTAGACAACTATTTAAAATGTGAGTCCATACAATACAGAGTTCACTATATGACGACACAAAGCAACCGTTCGGTGACCTTGAACACTCACTCAGAGCCCTGAATGGTTGCGTTGTTTCAATATAGCGTCAAATAATGTTAGAAAACAGCAAAATACCAGTTTTGATAAACACAGGGGTAAACCAACAAGCCTTCGCCAGCACCACACAAACATTTATGGACTCAAGCCAGCAGGTGAATCTTGTGTTTTTGCAACTTCATTGATTTTCAATGCATCTTTTCTTTGCGTTCTTTCTTCAAAACCTATATTTGCTGTTCTTAATACAGTGCACATACGAAATAAATAGAAATAAATCTCATCCACTAATGTCCTGTTCATCAACACAAACCAACGTTTGACTTTTGCACCAGAGTTGGGCGACCCAGACTCCTAAACATATTGTGCTTAAAACTATTTAAGGTCAAATATCCACGCCGTGACTGCAACACTCGGGAGCTGACACATTTCTCTTTACGTTTCATTTCTGCACAAACGACTCCGATAGGAGAATTTATTACAGATCACGAATGACAAACGCAAAAATTAAAAAGTCAGGTTTCTTTCTGCTGTGATGAAGTGACTGTAACTGCAGACGGAAATGGTTTCATAGGGACGCAAACTTCATTAATGTGAACGCAGCGTGTGTCATATGCTTTGCACATTTAATCTTTGACTGAAAATTAGATGAGAAAAAAAAAAATTGTTCAAATCTATACTTTAAAATGACAGGCCGGTGATTTTAAAGTGTCTGGAAAACAGCTTGAATGAGACGTGTTCTCGAGCATCACCCACAGATGAAGATTTGTTTCACGACATATGAGCAGCTAGCTCACGTCCTTCAGTCTGGTCAACGAGGCGAAGAAAGGCACAATACGACGACGATGTGACGCCAACATCATGTTTAAATAAAGCATAAAGAGTTCCGAGTGTTGGTTTGCAGTTGGATGTGGTCATGAAAGGGGAAAACATAAACGACCTATCCACTCCGGTAATCTCTAAAATTGTGGCAGTGACGCTTGAAAGCCTTTCCAACCAGGGTTTCCTCAGTTTTGAGAGAAATGTGCAGGTCATTAGTGTCTTCTAGAAAATGGTTTAATGTAATCAGAATATTCTGGCAGGTATCAGTGCAACAGAAGCAGTCATAGAAAAGAAAAACAAACAATTCACCACTTCACACGGCTTTCACACAAATAAAGGCCTTCATTTTTACACTTTACTTATTCAGTTTCCTTCCAAAGTAGACGAGGTCTCCTGGGATCACGCACACACACACACATAATAACAAACACACACACACACAGATCTGTTCATTTCACCCCCCGTTAAAAACCAAAGTGCATTTCTAAATCACGGACAGTCCCTCCAACTTGGACCTGGTTTTTGAGTTTGGTCTGCACTTTAATTCACACTGTAAAAAGCAATTTATAGTCCAGAATGGAAACAACTTGCCAAATGTATGTTTTGTAAGGGAGTCATTTCACTGCGAGAGGTGCTTTTAGAACAAAACATCCGTACAGATTCCATTGCAGGAAATCCTATTAACATCATATTTACCTTTTTATATATAATCTCTGTTAAAGTGCTTGAAAGGGAAAGGTTTTCATTTCTGACTTGCCTACTATAATATGTGCATTGGATTTGAATCCTGAATTTTGGAGCAAGATGTGTCTGTGGACAAAAAAGTGCATTGGCTCTTCATCTACTGTAAAACACATTTAATTAAAAATGCTTTTGTGGTTAAAGTGCATTGAAATTTATCATTTTAGGAACATATAAATTAGCTTTTCATTAATGATGACACAGGCAAACTGAGCAATAGTCAGTTTCACGCCATCAATGACCTCTTCAACACGTGTGCAGACCAAACCAAGTCAGGTCCTTATCTCAGTGTAAAAAAAAAAGCTCTAGGTGAAGCAGGTTGTCCATCTTTTGTCCTCAGTCGAGGATGTGTTCCCCACGCACAATGTGTGAAGAAAATTCATAGCGGTCCTGGCTGCGATGGCCACAGATGTTACACTCAAAAGGCTGGCGAAAACCATGGCAGCCCATGTGGATGGTAAACATGACGTGGTCTAAGAAAAGCACGCGGCAGTGCTCGCAGCGGAAAGAACGCACGGCCCGACCTTCCCCGTCGACAACCCGAAAAGCCTCTCTGGAGGTGGAGGAGGGCGCTGTAGGTGAGCTGGGTGTAGGAGCGTTGGCGGGAGGTGGGAGGGCAGAATGGCCTACGTCCTCTCTTTCCACCTCCCGGTCTTTGGCGTGGCCAGGGCTGTGTCGGTCCCGACTCCTGTGATGTGAAATGGGAGCAGGTGCAGCGTGATGGTTGTTGGAGTGGAGGAGGTGATGGCCGTTGTTACTGTGCAAGGTTGGAGTCGGAGCAGTGCTGTTACACGGCTCATCTGGCATGCTTTCAGTGTCTGTCGAGTCCTGGCAACCATTGCTCGGCGACGGTGCGTGACTTCGCCCCACAGGCAGGTCTTCGTGACCCTCTGCTGCCTCCCTTCCCCCAACACCCCCAACACCCAGCCCAGCTCCTGTCCCTGTGCAATCCAATCTTGGGCCTAGAGCAACGGGATGGTGAGTGGAGCTGTGGACTGGCCTGAGTTCTGACAAACATGAAGGGTGAGTGGTTGGAAGGTGTAGGGGCCTCAGTGTGTCTGACACCCCTCCTCCTCCATTACCTGCTACACCTGCGTATTCTCCTCCCAGACCAGTAAAGTGCGGAGCTTCAAGGTCCCCTGCGTGCATGTCTCCATCTTTATCCAAGCCAGCAGTGAGCTCATAAGGTGCATCTGCAAGGCTGAGACGTATGTGCTTCTGCCCTGCAAAACAGAGAGTGACAGAGTTATGATAGAGTACAACAGAAACCTGTGGAAGTGGTGAAACAGATTCTTAATTGGAAAGAAAAAATAAAAAGCCAGTAAAGTTTTCTGGATCAAAATGATGATGTTGTGGTACAACACATGTTTTAGTTTGTTTCAAGTTTGTGACTAAACCACACAGAGTGCAGTCTTTCCTGAAAAATATTAAAAATCCCCAAACCCCAAAAGTCTGTCCTATTGCACGTTATCCCATTTTAAGCAATGAATATTGCTTTGTGCGTTTCCGCAAACCGTCCACACTGAGACATAATGCTCACCTACAAATTTTTGTGGTGTGGATCTCTTGCGTTTGGTGATGCTGTTGGCGAGCCGATCGATAAATGCCATCTTGTCTGAGGAGGGCTGCAGAAGAGAGTCTGGTATAAACTCTAGCTCTCTCATCTCCTCTCCTCCTGCACGGAGTACAAACAAACTAACATTATTTGGGGGTTTTCTTATTAACCATACATATATATATATATTTTTTTTTTTCCCAAAATGGTGGTTTAAATTACAATCTAAACCACCTTTCAGAAGTGATTATAGATCTGGGATTCTGTGCTCTACCTTGTTAAGGAGTTTGACTACATTTCTACGTTGGATGCTACTACAAACCCATTTGGAAGTTGATATCGATATAACATCAAATTTCATTGCTTAGTTTGTGCAGTAATGTCATGAAACACATACCTGAATTCTGCACACTGGGTGGCTGCTGCGACTCCAGACTCTGTAAGTAGCTGTGGCAGCGCTCACGGTGCTCCTCCAATGTGCTCTGCTGCTTGTAACTACGGCCACAGTAGTTGCACTTATATGGCTTCCCTACAGTTGGAGAGGACACTGCAGACGAAGAGGGACGATGACATTTTTATTGGTAAAATGTTTTTGAGAAAACACACGTACACACATGCTTGCCGGGCTACTCTTACCTGAATGGGTGCGGAGGTGGCCAGTAAGTGCGTCTCGTCTTCGACAGGCATAGCTGCAGAAGGGACATTTAAAGGGCTTCTCCCCGGAGTGTAGCTTGATGTGGCGGAGCAAGTTACCCTTTTGTGTAAAGGAGGCACCACACTGATTACACTGAAATGGTCGCTCACCTGTGGGGAGATCAAACCTGTCATTACAACTGCTCCAAATACACAAATAGTGTTTTGTTTTTAATGTTTCTACATTTCACTTTGACAGTGTAGCTTCAAATATGTTTACAAATGCAAGGTTCTGCATATTTAGTATTTTTTTCATATATAATTTGAACTGTATAATATCTATGAAATTATATGAAGTCACTTCTTTGTACCTCAACAAGGGTAAATGGTACATTTAATGTATGCAGAAATAATGTGCTGATTTAATTCAGTTCATTCACCAAAAAAGCAAATAGAACTTGTGTCTTCTCACTGTAAATGTCATCTCAACTGGACAGATCAGTCACCTGTATGGCTGCGTTTGTGCACCATGAGTACATTCGGTCCAATGCAGATCATTCCACAGATGTCACACTTGAGCTTTCCATTCGGCAGTCTAGTGGCACCAGTTGGCATGGTTTCAGGATTGCTGAGCTCCCTGTAACCTCCAACACCTTCAGATCCTTGCTCTGCGCCTCCTTCCTCTACCCGCTCCCCTCTCTCGTCTTCAGTACTGCGACCTGGGTCTTCATCGCTGTACAGTTCGACCTTAATGGAGTTAGCTACAGAGGCAGAAAAGTAAAAAGTGAAAAATGTTTTCATAACTTATAAGGGTAGCGCTGCTCTGGCGACCTAAACTCAAATTCATATTAACTGAATTAATCAAATAAGAGACCTAATAAAGATGCCTAATGTCACTGACCACTGAGCGAGCGACTGGGAGAGTTCTCCTTGCTGTTTGGGGTGCTCACTGTTGGACCACCAAGGGCCCCAGAAAAGTCTCTTTCCATTGAAGAGTCTCCACTAGCTGCAATCAAATGAAATTTATTTGAAAACGACAGCAACATTAGAAAGTAAATATCTCTCCAGATAAAATAAACACCTGATATTTTACCTGATATGTAAGACCGGCCATTGCAGTCATCAACATCCATGCTAGTTCAAGCTGAATACTGAAACGACATTTAAATCAGAAGTGAATCCCCTCTCAGGATAAGCATCTCACTGCACTGATTCACTGAAACCTAAATAAAATCACAGCTACAGCCTCCATTCATGTAGCATTTCAATATTACAGGTTCAGGTCAGGTTTCACACCACATTATAAAATAAAGACATATGACAAGTTAACTTGATATGAATAAAAATGTCTGACAATTAGAATAAATCATTCACTTTAAATTATCAGAGGGGGCAGATCACTAAACGCTAGCATGAATCCTGGCTAACTATAACGTACTACTGCTAACTTGTTGGTGTGTGACAAGCTACTTAGGGTAAACATTATGGACTGCACATATGTTTAATACTGCACACTGGTATAATCGATAATGTTAAATCCGCGTTGGTTAATAAATCGCACAAGAAAACAATTAACTATAAGCTAAGTTAGCGTCTCAACAGCCACACGCCTGATCCACTAACAATTAAGAGTGACCCTTAACAAAATTGCCAAAGTAACGTAAAGTGAGCTAATCTAACGTCAGGGCCATCGGAGACAAACTGATCTTAAATCTAGAGACAATATAGAAAGACAGCGGTGACAACGTTTACATAACGGTGGCGTTGAGGTAACCCAAGTTTAAGGCCTTGATGGCTAACGTTAGCTTACTGCATGTGATGGAAATTACCGTTGGCCAAGTTAGCTAAACTCAACACTATAACATTACAACAATTTCCCATCGTCGGCAGCTTGAGAAAAAGCATGGAGCAAAGTTACAACTTCGTAATACATGCGGCGACTCCCCTTAAATAGTGTTGACATGTGACATTACTAAACTGACTATCGCTAAATTGGACATTCAAGAATCCTCGGCGTCGTGTTTAAAGCTAGCATAACAAACCGAGGCTAGCCTGAAGTGTCTTGGCTAGCTAGCCGCCACAGCCAATGTTTCCTAAACGGTTGCTATGGCAGCCACCGCCACCCAAAATGCTACGGCTAGCCAGCTTAGCGGTTAGCCTGCTAGCTTGCTCTCCTTGAAGCCTGAAAGCTGACTTTTGTAAAACAACACAGCGGAGTCGGACAACAACGAGTGCTTTTGCAGCTGCCTGGTTCTCAGGTACCTATAGTATTACCTGTGCCTGTCAGGGCCGTTTCACTGAGGTTATTCTGTATTTTCATGTGCCTGTTTTTATGACGGCTGCATCTCCCGGCAGGGTTTACCTCCAGCTTCAAAACATTTCCGGGTTGAATCCTAAATATAACCAGCTGCCTATCAGTAAGTGGGCTTTCATGACTCAGAAAAGGAATTTTGAAACTATTTAAAATCGCCATGGCACGTGGATACGCATAAACAAACAAAAATAATAGAAATAATTTCAACACAACTACATTTTCTGTTAAGAATGAGACAAATTTCAGATTTATTTTTATCCAAACAAAAGTCTCATGTCCAACATTGACTGGTTGAGTCGAAATATACAATGGTTCATTTAAATCCATGCTAACTGCTGTCTAATTAAGATAGTTGTTCATTTGGGGTATTTGTCTAGGTCCAGCATCATACTCTTTATTGATTTCAAGACTAATTTCTGACTCTACGGACTCAGGTGATGAATTTGTTTTTGTAGGCAGTCATCCATCCATCCATTCATCCTAATCAGAATACTATTTTTTCATCTTTGAAGTGAATTAATGTATTAAGTTGGCTGAAAACACTAAAGAAATTCAACAGTTTACAGCAAAGCAGTTCGTAATGTGAGATTTTTTTTATTATATACAGGATCTCACTCTATACTGTACACAATATCTATATATTAATATTACCACATACCTTACCACATATATTTGTTGTATATTATACATATTATATATTTACACTTTGCACATGTCTATGTATATATATATCTTTGTATATTATTCTTTGACATTTCATCTAAGCTACTCATATAGTTTTTAATTCATTGTCATGGTAACATATGCAAAAAAGTTGAAGGATAAGGAACTGTATGGCCATTTTGGAGGATGTAGTTTGTGGTGCTGTTGAACAGAGTTAAACACTGATATGTTTCTGTTATGGATCCTAGCCCACTGACTGAAATGGGGGTGTCAGAATAATAGAAACACACGTTGGTACAATGTAAACCTCCAAAATGAAACACACAGTTGAATCAACAGCTCTCTCAGATATTTTAAATTAATGCTAAATACAATAAATTTCTTGAACTTTTCAATCCTAATGTATTACAATAAAGTTGTTTGTTAAATAATGCACACCTTCTTAATCCATAATTTGTACAGTCCAGTTTATCCTCTATTTACATTTTCTGTATATTACTTGTTCAAATTTCCTGACTTATGTGTACTGTACTGATCCGCCAAAATAAATTCCTCATATGTGTGAACGCACAACAATAAAGAGAATTCTGATTCTAAAGCTAAGATTTAGTGCAGAACTGTTATCAAACTAATATTTGGGGGTAGCTGTGCTGTAGTGGTTAGAGATGCATCTTGGGTTCACAGGTTCGCATCCCTCCACGTCCATGGCTTAGGTGCCTTGAACAAGCATGTCACCAAATTGCTCCAGGAGCTACACAAGTGGTAGCCCACTTTATCTCATCCACTGCACAAAACAATAGAGGGACAGTGGAGCTCATTCTCCAACACACTGATCCAGCTCCACTCCCACAGCGAACGCTGCAGGACTTCTTTCACACCGTTCTCAGTCCAAATGTAAAACAACTTTCTGTAACAGATAACTCACTGTTGCACCTTACTATCATTCTATCATATATAATCTTCTGTCTCTATTCCTTGTACATTTGTTGTTCTTCTGCAATTCTGTACATGTTTGTTTATACTATTTTATTTTACCAGATTTTATTTAAATTTAATTTAATTTATTTAATCTTTCTTTAACTTGTGGTGTTTTTTATGTGCAACTAAGCTAATGTGACCAAGCAATTTCCCTTGTGGAGCAATAAAATCTACTTCAGCTATACACTAGTGTATTCTTAAACTATATATAATAACACATGTGCACTTAGGGACATCAAAGTTTCACCGGGAATTGGTTCCTGAAGGTCAGCCTGGAAAAGTCTAAATGGACAGTGGTCGGGAACATGCTGGGACTTACAAGAGTGACCTCTGCTGTACAAACTGTCCTGAATGGGCGTCCATGTCACATCTGACGTACATGCTGGTTTTACGACGGTGTGCTTACCCAATGTCAGTTTCCGTCAGTTTGACTTGCGGATCGTAACCGCGTTGAACGAGCTTTTTTTTTGTTTGTTTGTTTCCAGTTTGACTTGAAACGACAATTTCTTCCTTTAAATTCACCTATCGATGTCGATGACTGTACCAGATACATAAATAGTAGATTTTTTTTTTTCCTTTGGCGAAGGTGTTTTTGTTGTTGTTAAACTTTGAGGCTCCAGCTCGAGGCCCAGCGAAGAGCTCGAGCGGCGGCGGCGGCTCCGAAAAGTTTGTTGTTGTCACGTGACGTGAGACGAATGTGGCGATAAAAGTTTGTTTAGATAGTAAAACTAGGTGGCGTACTACATTTTCAAACCCGATTGAACACGGTTTCACCACAATGCCTCAACCAAAATACCGAAAGATCGCCGTAATTGGTTACCGGTCTGTAGGTGAGTACTACATTTTCGAGCTCGCGCAGAGCTAACGTGAGGTAAGCTAGCTGTGGCTAACATGCTAACGTCCTGGCTTTGTTTTCATCTTCAGCCATCCCACAGACAACAACACTAACGCTAGCTCATCGGGCTTCTCTGTTATATGGGTTTATCGCGCGGTTTATTAGTACATGGCACTACATTTAACATTTTCTTGCTGCTAACTACACGTTACTAGACGTGGGATGATAATAAAGTTAGCTTAGCCAGTTATATACTGGTATAGTGCCGAATGATGTGCGCATCCAAACTTGTTGCCTAGCATGCGAGTCATAATACTTATATACTGTCGGTGTTACTTCAGATTTTATCGCATATCAAACAGATTAGACTATATTGAACTTTATTGTCATTACACATTTCCAAGTACAAGGCAACGAAATGCAGTTAGCATCCAACCAGAAGTGAAGAAGTGCTTTTGCATAATATGCATTATTCATCATAATTAAAGTAAAACAGACCGTTTTCCAGTGTACACAAGGACTGTAGACATCAGCGTATGTACAGATATGACAGCAGGATGTTTACAGTACAGAACATTTGTTAATAGAAGCTATGGCAATTACAGCAGCATGTGTAAGTGGTCATATCCATATTTATCTTTTAAATAGACTCCTGTTTACTCTTTAATGAAGATAATGTAGGCTACTTTATATACATGTCAAAATCAGAATTAATTTATTTGGCCATGAATACACACATATACAGGGAATTTGTCTGTGTTTGCATCTTGCTCTCACTGTACTTATATAGTGTAGGTGTCATAAAGAAGAAGAATATCAAAGAGCATATTTAGCCTACATGTGATGTTATGGGACATTTCTATACAAGATAATGTTGGTGTGTTAATGTGCTCTAAAAGTGTATATATACATATAACATTATTTACAGAGAAGTATTTGAGCAAATATTTGTGGGACTGTATATTAGACATCTGTCCCATGCATGATCAAGCACTGATAAATAGCATCTGGGTACGGACGCAAGTTTTGCTGGAAAGAAAACCATATCAACACAGATACGTGGTCAGAAATGTTGATAGGTCTTTGGAGTTTAGTGTATTTATCACACGTCTACCACAAAAACACAAATCCTTTCTTGTCCTTTCCTCTTTGTGTCACTAATGGATCATAGATTTTATGGTAAAATGGCAGTTAACAGATCTGGGATCTTATCTTAAGTACCAGTGACACGGCATGCTTTAACGGGTATCAGAATATGTATGCGATAAATAAAATCATTAAATCTGACAACAAAAATCCCTGATCAGGTCACAGTATTTGCAGTAATAATATATATGATAATGCAGCGGATTAAAGAGTTTTCAAGCTTTTAATGATGTTTTAAAAAATGTTACTAACAACTAAACATTTTTACATTATTCCTTGCACAGGGAAGTCGTCTCTTACAATACAGTTTGTGGAAGGACAGTTTGTTGACTCCTACGACCCCACCATCGAAAACAGTGAGCGTAATCTTTAAGCCTGTTTGTGACATTTTGCAGCAAAGAACATCATGTGCATTTTGGCTCACTGTAAGAATTGTAAAACTAGTCCATCCTTCTCCCCAGCCTTTAACAAAATGGTCAGCGTGAATGGTCAAGACTTCAATCTTCAGCTAGTTGATACAGCTGGGCAAGTAAGTAGTTAATCCACTCTTAAGACCGAAATTGGCCTTTTTAATTTAACCTTGCAGGTATCTTAACTTGAAGTACATTTTTTTTTAGAAGCTGCAGTCTTATGTCTCGTTTTTTTTAACAATATGTTGTGTTTGTCATACCCAGTGAGATTACAATTCTTTTTCTCTGTCTGTAGGACGAGTACTCAATTTTTCCACAGTCCCACTCAATGGACATCCATGGCTATGTCCTTGTCTATTCAGTGACGTCCATGAAAAGGTGAGTGGATGGTTGTGTCCTCATTTCTGTGTAGTCTGTACTCATTGTTGTAGTCTATCCTCATATATTCATTATAAAACTGAGGTTTGTTGATTAACGCATAGACCCTCAAATGCAGGAGTGCAATCCAGATGCTTAAGTGTATATTTTTGAACTCACTGGCTAAAAATTACTTTGATGTCTGTCTCTATGTTCAGTTTTGAAGTTGTGCAGGTTCTACATGACAAGCTGCTAGACATGGTTGGGAAAATTCAGTAAGTTTAGATGATTCTTTAAAGTTATTTCTTTCCAAAATGATCTTTTTTTCCTTTGAGCTTTCCTCAACCAGATTATTTTATTTTTAGGGTCCCAACTGTTCTTGTAGGGAACAAAAAAGATCTTCACATGGAAAGGTAATAAAGATAAATGAAGTCTTAAACTGCTGTCATATAAAACACTCATAATTAACAAGACTTTAATGGTAATCACATAAAATAGGTTTTCTATATTCTGGTAGTAAAATACTACTTTCCTTTTTTGTCTCAGAGTTATCAAGCCAGAGGAGGGAAAAAAACTTGCTGATTCCTGGGGTGCTGCGTTCATGGAGTCCTCAGCCAAGGAGAATGAGGTAATGATAGATTAGGGTGCCAGCTCATTGGTGCGGTCCAGGTTGTATCTGTGGCGCAGATTCACACTCTGCTAAAAATATTCTTGCAATGCAGACTGCTGTGGAGGTTTTCAAGCGGATCATTTTGGAGATGGAGAAGGCTGATGGAAATGCGCCGCCAGAGGAGAAGAAGTGTGCTGTGATGTAAAAGTGTTTCCAGGACATCAATAAGCGGATTTACTGAAGACAGGAGGCACAACTTCACCAGCTTGCCAATCGTGACCTCATCAGCACCAAGACACTGCAGTGGAACTTTTCAACTCCGTTGTGATACCAGATTGATTTACATTGCAAAGCAACCGCTCAGACAGTTGATACTCTATCACTAATTGTAATCAGAGAGAGGTTTTCTAAGATTAATTTCTGTTTTAAACATGGAAGCACCTTCAGTGAACACGTTCTTTAAATATTGAAATGTAATCCACGACTAGGAATAATACTGACGTTGAATTCAATCACATGCTAAGAAAATAATAGGATTGCCAAAATAATTGGTCCAAATTGATTGCATTATTTTTTTTTTTTTTCTGATGTTTGGGACATAATTGACTTCTGTCTCAAATATCTGAGTTATGAAAGGTCTTTCTGAGGATTATTTCATCCAGTATATATTAGAGCCATGCAGAGTCACAGTTCACATTGCTTTAAATGTGGCGTCACCATTTCTCACAAACGTTGGATTTCCCTCTGCGCACAAAATCTCACTGTGTTCTCACAGTTCTCATTGTAGTTTTTATCAGCCCTTCTTCAGGTACCGTTTACCAGTGAACTGTGGAGCTGCGTCTTCATGACGGAGGAGTCTTATATTTAACAACACATTTTTTTTTTAGCTTTTCTGGTAAGCAGATAGACCTTGGTTGTTTCTGCAGTTTCCTTTCTTCTTATTAACTGTAATAAAGATGTTATGGACAGCACAATTTTAATATAGATTGGAATTGATCTTTGCTAATTACCTGTTATGGCCTTAGAGAAATCTTAGAAATCGGTTTGGTACTATTGGTTATACTCTGAGTGAGGTGCACGCTCTCTTCAACATCCTTAGTCGACTACTTTCATATATGTGCATTGTAATTATGAACAGTTTTTAAATTACATTTTAATATTGCCTTTGACAATTTAAGTGGCCAAAAAGCTAGGTTAGTAATTTTTGAACTCATTGTCCTGATTTGATGGTTATTATAGGCTTGATAAAACTAAGCCAGTACTATATGACATGTCTTACTATAGATCTTGTCGCCTTACAAAGATACGACAGACGGTGGATTTTCCTCCTCAGACCCCATGTTATTCCTGTAGTGGGTGATTGTAATTTTATCAAGTGCTTTGCTGAGTAAATAGTTGATTGATGAAGGTGGAACAGATGCTGGTGATGCTGTGTCTTGTGCCTTACAGTTGTTCAAACTCCCTCATCTAATTCTTTTCACGACTCAAGGTGCTTTTATTTTATTTTTATTTTTTTTTCCTTCTGTTGACTTGACACCATGAGTGCAGGTGTTGTGCACCTGAACACCAATATTCCCTTGTGAGTCAATGTTGATTCAGAAATCTTGCTGTAAACAGTTTTGTATATAAATAAATCTGTTACTCATTTCATGTGTCTGCTGATTTCTGCTGCATTATTTAGGTAACTGAGCCTAGTTTTATGTATTTTGCATATTTGCAAAGCATCAGAAGTGTTGCACTTTAGTTTTCTTTATTTAGATAGAGGCGTGGGTCTTTCTGTGTGGAGTTTGCATGTTCTCCCTGTGTCTGCGTGGGTTTTCTCCAGACGCTCCGGCTTCCACCCACTGTCCAAAGACATGCTTGTTTGGTTCACTGGTGATTCTAAACTGGCCGCATGTGTGAGCATGAATGGTTGTGTGTCTCTCTGTGTTAGCCCTGTGATGGACTGGCAACCTGTCCAGGGTGGACCCCTGCCTCTCGCCTGAGGACAGCTGGGATAGACTCTAAACATCAAAAGCTATGCACTAAGTCTACACTGGTAAATTGCACTTTAAGAAAATCTTTAAGGCTTCTATTTTCTTCTTCTTTTCTTCTCTTTTCTTTCCTTTTCTGAGCATCGGACTTGTGCTGACCGGACATTTTAAGCGTACGGACCTTCCAATCAAACGGCAACATCAAATTTTGATCAGAGGCCAAACCATTTTTGTGTTGGGGATGGGGAGGTTCTTGACCACTATATCAAGGACAATTGGGAAGAAAACAAATAAAACACTTTTTATGTAACTCGAATATTACGTATTTTTTTCCACAAATAGGCCTATTTTATTATTATTATTATTTTTAATCATTCCTCTATCCTGGGCCCGGGACAGCAGACCCGTTTTGTCCCCCCCTATCGGCGGGCGTGATACATGGTCTGGCCCAGGTCAGGTCTGGAATGGCATGCTCGACATCGTGTAGTGCGGTAATATTACTTGTATTACGGTAACGACTGCGCACCCAATTAATGTTGCTCATTTTTAAGTTGTAGCGGAAGAACTCTGTGGTGGTGGTGGTTCACATAGAGGCGCTGCCAGTTGTTGTGCACCGACCCGGCTACAGGAAGGCGACTCAGCTAATGGAACATGGAGTGTGTAAGTTACCTATCCCGCTGTCGCTTGTTTAGCCTGACAATTTCGCCAACAAAGACTTTCCATCTGTTAAATAAATGAACCAGCTCGACTCTTCGAGGCATGCTAACGGTAGCGGCTAGCTAGCGAGCTAATTCTTAGTAGAGTAGTTCTCGGGCTTAGCAGATTGTTGATGAGGGCAATTAACCGTCAGGAAAGCCCTTGTAAGTACAGTTTTAGCGCCCGTACAAGTGTACAGTCGCCACTAAAATGTGATAACACGCTTTGTAATATGTCACCGAGGCAGGGGACGCCGAAATTAAAAGTCACCTCGACCTGTCTGATAATGTCAACAGATTGTTGGTGCTAGCTAAATACGCTACGCTTCGCTAACGTTCCTTGTTGTAATGCCGTTATTTAGGTTGCACATAACTTCTGTGTCACGATGACCGTAAACCGTAAACACCGTTGCGTTTATCAGCTGCTTTGGGTTTTAATGTAACATATGACATAGTGGAGAAGCCTTGAATGCAACGTGTGGTATTTAGATAATCTGTAAACTATTACTAGTGTTATCTATGCCTCTTTTGTGCTTGTTTTAATCTCAGTTATCCTCTTAAATGGTAGTAATCTTGACTCAGGGAAACGCACAACGATTCCAGTGCTTCTATACTGTTACGTACCTATGCAAACAGCAAATAATCTCTATTCTCTTCATACCAGCAAGCAGCGAGATTTTAAACCCCTGCTCTTCCTGACTTCAAACAATACACAATAAATGTTACACCCACTTTTCTTATCTTGTCACCAGTCGTGTTACACAAACCTACAAGTTAACAGTGTGCATCATAAACTCAACTGCGGCAAGTGTCGCGATCAAACCGACCTTTAAACTTCATGCCTATGGATTTACTTATCTGACCAGTCAACAGTTTCCTCTCATGTTTCAGATGAGATCTGTAGTCTGGCACGGCCGGGGATTGTTTACGCATGTCTCCGCTTTTGTATCTGCAAGTACGTCCGCGCAAACTCAACTGTAATGCCCTTTAATCCTTTCTTCTAGATTCCAGTAACTATCGATGATGTTGAGGGCAAGAAGGACCCAGTCATGGAAGGTAAAGGAACTTAAATCTTCAGACACCATAACACGCACAGTATAAATCTGCCGTCTTTAATCGCTTCTCCCGCTTTTCCGTAGACCCGGAGCACAATGTGTACACCAGGTTTATGAAGTCCCACCGTTGTTATGACCTTGTACCCACCAGCTCCAAATTAGTAGTGTTTGATACCTCACTACAGGTAAAACAAAAGCCTCGTACACGTTTATAAAGTGTTTTATGTGATTCTTGTAAGATAATAGCGACCGTATCTTTTTGCTGCAGGTGAAGAAGGCCTTTTTCGCTCTTGTTTCTAATGGGGTGAGAGCGGCGCCTCTGTGGGACAGCAAGAAGCAGTGCTTTGTCGGTGAGAGTCATTTTCATCCGGCTTTGTTTCTAATCTCTGATTAGTTCAATAATAAAGTAATTTAATGCTCCTCTTTCTGCTCTGCAGGTATGCTAACCATCACAGACTTCATTAACATTCTTCATCGCTATTATAAATCTCCCTTGGTAAGATGGTTGCTGTTGTTCAGTAGATGTAACGTATTAAATTATTTTTGGCATAAATAAGATGTTAATTGACTTGAATCAAAATCACTATTTCTTTATTAGTAGCTTAACACGTTCTCTTGTTGTCATCCTTCAGGTTCAGATATATGAGTTGGAAGAACACAAAATTGAGACGTGGAGAGGTGAGAGTGTGTAATGAATATATAATAATGTCATTTACTCTGGTAAACCGGTTTAACTAAAATGTCTGTTCTTCTTTACGACAGAGCTCTACCTTCAAGACTCCTTCAAGCCCCTGGTTTGCATATCTCCCAATGCAAGGCGAGTAGTTGCACGTATAAGAGTGAACGTTTTGTTAATTCGCTTTTCCAAATGTGTGTGTGGGTTTATTACCATAAAGACATTTGTTAGTACATTCATGTTAGGAGTCTGTAAAGTTCCTCCACTCGTCTCTATGATAACTGGAATCTCTTTAAATGCTTAGAAATGCTATTTGAGAATGAACTTCAGTCTGTCTGTAACTGTACTAACATTTGTTTTATTATATGATCACTTCACCAAACACACATTTCTTTCCAAGACACGAGGTCCAGCTGAGTAGCATTAGTAACAATGTCTTTCTTTGTTAGTTTTGTAGTTTCTCTTCTCTCCCAGCGTGCTGTGTCTCGTATTACTTGATAAACTCGGCCCTCACTCAGCATCTCTGTATCACAGTTTGTATGATGCGGTATCGTCTCTGCTGAAGAACAAGATCCACAGATTGCCTGTGATCGACCCCCTGACAGGGAACACACTCTATATCCTCACACACAAGAGGATTCTCAAGTTCCTGAAGCTTTTTGTAAGTCCCCCCTGGGCTTCTTGCCTTACCGCTGCTCCATTAAATACTTAAAATCACGCTGCTGTTGATGTTTTTTGTCTGTGAGTTTGATTGTAACTGTTCAGATGTCAAATTTGAAGCAAAATTACCAAACAAACACGCTCAGTTTTCTTTTTTTATTTTTTATTTTAGATATCGGAGATGCCAAAACCTTCGTTCTTGAGACAAACTTTAGAGGAGCTGAACATCGGGACGTTCCGGAACATAGCTGTGGTCCGCAAAGACACGCCGCTGTACACGGCGCTGGGCATTTTTGTGGAGCAGCGAGTGTCGGCGCTCCCTGTTGTGGACGACAAAGGTACGTGGTCCGTGTTGTTTCTGCATTAATGACGAGAGTCCTCTTGAATTTTAATATCTTGTGTGCCGTCTCTTGTCCTTTAGGTCGAGTGGTGGACATATACTCCAAATTTGACGTCATAGTAAGTTAGAAGAAATCACTTCTTGGTGTTTTATACTGGCTTGGTATGTTCTTGTGAACGTGATATTTGAAGATTGCAATAACAAGAACGATGCATAGTGGAAGTGTTGGTAAAGGGAATTTCTTTGCACAGAATCTGGCAGCAGAGAAAACGTACAACAACCTGGATGTGACGGTGACCAAAGCCTTGCAGCACCGCTCTCAGTACTTTGAAGGAGTGCTGACCTGCAACAGACACGAGACGCTGGAGGCCATTATCAACAGACTGGTGGAGGCTGAGGTGAGAAGATGATGTCATTATTATCTCACTGGTTTACTCCGTAGAGTACTGCAGGACATCGGCTACACGCGTAGCCTACATCGGTGCGAGCCGTTTATACTTGTGCACTCGTGAGTCTGCGTTGCTCTGTAACCACCCAAAAGCTAGTCGATGGTGTGTCCTTCTTTGCCAGCAGGGTTCATTTTTGTTTCTACTTCCTATTTCACTTTAAACAACCTCTTAAGTTAACCTTTCCTCAATGTGTTCCATCTTAATTGATCCAAAACAATCAATTCCAAAAGTGCGGAGATGGAGAAGCAGCCATTAATACTAAAGTGGAAACACACTACTACCAAGTGGACCAAACGCAGCTCGTGCAGTCTGCGATGCCGCATTTCTGGGGAGTTGTACGGTGTCAGGGCCTGCGTACACTCTGTGCTGTTGCCGTCATAGAATTATATACATAGACGCCGCATCGACTGTGGAGGGACGTGCCTAAAGCGCCGCCATCTTGGTTCAGGGCTAGCAAAGGAAAGAGGTACTCCTCAATCTCAAAGTAGAATTATTCTCTGAATTTTGGACCGATTTCCAAACGTATTGGTTTGTTAAAAACGTCACACATGTAGCTATGATAAAAATATGGTTTTACTACCAAGATACAAATTCTACTTAATGTTATCAGCAGACTAGCTTCTGACAGAAGATGCCGGACTTCAACTGAGCGATTTATGATGACTTTTATTGTGTAGAAACACCATTCCTCCATAGATGTAATGCACTGTAGGAGCAAGTGGCCCTGTTCCAAGATGGCCGCCCTGTAGGCACGCCATTCCAGTAGACGGCAGCGCTCAATGAGGCGTCTATGTATATATGTCTATGGTTGCCATAGCTACCTTCTCAAATTGACGCAGAAGTCTTTAAGTTCCTGAAAAGCAGACCAGCACATCTTGTTTTCATTGTCGTTGCTGTTAGAAATGTTAGTTATATTTCATTCATTCATTGCTGCTGTGTTTGTTTTTGCGTTAGAGGAACTTTAACGTTGTCCCCGTTTGTCCTCCAGGTGCACAGGCTGGTGGTGGTGGACGAGCAGGAGGTGGTGAAGGGAATTGTCTCCCTTTCAGATATCCTCCAGGCACTAGTGCTTACAGACGGAGAAGAAGGTAAATGCTACTGTGTGATTGTAAGCAGCAGTATAATACGTGCAGCGTTAAAAATAAGTGATGATTTGTTATCTTTCCTTCCCACAGTCACAGCTTGAAGAAGTCACTGAATCATTGAAAGGCTACATATTTTTAAGACGAGGCCAGAGCAAAGGGAGAAAGAACAGAGATTCCAGAGGGAAATTAAAACAGTGTACAGAAGGATCATCCATCTCCTGTAACATTAACAGATGAAGACGTCTCTTTTTCTGAAAAAAAAAAATAAATAAATGAATATTTTGGCAATACAGCACATACTTGTAGTAGCACAGAACTTCCTGTAAATCGAGCCGATTTCTGAGTCACCGTACAGCCAAGAAACCTCTGAGAAGGACCTGTACCAGCACTATACTCACCTCAGTGGCTGATCTTCATAGAGAGGCTCGGTTCTTTCTTTTTTTCAACTCATTACAAACATAATCCCCAATAATAAACTTACTGTTTCCTTCTGAAGGAGAACTGACATCCCTGCATGGCCGTTTCATTTCTGTTAAAAGGCGGAAATCCACAAGCACATCCAGTCTGTCTCAATTTTAAACTGTAGCTTTGGCAGGTCTGTTGTTGTTGTTGTTGTTGTTCTAACAGATTACACATTTTATTGAGCTTTTTTAATGTGTACAAATACTCCCAATCAGGCATAACATTGTGACCACCTTCTATAATATTGTGTAGGACCTTGTGCCTGCAAAACAGTTGTGACTCATCAGAGAATTATTTTTTTTGAGTTATTCCTAAAGCGTTTTTGTGTCTGTGTCAGGCTGCATCCTGCTGATCAAGGAGTGTCATTGCTATGGGGTGGGGGTGCCTGGTCTGGTCTATGTGGGTGCTACATGTCTAAGTAACATCCACACAAATGAATGTTAGGTCCAAAAGTTTCCAGCAGAACACTGCATTGATGGTCAGTGTTATTCACTTCTCCTGTCAGTGGTCATAATGTTGTGGCTGAGCGGTGTGCGTAGTATGTTATCCAGCTTAAGGAAGATCATGTTAGCTTGATTATTTAAATTCTGGTGGAAGCTTAAACTGTTAATATATTTTTGACTTTTTACCTACTTTTCTAAAACAAAGACAATATTTATGCGTCTGTGCGACGTGCGAATTGCACACGCTCATAGTTTAACATGTGGTATTATTAATTTAAATTCAAACACTATATTTTGACTATATTATACTATGGAGATTGTCAAATTGTCAAAAGTCAGCTGTGTTTGATAATAACTTCACGGATATTAAATAGGTCTTGTCATGGCCTAAATCTGAAAATGTAATCCTCTAGATGTGTTTCTCCAAAACCAGCTACGTTAAGTTTGTGCAGTCGACATTGTGCAGAGAATTCAAGGGCTCAGAGTTTGATCTGTACTGTGGCCTGACGGTGAATCTGAAAGAGCCCTTCAGGCTCCAATGACAACCTAATCTGTGAAGTCCGTAACAACAAAGACTGATCTGCTGTTGGAGACGACTGTTAACCGTGTTGTATTCTGTTTAAATGTTCAACTCTGGATATTTATGGGCTTTTAAGTTTGGCCATTTTTGTGTTGTTGTCATGTATTATAACCGTATTAATAATGGACCTGAGATATTTTTATCTGCTCGTTTTATTGTCTGCACTCTTGATTTTGGCATTAGTAGTGTTAAAGGGATCTGGTCATTGCTACGCTGCTGCAAAATCTCACCGTCTTCAGAAAATGGGTCCGTCACTTGAAAGAAATGGTCAAGAATTAATCTGTCACTGATTGTCCGATTTATACGTCATTGCTGTGTTACGCTTCATTTAAAGTCTGATATTGTAGGTGTTTTTCTGCAAATTGTACCGAAAAGATTTTACTAAAGTCACTCAATACCAGCATTTCCATTTCATTTTCTACAGAGTCACGCTTACTGTTTTATTATATATAAAATTGAGTGTGCACAAAAGTATGTAACTGCACAGTTTTCAGCTTTTTTTGTACTAATCTGCATTGAGATGATAATTTAAAAGTATGAGCAATAAATATTCTTCAAGAGTGTTTTAAAGAGCATTAATTATTTAAAGCTTGATAACTTTTACTTTAAGTATCAGGGTAGAAATGAATGCTGTTTCTTTCATGGGTACTAATTAAAGCTTTGTTAACTGATCTTTGGCCACTTGGGGGCAGCAGAAACGTTTTTTAATTGAAGGCAACCTGATGAATTATAGGGTAGACATTTGGGTCAAATTGACATGCACCTCTGAAGAAATGTAATAACGCGGCTAGGCGATGCAGAGCGCAAGAGCTACGATTGGTCAGCTTGGTAGTAGCATGTTTCTGCTTTAGTATTTATTTAGTATTGCTTCTTAATCTCTTGTTTTGAATAATAAGTTTTCTGAATCTAAAAGCACTGAGGAAAGGTTAATGGATTTGTGCGACTCGTCTTAGGTCCAATTTCGGCAAGTGAAGCAGGAAGTAGAAACAAAAATTAACACGACTGGCAAAAAAAGACATGGCGCCAACTAGCGTTTGGGTGGTGGTGGTACAGAGTGAGACTGACGAGCGATCAACCGAACTCCTACAACTCCTCGGGGATAGTTCTACCCACGCCCGCCGATAGGGGGGGACACACGGGTCTGCTGTCCCGGGCCCAGGATAGAGGGAGGGCCCCTCATTAAATTATGGAATAAAAATAAAATAGGCCTGTTTGTGGAAAAAAAAAAAAAAACGTAATATTTGAGTTACATAAAAGCTTTTTATTAGTTTTCTTCCTAATTGTCCTTGAAGTAGTCGTCAAGAACAAAAAAAAAAATGGTTTGGCCACTGATCAAAATTTGACATTGCCGTTTGATTACGTACGCTCAAAATGTCCGGTCAGTCTGATGCTCAGAAAAGGGGAGAAAAATTAAGAAAATAGAGACTTTAAAGATTTTCTTAATAAATATTTTTTTAAAAAGGTGGTGACGGTGAAGCTGGGACTAGTAAAGTGGACGTAGAGCAATGTAAGAAACAGCGCAGCCAACGTTTACCAGCCTTGTAATGTAACGTAGCTCTAATGCTAACGTCCGTTAGCTTGTATAAAAGCTTGACACAACACGTTAACTTTAACAAACCGTTGAGTTTGATAGCTCCTTTGATAGCACTTTATATTGGAATTCACACGATTGATGTCCTTTTTTTTTATAACTGGACAGAAACCGGTGAACTGAGATCAAGGTATAAAATTCTTGAATTTAATATGCAATACAACACTTTTAAGGCAAACTTCATATGGTTCCATTACATATCACCAACAATGGCATCAAATACAGATTAACCATCTGTTTTCAACCGATCAAAAAAACAAAAACAACAAAATCAAGAAAAGCCTCTCTCCAAGTTCCAGTTAGAAGACAGCTACTGCGCCTCACTGGCACAATTTGTGTAAACACTCTCATTTTCAGTAGCGTGATCTTAAATAAACACCCGGAGGCCACAGCCAGAGGTAATTCTGAGAACAGTTTGGTTTTCACTGCTGTGAGGTCAGTAGTCGTGCACTTTGTGGCCTGTCAGGCTCTCACACGGAGACTCGCAGCATACATATTCAATTCACAAAGGGAACTATACAAACAGACAGTACCGGCAGAGTTTACATATAGCTGAAGAGAAAGTGCACATTAAAACGTGGAAATAACGCAGACAGTGAGGTCTGACATAGATTCAAGGCGATAATCCAGGTGTAATGTGTACATAAAGGAGAAGGAAACTTCAAATACTGTTACACAAGGTGATAAGAGAAGGTCAGCGTGAGCAGGACGTACACCGTGATATAACTGCAGAAAGTAAATGGAAACATAATTGTGTTCACATACATGTTAAACCGAACCAAAAAAAAAGTCTAAAAGATACTTAATTTGTACCTGAGGGCAAGAAAGAACACTGGAGATGCTGCGCCATGTAAAAAAATACAGAAAATCACATTATCATTCATATTCCTTGACATTTCTCGGCCCATACTTAAGGAACAGTGTAAGACATGAAGGTTTATCTGAATGTGTACCCGCTTATTGAGCACAGAGTCGAGTTTGGACTTATTTTAAGGTTCTGTTATATAGATATACAACATAAACCACAGTGCTGTATGCTTCATGTATCACCGTGTGCTATCCTCAGTCAGAGGCAGCTGCTCGCTCTACAGCCAACCCCTTTAAACTAGTCAAAAGTATTTTTATATAATATTTCATAATGTGCTTACATGGTTGGTTAAGTATATAGAAAACCTGAGGATTAAAACAGTTTATGAGGGAAGCCTTCGGGCAAGTTGGACAAGGCTAAATCATGTCTGGCAAGCTGCTGTGATACGCTGCAGCGACCACTGTGTAAACACAGAAAGCCTCAGCTGCTTTGTACGATGCTAACACGGTAACTAGCATTTAGCTAACACACCCTGCTGCAGCAAAATCAGATGAATGATTTAAACAAAACATTTGCGCATTTCTATAAAGACACTGAGAATAAATAGACTGTAAATCATTTTTAACAGATCGTGGGTAAAGTGAGGTAGGTTTTGTCAGGCTTCAAACATGGCAGGAGTAGCTCCGGAGTAATATTTTGCAAAGTGGCGCCGTTCATCCTATCCTCTTAACTTTCTGTGCATTTCGTTGTGGAGGGCCGTTTCTTCTGTCTCAGATTTTTACGTCCTCCTCGAGGCTGAGCTGGGACAACGTCTTTTTGACTCGCAGGGCTGTCAAGCGGGCCGTCCCATTAGCGCACCAACACTCCCTCATGATTTTACCCATAACCTGCAGGGCCTGGACAACAGGAGGAGGACACAAGAGCAACTCTGAAACTATCAATGCATCTTTTGATAACCAGACTGTGCTGCTATGTGCGGCTCTACTTGTACACAAGGCATCAGTTAATTGAGGTGTGTTTATTTAGAGCAGACACACACAAACATTGCGCATCCCTCGAGAGCACGGCCAAACCGAAAGGAAGAACGTCTGTAAACACAACGATAAATAGCTCACCAAAGTTTATGTAACAGTCTTCACCGTGCTAGAGTTGTTTGAACTGAAGGGGGCGAGCCTGATGTAGTAATGGTTTACAAACTCAGGGGTGTCGAACGACGGTGGTGACAAAAATGGCCAAAAACCAGAGGGTAAAATTTGCAGAGACGAATAAGAAGAATGAAGGTGAAAGAGAGAAAAGAGGATGAAAAGAAGTAGATAGGGAAGGAGGATGATGAATAGTAGAAAGAGGAGGGTGAGGAAGGTGGAAAATGAGAAAGAAGGAAGAAGAAGATGGGGAAGGAGGAAGGAGAACAGAAGAAAGCAGGGGAAGAGAAGTAGTAAAAAGTAGATGGGGAAAAAAGGAAGAAAGAAAAAGGGAGAAGAGGATAAGAAAGAAGACGTAGTAGAAGAAGAAAAAGAAGAAGCAGTAGAAAGTGTGATGACAACTGGTCCAGTGCCACTTGAGATCTAACTGGTCTGTATGTGACCCCCTCAACTAAAATGATTTTGACACCCCTGGACTAAACTTGATGAAGACTCATGTTGCAATAAACCGTCCCGATGTAACTCCAACTCGGATTTCCCTACCTCGTTGCCCTGCCACCAATTTGGAATATTTGGGCGCAGTTTTTGGTCACACACCACCTTCCTCATCTCCTCTATGGACGGGTCAGAAGGCACCAGGTCAAAGTAGGGCAGCTGGTACTCTTCATGAATACCTGATGACAGAGGGCAGCGTTGAGGGATGAATCACCTGAGACCTCCAGAGTGAAAACGGAAAAGAATCTCACCTCCACTGTTACATCGCCGTGCAATTTCCCACAAGACGAGCCCCAAAGCGTAGATATCTGCACATGTGAACGACTCAAAGTGTCTCGTGTTGATAGTTTCATCCAGAACCTCTGGAGACATGTACCTGGGAGACATTAAAACAACTCACAACAGAATTTTTTGGAAAAGACGACTGTTAGGGAGGAATTTGTCGTGATGCCGATGAAGAAGAAGAAGCACCAGAGTCCTGTATGTCCTATGCCTGAAGGAGTTTATTCAGGCTCGATCGAGGAGAACAGAAGATTCGTCATCACAACATAAGTGCATGAGTCCACTTCAGTTCTAAGGGACAAACAATAAACTCAAAGTCTTATACTAAGAAGGTGGACCGAGGCAGGGGGAGATTAGTTATTGTACATAAACATGAAGATAAGGATTCACACCAACTAGGAAATACAAATTGGACATTATCATCTAACTCTACAGCTGTTGACAGCCAGACAGTGAGACTGAAGACGCCCTAAGAGGGACCATGGCCTTGGCTTGTCCCTCAGAGAGAAAAACCCCAGCAGTCATCACACATTAACCGCACAAACTATCCATAGGGAAGACAAATTATTCTCTAACAACGTCAAATCTTATCTACGAGAACGTTTCAGTCAAGTTTACTTCATTTTAAGTTAAGGTGCTGACAAATACCTCCTGGTGCCCACTCGCTGATTTGGTGCGATGTCGATCGTGTCTGTGGCGGAGTCGTGGCGCACAGCCAAGCCCAGGTCAGCAATGGCACAGGTGCAGTTCGTCTTCACAAGGATATTCTTGGACTTTAGGTCTCTGTGGGCGATGCCTGGCTTTCCTGTTAAGACATAAAAGAACATGACACTTGGATTTTGAAAGGGCCGAATCTTAATTAGATGACGGTTTCCACGAGTCCATTAGTAAATACTGTCTGAAATATTTGGCTTGAACGGAAAAACACATACGCACAAATAAATCGATCAGGCATAACATTATGACCACCTTCCTAACATTGTGTAGGTCTCTCTTGTACCTCCAAAACAGTTGTCATCAGAGAATGGACCTTCTGATGGTGTCTTGTGGTGTTTTTTTAGTTGTTCCTAAAGTGTTTTTGTGGCTGCATCCTGCTGGGGATGGCTGCTGCCATCAAGGAGTGTCATTGCTATGGGGTGGGGGTGCCTGGTCTGGTCTAGGTGGGTGCTACATGTCTAAGTAACATCCAGTCCAATGAATGCCAGGTCCAAAACCTGCAGAACAATGAACTGTCACAAGGTGGTCAATGTTATTTCCTTCTCCTGTCCCGGTCATAATGTTGTGGCTGATCAGTGTATATCTACTATATTATTGAAAAACATGAAATAAATTTAGAAACTGAGTTTAGATATATAGTTTGAAGCATCTAAAATAATTTATTCAATGTTCTACGTTGTGCACTCAAGTGATAGACTATGACACAAACATTAACTGCTTGTGGTAATATGTGACATATTCGGTTAGAGTCTTACGTCAAATGGAAAGTTCTGTTGTCAACACTCTGTTCCTGTGGTTGAAAGCAGTGAAATGAATTAGTTTCATAAGGGAAACCAACAAGTGACTGATAACAAATAAAAAAAATACCTCACTTAACTGTGACACTGTAGATTTTTACATATTCCTTTAACAACTAAAAAAAGAAAATGTGTGAATGTCTGGATGAAGCATGATATCATGTCAGTAAAGATGAAACGTCAGTAGTAGGGCTGGGCGATAAAACGATAACGATATATATCGTGATAGACACGTGGTCGATATCAATAAAAAATACGTTCAATATAATGTTCGATAATTTCACTTGAACTCTGTTAGATAAACACAGGAAGCAAACCCAGAGCCACAACTGCAAGGCATTCTGGGGGATGTAGGCAGAGGAAGAGCTTTAGCCTCTGGACCTATCACAGACCAGCTAAGACAACAACAACAATAAAATAAAAAGAACAGTGTGGAGTGAAAGGAGAATATGAGAGCGACAGCACGAGAGGAAATTGTAGATAAAACAGGAAAGATCACGTCACCAGTTTGGTAATATTTTGGTTATTTTAAGTCAGACATGAGTCAGACTGATGTTGTCTGCTAACTTGGTGGTTAGTGAGCATGTTAACTGTCTCTTGTCTCTCTTGATTAGTCGTGTAAGAGTCGGTTAAGTTTGGTTTCTCTGCGTATTGTTTGCTGGTCAAGTCTGGTCGTACGTTTTGTTTCTCTGCAGAGTGAGATGGAAGATGTTTGAATGGAGCCGTTTATTGATGATCAATCAAACGTGGTAGGACTCAACTGAGCCGGTTAAACAGACTCTAGATTTATGATTCTCAAGTCGTCTTTGATGGCCTGTTGTATGAACCGAATCGTTTTTCCACCGCTACTGAATTAATTAAAATGAATGAAATTTAAATGCCATCGTATATGTCATGGTTATCATTCTTTAAAAATTAAAATGACGGATAAAAATGGGTTATGACGGGATTTTTAGGACCCTGTCAGCCAAAATGACGGACAACGAAAAAGTCTAGCGCACTGCAGCAGAGCCACACGACAAAACATCAAAGCGATATAAAGAAATAACGGATGCAGCTTAATACAGTTGAGAAGTCTGAGTAGAATAGATTAAAAAACATTAACCAATAAGTATCGATATCAACCGATACGAAACCAGCTCTGGTCCGTAGTTAACGGCTAGGTGACACATGAATACAGTTTTACTTTATTCCACAGTTGCACAAACAGTACCTTGCGTTCCAAGAATCTCCATGTGCAGATGTGCGAGGCCATTTGCAGCTGACAGCGCCAGTTTGATCATTCCCTCCGTAGACACCGAGCAGCGGTTCAGGTAGTCAAACAGAGAGCCGTACTCGTGATAGTCTGATACCAACCACAGCTGAGTCCATGTGCCGTTGTCTACAGAGAAAGAGAAATATCCAAAGAGGTTTAACACAACGATTATACAACACATAGAAAAGGCAGTTCATGAGTCTCCTGTTCTTTGACTATAAAAGGAAACATATGACCAGTTTGCACCTTTATTGTCAGCAGCTATAAATCCCAGGATGTTTTCATGGCGCAGCATGACGGTCTGATAGATTTCAGCCTCACGAACCAGGAGCGTTCTTCTCTGGATGAGAAGATCTTCACAGCCACGTCGCCACCCCTCCAACATCCTCGCCACACCTCCCCAAAGCGCCCCTTACCGATGACGTCCTGTAGGACAATAGTTCTGGCCACAGTCCGCTGGACCAACAGAGGCAGACCTGCCCAGGACATATGAGAAAGTAGACCTGTTATTAAGTGTCCACTGATTTAAACATAAAAAGCAGAAAACTGTGATGCTCTGCAACCTAAACGGCTACGATGGGCACTGACCGGAGCTCGAGCCGGACGTGGACAGACTGGCGGTTAGATCCTGCAGGGTCCTGTCTTTGGCCTGGGAGAGTTGGTCACAGGAGGGATCGTCCACCTCCAGCCTTTGCCTCTGGCTGTAGGCCCTCTGGTGATATTGATACAGGACCATAGCCACCACTAGCAGCAGACACAACAGGAGCAGAGCTCCTGCAATCACAGCAAGTAACTCCACCAGCCCCCATGTCCCACCTGGTCCATTGTCTCCCCCTGGCTCATAGCCTCCCCCTGGCTCTGACAGAGTAGTCACTGGACAGGAAAAACAGATGGATAATTAAAAGGTAGTACAAACAGAAGACGTCCTCCAGGGATAACAAAGCTTTTGACTCCTGCATTAATTACTCCCAGTTATGTTATACAAGTAAAAGATAGAAGGTTGGACTTTAGGTCTCATGTCCATCCTATTTGGCCCTATGGACAGTTGGACTTTAGGTCTCATGTCCATCCTATTTGGCTCTGTGGACGGTTGGACTTTAGGTCTCATGTCCATCCTATTTGGCTCTGTGGACGGTTGAACTTTAGGTCTCATGTCCATCCTATTTGGCCCCGTGGAAGGTTGGACTTTAGGTCTCATGTCCATCCTATTTGTCCCCGTGGAAGGTTGGACTTTAGGTCTCATGTCCATCCTATATGGCTCTGTGGAAGGTTGGACTTTAGGTCTCATGTCCATCCTATTTGGCCCTATGGACAGTTGGACTTTAGGTCTCATGTCCATCCTATATGGCTCTGTGGAAGGTTGAACTTTAGGTCTCATGTCCATCCTATATGACCCTGTGGAAGGTTGAACTTTGGGTCTCATGTCCATCCTATTTGGCCCTGTGGAAGGTTGAACTTTAGGTCTCATGTCCATCCTGTTTGGCCCTATGGACGGTTGGACTTTAGGTCTCATGTCCATCCTGTTTGGCCCTATGGACAGTTGGACTTTAGGTCTCATGTCCATCCTATATGACCCTGTGGAAGGTTGAACTTTAGGTCTCATGTCCATCCTATATGGCTCTGTGGAAGGTTGGACTTTAGGTCTCATGTCCATCCTATTTGGCCCTATGGACAGTTGGACTTTAGGTCTCATGTCCATCCTATATGGCTCTGTGGAAGGTTGAACTTTAGGTCTCATGTCCATCCTATATGACCCTGTGGAAGGTTGAACTTTGGGTCTCATGTCCATCCTATTTGGCCCTGTGGAAGGTTGAACTTTAGGTCTCATGTCCATCCTATATGACCCTGTGGAAGGTTGAACTTTAGGTCTCATGTCCATCCTATATGACCCTGTGGAAGGTTGGACTTTAGGTCTCATGTCCATCCTGTTTGGCCCTGTGGAAGGTTGAACTTTAGGTCTCATGTCCATCCTATTTGGCCCTGTGGAAGGTTGAACTTTAGGTCTCATGTCCATCCTATATGGCCCTGTAGAAGGTTGGACTTTAGGTCTCATGTCAATCCTATATGGCCCTATGGACGGTTGGACTTTAGGTCTCATGTCCATCCTATATGACCCCATGGAAGGTTGAACTTTAGGTCTCATGTCCATCCTATTTGGCCCCGTGGAAGGTTAACTTTGGGTCTCATGTCCATCCTATTTGGCCCTGTAGAAGGTTGGACTTTAGGTCTCATGTCCATCCTATATGGCCCTGTGGAAGGTTGGACTTTAGGTCTCATGTCCATCCTATTTGGCCCTGTGGAAGGTTGGACTTTAGGTCTCATGTCCATCCTATTTGGCCCTATGGACGTTTGGACTTTAGGTCTCATGTCCATCCTATATGACCCTGTGGAAGGTTGGACTTTAGGTCTCATGTCCATCCTATATGACCCTGTGGAAGGTTGAACTTTCGGTCTCATGTCCATCCTATATGACCCTGTGGATGGTTGGACTTAAGGTCTCATGTCCATCCTATTTGGCCCTATGGACGTTTGGACTTTAGGTCTCATGTCCATCCTATATGACCCTGTGGAAGGTTGGACTTTAGATCTCATGTCCATCCTATATGACCCTGTGGATGGTTGGACTTAAGGTCTCATGTCCATCCTATATGACCCTGTGGAAGGTTGAACTTTAGGTCTCATGTCCATCCTATATGACCCTGTGGAAGGTTGAACTTTAGGTCTCATGTCCATCCTATATGACCCTGTGGACAGCTGTAGTTTGGACCTATGCAGGTATTTATGCAGCATGGTCTTAAGAAGTTGCCACGGGGACTTTGGGAGCTTTCAGATTTAACTCAATTTAAAGATGCTGCAGCTTCAAAATAACTCGTGATTTCTGTTCTTCAAACTGTCAGCAATTTTGTTTCACAATAGCTCCACAGTGACATTGTGCTCAGCAAAATATCCTAGGGGACGGTGCAAAACACGACGGAAAACATGCATCTTGTCGGGAACAAGGAGTCACAAAAATACTTTAAATGTCATGACTCGGCCATTTACTCATCGTTTTGTTATTTCGACAGTAAATGTGAACTGATCATAAGCAGCGTGATGCATCACAGTTCTCACCAGAGGGTCCTTTGAGGTCAATGCTGTTGCAGTAGTCAGTGTAGCAGCAGTGGGTGCTGAAAAAACCCTTGGCACTCTGGCAGCAAAACGGTCGTCCAGGGGGCACAAGACGTTCCCGTGTGACACAGATGCGAATGAGCTGCTCTTGGCCGTCATTGACGAAGGTGGAAGCCATGCAGGCCCCGTCCGTCTCACAACGGGAGCCAGTCTTCTGACAAGGAGCAGTGGTGCAGTTACACCACAAAGCTGCAGAGACAAAAGGTTAAATGAGGCAAAACAGCGTCAAACACAACAGCTTGCTCTAATCTTAGCACAAAACAGCTTGACACATTTAAATGACATCAGGTGCAGCAAAGGGCAGTGATAATAATCAGACTGACGCTGTATCCCAAAACCTAATAACATGTTCTTACAATGAAAAAAGACAGAATATTGGATAATCATGTCACCGTGATCATCTGGAAGTATTATTCGTTTGTTATCAGTTTATTTCTCCAACAATGCAGTGCATAAGAACTGGATTAGGTTGGTGGTGAAGCAGATAAAAATACTATTAAACGGCACAAAACCCTTTTGATAATGACTTTTAACTCAAAATATACGTTTGAATGAAATACGCCACCCTTGGGCTACAAAAACTAAATAAAATCCATAGCCAGGGCACTGGTAGTGGCCAAATCAATGACCCAAGACACACTGTGAAAGCCTCTTTTTTTTTTTAAGGCAAAGGAAGTAGAACGTTCTGCAACGGCCAGTTCAGTCTCATGATCTCAGTTGCAGTAAAAGTCTGGCAGAGCATCACAAAGTACGAGACATATTCTTTGATGTCATTGGGTTCAAGAATTTAGGCGAGTTGCTACCTGCAATGGATTCACTAGTGTGTCCAACATACCGTACAAACAATAGGCAGGACAACTACAAGAAAACCTTATTCAGGGATGAACTTCTTTTCTGTCTATTGGTCTCTAAATGGCAAGGAAGGGGTGTATTATTATAGAAGGGGAATCTTTTAATGAGTAATGTATTGCAAAGATGAACTGGAGCTAAGGGCTCAAGGCTAAAGAGAAATGGAGGCTGGATGTTATTCAGACAAAGATGTGATGAAGCATTCCAGTAATTCTGAAAAAAGCCACCAGGGTTTTTCTCAGTAAGAAACTGATCATGCATCACACATGCATTTGAAGACGTGGAAATATACCGTTAAGGGTTTTATAACATCTTTTGTGGTCACTGACTCATACAGCGCTCACACCTATTTGGCAAAGCCTGGTGGTCAGATACGAGAGAAAAAAAAACAGCCACGAGAGAACAAAAAGAAAGATGACTACATAAGTAATCACCGCAACATTTCAGTCTTTCCATGGTTATAAATGTCACATTTATTTTGAAAGCCCACAGGAGTCATCAGAGAAGGATGGAAAACCTCAAATACAGAACAACAACCAAAAATAACGACCACTTCCCTTCTATGGTGGTCAGCGCCGAGAGTAAAAATGAACGCGTGTATGTTAAACAGTTCAAGCTGTTTTTATGATTAATAGTGGTATCTATATACAATTAAACATAAACACAGTTGCCTTGACACTGCAGAACTGTATAATGTGGCATGTCACATTATAATGACATGCCGCGCATTCTAGCGGTATTCAGTATTCCCACATGATACGTTTAGCTATGAATTATCTATTATTATATCAATACTTCAGAAATGCCGAGATTAAAAAGTGGCTTCCTAGTGGCATGTGACATACTAATGACATGCCACGGTATTAACTGCGCTATTCAGTATTCCCGCCTGATTATTTTTATCTTCATAAAATTATAACATCGATTGAAAAGCGGCTTTCCATTAGCATGCCACATTCTAATATCGCATTCCACACGCATTCAAGTGACATGTATACTAGTCAGTATTCCTACATGATAAGCTATGAGTTATCTATTATTTTTACTTTTATAAATTTGTAAAATTAGCATTATTCCCTTGATGAAATGCAGAGATTGAAAACATCACCATTAATATACTCTAATCTCTTATATCTTAACATCAAATAATTCAGTAAACTACAAGACACTGAATGAGCATGATCACTTATGATGATTTAAGGTGAGATTCCATTAACACAGCCATCTATACTGCACTAACACCTATACAAGAGGGGCTCATATGTCAGGATGCTTTTTGTGGATTACAGCTCAGCATTCAACACCATAATAACCAGCAAGCACATCACAATAACGCAGGAAGTCGGCGTCAGCAGTCACCCGTGCCAGTCAGTCAGTCAGTCATTTTCTATACCCGTTTAGTCCTGTTAGGGGTCACGGGGGTCTGCTGGAGCCTATCCCAGCTGTCATCGGGCGAGAGGCAGGGGTACACCCTGGACAGGGCCAACATTCACACTCACATGCACACCTACGGGCAATTTAGAATCACCAATTAACCTAATGAGCATGTCTTTGGATGGCGGGAGGAAGCCGGAGTACCCGGAGAGAACCCACGCAGACACAGGGAGAACATGCAAACTCCGCACAAACTCCGCACAGACTCCATGGATTCGAACCGGTAACCTTCTTGCTGTGAGAATCATCAAATTTGCAGATTTGCAATGTGAAAAGTCAACAAGGTCGCCTATAGAGATGAGGTATACAATCTTACTCAGTGGTGTGAGCAAAACAACCTCTCTCTGAGCGTTAATAAAAACTAAAGAAATCATCACTGATTTCAGGAGGACATTTACCAGTCCAGATGCCGCAGCCGGGCCTGTAACATTGTAAAAGACATCACACGTCCTCTCCATCACCTGTTCATACTGCTGCCCTCTGGAAGACAGTACAGGTCACTTAAGACACAAACAGCTAGACTCAACGTTTCCCCTCCACATCTTTAATGTCACTTTAAACTAAGCACTTTATATTTGAGGGTGTGTGCACAGTTGAGACAGGAAGTGTAAGGGCTTGTGCAACCTATATATGGGCTCAGTGAAGGCGGGTCAGATGTAATTTATTTATACTGGTTCTGTATTTTCTGCAATGACAATAAAAGCATTCTGATTAATTCAATCGTGATTAACTATTGAACGCATTGGAGTTTTATCTGTCTTTATAGATGCCTGAATGTAAATCCAGTTTTTGTGCACTTTAAAATATTGACACTATTGATAGATTATTTTTTTTTCTATTTCCATTTATTTAAAACGCCATAATCACACAATAACAATAACTAAAGTACATTGGCAATAAGCATTTATTTAAATAAATAAAATAAATAAAAGTCAAAAAGGCATTTCAGGGAAACCCCAAGAAATCTCAAGGGGCTTTGGATAACAGGGCTCTCTAAAATAACGGTTAAACTACAAAAAAAAGTTGCCTCTTTTGTCGTAATACTAGCAACTAAACACGCATTTAACTGTTGTTTTTGTTGTTTTTGTCAGCTAGCAGCTACAGTTACAAGGTGACATATCGTTTTATATATAACTGCCACCACAAACTGTATTTTAAATAACTTCGCTCGGTAAAGGCTGACCTGACGTCCTGACCGGTTTAAGTCAACCTTAGCTAGCCGCTAACTCCTCAGTGACAGCGCTCCTGAGTTTTCCAGGAATTGAACAAAGAAGAAGAAGAAGTTCCTCTTACCCTGGCCGGCTCTGTACAGGACAGTCTGGACAACCACGACGGCTAAAGAGATACGTGAGTCTGCCATAATCGACACATCCCCGGTTCATCGCATCAACACGTTTAGACAGGATAGCTCGATGCTGCTGATGAAGACGAAGCAGCTGAACGGGCTGTCAGTGAGTAGCGCAGAGACCTGACTCCTCCAGCAGGGGGCAGCACTCACGCTGTCTGCACACCGATCAGGCGTAACATTATGACCACCTTCCTATTATTGTGTAGGTCTCCCTTGTGCCCCCAAAACAGGGTGTCCTGTGGTGTCTGGCAACAGGTTGTCGTTAGTGGGTTGAAGCTGCATTATATTTGTGATTCTCAGTCACACAGTCTATGTATATCCCTAAAAAAAAAGCTAAAGCACAAGCAACTGGACTGGACTCTTTGAACAGCGAGGGACGGGAATGGATTCCACGGGTTTAATCTGGGGGAATTCCCCAATTTACCAATGAGTATGTGGGCTTTAACAGACCCTGTTAGTTTCAGGTGGTCACATCTCCACCAGTCATTTGGAACTGACACACACACAGACATGCACACAAACGCCAAACAGTCTTAAAAACTTCACAAATTGATAGAGACTGCAGAGTTTGGTGGTCATTTAATCCATTTTATTACATAAATATATTGACTAGTGCAGCTCTAACAAATCTTCTGTTAATCTCTTACTGTCATATTTCGTAATTTCCAGCAAATCACATCCATTCCCATAAAGAGTTGATAAAAACAAGATTAATTTGTATGAATATGATATTGGCAATATCAGAAAATGGCAATAAAAGTCAAGGAATAAACAGATCTTCAGCTCTTGCTTTCTACATAATGTACATTATTTACAGACAAATAAAATTCAATTCAAACATAAATCAGTAGAATAAGTAAGCTGTGAGATACAGTAGTTTTTTCATCTTGCATTGTAAATGGATGTGCAGGTCTTCACATTGAGCTGTCTGTGCTTTATGTGAGTGATGAGGTAGACACCATACACGCTTAAGCACCTATCAGTAAGCATGTACACCGATTGCCTTTTAAGTCTAGGAAATGAGGATATATGATGGAAGGATAAACGTATTATTTGTATTGTTACTTAAAATATGTGTCATAATTTGTCTTCAGACATTAGAGGCTGAATGTTTTGACATTTCCATCCCTGAGTTGCATTTAAAAATTGTATTGTCCTCATAAAAAGGATAATTCAAACAGCAGAGCAGCCCATTCATGAGCGTTTTAGTTTTAGGACTTCTTGCTGTCTTTTTCCTTTTTCTTCTCCTTTTTCTCCTTTTTCTCCTTTTCTTCCTTTTCTTTCTCATTCCTCTTCTTCTCCTTCTTTTTCTCATCCTTGATCTCCTTGTACCTCCACTTCGGTGGTTCCAGTAAGCCCTTACTCTTCTTCCTCTTCTTTTCTTTCTTTGGTGTTGCCTCTGAAGGCCTGTTGACACTGATGGAGGGGATGCAGCCAGACGGGAACACGCTGTTTCGTCTTGCCATGCTGCGGGGAATAAACGTCGTAGCAACTTTGCTGGAGGCCAGGGAGAGGAGGCTGGCTCGCCGCTCAGCGTTGGTGCAGCACGATGCAGAGATGGACTCTGCGGAGTTGATAGTGGGGATGATGTGTGACACTGAGCCGTTGCTGTGGCACACCGAGCTCTCTTCTAGGTCTTTCTGGGTGTGTTTCTTCACCAGCTCTGGCACAGCCAGCCGCCTCTTCCCCATCTCTGGAGGGCTCGTAGGGCACAGTGGCCGGCATCCAGTTGAAATTAGAGGACTGTAGATGCTCGTGGTCATGCGCACCATGTGGTCCAAGACTCCGTTGTCCTCTGGGTCGTGAGGAAATCTAAATCCAAACGTGTTTTTGATTCGCTGGGCAATTTTTTCACTTGCACTCCTCTCAGCTGTGGCCTTGGCCACTTTCACTTTGAGCTCAGGCCATTCAGGGACGTAGCTCTCACAGAACTGCTCAGCTTTTGGCCTCAAATTAAGGCGGCGCAGACGCTGCAGAGTCTCATAGCGACCTGTTTTGAGTGCCCACTCTCGAGCACACTTTCCTTTTGTGGAGTCTACTGCATGTATGTCAGCCCCTGTGAAATGAAATATGGCAGACAGGGGTTAATTTTAATTTTAAAATGAATAATGAATCCAATTTCTTTTTTTCGTGTGAGCTCACGGCCTTTTACATGGATGATAATTTGGCTAGCCATTAATTAATAAACATTAATAATGACTCTGTTCTCATTAACAAGTAAATGACTTGAAAAACATACATATATCTCTGCCACAACTACAGTAATCCTGTCTCTATTATGTTTGAATGACAATGTGATAGGACCGTAAGCCAAATAAACCTTGATCTTATTTTTTTGTTTTTGTTGCTGTGATACTTCTCTATGTCTTCTGTGGTAAAAAGTATTGTTTAGTTGTGGTGAGATGCAATAAGACCTACACAATAAACCATTTAGTATGTTACCAAACATAGTTACCAAGTACTGTTAATGCAGTTAGATCTGAGGAGATCAACAGCAACCAGTGACATTCCCATCACCTAGCAGCTTTTCTTCATGGCCTGCATGCCTCCTTGTATGCAATTCAATACATCCAATGCAACAATAACTTGCAAAGAATTTAAGAAACTTGCAGTTTAAAGATACACCAGTGGCTAATCTACAACCAGCCAGCAGGACTAGTAAGTAAGAGATTACCACAGGGTCTGCTAAGACTTGATAATGTCCTCAGAGTGATCCCTTAAACCATCCTCACGTCACTGGATCATTCACCTGCGAGCAGAGTTAGCGGTCTTCAAGTATGGACAGATAAACCGCGAAGGGGTTAGCTATTCTCACCACCATCGCATTTAGAGCTGTAAGAGCCCTGGTTAACGAGCCAGCGTAAGAGATTCAGAAAGAAAGATCTAATAATACCACGGTACAGCAGCTCCTGTCTGCACAACACTGTGAAAGGATGCTTTAACAAGGCTTCACTATGCTCTGAACTGTGACAAAAGAACTCACTGCATTTTATATCATGACTTTGTTTTGATTTGAGAGTAGTTTATGTCTGTAGCCTACATTTAACATGTTTTCTCCTTCAGTTTTCAAATGAATACTTTAAATATGCACACTCATAAAGGCATTTTTGTTGAAACAGCGTCAGAAAGTTTCTGATTCAACTGGATGATCGTTTGGTGATGGGGAATCAACAGCTCTTTCTGTTATTTTAAACAAACGCTGAATACCAGAATACAAGATTTGGTGCAGGACTGACTCAAATCAGTGCATGTGCATGTGTTTATTTTATTTTTTTAAATCTATACTTGCAACGAGTGGAAAGAAATTGCACCAGAAAGTTCTCTTCTTACGTACCGGCCATAACGAGGGCTGTCATGACGTCGGTGCGGCCGGTCATGGCGGCTTTGATGAGGGCTGTGAAACCTCGACAGTCCTTTATTTCAGTGTCTATGCCGGGGAAGTAGTTCAGGAGATACATCACTGTGTTGATGTGACCTGTAGGAAAACAATGAAACAAAGAAGTGACAGATCAGGGAAGATGCTTTGAGACTGGTTGACTCTGTGTCTGTAAATGCACGTCTACTAGGCACGTCTTACCTGCTTGTGATGCTATCATTAGTGCAGTGTTGCCTTCATTGTCCTGGTGGTTTATGTCTATAAATGGACAGTTGTGAAGCCCATACACAATTTCGATGAATCCTTTGCAGCAGGCCACCATCAGGCCGTTCTGTTGATAGCAGTCAGTAACAAAGATCAGTGACATAGCTGAACTTCTCAAAGCTTTGGTTTAGAAGTTTGAATGAGACTCTCACCCAGCCATTGATGTCCACCTCCATCACCTCTTCTTTTGTGACCCCTCTGTCCAGAACAGTGTGCAGAGAGGCTGGCTCGTTACGGGCGCAGGCCTGGTACAGGGACGATGCCACACCGCCGTTTCTCGTCTCCGACGTGTAGACGGGAAGCACGGAATCGTCAGAGAGGACGCTGTCTGAGTCAGACTCGCTGTCTGTGGGGGACACGTCGTCGTCGTCGGGGCCTGACCCCAGGTGGGGGTCCTCTGCTGCGGTCGCCATCTTCAATCAGAGCAGGTTAAACGTGGACTGGATCTCCTTGGTTACATCTACAAGAGGATCATAAACAGAAGAAAGTCAGGCAGGAATCGCTTGATGTTGTCTGCAGCAACAAAGATGCACTCAGGTGTACTTTAGAGATGGAAACCTAGAGAAGATGATTCTTTTTCCCCCCATGCTGGGAAAGCAGAATAATTACACATGATGGTGAGTTAAGATCAGCTCCTCGTTGTAGACATGGAGTAGTTATCGTACTGAAAAATCTAAAGATTGCTTCCTGACAGGTCAGAGAGAGTCAGTCCGTCAGTGAGGGAGTACAACGGTGGTACCTGTGTGTCACAGAGGCGTGGCTTTCCTTTAGTGTTGAGTAACTGGATCAGCTGAACACACAGCAGGGGCTAAATGAGGAACAACTCGCCTCAGAATAACCTCAGTCACACGTGGCCCTGGCTCCACTCAAGCTTTGTTGTTTTACTGCGTTATGAATCCACAGCCGTGGTTATTTAAACTTATTATCACAGCTTTGGCTCGCCGGGTTATGTCTGTTTAACAAGAAATGTTTAGTGAGTTCCAGGCACTGAACTCAAAACTACAGAAATGTGATTCAGAGATATTTCCAAGCTACACTTGAGTCACTGACACAAGGTTTTATGGCGCAATCGATTGTTGGCTCTTGTGCTGGACAGGAAAGCGCATCTTGCTCAATACTTTTTAAATATTTAAAAATATTCAGTGAAGTACTGAGCAGATATTGGATGAAATTTTATGCCTAAATGTCTACAGTGAAACCAAAGCTCATCAAACTAAAGTTAAGAACATTCAGAAGCACGACTGCAGCATCTACCATCTAAACTAAACAACACATTAATATGAACCACTTACCATAAATGTCAATCCATCAGCTGCAAATCTAGTTTCATTTGCCTTTCTGATTTCTTCTGAATGACTCCTGATTCCCTCCCATCGCACGTCTTGACTCGATGACACAAACCGGGAGGAGTCTTTGCTGAGTCCTTGCTTTGAGTCTTCACGGAGACGCTAGGGGTTCATCTCCTATGCTTAGCTCATCCCATTTACAGCAGCTTTATGGAGAGGATTACTTACTGAGCTGGCCATTTTCATCTTTCGGCAGCGGAGTTGATCATTCTCCTTGAGGCTTATACCTATGGGATTTTTTATTGTCTTAAAATTGAAGACACGGTCTTTCTTTCTTGCTTTTGTTTTATTATTTTATTTTGAAAATACATAATTTTCACTGGTTAGCACTGATGCCTCATATTAAGAAAGTTCAGGGTTTCAATCCATTGACCGACTGGTTCCTTTTCTGTGTGGAGTTTGCATGTTCTCCCTGTGTCTGCGTTGGGTTTTCTCCGGCTGACATGCTGGTTAGGTTAATTGATTTGATGATTTGATTCTAAATTGGCCGTAGGTGTGAATGTGAATAGTTGTCTGTCTTCCTGTGTTAGCCCTGAGACAGGACTGGAGACCTGTCCAGGGTATATCCCACCTCTTGCCCAATGACAACTGGAAAATGCTTCAGACACCCATGTGACCCTCCAGACGACAAGCAGTTACAGAAAATGAATGACTGAATCATTTTCACTGTCAAAACTACATCTTACCTAATGTATATCACAATGAGACAATCATATGTGAAAGATTAAGATGCACAGATAAGTAAAGGAAGAATTACAAACCTTTATGGGGCAACAAACTATATTCAGTAACTTTCATTTTGACACACATTTTAAAGTATATCCCGGTGCTTCTCAGTGTGGTTCAGTACTACTGTACTGCTATTCAATGAAAACATTGCCTTGACTGGTTCAGAGACTATTAAGGCAACATTTTTGGGTCCAGTGTGGTCTGTAGAGTCCCATGAAGAAGTGTCCTAATGTTGTCAGATGTAATATGTATCTTGATAAGTGCCTGAACCAGCACTTGTGTTTTTAATGATCTGAATACATGTTCACATTTGTTTTACCATTTAAAGGCAAGAAATCATATCTGGTAACTGCAAAGTAAAAAAAAGTCTCCCTATACACGATAGGATTGAAATTTAGAATTTCCCTTTAAAGGTTTAACACACATTTGTGCGGCATTTTGTACTTCATCCACAAACTGGTCATTACTCCAATCCTATATTCCTAAATACACAATATGTTAACTGTAAGCTGCTTAAATAGTCGAATTAATTGTTAAGACCGACTAACAAATCCCATCAGATGCTCTGAACCAGCTCCCACAACTAAACAGATAAAGCACCGACCAACCAGACTGACAGAAAAGACACAGCTGGTTGAACTGAACGACGGTGGTTCTCAGATTTACCACTGGATGGGGATCTCTCACTCTGCTCTCTCATTCTCCAGTCTTTATGCATCAAGTGAATTGTTCCCTGAAAGGACCGAAATAAGGAGGGATAAAAATGAAATGCATAAAGGCCATAGCGCTTATTAAAGTGTGTAAAGTCTGTCTGAAGCTATTTTGAGTTAACTCCCGCTTTGGGAATGGTCTCAGTCTGAAATTAGCCCCGAGGGATCTGTGTAGCATGGCTAGACCTGTCTGGATGGATTGACCCTCTCTTGTCCAGAAGTGCCTGAGAAGAGCTCCCACTGCAATTGACCAGCTGTCCTCATCTGCCCAGAGGGACAAAAAGACCTGGTGTGCGTAGCGTGGATTGTCTACTCTTTTCTTTTCTGTTGGACGTCAGGCAGGATGGTACAGATGTCTCTGTGAAGCTTTTAAAACTTTTCTCTGCCTTTGATTAGATAAAAAAAAAAAAAAATCCACAATCTGAACAACTTGAACCCACGCATCCAAATGAAGACTCTGGGAAAGGTGCACGGGAGGACCGAACAACTTCTGGGATACAGAGTTTATAAAGTGAGTTCCTCTGGTGCTTGACGCTAACATATATTTGTCACTTAACAACTTGGGCTGTTCTTAATGATCAAAGCTGAATTCATGTGAAATGTAAATTAGTAAAATGCATATTTACTATCAAGAAGACACCGAAAAGTAAGAAGTTCCTGATAAAGCAAATGTGTACATTTACTTGTGTCAGTGGTTTTCTAATTTTCTTCTGTCAAATCTCTGCAGTGTAAAATAATTGCAAAGGATGAGTTCGTCTGAGATCAATTAATTCAAAACCCGAATAAGTGAATTTCATCCATGATGATACAAATACCACAGCCCTCCTCTCTACTGGCCACATAATCTGAGCATTATTTTGATGTAAATTTTGATTTTCGAGGTGGGGGCAGGGGGCGGGGGTTTATGTCATGAGAAACAAAACTCAAAAATCTTCAGCCAGTCCGCTGACGAAACTGACTGCGGCTGTTCTGTGCTGAATGCACAAAGCAGCAACGTGCAGTCCAAATTAAAAAAAAGATGCAGAATTCTTCTCCACTCTGGATCCAGTAGACTTATTGGTATAAGGTGGGAAGCGACCTGGCTTATTCCTTCAAAACCGATCTCTTTGACCCGAGAATTTGATGCTCTGCAGTCTCCCGTTCAGTTTAGTCCTCTCAGAGAAATTCCATAGATAAGATAAGGAAGTACTTAAAAAATAAGCAAGACAGAGGGGGTGAAACAGAGTGGGATACCCACTAAGAGGTGTAATTAGCTCAGTTGCTTTTTTCTGTTTTGCTGTCCCCTATCTACCTCTAAATCTAAGACATAATAAACACCGACCAGGCGTAACGATATTATCCTGATACTCTGTAGGTCTCCCTTGTGCCTCCAAAACAGTTGTGACTCATCAGAGAATGGACATTTGAAGGCCAGGTCAACACCTTGTGCTGTTCTTCTTCCTAAAGTGTTTTTGTGGCTGCATCCTGCTGGGGATGGCTGCTGCCATCAAGGAGTGTCATTGCTATGGGGTGGGGGTGCCTGGTCTGGTCTAGGTTGGTGCTACATGTCTAAGTAACATCCACACCAATGAATGAATGAATGTCAGGTCCAGAAACTTCCCAGCAGAACAATGAACTGTCACATGACGATCAATGCTATTCACTTATTTACTTCTCCTGTCAGTGGTTTTAATGATGTGGCTGATCGTGTACATCAAATACATGTTTTTATTTCTGTTTTAAAAATCAGCAGCCACTCACCCACTTATGTGTCTCGTTTCTCAGATTTCAGACACCGGCAGAGAGAAGCTGTTGTCAGATGAGAACAATCAGGACGTCAGGACACAGCTGAAGTGGACCAGGAAGTCCAGTTTGGCTGCAGGAAGCAGAGGTAGCACACACTGCACTGAATGAATCTGCTGCACCTCTTACATGCTATCACCCATAGTGGAGAGCTATGTGGCAGGCTCACCAGTGCACACATTACCATATTCTAGTGATTAATTATTGACTAATAAGGATTGTGCATGCTTACATACACATCTATAAACATTTACTAATCCAACCTTGTGCAGAGATCAGTGTTGGTCCGCTCAGAGAGATCATTTGAATTTAAAAGCTTAACATGACAACCAAGAGCTGTAATCTGTCCTCGATGGTCAGCCGATTTGTGAAACTATCTACATGCATAGCACATACAGTGCCCAGCATAAATGAGTACACCCCCTTTGAAAAGTAACATTTTATACAATATGTCATTGAAAAACAAACAATATTTCCAAAATGTGCACAGATTACGTTTAATACAGCATCTGTTGAACTTTTGACTTAAATCAAAGGTTAATAATATAACTCAGATGACATATTTTTCAATTTTAGTCAAATTAGTGTGGTGCAATAATGAGTACACCCCACAACAAAAGTTAGTACTTTGTATGGCCTCCATTATTTTTAATCACAGCTTCAAGTCTCCTGGGCATGGAATGCACAAGTTGGCGACATTTGGCAACATCAATCTTTTTCCATTCTTCTACAATGACCTCTTTCAGAGATTGGATGTTGGATGGAGAGTGATGCTCAACCTGTCTCTTTAGAATTCCCCAAAGATGTTCAATTGGGTTCAGATCAGGTGACATACTTGGCCACGGAATCACTCTCACCATGTTCCTTTTCAGAAAGCCAGCAGTGGCTTTAGATGTGTGCTTAGGATCATTGTCGTGTTGGAAAAGGGCACGACGACCAAGGGCAAGAAGTGATGGAAGCATCTTAGTTTTCAGTATAGAGCAGTACATTTCTGAATTCATGATGCCATCAATGAAATGCAGCCCCCCAACACCAGCAGCACTCATGCAGCCCCACATAAGGACACTACCCCCTCCATGTTTCACTGTGGGCACCATGCACTTTTCTTTGTATTCCTCACCCTTGCGACGCCAGACAGTTTTGAAGCCATCGGTTCCAAAAAGATTGATTTTGGTCTCATCACTCCACAGTATAGAGTCCCAGTAGCGCTCACCTTTGTCGGCATGTGCCCTGGCAAACTCTAGACGGGCTTTCTTGTGACTGGGCTTTAGGAGAGGCTTCTTTCGAGGACGACACCCATGCATGCCATTCCTCTGCACTGTATGGCGTATTGTGTCACGAGAAACAGTCACTCCAGTTGCACTTGCTACTTCCCTGGATAATTGCAGGGAACTTGCATGCCGGTTTTCTTCAACCCTTCTCATCACAAGACGCTCCTGTCGTGGTGTTAACTTCCGTGGTCGACCTGGACGTCTCTGTGCAGTGGTTGCAGTTCCATCTTTCTTAAATTTTTGAATTACTTTTGCAACTGTATTCTTACTAATTTGTAAGGTTTTGCTGATATTCTTGTAGCCTTTACCTTTCTGGTGTAAAGAAATGATTATCTTTCGCAGATCTGGTGTCATTTCTCTTCCATGTGGTGCCATTGCGGACAGCAGGAAATGGGAAGGGGTGGTTTGCTTTAGGTAACCCCCATTTTGTAGCCACCTGCGTAATGAACACGTGTGTAATGACCAATTAGACTCACCTGTGGTTGAATGCTTGTTCAATTACACATTGGGAGCCTAAAATGTAGCTTTGCTCAGAGACCTACAGTGGGGTGTACTCATTATTGCACCACACTAATTTGACTAAAATTGAAAAATATGTCATCTGAGTTATATTATTAACCTTTGATTTAAGTCAAAAGTTCAACAGATGCTGTATTAAACGTAATCTGTGCACATTTTGGAAATATTGTTTGTTTTTCAATGACATATTGTATAAAATGTTACTTTTCAAAGGGGGTGTACTCATTTATGCTGGGCACTGTACATACATGGAAAACGCAGTTACAGACACATTTTGTTTTTCTTCTTCTCTGACCATGTTTGGGGTTCGTATGAGTTTATGTATAAATCTCCTTGAATCACACACACACTGCCGGCTGCCACGAGCCTGGACAGCTGTGCTCAGGAGATCATCTTGTCATGAATACTTAATCTTGGCTTTGAGATTAAACCGGTCTGCTTCCATGCCCTGCCAGCTCGGTCTGCCGTGTGTGCGATGTTTCCACGTGTTGGTTTTTCCACAGAAGAGGAAATGCTTTTAGTAGTTACAGAGGGGAGGAGAACGCTGTCTAATGATTCAAGCAGGGGTTTGATTACCTGTTTCATCTGGTTACCTGAGAGTCAGGGCTGCCGTGATTGTTATTTACTGACAGTCGTAACAAACCACTTGACGGTAGGATTACCATTATTGTTGTTTCAGATTTTTAACTCAAGTGGATTTTGTTTGCCGTCATTTAACATACTGTACACAGAGTTTGCTTCTTGCTCTGTTTGCACATCTGCAGCCAGCTGTGTGTTGATGGGACTTGTGACCGTATGCACAGCGTGCTAAAGGCCTGCACGTGTGTTGCAATTGCAGGTGTGAATTATTTAGCTCATATGTGCAGAAGGAATATAGGCACATGTGTACATAGCAGTGGCTCTGCAGCACAATGGAGACATGAGCTTAATGCTAACATCAGCATGCTAACAAGTTTAGCTGTTTTTCATTTTCACAACAATAAGAATTGATTCATTTCTATTTGTTAGATTATTGGATAGATTTTTAAACCTGTGTCCAACCTGTTTTGGTAAAGCGGATTTGACAGGTTTGATCCTTTGAACACCCTCTGCTAATGTTGGTGAGCGCACATGGCTGAGGTAGAAACATTTTAGGTCACCTCCAAAAGTACTTTGACCACACAAGCTATTGCCATTCATCCTGATTCCAGTCCATCCTAAAGTTTCCAGAACATTTACACAAACGTTATCCTCACGACGCCACCAAAAGAAATGAGAGCGTTCACCAAAGTCTTTAGCATTCAGGGACCCAGTCAACCACATCGCTGTAAATCCAAAACAACAAGGTGGCTGGATTTGATTGAGGCTTGTTGAAGACATTCAAACGCTCAGTGGATAATTGTTATGCCACTTTGATGCAGACGCAGTCAGAACAGTTGGAAACCTAAAACGAGTCAAGCTGCTTTGTTGTAGCGTTTATTTCGTTTCGTTTAAGGGGCAAATTCAAAAGGGTATAAAACAGCTGGATGTTGCTTATACTGTTATATTGTATTTATATAATTATTTTTATCTTCTGTAACCACTTGTCCTCTGCAGGTCGGCAGTCTATCGCAGGGCAATTTAAATTTAAATTTTTACACTTATTTTCCTTTTACCAGTTGTCTTCAGGAGTGATTATTATTTTTTATTATTATGATTCATCTATTTTTTATATGCAATAGAGCTACTGTGACCAAGCAATTTCCCTTTTGGATGAATTAAGTCTATCTAAGTCCATCAATACACACAAAAAAGACACAAGAGCAGCACACACACACAGTACAACATACAACATTTCCAAATAATTGCCAAATAAGTGCCTCAGTTATAACGTGCAAGTTATATTTAATTGTCAAAATGTATGCTGTGTATAGCTGTGCCTTTAGCTGGGTCAGTGCTCAGTGTATTTAACAGCTGGACTGCCTTGGGGATGCAAATTATTGCTTTTCTAAATTAAAAAACAAACAAAAAAAACAACCAAAGGCAAACACTAGGAAGCTGATGAGGAAGGTGGGTGTGAGTGAAGAAGGACGGGCAGAGGGAACAGAAGGGGAGGGGGAGAGGAATGAGAGGAGGGGCTGGGAAACAGATGCTGGCGCAGCAGTCCAGCATGTCCGCTATCCTCGTTCTCTCATCACAGCCCCTCCCCTTCTCCGTCCCTCCCTCACTTACTTTTTGGTCCCTCTCATAGTCTTTGCCCACTATCTCGCCGCACACAGAGGGACTGGTGAGCCGGAGACGGGGGTCTTCTCTCTAATGTTCCTGCTCGTTTGTCTCTCAAAGCCATGGGATAGCAACATGTGGAATATGACCGTGGATCTTTCTGTACACTATTTCCTGAGGGGATTACCACAGGAATAGTGTGTGTGTGTGTGTGTGTGTGGGTCCAGCACTATGCCTGCTTCTGATGGTCTTGAGTCTAGCGGCAGATGTGTATCACCATGAGAGGGGGTCACCACCAACGAGGGTGTGGATGTCAACACCTGTTCAGAAAACTACTCAGAGAATGTGGCTGCTGTTTTGTCAGAGTCAGAGGTATGTACCTGCTCATTCTTAGGACTTTTACCTTTTCTTAAGATGTTATTTTTTATTAGAATTTCCTACATATACAACTGGGTCTAGGTGTCCATAGTTGTGATGGTACGGTAGGTAGCAGCATCCACGACCAGGAGAGAATCTTCGTAGGCTTCCCAACACACATGCACTTTACGATCAATGCAAAATTTAGGAAAAAGGGCTGAGATTAATATAACTTCCCTCCACTTCACTTGTTTCCAGGTTTATATAGACAGATGTCAATAGCTAAATATTAAAGAAACTGGTCACTTCACATTTTGACTGCAAACGTGTGTCTAAATTTCTACATAATGCAGTTGGAATAATAAATACAGAAACAATATTCAATCCAGTTTCCATTCATTTTTATTTATGTAGCATCAGTAACAATACTGTGTCTCAAGATGCTTTACAAAACCAATAAGATAAAAAATAAAAAACAGGAAGATAGCTTGAGCAGAACCCAAATCATATGGAGGGACCCATCTGCTTAAATCAGGACGGGTAGAGACAGAAAAAAAAAGAAAGAGAAGATAGCAGCAGGAGGAACGAGATAAACATATATCTGATTAAAGCGTACGACTGACACACAGCTGTTACCATGCTAGACAGTAGTAACACACAAATGCATGAGTATTAATAGAGAAGAAATAAGAGGACATGTGCTTGGTGCTAGAGAAAAAAATAGAGGATAGGTGCTTGGTGCTAGAGGAAAAAAAATAGAGGATAGGTGTTTGGTGCTAGAGGAAAGAAATAGAGGATAGGTGCTTGGTGCTAGAGGAAAAAAATAGAGGAAAGGTGTTTGGTGCTAGAGGAAAAAAATAGAGGAAAGGTGTTTGGTGCTAGAGGAAAAAAATAGAGGAAAGGTGTTTGGTGCTAGAGGAAAAAAATAGAGGAAAGGTGTTTGGTGCTAGAGGAAAAAAATAGAGGAAAGGTGTTTGGTGCTAGAGGAAAAAAATAGAGGATAGGTGCTTGGTGCTAGAGGAAAAAAATAGAGGAAAGGTGTTTGGTGCTAGAGGAAAAAAATAGAGGAAAGGTGTTTGGTGCTAGAGGAAAAAAATAGAGGATAGGTGTTTGGTGCTAGAGGAAAGAAATAGAGGATAGGTGTTTGGTGCTAGAGGAAAGAAATAGAGGAAGGTGTTTGGTGCTAGAGGAAAAAAAATAGAGGATAGGTGCTTGGTGCAAGAGGAAAAAATAGAGGATAGGTGTTTGGTGCTAGAGGAAAAAAATAGAGGATAGGTGTTTGGTGCTAGAGGAAAAAAATAGAGGATAGGTGTTTGGTGCTAGAGGAAAAAAATAGAGGATAGGTGCTTGGTGCTAGAGGAAAAGAGAAGAGGAACAAGGTAAACATGCATCTGACTGAAGTGTACAAAGGTAAACACAGCTGTTAACATGCTATACAGTACCAGCACACATGAGCATGAGTAGTAAAAGAGAAGAACCTAGGTAAGAAATCAGAGGACAGGAGCTCAGTGCAAGAAAGAATAGAGTAGAGGACATGTGCTCAGTGCATCATGCCCCAGCAGCCTAGGCCTATAGCTATTACACTTTATTACACACTTCATTGTTGGTGTGCCCCACAGGGCAGTTGCAGCTGTCGGTAAGTTTGTATTCGAATGCCAGTGAGGGTTGTGTAAAGTAATCTAAAAATAATTTAGCTAAACATCTTAACATTAACTCATTCTGATGACTAGCTGTAGTGTTCAAATTGAGTGTGGATTGTATGGTATATTTTATATGCTGATCATTTGAATGCTAGCTAACATATGGTGTGTTTTATTTTGCTGATAATCTTTGAACTCTACACTAGAGGGATAGAGCGCACAAAAAGTTGTGGATTATTACTTTGGTGAATTAGATAAAGCTGTTGTTGTTTTGTTTGTGGATATTTACATCTAAAGACATTTGATTCATTTCAGGTACAGTAAGAGTGCATAAAATCTCAGAGATAGGAGTCACATCTGGATTATATCTTACAAGAGTCATGGAAATCCAGTGACTCACTGTCCTATTTTTATTATTACTACAGAAACAAGAATCATGAAGCACATAACTGAACGCTGAGAAATAAGTATTGCTTTAATTAGTAACAAGATTCTCACCTCTTGCTTGACGTTGTGACGTCTTTTCCAGTAGCCCCCCATAACTCACTGCAAACTGTCTCTGTAGTGCTTGTTTCCTGTAGCTTAAAGAAACCACATTTTAGAGTTGCTTACAACGGATGTCGACAAAGTCTTCTCTCCTGGACATAATGTACACATTTACATGTTCTCGCCTTTGATCACAATGAATTTGAAGTAGTGCTTAAATATCTCCACCTTGAAAATGGCAACTTTTCATAGTAACGCACAGCATTTAACGTCCAGAAACATTAATGACGTTGTAACGATGGGAAAAGTAATTAGATTACCCCGTTACAGAAAAAATAACGTCATTACCTAACGGCATTCTTTTAAACGGCATTATTCCAAACACTGTTTATTTGTTATTTAAAAGCATAGACTGTAAATAAAGATGGACGCGGTGAAGCCAAAGCAAGTAGAGCTCCCCCTAGTGGCTGGCTACAGTAAGTGATAAGCTCCACCCCCTCCGTGTTAGTGGATGGGTCGTATTTAATAAGTTCCAAAGAGCTTTGATTGAGTATCTTCTACCAGTAAAAGGTTTGAGTTCAGCTTATTCATAATGTTTAAACAATATATAAATTTAATCCCACGAACATTTAATCGAATTATATAATTTAATGATGTACAGATATTTGTTGTTTTCAAATGGTAAAGCTACAAACCTGACTGACATCAGGTTTATTTAAAGGTTTATTTCTTATCACCAGTATATAGTAGAAATTGTTTGTGTAGTTGCAGAAATACTTTACCCTTTTTTATAACATTTGCATCTGTTTGATACCTTGTGTTTATTCATATTGAGTTATTTAATAGAAGCTGGATATGAAGCAGGCCCTTGAAAACAAACCTTTCACGACACCTGTTGCTCCACTTTTGCAAGTCCATATTTGGCAGTAAGCCACAACAGAACCTTAAAATATTTCTGTAACTTTAAATACTATGAGATGATAGCATTAGCGTATTACAGTAAGATCTTTAGCTTTTGGATCCCGGTGCAGTGGGAGTCAGATATCAAGAAGCATTTTTGTCCACTGTTCTGTGCAGGATGCAATTTCCCTAATACCACTAGGGCTAAAGCAGCAGTAAACATGCACACACTCAAACGTGCACGCTCTCGCACACACATGGGCCCATTATTGCCCTTTTACCTTTAAATCCCCCGTTGTTCCAGTTGTTCGCGGAGTGATTAAAGAGCGGTTCCTCTCCCCGAACTGCAATCATACCCTGCAAACAGACATGTGAAAAGCGAAAATGAAAACAGCGCTTTGTTGTTTCCTCTTACCTCCGTTCACAGACCTTAACAGAACATATCTGGCACTTTTCCTCTTGGACACATTTTATTTTACGAGGTGAGCTTATAGAAAGAAATCTTGGTCAAGAAAGAACTGTCTGTCCATTTTAAAGTCTCTCAGTGTCTTATTATGTACATTTTCGATTCTAAAGTTACCGGAAAAAACACGATAGACAGCCTTTCCTTTAATTTCCATGTATTATATGCTCTTCCTCCTCCTTCCTCATCGTGCGATCTCTCTCGCTGAGTTTTTCATTCCATTGTACGAGAGCTATTTATAAAGACAGAGAAACACCTCCAGATAAAGTCTTGTGTTTGGGAAACATGCTCGGAAATTCACTTGAAATCCCTGCCAACAGTCCGACTGTGTCATCACACATCTATCGCCCTGGTTTAGGAGCTGCTCTGACTAATAGTCCATTAGTACACCAGTATGTGTGAGGTCATCACTTCCAGTATGTGAAGAAGTAAACACGATGACTAACAAGTACTAAAGTGTTTCTTTCCACAGATCATCCACATACAGTGGCCCACATATCAGCTCAGACATCTTGCACTTTTGTGTTTGGTGGTTGTTTGCTTTGCTACAATAACTGTCTGTGAGCCACTTGGCTGCTTGATCTTCATCTTATTTGCATTGAAACGTGTGATCATACAATTAGACGTGACGCGTCGCTAGAGAAAGAGAAACGAGGAGACACTGAAAACTCACTCAACTCTCAGGCAAGGCACGTTTATGTGGAGCTGCTTTTGTGCTTTGATGCATGCATTGTAATCATTAAGTATGAAATGTAGTTAACCTACATGTCTATATTAAAATGCACATTCAAAATGTTATAATAGAAGTAATTAAGAAGAAAAGAAAAAACAAGAACAAAGTTGGGTTGATGCTATGATTGCCAGCGTCGCTTATAGATGATACAGACCAAAACATCCTCTCTAGCTCTCTTCATCGAACATGCTGACCAGTACTTAAAAAGCTCATTAGTTAACACATACAACGATCAGCCACAACATTATGACCATTATGACAGGAGAAGTGAATAACATTGACCATCTTGTGACAATTCACTGTTCTGCTGGGAAACTTTTGGACCTGGCATAGCAAAGGAACAACTCAAAAAAACTGTGAAGAACAGCACAAGGTGTTGACGTGGCCTCCTGGATTCACTAGATCCCAAGTATCTGATCAAGTATCTGATGATCCACAGAGGCCCCTCCCCTCAAAGGCCCCCCCACTAACAACATCCTGTTCCCAGACACCACAGGACACCCTCAGAAGGTCCATGTCCATTCTCTGATGAGTCACAACTGTTTTGGAGGCACAAGGGAGACCTACACAATATTAGGAAGGTGGTCATAATGTTATGCCTGATCGGTGTGAACCATTATAGTGCCTGAACTTTACTTCCCAAGATACATTGCACTCATATCTTCTTGCTCTGAATCCAGATTAGACCATAACAAGATCTTCAGTAGAAGGAGATGGAGTAGACCATGAGGATGTGTTGGAGATGATTACATAGCAGTGTTAGCTGGTTAGCATATAGCTTTGACAACAGCATGTCGAGCCAAGTGAGTGAGCACTGGGAAGTACAGGGTGCTTGAAGGAGCTTTGTCATTGCAAGGCAGTTATGTTACTGAAGTAAAAGCTGCAGCATTTATAAACAGGGAGCAGGCCCGTGTCCTAAGTGATCCCCTTTTAGACTCATCAGCTACACTCCAGTCATGTTAGACATGCAAAAATGCAATTTACACTCTATGAATCATCCTCAATTTGCACCATCAATGACAAGTGTTATGAAACTAATCATATTTAGAGCAACAAAAGGAGAGGAAGCAGTATGCGCGTCACATTTGTGGTTACAAACGGATCCTTAAATAAAACAGAGAGGTGTAATTCTGGATTAAAAACCCTCATCACCACTTTAATGTGCATCAAGGAAGTATTTATGTGTGTGTTTCTACTTCATTCTATCCGTCACCCTCCTGGATAGAAGTGAGTGGAAGTAGACGACACCGTAGATGCTGACATACAGTATAGTTTTGGTGGTGCAGCGATGTAGGACTTCACCCATCAGCGTGAACATGATGTCAGTTGTAGACAATAAGCAGCTCTTTCATGTGACACACAAAATGAAGCCCTAACATGCAACATGTCCAAAGCTTTAATCATGCTTAGACTTGGCGTGTTGTCATGCTACTGAAGTGGCTCAATAATTCCTGCAGACCATTTACAGGGTTTAGTCGTTAACTGTACCTCAATCGCCGGGATTAAAAGAGAGAGTGAAGTAGGTCACGAATGAAACGCTCGCTCCATCGTGAACATGCGGGCTCTGATAAACTTTTCATTTCATGTCGTATAAATTAATCATTATGACTAAAATATGAAGGATTAAATTTTAAAACAAATGGAATATGTGAATCAGTTCTTATTTACGCCAGTCAGGCATAACATTATGACCACCTTCCTAATATTGTGTAGGTGTCTGGGCCCTCTGAGGGTGTTTGAGGGGAGGGGCCTCTGTGGATCATCCCACAGATACTTGAGTTTGGGATCTAGTTTTTCCTAAAGCATTTTTGTGTACATGTCTGTGTCAGACTGCATCCTGCTGGGGATGTCTGCTGCCATCAAGGAGTGTCATTACTATGGGATGGGGGTGCCTGGTCTGGTCTAGGTGGGTGCTACATGTCTAAGTAACATCCACATGAATGTCCTATCCAAATGTTTCCCAGCAGAACGCTGGATTGTGGCTGATCGGTGTAGATTTAGCTCTTAGATGGATGAAATACTTGAAAATCTCTGACTACTCTAGGACTACACAGTCTGATCTGTTACCTTCGGACTGTGAAGTACAGCGTTGCCAGAACTCGGTGCAACAGACAGGATTAGTGCTGCAGAGATTGACCTCTTACTAATGTTTTGGTCCCATTTACTGTCATATTTTTTTCTATCTGCTTGTGTGGTGTGTTTCTAAGCCACTTTGTTTGTTTTGAAATAGATAGAAAAGATAAGAATGTTAGTTATCAGTCTTCTGTCCATAGCTAGTGCACGCGAGGATGCACCCAGAGCGCGCATGGCGTTGTGCAATTCTGACACTCCCTATGGTCCACATGGTGGTCCAGCTGTTGCTCCGTGGGAAAATGACACATTACATAATGGCTTCAAACAAACATGACGAGCCCGAGTCACTCAGCTCGCCACTGACATGGATGTCATGGTGACCACTGCGCTCCATTAGGGCTCAGTTCTGAGAAAAGGCTGATGTATTTGCAGAAAGAAAAAACTGCAGTAAGGTGTACGTAGTCTTCAACAGATGGTGAGGTGGTTGATGGAAGTATTTCTACATGACCTGACCTTGATAGATTAAAGACAACAAAGAGACCAGATGGCTGGCTCTGCTCAGGGTTATAACATCCAGTATGTGGATATACTGTATGTTTTCATCTGTTAGAAACAAATAAGTTCTATTAGATTCTGTTTTGTGCTGTATGTGTTGTAGTTGTAGTAGAGATACGCCGATCAGGCATAACATTATGACCGGAGAAGTAAATAACATTGACCATCTTGTGACAGTTCAGTGTTCTGCTGGGAAACTTTTGGACCTGGCATTCATTCATTGGTGTGGATGTTACTTAGACATGTAGCACCCACCTAGACCAGACCAGGCACCCCCACCCCATAGCAATGACACTCCTTGATGGCAGCAGCCATCCCCAGCAGGATGCAGCCACAAAAACACTTTAGGAAGAAGAACATCTCAAGGTGTTGACCTGGCCTCCACATTCACTAGATCCCAAACTGATCAAGTATCTGTGGGATGATCCACAGAGACCCCCTCCCCTCAGAGCCCCCCCACTAACAACATCCTGTTCCCAGACACCACAGGACACCCTCAGTAGGACCCATGTCTATTCTCTGATGAGTCACAAATGTTTTGGAGGCACAAGGGAGACCTACACAATATTAGGAAGGTGGTCATAATGTTATGCCTGATCGGTGTATGTTCATTATCCGTATTCATACAAATACAAACAAGAGTTTGTAGGAGCTCTGTTTAAAAGTCTACATAAAGACTGAAAACTACTGGACAGACTGTTTTTTATTTCAACCTCCGATTCTTCACGTCCCCTCGGAAGGAACCATAATAATAATAATTACTGGTCCGTTGTCTATTCTGTAGTGCCATGATCGGGTCAAAATGTGATTTTTATTTTTATACTTAAAGCAAATGATTAGGGAATGACTAGGGACTGCGGATGCACTGTCCCTATCAAATCAATAAATACATAAAATAAAATAATGACCAAAATGTTGCAGCTGTGCTTTGCATGAATGTTAGCATGCTAACATGCTAATCCAGGATGAATGTGGAATCTATGGGATGCCTGCTAAACAACAGCATGTCAGATCATCATCATCACAGCTTCACACAGCTGCTGGAGTGATTTTTATCTCGCTGAACTATGTGTTGCAGATGTGCTGCTCTCATGTCTCTTTCAGTCCTCACATTTCACATTAATCTCAATTGTTATTTCCTCTATTTTCCTAATCTGGTAACTTATTTCCACAGTTCACCAGTTCACCCCTCCCTCCAGGGAGGCGCTGCACAGATACAAACAATTCACATTAGTTTGTGTTGCTACATAAGTGACAGACTAGGAATTTATTTACTACTCTTCTTTTATTGAAGTGTGCATTGTTTTGTAGAGAATATATCTTAATATCGGACCAACAGCTAAATGTATTAACTGAATATTTGTGTCATTTTGTATTAAAATGAAAGTTGAGCTGAAATGGAGCAGGAAGAAAAACAAATCATTTGGTATTTTACTGCCAATATGGTGTCTTGTTTAATGGCTGCATCAGACAGGTTTTGGCGAATGGCTGACCCAGATTTCCACTGGCTTCTTAAAAGCTTGTTATTATGATTACAGCTTACATAAATGTGCTGACAGGGAATAGTGGCTTCTGGGAATAGTCCAAAATGACAAAATGGGGCGCTCCTGAAAGACTCGATCAGCAAAAACAGAGCGAAACGTTAATTTAAAACAGCACGGCTGAGGTTTTAGGTGCCGGTTTCCATATAGTCGAGAGGTTTAAAGCTGGAAACAAGATCCAGCTGTGGTGTAAACGGGTGTCATCTCCGGTACAGCTGAGTTGCAGGGTGAAGGTGGTTCAGTTGAGACTCAGAGGCAGACTTTACGTCACGTTATCCAAAATACACAAATTCAAGTTGGGATACTCTAAAAAAAAAGCTTTAGTCTCATCAGATCGTATCTGAAAATGCGCGACGGGTGAAACAGGAGTTGTAGCTGAGACACTTTCACCACAGCAGGGATCACATTCACAGTCTCATACAAGTTCCACCAACTTGTATGAGACTGTGAATGGAGAAAATGTTCATTCACGATCATATATAAATGATAAAGTGCATGAAACCACCTTGCAGTAAAATAATTAACAGTTTCAAAAGTAGCTACAACATAAAAACACTGTTTAATGCATTAAAAATAAATGCATTAACCATTAAAATTAATAATCTAATGCTAAAAGGCGTAACAAACACTGACAGGGGTCATTGTGCTGCATTTTTTACTTTTAAAAGAATAAGAATTTGCTCATTTGAGTACATTTTGTTGGTCTCAGTCTTTTATTAATCAGGGATTAATGAAAGAAAACAAAATGCATATTAAAATAAAAATAAAAACCTGAATCTAGAGTTTTATGTTTCTTCTGAGCCACTGCCATCGAGCAGTTTTTTATCGTTGGTTTGTTATGTAGTTAAATTACAGAGTAAATTTTCCAGTTAGGTCCAGTGTAGATTTATTTTCGCTGTGGGAACGGAGTCATATTTTGTTTTTAATGATTAGAAGCAGCCTGTACAGTAGCTGCAGCTACTAAAGTTACAGTTAGGGCTCAACACAGGAAATTGAACAACATTTTTGTGCAGAAAAATGTCTGCAACATCTGACCTGAGAGGATATACCCCACAATTAGCTGCTGCGCTTAATCCCCAACCCTTTCCCCCGCGTCTCTGTTTGTGTGCAGCAGAGTCGTACTCTGTGGCGGGCAGTGACGGCAGCATCGCCCCATCCGTGGGCCCTGTGCCCCACCAGCCCTCGGGCAGCTCCAGCCCCTGCTCCCACTCCTCGTCCGGAGGACCACGGCACCCTGTCAGCGCCCTGAAGAAATGGCTCACCAATCCTGTTCGCAAGCTGAGCGCCGATGCCAGGAGCGGAGCGGGGAAAATCGAGAAGCAGATGTGCAGGTCGGACGGGAGGCAGCCCCCAGTGCTCCTTTCCTCCAGCGAGGCTCAGCAAAGGCCTATGGACGTGCACAACGACTACACCATCCTCCCCTCCGGAGACACGGTGAGAGCTTCACGTTCAATGCTGAGGTAACGCATAACGATATGCTCGTTCCTAATGGTTAATATTTATTATTTTTTGTGTACAGGAGTGGAAAGATTCCCTGTTGAGTCCAGCAGCTCATTCTCCTTCACAACCGTCCTGTCAGGGATACTTAACTGACCTCCTGCAAGGAAGAGAGAGTCTAGTAATGTCTAATACTTCTATTCATCATCAACACCAGACATTCATGATGCACAACATGGTTTCTTATGCAAAGAAGCATCTGAGAAGTCATCACTGGAAACAGTTTGCAAATCCAGCTGCCTATCACAGTGGTTTAATCCTGGCAGTAACACACTTTTAAGATTCACTCATATCAATTAGAGGCTAGAAATAGATCAGGATTAAGGGTGGATTAAACGCCCACACAGACACAGTGAGGGGACACAATAATGTTTTGCATATACTGGCTATTTGTCTCAGCTGCAGATTGTTCTGCTGCCATGAAGTGTATGAGTGGGTTTATTACAAGGCTACAAAGACACATGTGAGTCAACCTAAATGCTGCTAGATATTAACTTTACAGCCAATTTACATGACAAATACTTGCCATATTGTTACACCGATCAGGCATAACATTATGACCACTGACAGGAGAAGTTAGTAACATTGTTTTGCATCATTTTTTCCGATCGTCCACATGAATCCTGTAATGCATTGCCCTAAAACACACTTTTCTGAAACCTGGTCCCAGGGTGGAAAAATTGAGTTTTTGAGCTCTTGAGTTTTAGTGTGGACGGGGAAAAACGGCTACGTGTTTTGAGCAGCCTTCCACCTCTTATATCCCGCGAGACGTCTCCTAACAACATCAACAACAATGGTGGACTACATGCTCGTGTTCCTGCTGGAGAAGATATTGAGCCTATTATGGTTACTAGGGCTAAATATCATTTCTCCTTGAGTTTGGTTTCTTCTAAAGCTGATTTGTAAACAGCGCTCAAGCTTTATGCGCATGCTCCACCTCTTCCTCTCAATTTTTGGTGAATTTCTGAAACCGAAACAGCGCCACCTATAGGTCTGGAGTATGAAGTAGCGTTTTGAGTCGTGTTGAGACGGATCCATGTGGACGCAGATATTCTTGAAACGATGCCAGAGAAAACGGAGGAGGAAAAGATCGTTTAGGTACGTGTGGACGAGGTCTTAGACATGTAGCACCCACCAAGACCAGACCAGGCACCCCCACCCCGTAGCAATGATACTCCTTGATGGTAGCAGCCATCCCCAGCAGGATGCAGCCTGACACTGACACACACAAAAATGCTTTAGGAATGACTTAAAAAAATAACATGAAGACCAGCACAATTCACTAGATCCCAAAGTGATCAAGTGTCTGTGGGATGATCCACAGAGGCCCCTCCCCTCAAAGACCCCTCCATTAACAACATCCTGTTTCCAGTCACCACAGGACACCTTCAGAAGGTCCATGTCCATTCACTGATGAGTCACAACTGTTTTAAAACCACAAAGGACACCTACACAATATTAGGAAGGTGGTCAAAATGTTATGCTTGATCAGTGTGAACTATTCCAGTATTAACGCCTGAACTTTACCTCCCAAGATACAATGAAAGTTGTGAAAACAAAGCATGTTGTTCAGTCTTTTACTGGAATAATGTGAAATGACAGGTTGTATCGTGTGGTAGCTTTTCCTGATATTAACTTCATAGAGGAAGTTTAAGTCAAATTCACTCCCACCAGAAAAAAAAGTCTTGGCCCTCCCCCTCCTAAGTAGACCACTTTCTCATCATTCACCCTTTAGTGATTCAGATCTCACAGCTAATAATAAATGACTGAACACAAATGCACTAAAATATCAAGGCAACTCACACTCTAACCACGCGCTAGAAGCAGACACACACACACACACACACACACACTCCTCTACATCCTGCTCAGTTCTGTTACCATTTGAAAGGGGCTTTTATTTGCACACACCAGCTGACTTCCACAAATTGTGCCGGATAGAAACGTTTTCTGCATATTTCATGTGCACGCTGTCACACATACTCGTACAACTTCTTTTAGTAACCCTACACCGCACCGAGCAATCTTTGAAAGTGAGTGGCGTGGAATCTGTCCTGTGGGCTTTTGTAGACAGCATCTGGAAGTAATCAACTAGCCAAGCAGTCTTTTAACGTTCTGAATCAGGGTCAGGGCTGGGGGGGGGGGGGGGGGGGGGGGGGGGGGGGGGGACGCCAAAATTAGATGAAGAAGAAGAGGCCTGAGGATGTTGGACAGTCCTCCCCAACGATGACAGACTCAAGTTTCAAAAGCTCCACAGAAGAGATAAGAGAATTTTTTGAACGGTTTAAATAATCCCATCATCCATGCAATGCATTTTTATTTTATTTTTTTAGCTTGATCTTTTTGAGCTTTAGCTTTTCTGCCCTTATTAGTTCAGTGGTGCTGTATTCACTTCTAAACTCTTTATTCAGACGTGCACTGCAAAAAAACAAAATCTTACCAAGTATATTTGTCTCATTTCACTTAATTCAGAGGTGTTAAAAGTATTCACATTCTGTACTTAAGTAAAAGTATGGATACTTGTGTAAAAAAAATACTCTCGTAAAAGTAAAGTACTGATTCAACTCCTTTACTCAAGTAAAAGTAAGAAAGTACAGGCTCTGAAATGTACTTAAGTAAAAAGTAAAACATTTTGCCAGATTTTTCCATTAACAATTCATCTGTTGATAATTTTGCAAAATGAAAAAGTTCTAGCAGAATAATCTAGACTTAATTGACCAGATGTCCTGCATGAGCATCTGGATCATTTTTAATAATAAACTGAGGGTTATTTGGTTGTTATTTTTAAACCACTACCTAGTGTTAGCTATACTATCAAAACGGTGTGTTCCCATAGCATTGCTAACGCTGTAAGCTAGCTTCCAAAAAATACTCAAGAAGCTAATGATAGCAACAGAAACCACACCATACCTGAGTTTGTTTTGTTTTTTCACATTAGACCAGTAGCTAGTTCTCAAATAGTGGGGTCAGGTGGACTTTCAGTTAGTGTCTTAAACAAGCCTCCAGTCACTAGGTGGCAGCAGAGCTCAAACTGATCAACAGGCTGCCTGTTCAAAACAGTAGAAGAAGAACACACATCCTTTCCTTCTCTAGTCCGATGCTCTAATCATGTCCGATCATGTCACGTTATTTACGTCTTGTCATTCATCGAGGTTAAAAAAGTAACGAGCCTGTTTTTCAAATGTAAGGAGTAGAAAGTACAGATATTTGTGTACAAATGTAGAGAGTAAAAGTAAAAAGTCTTCAGAAAAAGAAATACTCAAGTAAAGTAGATACCTGAAAAATCTACTTAAGTACAGTAACAAAGTATTTGTACTTCGTTACTTGACACCTCTGTGCTTTTCAAGCAATTTTTGTTTGAAAATAGGCAAAAAAAAAAATGCCACTGGAACTAGTGAAAATGTCTCTGTATTAAGATGTATTGACTTAAAACAAGTCCCTGTGTCTTGCTGAAACGGGACTCTTTAGGCAATTGTGTCTTATATTAAGTGTAATGAGATATTTTGACTAGAAATGAGACAAATATACTTGGTAAGATTTAGTTTTTGGTGTTTTTGTTATTGCTAAGTGTTGTTTGTTTGGTTTAGTGTGATTTAAGGCTCTTTTATAACTCTGTGGGACATAGACCGCGTAGCCTACATACGTTGGTCTGAGCCATTTGTACTTGTGCTCTCGTCAGTCTGGTTTGCTCTGTAATGACTCCACCCAAACACCAATTGGCGCTGTGTCTTTTTTACCAGTTGGGATAGATTTTGTTTCTACTTCCTGTTTCACTTTCAACAGTTTTGACTGGAACTTTCGTGGGTCGTACGAAATCCCTGAACCTCCTCAGTTAACCTTTCCTCGATGTGTTCCATATTTATTTACCCAAAACAATCAATTTGTAAATTGCAGAGATGTAGAAGCAGCTGTGGCGCTAGGCTCTCTGCATATGCGTTGTGTTGTCGCTGCAGCCTATAACGCCATAGAAACATAACTACGCGCAGACCACAAGAGCTGTGATTGGTCCGCTTGGTAGTAGAGTGTTTCCACTTTAGTATTTCCGTCTGTTTCTCCATCTACACAATTTTCAAATTGATTGTTTTGGAGATACAAACATTTGTATGAGTCAACTAGGTTCTTTCGTCCTTACATCTGCCCAGTACATCAAAATAAAGCTGAACCAGACTGTTTTCATAGGCCGGACGTCTGCCCTGTAAGTAAGCAGTCAACTCAGTCAACCCAAGTTAAACAGAAAGCGCATATTTGTCGGTCAGATATGCACTGATTCCAACAGAAGGATTAAGGGTCTGGTGCACAGCAGCAGAGGACAAAATGTGTTGAGACCACATTATGTCAAGAGGATTACAGTCAAATTCACGTTATACTGCTTTTAGGTGAGCACTGGGAATATATAACAACTCTCTGTGCCTCGGTCAGCTGACCTCATATCTGTTATATGACTTGACAAACTGCTTATAATTAGCCGTCCTCTCTGCGTCCTCAGCCCACAGAGTGGAAAAAAAAGTAGTTGTTGCTCTCAGGTTACTTAAAATTGCTCGACTGATGATTCCTCTCGGAAAAGTGCTGACTGGGTCGAGAGGTGCTGCAGAAGAACCATAATTATTTGGATCAGATGATTTATTTATTTAATTAAATACAATTATAGCTAAAAATATAGTTGGTTCCTGAAAATTAGTTACATAAAAGTACAAAATGTATTTCACAATCAGATATAATGATGTGTTCTTCTGATCAGGTTCCCTCATACTCATAGTGTTGTATTTTGGCCTTTTATGGCCTTTTTGTGGCTTTAATGGATAATTAAGACGGACAAAAAGTAATGGGATGAGAGAAGGAGGATTACATGCGGCACTGTGGTAAGAACAATTAAATTAATTTAAGTTTAATACAATTTTAAACATTAAAATTGTAAAAAAAAAATTACATTTTATGATTTTTAATTTAATTAATTAATTTCATAATCAGATTAAATAATACAAAGAGAAAATGAGAAAAAAACAATAAAATAAAAATTTTCATTTTAAACATTAAGATTGTGAAAAATGTAGTTAAATGTTATGATTTTTAATTAATCCATTTAAATTAAATTAATACAAAGAGAAAATAAGAAAATTAAATAAAGTAAAATATAACGTTTTAAACATTAAAATTGTAAAAAAATATATATTTTATGATTTTTAATTTAATTAATTAATTTTAATCAAATTAAATAATACAAAGAGGAAATGAGAAAAAAACAATAAAATAAAAATGTTCATTTTAAACATTAAGACTGAAAAAAGTAGTTAATTTTTTTAATTTAATTAATTAATTTAAATCAAATTAAATAATACAAAGAGAAAATGAGAAAAAAACAATAAAATAAAACCAATTTTTACGTTTTAAACATTAAATTAAATTTCATGATTTTACCCTTTTGGGCCTTTATTAATTTCTCTTCTTATTATCAGTCTGTTAATAAATGTGTTGGCCTATGAATGAAATTTAGTGTGTAAAGATGTGTAAAGGTGCAAAAATGAATAAAGTATTTTAAAACTACCTCAGTACGATACTAGTTTCTTATCACCGCTCTGTTGGACACTCAGGCTCTATCTTCTCTTACACCACACGCTGACACTTATACCAAACGGTGTGTGTTGTGTCTTTTAGAGCCAAAAATCCAGCATCAACACTCTCCAAGGAGACAACAGCTGCACGGTGACCGACGACTCGGCCAGCCAGTGGTCTGCTGCGGTGGACAGTGAAGAAGAGAGAAACATTGCCTTAGAGAAGAGCATGTAAGTGTTGAGCTCGACCTTAAAAGAGCAGTTCAGACATCTCGGAGATGCACTAATTGGGTCTCCAGGACAGAGTTGATGAGAGGACTGAAACCACTCTCAGGCTGTCTGCTCATCTTAGATCCTAAAGCCTTTAAAAAAAACGTTAAAGGTGACAAAATCTGATGCCTCACAGCAAGAAACTTCTAAATTGACCGTAGGTGTGAGTGTGAATGGTCGTCTGTCTTAGCCCTGAGATAGACTGGAGACCTGTGCAGAGTGTACCCCACCTCTCCACAGACCCCCACGACTCTCCAGAGGACAAGCGGCTACACAAACTACATGAACTAATGAATGAAATCCCCCCATTTCATGTCTAAACTAAGCTAACTGTCTCCCAGCGTCATATGTAGCACACAGACATGAGAGTGGTATCAAGCATTTATTGTAACTCTCATCAGGTATACCCGCAGGTTTCCAAAGACGTCAAACTGCTCCCACAGCGTGTGCATTTCTGCTTTTGTTTTGATTCATTCATTGTTTTATAACGTCCCATCTTCTCCCTCAGATACGTTCTGACAGAGCTCATAGAGACAGAGAGGTTGTATGTCGAAGATCTTGGACTCATCGTGCAGGTGCGCTGTGTCTTCAGCACTTTAATGACATTTATTTATACGAGGAAATCAGCTTCTCATGATGTGTGTGTTTGTGTAGGGCTACATGTCCACCATGTCCAGTCAGGGGGTTCCTGAGGACATGAGAGGGAAGGACAGGATTGTGTTTGGAAACATCCACCAGATCTACGACTGGCATAAGGAGTGAGTCAGAAACTATAAATCAACAATCTTTTAAACCGATCAGCCATAACATTATCCAAAACAGTTGTGACTCGTCAGAGAATGGACATGGGTCTTCTGAGGGCGTCCTGTAGTGTCTGGCAACATAATGTTAGTGGGAGGGGGTCTCTGTGGATCATCCCACAGTTACTTGATCAGTTTGGGATCTAGTGAATGTGGAGGCCAGGTCAACACCTTGTGCTGTTCTTCTTCCTAAAGTGTTTCTGTGTCTGCATCCTGCTGGGGATGTCTGCTGCCATCAAGGAGTGTCATTGCTATGGGGTGGGGGTGCCTGGTCTGGTCTAGGTGGGTGCTACATGTCTAAGTAACATCCACACCAATGAATCCCAGGTCTAGAAGTTTCCCAGCAGAACACTGAACTGTCACAAAATAGTCGATGTCATTCACTTCTCCTGTCAGTGGTCATAATGTTGTGGCTGATCGGTGTGTAGATTACACTTTTTCTTTTTCCTGAGCTCCTCATGTATCGTGTTGGTTCACTGTGTGTCAGCTGTTTGTTTCCTGCCTCTCTGAGTGTGTGTCTTTAATTCGTCTGGATGACTGCTCCCACCTGACCTTCTCTGCTTCATGTTCCACAGTTATTTCCTGGGAGAGCTGGAGAAATGTGTGGGCGATCCAGACAGCCTGGCCGAGCTCTTCATCAAACATGTGAGTCTGAATGTCAGTGAGCAACAAGTGTTAATGAGACATTTCTTTTTTTATCTCTGCGGTGTTTGTCTCCTCGTCTCACCCCCCGCGCTCCTCGATCTTAAGGCTTCGACCCGCTGTCATGCAGATGTGTTTTTATTTCTGTAAATCAGTTTGTAGATCAGCAGGTGCAGCTGCGGGATAAAAGGTCTCCAACTAAAGAGCTCTCAAAGCCGGAAATGAGTTTTAAGGATGCTCCGCAGGGACCACGCTGTGTGTGAAAATGAGTCTGCGGCTCTCAGAGCTCTATGAAAACTCTTATTTAGCTGTTTTACTCTGAACTTTGGAAAAACATCTGGTGTCAAACTGAAAACAGATTCCCACAAAACGGCTGATAAACGGGAAGACGTTTAAGAAACCTCTTGAGTCACTGTTTCTGTGTCTTAAAACATCAAACCATACAAAAGGTCTGAGATGATGCAGCTTTTTCAGCTCCCAACCCTCTTCCATCATCGTAGTGTTGCACGTCTAATCAAGCCACGGTGAATTAAACCACTCGTTTATTAAATGACGCAAGTTTCCTTCTCAGATGTGCAACCAAAAGCTCTGGTTTTCTTGGAGGCAAACACTTTTTAAATTGACAATTTAAAAGGAGCTGGTTCAGAGACAAAAGTTCCTTCTCTGTCTGTCCAATCAGTCTTTGCTCTCTGTCAACCTCACCAGGAGCGACGTCTCCACATGTACGTGGTTTACTGCCAGAACAAACCCAAGTCGGAGCACATTGTCTCCGAGTACATCGAGACCTACTTTGAGGTGAGAGCCCGGCTTTATCCTCTTGGAGTATGACTTGTTTCCTCTGAACCCTCGAAGCAACGTCTCTTTTACGTTTGGTCTCTGGACAGGAGCTGAGGCAGCAGCTGGGTCACAGGCTGCAGCTCAACGATCTGCTCATCAAACCCGTTCAGAGGATCATGAAGTATCAGCTGCTGTTAAAGGTAAATTTATTTATTTATTTATTTATAAATGACTATATTCACACCACTGGTGTGTGTTCATTTGACATGATTTGATTTCGCTCTCTTTCTCCATCCAGGACTTCCTGAAGCACTACAGCAAAGCTGGGAGGGACGTCGAGGAGCTTCAGGTACAAAGTGCCTCTACAGCAGAGGTGTTAAACTCATTTTAGTTCAGGGGGCCACACACAGACCAGTCTGAGCTCAAACAGAGCCGGACCAGAAACATAAAACCATAATAATATGACCACGACTCTTAGTGTGGACACGTTATATATTACTTTTCATTCTCCTTCTTCTCTTTTCTCTCTTCATTCTTTCTGTTTGCACCCTGGAGAAAATAATCCCACAGCAGTTGTACGGCTGTTTACACTCAGAGCCGCTTCTTGCACCAACTATTAGAAAGTTAGCAGAGGTACAGTTGAGACCGAAATTATTAGCCTTCCTATGGAAATATGATTCTTTTGAAAATATTTCCCAAGTGCTGTTAAACAGAGCAAAGGATTTTTAACAGTGTCCTTAGTTTTAAGGTTTCTTCTGCAGAAGTGGAGTTTTTCTTGGTCTGCAACCTCGCAGTCCTTCTAGTGGTTGTCTTCTTTGAGACTACAATTCCCGACAAGTCATTCCCTAGTGTCTTGGCGGTTGTTCTGGGGACTTTAGACACATCTTTCTTTCCAGGGTCTTTGAAATACTTTGCTTCCTACCTCTGCCAGGCTTGTTCCGTACGATGTGGCTCTCACTCCACTTCTTGACACTTGGAAACGCTGTGATAACTTTGTGTAGCATCAACAAGTCTAAAATGATTTCTTTTGTTTTTGGCATGATGCAAATTGAAGTAATGTATGCTTTCTAAAGAAAACTAGTATGTTTAGAAAGTTTAGTCCATGTTTTAGTTTATAAAAGTATACTTTAAACGTTCCAATTTAGCCAGAAGAAGTATTAAATTAGTATACTTTCTAGTACACTACAAGTACATGGTCTGGTACTTATACTCAAGTATACTTAATAAAATAAACTTCAAGTATACTACTTTTTGCTAAGGGTAACCATGAGTTATCCTTTCCACAGGCTGCAGATAGCAGTGTTAGCTAAGGACAGGCTCGGTGGCTACAGCATCATCTGCCATGTTTTAACTTTGTTTTCACTTTTGCTGTTTGACTTTGGTCGACCAGAAAGCGGTGGAGGTGATGTGTTTTGTGCCAAAACGCTGCAACGATATGATGAATGTGGGACGACTCCAGGGTTTCGAGGTACTGTTTGTCACTTTTAGTTTTACTGGTTTTACAACAACACGTATCCCCGGTTAACCCGTGTTCTTTGTTTTTGTGACTCACTCGCCACCTCAGGGGAAAATCACAGCTCAGGGGAAGCTGCTCCAGCAGGATACCTTCTCTGTCAGCGAGCAGGAAAGTGGCTTCCTGTCCAAAGCCAGGGAGAGGCGGGTCTTCCTGTTTGAGCAGCTGGTCATCTTTAGTGAGCCGATCGATAAGAAAAAAGGCTTCTCTCTGCCAGGGTACACTTTCAAAAACAGCATCAAGGTAAGAGTGAGACTGCATTTTAATACTCCGCTGTTATTGTTCCCCTCCCTTTAATGTTCAACATGAGTGCTCTGTCCTCTGCAGGTCAGCTGCTTGGGTGTGGAGGAGCACTCTGAGGACGATCCATGCTGTCTGGTGCTGACCTCCAGGGGCACCGACAGCAGCGTGACGCGCTTCATCATGCACGCATCATCTCCAGAAATACAGCAAGCCTGGCTCAATGACGTGGTCCAGATCCTGGAGACACAGAGGCACTTCCTGAATGGTATCGGGGCTTAGCTTTTCAATGAAGTTCAACAGCTTGGTGTGTGAGTAACGTGACATATCTTCCTGTCCACCGCAGCTCTTCAGTCTCCTATAGAGTACCAACGCAGGGAGAGCAACTCAAACAGCCTGGGAAGGAACATGAAGTCTCCAGCTGTGCTGGCTTCTGGCCTCCGGCCTCACTCCTCAGCCTCCATGGAGAGACGTCAGCAGCCCTGCCTGCTGTCTTACAACACCTCCCTGCCCTCTCTGCATTCAGTCCTGCACAGCCCGGCCTCTAAGGCTGTACGTGTAACAGTCACCATCATATCTGTGTACAAGCGCTTATCCCACTCACTTTGTTTCTCTCTCTGTTCAAAGGTTTCTAACCCTTGTGCTCCGACACCTCAAGCCGCTCTCACACCACTTTCTTCACACCAGCAGCTGAGACACGACTGCGGGACGTCCAGCTGTTTGCAGCCGTGCAGCCATCACATCCTGCAGGTACGTCAGTCATCTGTTACACAGGCAGGGAGGAGGAGGAGGAGGAGGAGGAGGAGGAAGGTATTCAGATGCTCGGTAATAACGTCAGGCTTTGTTCACCTTGGAGCATCTTTCAGTGCACATCCTACACACCGTCATTAATATCTGAGATGTTCAAGTGAAGCCTGTTCTGCTTTTGATTCTTACAACATTGAACAAATGGTTTGAGGGAGTCTTAATGAGTCTGGATAATAATGCTTCAGAGCTGAGATGTTACTAATGACATTTTTAAAATCCTGTTTTTATCAAGTTTGCATGAACTGAACCTTTAAACCTTTACTGGTTAAACTTCTCCCCTCATGCTGTCTTGTTCCTCCATCACAGTGCTGCACTGACTGCGTTTTAAATGGGTCACTTAAGATTTGTTGGAGCTGTTATCTGTTTGTTGTCGTGATCAGCGGCGATGAAGGGAAATGACTCTCTCTGGTTGCCTTTGTCAAATATCCTGTTTTTGTTTCTGTGTGGGTTTACAAACCTGGTCGCCCTAACCTGCAGCCCGTATCACTCCGGCTTCCAGTTTAAGGAAAACTCCCTGACCTGCTGTTTTATCAGGCTTCCACCAGCGGGAGGAAATGATCCGATCACAGTTCTCTTATTAGTCGTGTTGATCTGGCCTGATTCCACCAAGTTGTCCTCTCCGCTGCCTCTTTGTGTTTTTGGGTACAGACGAGTTTCCCATGAGCTGAGAAACATCCTCAGGTTTTGTTATCAAACAATTTCACGATATTAAACGTATTACCAGTCACGTTCAAATCAGAGCATGAGGTTTTATTATTTTATGAGGTGCAAAAGAAATAAAAGATATGTACCAAAAATATTCAGCCACAACATTATGACCACTGACAGGAGAAGTAAATAACATTTAAACCATCTTGTGACAGTTCAGTGTTCTGCTGGGAAACTTCTGGACCTGGCTTCATTCATGTGGATGTTACTTAGACATGTAGCACCCACCTAGACCAGACCAGGCACCCCCACCCCATAGCAATGACACTCCTTGATGGCAGCAGACATCCCCAGCAGGATGCAGCCACAAAAACACTTTAGGAAGAAGAACAGCACAAGGTGTTGACCTGGCCTCCAGATTCACTAGATCCCAAACTGATCAAGTATCTGTTGGATGGTCCACAGAGGACCCTGCCCTCAAAGGGCCCCCACTGATGAGTCACAACTGTTTTGGAGACACAAGGTGGTCATAATGTTATGCCTGACCAATCATTCAAATGACTTTTAATTAAACGTTTAACCACTGCAGCTTATTTTGCTGACCCCTAGTGGTCAAAACAAGTAAAACAAACAAATTCGTGCAACTGTCGACTGACTTCTTTTTAAAGTCATCATTTCTCTTAGCTTTTAACTTTTCAGACAAGTACATAATAGAAACAAACCTAATGTTCTGATCTCTTTCTCTCAGGGTGTAACTTCAGGTTTCCAGACGATCACATTCAGTGACGCTGGGACTTATTCGCCTCACAGAGGAAACAACCTGGACCAGCTCAAGGAGACGGAGCAGTGAGGAGTCTGAGACTGTTTCCCTCCTGCACAGAAGTCTCCACGTAATGTCTCAGATATCCATCCTTTATAACTACGGTGCAGGCTTTATTTGGAATGAGGTTGTCAAATAATTATAGTGGTTTGATTGTGTAAATCTGAATGTGCGTGCTTATGAACCTATTGTATAACTGCAGACGGACAGAGATGAGATGGAGCATGTGGAAAATATGACAATTACCACTGAGACTCTGCTTCATGGTATAAATGTCTATATTTCTTACTCTTTCCACTAAAAATTCCTTGATAGATATTTTTGTAACGCGTAATATTTTTCATAAGGGACCAAATTCCACTTTATTCCCCCAGCTGAGAACAGACATCTCAAATCCCATGAGGCAAAAACTCAAACCACCGAACCCTTTCAAGCTCTGAGCGATTGTAAGTTTCCACTTCCACCCCCGGGACCTGAATCCATACGACTCGTGTGTGTGTGTGTGTGTGTGTGTGTATCTGTGCGTTTTGTTTCTCCCACAGATTAACAAATAGCTGTGCTTTCCGTTTGCTGGGCTATTTTCACCCTGTCATTGTCAGTGTTATCTGGACCGAACACATTTGCAAACTCACACAAGGCCCGCGTCATAATCAAGCAGAAAGAGGAAAAAGGGAACAAAGATTAAACTGAGGTGCTCATCTGTCATTCTCATCTTGAATGTAAATACTCGTGTGAATGTGTGTGTGTGTGGGTGTCCCGATGCACACGTGAAAATAAAGAGAAATTATGCCACTGTTTGGTCTGGTTTCCTTCATTTCAAGCCCAGGCCTCTGGCTCCGGTTCCCCATGCAGCCTCTGCCTGGTTGGCCAATTAATCCATGCACGTTCCCGGTGTGTATTTATAAATAGACCCACAGAGACACAGTGAAAGTGGATTTCTTGGAGACTGCAGCCTCACTTTTGCAGGAAACCATGAGATCAACATCTGTAGCTGCCTGACCATCAAATATTCACCATTCACACTCACATGTACAGCCTGTTTTTTAACCGGCATGTCTTTGGACGGTGGGAGGAAGCTGGGACCTTCTTGCTGTGGGGCACCACCAATATGTGACCCATTAAAAGATATTAATGCATTTCACCCATCAGACCTCCTTTAGCTTTGATCACAGCACACATTCTCTGTGGCATTGTTTCCATAATCTTCTCCAACGTCTCCAGATTTATCTCCATCCAGTGTTGCATTCATTGTATTGATGATGGAGAGTCTGACCACTGCTCAAAGCTTCTCCAGCACATCCCAAAGATCCTCAATGGGGTTAAGGTCTGGACTCTGTGGTGGAACAATCCATCTCATGCTCCCTGAACCACTCTTTGACAATCTGAGCCCCATGAATCCTGACATTGTCATCTTGGAATATGATCCATTGATGGAATAAGCTGCTCATTCAGTATATTCAGGTAGTCAGCTAATGAACCTAGACCCAGATCATAGCACTGCCCCATAGCACAGGCTTGTACAGTAGACACTAGGCATGATGGCTGCATGATGCTTGATGCATGCCAATGGTTTGACCCTTCTCAAACAGACGACCACAGGATGTGTCTTCAGACATGGTTGTTGAAGAACTGAGAAGCTACTCATCGCATCAGTTGGGGTTAAGTAACTTGTGTCCAGCTGAAAGATAATCACCCATGCAGTAATTATCCAATAGGAGGCCCCTACCTATTTGTTAAAGACTTTTTTGGTCAGGCAGTGTGTTTCTAATCAGAATTCAAACTTGTGACCCTCCAGTCCCAGACCCGCTTCTCAAACCACTACTCCACATTGAGAGGATGATTATTGTGGTTCACAGTGCATCTAAATGTCTCTGTCTGGTAGATTTTCTGTTTTTGGCGCCGATACCCATTGGCGGCCATGGTCTTTTCTGTAGGACCAAAGCAAATTCCTTGTATGTACACACATGCTTGGCAATAAAGCTGATTCTGATTCTGATTCTGATTGAAAGTTTACACAGATGCTGTGGGTTCTTGTTGGCTGACACCGCCCTCTAGTGGTGGGTAGTGCTCATGACAAATAGGCTTAGGTGTGGAATTATAGTGGTCCACCACTTCCATCTGCAGGCCCTGGATGGTGATGGGCTCCAGTGGTGTCCTCTTCCTCCTGAAGGCAGGTCTTGTCCACATTCAGGGGACTGTTAGAGAATAATTTCTCTTCCCTACAGCTGGGGTCAGGTATCTGCCCTATTTTCTCTCTGAGGGACATGCTAAGGCCATGGTCCCTCTTCTGGCGTCTTCAGTCTCACTGTCTGGCTGTCAACAGACACAGCTGTAGAGTTAGATGATGATGTCCTCCATCACTTTCTGACAATTTGTATTTCCTAGTTGGTGTGAATCCTTATCTTCATGTTTATGCACAATAACCAATGGGACATCTCCTCCTGCCTCGGTCCACCTTCTTAGTATAAGACTTTGAGTTTACTGTTTGTCCCTTAGGATTGAGGTGGACTCATGCACTTATGTTGTGATGACGAAGCTTTGGTTCTCCTCGTATGAGCCTAAATAAACTCCTTCAGGCATAAGACATACAGGACTCTGGTGCTTCTTCTTCTTCATTGGCATCACCACAAATTCCTCCCTAACAGGGTAGGTGGTTTGCCTGGGACCACTCTGCAAAGTCTCCAGCACCCCCGTCCTGTCCATCTTTAACAGAGATCACTACAGCTGATCTGCAAACTGAAGAGGGCCCAGGACAGGGGCCACCAGGGGTCTCAGCTGAGCCGGGACGAGCCTCTTCAATACCTTCATCACATGTGACGTCAGTGCAAATGTTGGAAATCTTTGAGGCCAGATGGGACGGGCTTCTTTGCTTCTTTGGCACCGACACTACGCAGGATGTTTTCCACTGCTCAGGCATCCTTTCCAGCTTCAGACTCAGGTTCAGCGTGAAGTGCAGGATTCCAGTAAGCTTAAATCAACATCTGCTCAGTTACATGGGTGGGACCAATTGGCATGTTGACGTTTTAACTCCCATCGCTGGCTGTTGCTGTGAATCCCTGAAAACACAAGACCAGCAGCAACAGTTGAGTGTCCCTGCAGCACACCGGGCCTGTTTACCCTTCAGTCGTCTGGCTCTATGACGCAGCCAGTCCCCAAGGCTCATCGTTAATTTGCACGGCTGACTCATGCTATGCATTTACACAAACATGGCCTCTGTAGATGTCGTTCACGGCACATCTGCACACTCCAATCCACGAATTGTGCCAAACCCAGGGTGTTGCCTGAAGTGTATGCCTCTGTTTTCTGACTATGTTTAATTTTTGCCATAACAAGAGGGTTAAGAGATGCTTTTTCAACTTACATTTTATTTGCTTCAGGCTGAACAGTGGCTCTGTGACCACTCCTACAGTGCTGAGAAATACTTTGTCTCTCACTAAAAAGGCAGTTCATCCCAAAATCTATCATTTATTCACCTCAAACTTCAAGCATGTGTGTCAGGAACAGTGACAGGGGCTGCAGATAGCACCATGCAGCTTCACTTTTACAGGAAACATAACGTAAGCACTGATGTCAACACTGAACACTGAAGTAAACTTCCATACTAGGAGAGGTAGCTACAGCAGCAAGGGAGCACGAGGATCAGCCCTGAGCAGTGTTAGCCTTCTGCCTGCACGGAACCAAAGTTGGTGTAAATGTGTGTGTGTGTGTACTTGTGAAAAAGATAGAACTGGTTTATCTCTCTGGTAGCCAAGATGAAGCACTTGGTCAGCCTAGATAAAATAAATGTGATTAACAACCTGTACAGAGAGGAAGGAGAGATAACTGTAGTTTAGTTCTCCACCGTTTTCACATTCAGTCCATAGGGCCATCTCAATCACAGATCTGACAATATTTTTTGTTGGATGATTCTGTCCAGACTACCAAGACTGTATTGTACATAGACAGACAATGACATCAATTTGAGAACCACTGGTTGTGTTAGCTAACGTTAGCTTGCAATGCTAAAAACAAAGACACTAGATCGCCACATAGCTTTAACGTTAGAACTCCAAAGGGTAATCACAAATGTATAGCTATCTAGCTACGTTTCTAATAATATTATAATACTGTGCTCTACCCTGCTCTCACTTTTGACGGTTTTAGCCAGCTGTGTAAGTTACGGAAGCCCTAAACGGCCCCTGCATTCATACGTTTTATTTCCTCCGTTTTCCTGACATAACGGGATCATTTTCTCGAGATCTCGTGATACTGAAGCTTTGTTTTCCCGTGATAACAATATAATTAATTCGTGATCTCGAGAAAACAAAACGTTATTGTAGTAGGCGTCTCGCTAGTGTGTCTATTGTCTGTAATAGCAAGTGTCAGGCCTTGATTGAAAAGTTATGTGACGCGCGGTTATCAATATGCCCCTGCTCCTCTGACATTGCTACACTGAATGATGTTTCCTGCAGTGATTTAATATAGCCTGCTACAATATCGTTTTGTTTTCTCGAGATAGTTTGACAAACTAGATGCCCCCAAACAGCATCTTGCTTAGGGCCCCCACAAAGCTAGAAACGGCCCTGCTGCAATTCAGTGTTCTGCTGGTGTCCTGCTTCTGGACCTGGCCTTCATTCATTCATTGGTGTGGATGTTACTTAGACATGTAGCACCCACCTAGACCAGACCAGGCCCCCCCACCCCATAGCAATGACACTCCTTGATGGCAGCAGCCATCCCCAGCAGGATGCAGCCACAAAAACACTTTAGGAAGAAGAACAGCACAAGGTGTTGACCTGGCCTCCAAATTTATTAGGACCCAAAGACCTGTTTATTTCATGACAGGAAACAAATAATGTCCACAAAAGTGATGATATTATTATTACATACCACTGACAGGTGAATACCGCTAATTGTCAGGCAGCGAGGGAATGTTTTGGAGACGGGAAAGTGGACAAGATTTGAGTGTCCTCCTTTGGCAGGATGATAATGCACGCTGGAGGAATAGTTTGAGGACAACAAACAACAACGAGGTCAAGGTGTTGACTTGGCCTTCTTATTCTCCGCATCTCACTTCAGTCCAAGTCAGATTCAAGGAAGCCACTAGAGGAGTCTGTTCCTCATCAAGTCAGGTTTTAATTTTATGACTGCTGTGGCCCAATTTTTTTTTATCTCTTGATTGTGACAGCGTTGTCACATCTGATCGTTTGTTTAACTGCGTCTGTTTGTTTCCTGTTTTAGTTTGTGATGTGGTTTCTGCTCCTGATTGTTTGCCCCAATGTGTCTCACTATTCCCGTTTGTATTTAGTTTCAGCATTTCCTTCCTCCTTTGCTTGTTGGTTGTTCTTGAACATTGTTCAATTGTTCTGTTTCACCGAGTAATTTCCTTGTGTGCTTGATAACCTTTTCCTCGTTGCTTTTTTGGACTTTCAAAAACCAAATCTAAAGCCAGAGTCCTGAGTAGTGGAGCGTTTGAGTCCTCCTCTAACCAGTTCCTCGTCAAAAATATGATTTATTCTGCTAATATAATATGTATAAATAATAACAAATATAGGAATGTGTCTGAAAACGAAATTATTCCAACTTTACAGGCAACAGTGAAAGTAAATAAATAATAAATAACACGTAAAAGTAATTTTTTTCCCCACAGACATTTTAATAACAGTACATAAATAAATTAATTTTAAAAAATGACTCATATGCTCCAATAAAACAATTGATACCAGTGCTTTTTCTTCTTCTTCTTTTTTTTCTGGAGGGGTGAAGCAGGCAAGATATATTTCCGTGTTATCACTGTGGATGTGACCGTAAAAAAAAAAAAAAAAAAAAAAGTAAATAAAATGTTCAGCTGCGCTATAGTTCTGTCGAAGATTACGGATCCTAACGTGATTATTTATTTATTTATTTTTTCTGAACACGCAGCTACACAAAAAGCCTTTTGTTATGATAGTTGTTTTGGAGGATGTCAGCTTTCCCGTCAACGGAGCTAACGTCACGTCACGTTGAGGTGAACAAAATAAAATTATTAAAGAAAACAAAACGGACAGACACGAAACAGTTAAAAATAAGCTGGCGCCTCGTTGCTAAAAACAAACGACGAGTTAAAAAAAACGCATTAGGAACCAATACCGTGGTAAAAGGGCGCCACCTAGAGGCCATGGTATAAAATAACAGCATCGTCGCTTCGGGATCCGGCGTTATAAAAACACGACCTCAGTGCTTCGACCTCGTCTCCTTTTCACGTATGCTGCTCTCACAGTTTTCCTCTCTCTTCTCGGCACGTCGGCTCATCCTGACCCTTTCATCGGCTCAGCGGTGACGGAAAAGCAAAACGCGCGCTTTGGTTCGCCCCGCTTTACGTTTAGGCAGCATGTAAACGCGCATGTGGACGCTCCTCCTCTGTAGACGCTCGCTGGAGAAACCGGAGATGGCAGGAGACAAAAATAAAACAAACAATAAATAAATAAATATGCGAGGCTGCTTCCAGATCAGCTAACGCCGGATATGACTCAAAAGTCTCTCCCCTTCGGGTGTGATTTATCTCTGGTGTGACACGAAGGGCTTTAACACAAAAAAAAGGAAAAAGAACAACGACCCCAATGCCAGCAGCAGCCTAACCTTTTGGCACGGCCGCTCGGTCACAAGAGTTTAGGTAAAACACACGAGAGGGTTTTGAATGCGTTCTTCATGTGGCACTGGTGGGACGGGGTTAACGCTCTGAGTCCGCGGGACCGTCACTTTTTTGGAGAAGTGTCTCTTTGTCCTCTTCGTTCTCAGGCTCTCAGACGCCACTATTGCTTTTTCCAAAGCTCTACAGTCTATTTTTGGATAGTGCAAATTGAAGGTGAGCACATGTACCTCGACCCACGTCAGGATGACTAGGAGATGACACCGACTGTCTGGATGCTACCTCTTGGGCTTCCCCCGCGTTAATCAGGGTTCTACTGTGATTTATACTACGGCTCGTTTTCTCCTGTTTTCACTCCAGTCTAAACTTTGACATCAGGCTTCTGGATATAAGCGGGTTTTTTTTTTTGTTGCTCGCTGCAGAGCGGCACACTGACGGATAAAAACATGCTGCTCTAGAGGCTGAAGCCTAAAACAAACCGTTTCAGGGTTTTTGGAGGAAAAAAAGGGCAAACCAAAGTGTTTGTCTGAAATCTTATCTGACAGGATGCGCAGGAGGAAACTTCTTTGGCAACTCAAGAAGAGCAGAGGAACCTTCGGGGTGAAGACGAGAGAGAGAGAAAGTGGGGGGAGGGGGTTTAATTGTGAGTCAAACACTGGAATCGGTTCTTGAAGTACAGGAGGCCGTTTTTCGTGTGCGTGGCGTCGGAGGTGGCCGTGGGGTAGCGGAACTTGGCGTACGTCTTGTCGCTCTCCGACTGGCTCACCCAGGGAAGTTTGATCTTGGAGGCGTGGTTCACGATGACGTCGTCGCAGGAGCCGACGTGGAGGGAGCCCAGGCCGTCGATGAAGAACTCTGGACAAGACACAGTCATTTATGTTTACTCTTGTAGAAACTATTTGAGAAATTATGCACAAAACATTTTCAGGCAATAAAAATGTGGAATAAAGCTACAAGCTACAAACCGTAGCTGAACATTTAGTCCAATTAGAGGAAAGCGCTGAGTCGACGAGGTCGCCGTGTGCCGATAAGAACATTTCACAGCACCATTTATAAAATTACCTCGGCACATGATGCTATCTCGGTAAATGAGGTGGAAATCTTCATAATAGTTTTGGTTTTTTTTGTCTCAGAGCAGCGACACGTCTACACACAAGCATGTGCGTCTTGCTCGAGGACACTTTGGCACGTGAGATGTAGGAGGTTATTTATCTGAGGGTGTCCTGTGGTGTCTGACAACAGGATAGAGGGGAGGGTCCTCTGTGCATCATCCCACAGATATTTAATCAGTTTGGGATCTAGTGAATTTGGAGGCCAGGTCAACACCTTCATGTTTTCTAAAGCGTTTCTGTGTGCGTGCGTGTGTGTGAGGCTGTATCATGCTGAGTGGTGGGGGTGCCTGGTCTGGTCTAGGTGGGTGCTACATGTCTAAGTAACATCCACATGAATGAATGTCCCAGCAGAACACTGAATAGTCACTAGATGGGCAATGTTATTTACTTCTCCTATTAGTGGTCATAATGTTGTGGCTGATCAGTGTACATAGCGATTTAGGGCTGGGCGATATGGCTGAAAAATGATAATTATAATTGTATAATTATCGCTAATTATTGATTAATGTTTTTAATCTATTCTACTCAGACTTCTCATCTGTGCTGAGGCTGCATCCGTTATTTCTTTATATCACTTTGATGTTTTGTCGTGTGGCTCTGCTGCCTCCTGATCAGGAGGACAATGACATATTCAATTGCATTTAATTTTTATTCATTTTTAATTAATATTCAGTAGCGTTTCGGTTCATATAACCGGTCATCAATGGCCATTTGATATAAACTGCACCACTAGCACAATACGCAGAGAAACCAAACTTAACCGACTCTTACACGACTAATCAAGAGAGACAAGAGATAATTAATATGCTCACTCACCACCAAGTTAGCAGACAACATCGGTCTGACTCATGTCTGATTTAAAATAACCAAAATATTACCAAACTGGTGACGTGATCTTTCCTTTTTTTATCTACAATAGGTCTACGTGATAGGTCGAGAGGCTAAAGCTCTTCCTCTGCCTACATCCCCCAGAATGCCTTGCAGTTGTGTCTCTGGGTTTTCTTCCTATTTGTCTCTAACGGAGTTCAGGTGAAATTATCGAACATTCTATCGAACGTATTTTCTATTAATATCACGTCTTTATCGCGATATATATCGTTATCGTTTTATCGCCCGGCCCTATAATGATTACAAGTGGCTTGAGCTCTGCAGTCTTCCAACCCTTTCATCTGAAAACATTTCCGTCTGAGCCTTTCACTCACCCAGGTGAGCTACCCTGGCGAGGCGCGGGTCAAAGCCGACCTGCTGGACTTTGTCGGTGCGAGCCAAGAAGAAGTTGATGACGCCGTCTGTCACGACGCAGTTGGGGAAGCCTTGGATGACGTGGTGAAATCCTCTCCTCATGTGCAAACAGTCGCCGTCCTCCTCCCCCGACTCGATGGAGATGGTCTGTCTGTAGGTGGCAGTGTAGCCTGTGGCCTCCCGCACCGCTCCGCCCACCTGCACGCGCACACACACACACAAAAGTCAGACGTCTCGACAGTAACCGTTGCTACCGGCGACCAGCGGCGGTTAATTCCTCTGTTGCTCACCAGATCCAGAGTAGTCCTTTCTAAAACATCCACGAGCTTCTCCAGCTTCGTGTTGGACGTGAAGATGAAGTCGTCGTCCACCCACAGCACGTACTTCGTGGTCACCTGGGAGACGGCCAGGTTCCTTCCAGCAAACCAACCCTACGGCACAAAACGTTTGAGAATCAGAGATCATCACAGCAGCGGATGAGAAAAAAAAACTTCACTGCGTGTTTCTACCTTTCCAAAGGGCATGATGTAATGTTCGATGTAAGGCCCAGAGATGGTTTTGGGATTTTCACTGTCATCTGCGATTACTATAGTGACGGTAGGATAGTATGTCCTGATGCTGTCGATAAGGTCTTGAAGCTTATCATAACGCAGGAAAGTCTTCGTGGCGATGGTCACCAGGGCGCTGACATTGTACTCTGCAGACGTCACACAGAAGGGTTTTTAGCGTAACTAACATTCGTCAAACAGCAGGTGATGTTTGGTTACCGTACCTCCTTTGGATCCGGTGTTGTACAGTTTAGGCGTTACACCGTGACGAATCTTGATGCTGAAGACGGCTTGATGCCCCTCTGTCTCAACCTGCACTGAAAGACACAACCATAAACTAGATTAGTGTTAACAAGGTCAGATCATAGAGTGTAAGAACAGCTCCTCTAAAGTGAAGCCAAAGCAAGTAGAGCTCCCCCTGGTGGCTGGCTGCAGTATAGGTCATAAGCTCCACCCCCTCCATGTCAGTGGGCGGGACTAAAACACCAAAATACACCTCAAATAATTTTTTTCAGGAATGCTTTCTGTCATTTGAGGTAGTTAATATAATCTTGATGAATGTTCAAGAAATATCCCGTCACAATCGATTTTTTCCCGTCACTTTAATTTTTTTTGCAATTCAATAGCATTTAAATTTCATTAAAATTCCATTAACTTTAAGTATTTTTTCACTATTGACAGTATTGACTTTAAATGGAAAAAAAAAAACAGTTTGGACACATACTCGGACCAGGACTGCTAGCGCTAACAGCTCTTAGATGGCACTGTAGGGTTGAAGTGCCTCTGTGGTGTGCAAACTCTTTTATTTTTGCACAATTATCAGTCCTAGCAACATACTTTCATCCGATTCCTCCATTTAGCCGTTAGCCGCGTAGACAGAGACATAGACACATATATAGTTAGCCGAGCTCTCGTGTGCTTCAGTATAATCGGTGTACCAGGAAATCGTGCACCGACAAAACTTCCACGATGTTTGGAACGCAAACTGCGATTAGAGACAAGAGCCGATTATTAACTCGCCACCAAGTGGTCAGCGGTGTGAATTGCAATCGGTCAACTTGACAGAAGGCCTTCAGATTTTTCCGTCACAGTTTTAAAATTGGTCAGAACATAATCGGTTAACGCGACCTCTGATGTGCATGTATGTATCTCCGGGGAAAGTAGCGTCCGTTTGGCCGACTGGCAACTAAGTGGGAGACACATTGTCCATATTTATATACAGTCGATAGGTCAGACAGTGGACCAAATATTGTTTTACTGTGCAAGAGTTGGTCTTCGGCCTGTCTTTGGGGTTTCTTGTTGTAATAATCGTCTTTGGAATCAAAACAAACCATCTCATAGACCAGATTCTCTTCGCTAAGAGAGGTACATATCTTTTATCCCGGCACAGTTCATACACCTGCCATCGGTAGCTGGTTAGCTTAGCTTAGCATAAAGAGTATAAACAGAAAGTAAGGAACTCATACACACTGTCCACAGTCAGCGGCAGCCTCACCGGCCGACAGGCGATTTGCGTTGTCGAGGTCTTACCTGTGTCCGCCGTGCTGGGATGAAACAGCGTGTTTGTGTAGGTGACAAACTGCAGCTGACGGTTCAGGTTGGGCAGCTGGCTGCTGGACAGAGTCATGTGCATCTCTCCGTCGCCTTTGATTTTCACCGCCTCTACCTCCGCGGCCACGTTCAGCGTTCCCAGCGTGGCAGTGATGTTTATCTGCGGCGAGATGGAAAGAGAATCAGGCGGTTGTACCAAAACACGTCGAGGCGCAGGCAGACATGCTGAAGCACTCACCGAGTAATGTTCTCTGGGAAGGTCGTGGAAGGCCAGTCCTGGGAACCATGCAGTAATTGAAAGATTAAATTGCTGCAGACGTTGACTGAGGAACATGTGATGCATTTACTTGTTTAGATGTATTGGACAAGTGATATCGAAGGGGTAAACACTTCTTCCATCAACCACACATGTATGATAAAATCTTGCTGAGATGACTCACAATTATTTATTCAGAGTTTTCTTGAAACTAGATTTCAGCTTACTTAGTGGCTACAGTTAAACTTACAAGATAAATGAATAGTAATTGATTATACCACGGATAAGTCTGCACTGTTTAGTAGCTGTCTGTCTAAAAGGACACAGAGCTTTTCAGTGAGTGTCTGTGTCATTTGAGGGGAGATCAGTTTGGGATCTTTTCCTGTTTTTTTAACTGTTCCTGAAGCGTTTTTGTGTGTGTGCTGGTGTCACGTTGCATCCGGTCTAAAAGTTTCCCACCAGAACTATGACTCACAAGATGTTTTAAATGTTATTCACTGACATAGTGATCCTTTCGTACATGCCCCACCCACTTCCTGTGTGGAGTCATACCTGGGATGATGATTGTTTTCAGGGGTCGTACCTCCACCCCCTGCGTTGGATACTGTAAGGGATTGTTCGCCTCTGCAATTATGAGTACGTCTGCAGGAGTCTTTGACCTTAGGGGGAAACAGTTTGCACACGACCAACGGAGTAAATGGACAAATGAACACTTTGCAAAACCATTCCCTGTTATTGGTGCAGATGAAGACTGTATGTGGAGATAAGGCCGTGAGTGTGCTGGCTTCGTGATTACATTGGCTTCCTTTCTTATAAAAACACATGACGTGAGATGTTTTTTTTTTTTTTACTGCGGCTCTGCTTACCTCTTCTGGAAACTCCTGTACTCTTTGGCCCGTCTCCTCTTCATTTCCTCCAGCTCGGAGGCCTCAAAGGCAGTGTGCAGTGGATGAGCCGACACCCGCGGGAACAAGAGTTGCGCGAAGGGCAGGTTAACTCCTCCACTTTCGCCCTCACATACGCACCGATTGCGCGCCAGCAAGCTGGACATACGATCACACGCGTGCAGTCAAACTTTGAGCTCTGACCCAAATTAACAACCAGCACAGTAAAACTCTTACCTCGCCACATTATCCCTCACATGGAACGGGATCGTGCTCAGTCTGTGGTCTGCCTCTACCATCTTCTCCTCCAGTTGCCTCTCTACTAAATACCCCGGCCGCTGCCAGACGTCCACAGTGCTGTAAGCCCGAGTGGGCCACGAGTGGAGGAGAGCCAGCACCAGCACCACGGACACCAGGATGGCGAGCAACACCGTCTTCCTCAGGGACCGCATCCTAAAAACCTGTCAGACACCAGGAGTGTTAAACGACACGACTCCAGCGAGCGAGTATGAAAATCCTGCGTGTCCTATCAACTCGGCGCACAGAAGCAAACAGAAGAGATAAAACTCTCTCCCGTATTAGCCCTGGCTGAACTTTACACTGACTTCGTCCACGGAACAAAAATACTAAATGGATGCATTGTACAAGACGGGCTAGAAAAAAAGGAAAAGCCACCCTTTTAACTTTCATCAGAGCCGTGAAGGATGTTTCAAATGCCTTGTGGTTCCATTTTGTTCACACGGCGGTAATGATTGCTTCGTAATAACGTTCTGTCCCCTGAAACAATCAAACAGCAATCAGCATTTTAGTTCCTGTTCTTCCTGCGCAAAACAAAAGCAGCTGAGCAATTAGCACTGCTGGGTTAGCAGAACGAAGCTAACCCTGCGCAGTTTTTCCTCAGCATTTTAACAAATACAGAAGCAACAGAATTTAAGACCTGGAAGTTGTTTTCTCCTCCTCTCCGTTGCTACAGTCCTTCACCTCCGTTTTGGCTTCAGTTCTATCGTCTTTTCCTCATTACATGAAGCAGATGTTTTGCTTTTCAGAAACTTGCCAGTACAACAATGAGCTCCTTTTTCAGCCCAGCTGCGGCGGACTATTCCCGACTGTCTCCGTGTGCATGTGTGGTGTGTGGTGGGCGTTTCTTTCTCGGATTTTTGTGAACTGAACGCAGCTTGAATCCACAGCGCAGAGCTGAGATCTCTGATAACCACTTAGCAGATGAACTTCATTTCCTGCATGCATTTTTAAAATTACTTATCAGGAGATGTACCTCGCAGCCTCTATCCAGTCATTGAAAGCTCGACCTCTCCAGGCACCTGCATCTCCAGAAACCGTGCAGACAGTCACAGAAACGGCCGAGAGTCTTCCCCATCTGGAAACGAGAGGAACACTTATCGAGCGAAACACAAGAAATGTAGATTGCGAAACAGATTCCAGGGTACACTGCACGGTAAACACGCGCTGCATCAGTCGAGCATCTTGACATAAAAACACAGTCGAGTGTCCATATGGTGCTTCAGCTGGTTGCTTAGTTTTACAGCTCCCACGGGAAATCCTGTAAGGTTTTGAGGGTGGGTGGGTTACCAATTTAGCTTTATTGTGGCAGGCAGTAAAAAAAAAAAAAATCAATAAAAGGGAAGGATGGATAGGCTTAGTAATAAGCAGCCAATCAGCTGTTTTGGATCTTTGCACTTAAAGATCTCTCAGAGGAAATGACGTCTCTACGGCTCCTTTTAAAAGGACTAATGAACATTAATTCTTGGCGTATACGGTGGATTTACCGGAAACATCTGTGTGGTTGCAGAAAGAGTGGTTCCTGGCTGTGATGTAGTGAACTTTAGGATAAGATGCCACTAATAACAATTACGTTTAATGAAGAAACACTTGCAAAAGTTTATCAACCAGCTACACGATTAAACCTTTATTATCCATATCAACCTTTAAATAAAATGTATATCACAGTAAACTAATAATCTTTATTAGCTATAAGAACACAGGCTGTATTTATTAGAGGGTTTGATACAAGTTAAATCATATTCAACCTTAAAACATGAACATAGTTCCAAGATAATTTGCTCATTTCTCAATAATACGATCTTAAAAATAATAACTGTAGGCCAGTTACGAAAAAACACAGTGAAGAAAACAGATTTCTCATTCGGTTTGTTTGCATTAAGTGTGATCTGTGTCCTCTTAATTAAAGCCCTGAGCCCTTGCATGCTAATGTCTGGCCCAGCCCTGCGTGTGGGTTTGAATTTTTCATTTTGAATCATAATTAGCAGCGACAGTGAAACAGTCCTCGACCATAACAGGAGCCGTTACAGGCGATCTAAGCCAGCATAGCTGCTTCTGATTAACCCCCCCAAAACCAGCCTGTGTCGAGGGGACATGCTACACACATACACTGAGGGTCCCTCCCAAAGAAAATGAGTGCCTCCGGTAGGGTGGCCTCAGATGCTGGTTTATTAGCCTCCATCTGCACCTCCTCCTCTTCCTCCTCCTCCTCCTCCTTCTCTTCCTCTAAATACTCCCAAACATCATTAAATGCAACAAAAGAAATGTGGCAATAGTGCTATGATTTGTGCATGCAATCCGGAGAAAGGAGCAGGAATGCCTTGCCTACTGCAGGCCTATATTAGCCTACCTCGACGCGAATAAGGCTGGAGGAAGAAAAAAAGAAAAGAAAGAAAGAAAGAAAGCGTGCATTCAAAAGATTGATTGTCTTTCGATTACATGCCTGGTCCGCTGACAGCCATCTCCTCTCTCTTTTTATTGCATTTCGGCATTTTATCGAGAATTGTGGCTTCAGAAAATAAAACGAACACACCAACCTTTATTTTATCCTCGTGTATTGTCCATTAAAGCAGCTGTTAACTGTTAGATGTCCACCTTAGCTGGAATTACCGACAAAAAACACGCACTAACATAGGAATGGGCCTTTTATACATATATAAAAAAGGTTTTGCAAGAAAATAATCATACGAAGCCTCACCTCAGTTGAGACGCCCGCTGTAGGCTGGTTGCTTCTCCTCCCTCCTCCCGCACACGGAGCTCGCCCCTCTTATTATTAATGAGCGTATTCCTCGGCGGTCACTCTTGCAAATGCGATTAGATGGAGAAAAACGGAGCAGGGACGAAAGGAGGCGGCCGCAACACTGCAGGCTGTGGACGGATGCTCCCCCTGCAGCAACAGCGGCTGCAGCGCAGCGGAGAGCGCACCGCACCTCAACTCCGAGACTCAGCGGTCAGAGGAGCAGCATCACCTCCTCCTCCTCCTCCTCCTCCTCCTCCTCCTCCTCAACATTTCGTTTCATCACACCCTGCGTTCATAATCCCTTAGATTTGTCAAAGTTTAAAAGACCAGCTGGTAATGTGTGCATGTGCGTGGGCGTCTGTGCACATACGTGTGTTTAGTGTGTGTGGATGTTATAGATAGAAGTGGGGTGATGCCTGCCTCCACATTGTCTTATTTATTTTAAGTTAAGTTAATAACACACAGTTTGAAACACAACCTACCGATGTGTGCCTGTTTGACACCAACTGAATGGGTTTTTGTGGTCACACAAGTCTGAATGGGTGCCGCATGATCATAATTTGTCTAAACAACTTGCTCGTGACGAGCCCCGTTTATGGGGGTTCTGCCCTAAAAGAGTGAGTTTATTTTACGGAGAGACGAACGCTGACGGCGGACACGTGCGTTGTATATTAGCGTTGGGGGCTTTAATGTCACAAAGACGCCGCCCACTCGCTCTACGCCGGTGTGTCAAATCAACTCGACCCAGAACGTGAAGGGCCGTTGATGGACGCAAGAGCGTAGCCAATGAGCGAGCAGCACGTCTGACATTGACCAATCGGCTGCCACCATGTCAGGCGTTCTCTTGTGTTTTGTTGCCGTCGGACAAATGGGGCTATGAGGCTAGAGTCGATGATGGCTGCGTCCCTGGTGCGGTGGTTAAAGAGGTTGTACGTTTTCTTTTTGACATGTCCCCTCTGCGTCCCAGCCTTCTTGAACTTAGAGGAGCTGAATGAGATGAAGTATGGCATTCAGATTCTTCCTGATCCCGTCATCATGGGACAGGTGAGTGTGCGGGTGTTAGCGCAGGCTAACGGTTAGCCTCGTTAGCTAGAATGCTGGTTACCGTTTGCTAGCGTTGAATGTTTTCCTAAAACTCAAATAAACTAACTTGTCTGTCAGCTAGATTCAAAACTTATATACATGTGTGTTGTTTTAAAACTGTTGGGAGGTTTTATGAATTCACGTTAATGCTCGAGTTGTTTCCAGTGGATATACGCAGCATGTTTTGACAGCTGTCAACACAAATTCATGTTCCACACTTCCACTTTTATGCAATTTGTGATTTAGACTGTGAACAGCTGATCATAAGTGCAAAAGCAAACCAAGAAGTCAAATATCCAGACTCAGATACTTCTAACATATGGCACAGACATCCGTCCAGTACAGTTTTCATCTTCTTCCTCTCTTAGACCAAAACAGAGGAGGTGATGATGGTGTCCAGTAAATACAAGCAGCTGTACGAGTGTCGACTCCCGCCCCAGGCTGTCCGCTTTCATCAGGACCCTGCCTCTGAGCCGGAGTCCCAAGGATACACCGGACCAGGCATCTCAGACCTGCTCAGGCCGATGCACAGTGCTCCATGTCTGCTGAAGGTTGGCATCACACTGACAGCAGCTTTCATTAAATAAACATTGCGACAGCCAGTCACTACTGTCTGCTAATTCAACATAAGCTCACGAGACGGAAGCAAATAACTTTAATCTGAGCCAAAGGGCAATATATATATATATATATGATGTTTATGTGACTTAACAATCTCAGTGGAGTGAGAGAGTAGTTGTTGGTCTGCATTAGTTGAGGTTTCTGTGTTGGATATGGATTCAGAAGAAAAGCATTCCAAAGAAAAAGATGACGGCCTGCACATGGAAGTTGAAACTGATATCAAACAGTGTCACACGAAAGGAAAACAAAAAGCACACGTATTTGTTGTTTATGTAAAAGTTTTCCATTTATTTCCTGCAGACAAAGGACTGGTGGACATATGAGTTCTGTCATGGGCAGCACATCAGACAGTACCACCTTGAAGGTGAGAGCTGATCTCTGTTTTTATTCTATTTTCTATGTGTACTGTGTCTAACTTTTTTTTTTTAAACAAAATCCTCAGACACAGAAATCAAAGGGGACGTTCTCTTCCTGGGATATTACGAGTCTGAATTTGATTGGAGCAACGAAACGGCAAAGGTGACGTTCTCTCCATGATGGAGTTGCTATTTTTAAAATCTCACATTTCTAGTGTACTTTACTCAGGTTACTCTTTTTACTCTAAGACAAAAGGTTGAGCAGGATCATCATATAGCATAGGATGAGCTAGATTGTTTATATTAAGAGGTTTTTATGTGTCTTGTGATTTATCAGCTTGCATACAGTACATGATTGCATCCTGAAGTCTGTGTAGAAGTCAGTTAAAACTTATTTTTTTGTGTCTCCCAGGCTTCCAAACAGCACAGACTGAAACGATACCACAGTCAGACCTATGTAAATGGCTCCAAGTGTGACCTGAATGGAAATCCTAGAGAGACTGAAGTTCGGGTGAGTTGAATTATGGAGATTCTTTTGTTTTTTGTTTGTTTTTTGTTTTAATCCCTCTGGGCCTGAGAGGGAAGTTTTGTGGAAATGTTCCTGTCACACTGCATGCAAAGGTTTGGGCACAACTTACAGAGATGTAAACACAATCACTGCAACACTCTTTCTTTATAAAATCAGAAAGACTTTAATTCAAGTTGGGTGGGACAGTGGTGTGATGTGAACCGTCTGCTAATGACGACTATGGAACTTGTGGTAACTAGTTAAGTGTCAGAATGAGGATCTGAAACTGAAGTTAAATTCTAGCAGAGTCTCTGAAGGAAACCTCTCTCCAGCATGTGCTGATAAAATGCTGTTTCGCTTTGTGAGGCAGCCTGAGGCATATAGAGCACTTACCGAACAGAAAAAAGAATGGTTTCCATCAAATCTAAATGCAGATGTCATTTAGGATGGCAAACTGGAGCCTTGGAGTGGATTTTAAACTTGCTGTGTGTGTGTGTACGACATCCCAAAAATATCATAAAATAACACGTGCCTTCTGTACGGGCACACACAGCAGCACAGAGAGTTAAAATGGAGGAAGAAATGACTGCAGACTGAAGAACAGAAACACCAAGAAACAGAAATCTGTGTGTTTGTTGAATGTGCCCGAATACAGCGTGTGCGTAATACTTCATTTATTAACATGTTCCAAATTTCTGTACAGACAAATACAAATATGTGCAATGGTCTCAATATCTCAGAGCTCAAAGTGATCTGGAGGCAGTGTTGTGCAAGTTCACACTGAACAAGAACTTGTTCAAGTTTGTTTTTGCAAGTTCACAAGTTCATAGACTCCAAAATGTTCCCACGTTCATTTATTTTTTTGTTTTGCATATTTTTTTTTTGAATAGCTTCAAGTTTTGAATAACTATTCACTGTTTGTACTAGAGCATATCTGTTTGTGTGAACCAGTTGCTTCTGTGGTACCGGAGGTGGCTTCTCTTTCAGCTGCACCAGCCATGCCATACGCCGTAAATCGCACGTCGCTCTTACAACAAGCTTTTGTTTTTTTCCCCGTTTTTCTTCCTGAACAGGAGTGAACATCGTTGTTTCCCTCCAGATTGAGCGAAAGTCACGTGTACGCTCACAGTTGGAAAAATGATGTGTTCAGTTCACAGTCCACAAAAATATTAATCCGTTATTTTCCTCATCAAACTTAACCAAGTGCCCAAACTTTTGACTCACTGTACCGTGCTGTGTACATGCATCCTAAAGCTTTTGCTATTTCTTCCCTGTTTAGTTTTTGTGTGAAGAAGGCTCGGGCGACTATATTGCCCGAGTAGATGAGCCTCAGTCGTGTCGTTACGTGGTGACAATTCACACCGGTCGCACCTGCCAGCATCCATTCCTACGGCCGCCGTCCACTGCTAAACCACAGGGTATCGTGTGCCAGCCGGCGCTCAGTGCTCAGCAGTACATGGATTACGTCAAGGCTCAAGTCTGTGAGTGAGGAAAAAATAATAATAATAATAATAGATGGAAAGCTACAGTATAAAGGTGTTATTGTGCAGGCATGCCTTTAAAATAAGGTGTGTGGTGCATGTGAAATACGTTTTTTTCCATTGTTTCATTTTACAAAAATGTATAACATCTTTCTTTTGCTCTCTGACACTTCCTCTTCCAATCTTCCTCTGCCTTTTCCCAGCGGACACAAAGCGTAAAGTGGAGCAGATCTCTGAGGAGCTGAGGAGCCTTGATGAGATGTTAGCTGGTAATGAAGGGGCAGACGGAGCAGTGGAAGTGACGGCAGCTGAGACTTCACCTGCGCACAGCGATGAACAAGACCAAACGGATGGAAAAGGTGCCTTTTTCAGTAATTCGTCCATAGCAAACCTTTTAAATATATATAATCTTACATCCATCGTGCAAAGTATGAATACTAATTTATTATGTGACACGTTCTGTTTTTGAGCAGCTGATGTATCGGAGGATGCAGAGTCAGAAGAAGCAGAAGATTCTGATTTCTGGGACGGAGTAACAAAGCCTGGGAGTTCAAAAACAGCAGCTTCTCAGACAGATGATGAGGTGTGGTTATTAAAGAAACATGTACCATCCCGCAAAGTGAATAATCCCATGTTATAATCCACACTGACGGTAAATGAGAGGTGGACTTTGAGATTTCAGCGATTGAATTATTTGACAGGGACCTGCTTAGAGAAGCACACGGTGTTCAAATGTAGAAAATATATGTTCATAAATAACAATTTCCAGTTTGATTATTGCTACATGTAATAGTTATTTGTAGGGATGTCCGATAATATCGGAGTTAATATCTGGAATTATCGGTATCGGGTTTTTATAACCGATGTTTGTTCTGTAGGCTTCAGCATTTCCGAGTCTGCATGAACGCAGCATGGGACGTTAACAGGCGCGTGCTTGATGACGTATAACAACAACAACACGCTAGTCTCGTAGGTTGCTAACCGTGGCTAACAAGCTAGCTCGCCCGGTGTATGAGATGTCCGTGGTTTGGAAGTATTTCCAAGTGTCACCTACTAACAGTAAATATGTGATTTGTAATGACTGCAAAGCAAAGGTGGTTATGAGAGGAGGAAACAAGGCGTCTTCCTTTAATACATCAAATTTGATCACCCACCTCAAGAAGAATCATGCAGAGTTATACGCTACATTTGTCTTCCTTGTTTTGATATTGTCTGTAGTGTTGTTTGAGGCAAAATTTCTCTCTAAAAACACAAAAAAATTGCACTTTTTTCGGTAACTTATTTTGTTTGCATCCAGTGGGACATCGCAATAAAATTAGGCATTATGTGTTAATTTCATAATAGGTGATATGTTATGTTGTTACAATTTTGGTGTAAAAAGACTGAATATATCGTATCAGGTGATATGGTATCAGAAATTAAGAGCTGGACAATATCAGAATATCAGATATCGGCAGAAAAGCCAATATTGAGCATCCCTAGTTATTTGTATTTTCTTTTCCTTGTCTGTCATAACCAAACTAACCACTAGAGGGCACATTAACTACAACCATTTAAACCTGGTGTTCGTTCTTCGCAGGTAGCAGATGGAGCCCAAAACTTGGACAATGAAGTCATAGATGACGGTGATGAAGGTGTGGCTCTATAACACATGAGGACCGCTCATTATCATTCTGTATATCACGGCTTATTCAGTGACAAATAAAGAAGATTAATCAGATCATTTCATCCGCTAAATGAAATCCTCTCTGGCTGTTCATTCTGTGTGTTTATGTTTCATTTTAGTAGAAAAATTCAACTTTAAAATCATCACTGACCCAGCAGACCTGATGAAATTCGTCCAACACCTCAAGGAGAGCAACAGAAAAGTGAGTACTTGCCACGACTACTAATTTACACCTCTTCCGGTGCGTTTCTTTTCGTGCCAATTCAGCTTTTTTTTTTTTCGTTTCCTTTTAGAAAGCACGAAACCAAGCGGAAAGTAGAGATGATGAGAAACCCCCGACGGTAACGGAGAAGCTCAGCGACGAGGATAAAGATAAAGATGAACAGCTGCTGCAGGAGTTTGAGGACGAGATGTCCGACCTCTCTGTGCCTTCTGATAAGATAGAAGAGATAAAGGAGGAAATGCAGAAGGAGTTTGACAACATCATAAATGAGGTTTCAGACTTTAGACAATATGTCATTATAACACAAAAATAAAATAAACGAAACGTTCCCTCTGAGGTGACCGGCTTCTCCCTGTGCTGTAGGCTCAGCAGGAGTTGGAGACCGAGGGTCTGAAAGGGGAGTTTGATCGCACCCATGCAACACAGACACTGGAGACGACACTGGATAAGCTGCTGGATCATCTGGAGGAGAAAGACGTTCAGGATCCGGAGCAGCAAGCGTCGGGGGTCCAGAGAGGCAGCGACCCGACCAGGGGCAGCCCCAGCCTGGCCCCGAAGCAGCCAGGTAACCACGCAGCCTGGCCCTCCATCACCATGTGCTTATCCACGTGGTCTGTGTTCATCTTCACGTTTCATCCACATGTGTGGTAGTTGTTTACATCTTCCATCTCAGGAGAGGCACACACATGGAGTTTGATGCAAAAATTCACAGAGAATTTGTGTGATCAGAATTCCTTTGGTCGGTTGGTGGTCTGTCCTCTGCAACCATTGATCCAAGTGTGGGTGACTTTATTCTCATCAGTCAGAATTTAAATGATTGAAATCAAGTAATTGTAGATGTGACGCTGCACAAATGTAATGTTTTTGGGTTGCACATTTCTGGCTCTTACCGCCTCCATCCTGTGACCCTGCTGATGGGTTTTGAGGTCAACTGTGTTGTTTGTCCCTCTTTTGTCTCGTCACCCCAGACCAAGCGGCTGACGACCAAGTTAAGATCAAAATTACTAAGTATAAGACGGGCAGCAGCCCTGATGGGGAGGTCAAAGTTCAGGAGATGGGCGAAGGAGACCCCCAGTGGCAGCACATAAAGGACGTGGTTAAAGAACAGCTAGAGAAGGCAGGACTGAAGGCCGAAGGTATGAAGGAGGTGTGCCCGAAACACTCGTGGCCTTTTCTCTCTTCCATCCGTTACCTTGAGCACACAGTGTTGTATCTCATTTTATCAAACAGCATACATCTGTCAGATAATCCTTTACAGGTTTAGAATCTCAAAAGCCACTTCACTTTATGTCAAATCAAAGGTCATGATATCGGGAACAGTAAGCGGGAGAAGGAAAATGAAAAGTGTGTCAACCATCTGTCTTCGTTCTTTTCCATCCACTGTTGTGTCTGCGCCATTCTTCATTCTTACTATCTACATAAAATGCAGGTTTTCTTACTCTTGAGCCAATGACTGTGCACATGTTTGACTGGAAAAGCCTGTTTCCCATCCCCCACCCCTGCATTGTTTTATTAGGTAAAATCGAGGTGAAGATTTTGACCCGAAAGAATGCAGAGGAGGCAGGTGATCAGTGGCTGACTGAGGAAGATACAAAGTCCTTCAGAGAGCTGCTCATAAACCTCCTGGTAATTTCCGAAGTCATAAGCACTTTTGTTGTTTTGTTTTGCACTGTGTTTTATCAGCCAACGCCAAGCTGTCCCCTTTCAGATTTTATATTATCATGTATCCTGCGCAGTCCTAGTCCTATGGGACACCTGGAAGCTACAGGTGTGAACACAACCAGGAAGCAGATGAACCTGCTTTGCTTTCCCAGATCTGGTTTTAACGTCCGTAGTTCCCCTTACCTGCCCTTCCTTACTGCCATGCTGCCGCTGATAAGTCAGTTCAGACATAACAGAATAATCAAGTTCTGCGACTTTATGAATCAGTAATTTATTTTTTGGGAAAGGCCTTGACAATGTACTGCTAATATTAATTTCATCCTGTTTTTCTAAACTTTCAGACTGGAGGCACTGAAGAGGTTTACAAAGAGCAAAAGAGGCAGCAGGAGTTGGAGAACAACTATAGGTTTGTGTGGGGGGAGTCCCAGGAGGAGTCCCAGTCGTCCAGCACCTCCGATTCCGACGATGTGGACGTGTGAGCTAATTCGCTAGCATTCAGCGCTCCCTTTGTGACGTGAACTCCTGTAGAGACCAGCAGGGAAGCAACAAAAGGCGTCCCCTACTGTTGTTAAACCTGTCCGATAATATCTACACAGCTGTTTGCACAAGCGGAAAAATGTGTCTGTGTGTCTTAAATAGGCAATAATGTGTCTTTAACAGGCACCGTTTCTGTGTTGCTCGAAGAAAACCGCAGCGTCTCGGCTGCGCTCGTGCGGCCCGAAAGAAGTTATGCATTTTCCCCTTTTTGACGGGATTCAGTTTTGATATAAACGGCATAGGTGCGTGACACACATTTATGTTTGTGGAGGAGTTCTGCTGAGCATCTGCGTTTGCGTTGTGGGCAGCACATTGTTTGTCTGCAGTTTAAATTATTATTTGTGTTTGTTTCCGCTGGCAAAAGAAGTCCTGGTGTGTCGGTTCCTTGGCTGTGGTATTTTGTGCATCAGTAGGGCTGAGTGAAAGTGAAAATCCACATTCCAGTTCCTGCTGGTCAAAGAAGTCAAAAATAAACAGAAATTAAAGAAAGGTTTGTACACCTGATATTTAATACAAGGTTATATGAACTCAGTTGTTTCATAAAAATATGCTTTCACTTGATTATTTGTGTTCTGTTAAAGGAGTATAAAACACTTGAAAGAGCGTGATAAATGTCTTAATTGTACTTTTTTTATTCAGCTTAATTTAGCAAAGGAGAACAAAGACAGCTACAGTGTCAATCAGATACCAAATTGAAGAAGATGTGTACTTTAAGGGCTGAATCTGTATAGTTTGTGAATAATTGTCGCTACTTGGAACTCAACATGTACATAATTATGGTGTTGATATGTTTTTTTTTTTTTAATTGATTTGTTGTACATCAGCACAGATGTAAGAGGAGGACGATTTACCGGAGTAAATGTGTTTAAAGTTTCCAACTGTTCAGACTTGTGTATGAAATTTAACGTGGCTACTGAACAGTAGAGGCATTGTTCTTTTTAGTCCACTCATGCTCGGTGTCAAACAGAAACTGTTCAGGTTTTGTGGGTGTGATATTTACTTACCTGCCTCATCAAGGACTTCAAAGATGCTTATCTACTCCAGGAACTTTATAGTCCTAGTAGTTATCCAGGGGAATTGAAGGCAGGAAACCCAAAGAGAGTTTCAAACTCAAATATTAGCTCTTAAATTTTTGGCCCAATGAATTACAGGTCCTGTGACGCAGTTTTCGCAATTAAATTTATCAGGAACTGGCTTCATAGTCTTGACAACGGTTCATATCAGTGCTATAGAAAACACAAGTATGATTCTTTTAAAATAAAACACGCCATGGACGTCCAATTTATATACGTGTTGTCTCCTGCACCCATAATCCACTTTGCAAAAACTGACCAGCATGTGGACATAACGGATGTAATCTGGAGGGAACTGTGCGTCTAGTGGAGTCAGACTGACTGACTGCAGTCTGCGACAGGAAGGCAATATCTCAGCCTGATCTACAATGATGAAAGAGGAAGCAGAAACACTGGGGCACGAATATCAAATACAGATTTTGTACCTCTTTTGATAATGCAAGATAAGATATATTAAGAGATATTCTTTTTATTTACATATAGACATGTACTATATACTTTAAAGGCTCAAAGGTTGTCACATTTTAAACTTTATATTGCTCAGTTTATTTGAGTATCTCTCAGTAAAACAAAATACCTTAGGGACTGGTTTTCCCAGTATGTACATGTTCACATGTTCGTCCGCATACCAACGCCACAAACAGGCTGCTCACTGCGAAACAAATCATAGTTTTGTCGTGACAGTTAACAATTGCTGTAGTTGTTGTTTTTCTTCATTTACAGCCAATGTCTTGCCCCCTGCAGGAGGAAGAAGACCTCACTTTATTTTGACTTATATTGACCGGAAAACGCTCTTTTTTTTTGTCGTCCTGGACGGAAGTCCCCATACCGACGTGTTGGTTACCACTCGTACCTTTCTTCTTCCACTGTCTTAGTTCGCGCAGCGACGTGGATCATTTTTAATCTCTATATATTTAATCCGTGGGTTAGCTTCATTAAACTATAGTACTGTTGCCCCCAACGGTCGCTCGGTCAGCTTTGTAACGTTTCTCGTTCGTTCGATAAGTAGCTGCGACCGGACCGCTAACTTGACTTAAACCGAAGTTAAGGCTACTACCAGTCCGTGGACCAAACTACAGGACATCCAGCCCGTGACGCACCCCATCCATAACGGGGACGTTAGCGAATGATTAACAGTTTATGGTTTTAATTATAAACCCTCCCGGGGATTTTAGCTAGCTAGCTAGCTAGCTGGCTAGCTTCTCTTTCCACGGCATGTAGCGACGTGCTAGCACGGCTAGCCGAGCCGAACAACCGCGTCGTGAGCACTTTTCGCTGTCCACAGATGGCCCTTGCCACGACATAGCTGTGGTGGCGTGGCTGCTATGGTGCCCGTGATACCGCTAGAGAGCAAACCGCACCTAAAACTGGGAGTGACAGTTCACAGTTGTCACACTTGCCAGCACATTAACGGCGCAGAGGAGGAACAACAGCAGCGACGCGAGAAGCAGCAGCAGCAGCAGCAGGAGGAGGAGGAGACGACGACCCTCACAGCGAAACTTATGTCGTGTTTCTTCCTTTCACTCGGCCCTCGCTTTAGTTGAACCGAGCCAGTGAGAAGCCAGCATGAAGGCCCTCGGATCCAGATTCTCTTTTTTTGCGGGGTTTGTGGTGGGGACCCTCTCCCTGTACGTGTTTCTGCGGCAGGTGTGGTTTGAGAGGACTTCGTCGGCTCTGCAGGCCGGCAGCCTGTTCCAGTCCAACGGACACCTCCCGCAGCAGCACGACGAGGAGAAGGAGCTCTGGAAGAAAGATGGGTCGGCTCTGTTCAACCTGAAGCACCCCCACCATAGAGGTACGTCTCCTTAACTGAAACATGTCCACAGAAGTGTGTGGAGAGGACTGCCTCGACACCACTTAACCAGTAGTATTGTAAGACGGAAACACATGTAGTAATGTCAGACACATCCTTGGGACACGGTGGACAACTGTGTGGTTCAGATTTGGACTTAGAGGTAAAACAAGTACCTGTTAGACTATTTCTTGCTCCATTCACCCTGTAAGCGTGCAACTCTCACTCCAACAACTGAAAGTTTGAATTCTAATTCACAGGATTTAATGAAATACTAAGTTTAGGGTTAATACTCAAAGGCAGATGCTTGTGCCACAAACCACGTCATACAAAGGTCTTCCATAAATCATTAACCTCTGGGTCTCTTTCAGCATATGCCTGTGTCCCTGTCTTATGTGCCAAAGAGCTCTTTCATCCGGATAGTTCACTGGAGCTACACGTTCACTCCTGCTGCTTAGTTGTTTGATGGACGGTTAAAGCCCTTTTTCCTTTGTCACCATTGTTTGATTTAGTTTTGTTGACATAAGTGGTGTGATACGAGATCTTTGTATGGCACACACTAAACACAAGGTAAATACTATTATGTATGTCTTTCACAAGTGATATGTGTCTTAACAGATGTTTGCAGTACTTGTAAGAGATTTTAGTCACTCGCTTTGAATCGGTTTTGTCCGCACTAGGCGTCCACACAGCTTTCTGAGTCTGAATCTTCAGTACCAGCATCCTGCCACCAAGACTAGGTGTGTTTTTCTTTTCTCTTTTTTTGGTTAATGGCATTTGAAATTCAAATGGCAGAACAAGTGGTGCACTCAGTCGTAGTGTTTCGGTTTAGTCGGGTTATGCATTCCCTGAAACTGCTCAGGCCTATAATAGTGAAGAGAACCCTGTTTTTCAAGTTTGCCAGTTTCCTACGTGCAAGTGAGAATACCTGGCAACTAAACTACATGTCTAATCAAACTTGATACTACATTAAAAGGAAGTCATGATACATCGGTGAGACTTTCAGTCTCGTGCGATCAAGTCATTCTAAGGTTACCGTGTTTTATTTTCTTGAGCGTTTTGCATACTTTGCAGACTTTCAAAGCCCGTCCTTGGATTCATGGTTTTGTGGCCAAGGTTTATAAATAAGCAAGACTTTTATTTTTTATTTTTTTCATTGACTAATCTGCTGTCGAGCCGAGTGTCTGAATCAGTTAGGACTCTATTGAGAGCATGGGATTGTTTTTAACTCCACTTTGCCTCTTTTAAAAAAATCCGATTAGTTTCAAGATGATATATTTTAGGATTATGATGCAGCACAGTGTTTAGTGTTGAGCACTGACGCCCCGCAGTAAGAAGGCGTGTGGAGTTTACACGCTCTACCTGTTCTCTCCAGGTACTCCCACTTCCTCACTGAACAGAGACATGTTCTTTAGGTGACAGGTGATTCTGAATTGGCCGTATGGTTGTCAGTGTCAGCCTGGTGACCTGTCCCGGGTAGACTCCAGCCCCCGTGCAACCCTCCAGAAGACAAGTGGTTACAGAAAATGAATGTTAGGATTATATTTGTCATTTGTCATCCTCCTAGTGGCAGTGAAAGGTCTGTAAAGATAGATGTGAAAGTGAAATGTACATAGAAATGTGGAAAAATTGAGGCCCACACTTTGCTATTTATTATTTAAATCAGTGGCATAAATCTGACTAAACCTGTGTAAAATCAGTTCTATTAAAATTTGCATTAGATAAGTAAACTAAGTTTGCATAACACATGTCACTCTTATTGGACTGTGAGTAAAGCAGAATGTGGATGTGTCATTACCAGAGTAATTAAATACATGTACAACCTGTCTGTCAGCTATCAAGACCCTGTGTACATACACCCTGTATTAACCTTTAAGGCTCATTTAGAGAACTGCGGAACTAGACGCCCTGACTTAGACGTGTAGCCTACGTCAGTGCGAGCCACGTATACGTGTGAGCTCGTCAGTCTGGCTCGCTCTGTTCCTGCTTCACTTTCGACAATGGCGACTTAAAAGTTCGTCTGAGTTTCGGCAAAAGTTCGCTGAGCACAAAGTCGTACAAATGTCATTATGTCCAAGACTCCTCGGTTAACCTTAATGATTCTTTATTGATCCAAAACAATCAATTTTTAAAACTGCGGCGCCAGAAATGCAACATTTTTATAAACTACATGAACAGTGTAATCCTAATATTTCCCAATATAATGGATAATTTAAACTGTTTGTTTGTCCTTTTATATCACACTCAGTTTTAATGTTTGTCTCACCTTACCAGGTGAGGATAGCCACATGGCTGATGAGCTGTACAAGAAAGTGCGTATTCTTTGCTGGGTGATGACTGGACCCAACAACCTGGAGAAGAAAGCTCGGCACGTCAAGTCCACATGGAGTCGTCACTGCAATATCGTTGTCTTCATGAGCTCTGTGGACGACCCCGACTTCCCCACAGTAGGATTAGGGACAAAGGAAGGTCGCGATCAGCTGTACTGGAAGACGATCCGGGCCTTCCATTATGCCTACGAGCATTATGCCAACGAGGCAGATTGGTTCCTCAAGGCAGATGACGACACCTACGTAATAGTGGACAACCTTCGGTGGATCCTCGCAAACCACACGCCCAGTGATCCGATTTACTTTGGCCGAAGGTTCAAGCCCTACACCAAGCAGGGCTACATGAGTGGTGGCGCGGGCTACGTACTGAGCAAAGAGGCCCTGCGGAGATTTGTTGATGGTTTTAAAAGCAAAGTGTGCACTCACACTACCTCAGTAGAGGACCTCGCCATGGGTCAGTGCATGGAGAAAGTTGGGGTGCTGGCGGGAGACTCCAGAGACACTAAGCATAGAGAGACATTTCACCCTTTTGTTCCTGAGCAGCACCTCACCACCAAGTTCCCCAAGAGCTTCTGGTATTGGAGCTACTGCTACTACCCCATCTCAGAGGCAAGTGCAGCAAACTCTCTGGAATTTCTCTTCAGTCTTGTTGTAGGATAGAAGTAGGGATGCTCGATATTGGCTTTTCTGCCGATATCCGATATTCCGATATTGTCCAACTCTTAATTTCCGATACCGATATATTCAGTCTTTTTACACCAAAATTATTAGGTAACAACATAACATATCACCTATTATGGAATTAACACATTATGCCTAATTTTATTGCGATGTCCCACTGGATGCAAACATAAATGCAACATGGCTTTTCAAATGTAAACACTGTCTGTGCAAAATAAGTTACTGAAAAAGGTACCATTCATTTATTTTTTGAGTTTTTAGAAAATTTTGCCTCAAACAAACTACAGACAATATCAAAACAAGGAAGACAAATGTAGCGTATAACTCCTCATGATTCTTCTTGAGGTGGGTGATCAAATGTGATGTATTAAAGGAAGACGCCTTGTTTCCTCCTCTCATAACCACCTTTGCTTTGCAGTCATTGCAAATCACACATTTACTGTTAGTAGGTGACACTTGGAAATACTTCCAAACCACGGACATCTCATACACCGGGCGAGCTAGCTTGTTAGCCACGGTTAGCAACCTACGAGACTAGCGTGTTGTTGTTGTTATACGTCATCAAGCAAAGCGCCTGTTAACGTCCCATGCTGCGTTCATGCAGACTCGGAAATGCTGAAGCTTACAGAACAAACATCGGTTATAAAAACCCGATACCGATAATTCACGATATTACATTTTTAACTCAATATGGCCGATAATATCGGACATCCCTAGATAGAAGTTTTATGAATCTGTCTCAGCACTGTTTATATTTGAAGACACAGCGTCTGTGTTTATACTGCTAGGTTATGTGATGCCTTAATATCTTGTGATGTAACCATATACTCCTTTTTTCCCTCTCAGGGTCCCAGCTGCTGCTCAGATATTTCAGTGTCCTTCCATTATGTAGACGCTGAAACCATGTATCTGATGGAATATTACGCCTATCACCTGCGTGCCTTCGGATACAGGTACCGTTACCAGCCACCTGTCCCTAAAAGCCACAGTATTGAACAGTCAAGTTCCTTGGATGCTGCAGAAGGACAAAAAGAGGCAGCTCCTCAGGCGAAAGAGAAAGGACCGGTGGATAAAAAATCCAAGACTGACCAGGAACAGGATGAAGATCCCCCACCTGGTGCTGCAAAAGACCCTGATAATTAGGCAGAGGGTGGGAAATGGGTGTTTTAAGTATTTGCTTGGTCGTTCTTGACTCGTATTTCTACTAAAGTAGGAAAGCAATCCACTCTGCTCTTCGGTTTCTGTGCATTGGCCGAGGAGGATTCTTGAGCTGAAGGGCTGCTTGGGATGTGAACTGTCACTGCAGCACTGCTCTTTAGCCTCAGAGATGGTTTAATGAACAACCGAGTGTCTTCTCATAAAGTCGAGAGCACTTCCTGGTTGACCTTTATTCATTTGACCTAAAGCCTGTAGTTGGAAGTATTTTCCAGTTGATTTATACATTAAAAAGAAATTCCTTTTCTTAACTGCGACAGTTTCACCTAAACTTGATCTTCCTTTCACTTCTCCTTGACTTGCTCGTCTTTATTTCTGTAAATGATTCATGTGTGTCTTGAGCTGATTCAACTGGTGGTTATCTGGTTCTGCGGCAAGTTCAAATTATTATTATTAGTCACATTTTATTTGAATTTAGCCACATTAGGATTTATTTTACACGGTTTTAGATTTGTCTCTAATAGTCACTAATGAAGTTAAGAAAAGTCTAGAGCCACAACTAACAATTATTGTTGTTAGTTGTCTTACTCATTCATCCATGTATATTTCCTCAATCAAGCAGCTAATCTTTTTTTTTGTCTTACAGTAACAAAATTCCAGAAATTGTGGAAAAGGGCTGCTATGTTTTCCCAGAGCCTTGTATGATGTCTTCAAATAGCTGATAAGACAAAGAAAAGAAGCAAATCCATATAAAAGAATTGCCGGACCAAGGTAGTGGTGTGTAGACTTGGAACTACCGGGTATTAGTATCACTGGAAATGATTTGAAATGTTAAAGTAACGGCAGTTTTCTGTAATTTACTTTCAAGTTGTTGAAGAAATTATCTCAGTGTTTGACCTAATCAATTTTACACTTTCAGCCTTAAGTGGGAAATCGACAGAAAATGCCGCCTGGTGCCAGTTTACGAGGCACCGCTCGCTCCTCAGTGGCTAACGGAAATGTAGTGAGGCGACCGCGATGCTTTAAATGCGCGTGTACATTTCTACAGCTCAGCCAAAGATGTATTCACAACCATTCTGAGAACAGCCGGCGATGCTGCCGTTGCTGTTCTTGTTGTATTGGCAGCGGGCCTTTGTTTTTCTTACTTACTCACACGTTGTCTGTTGTATTTCCATCTGTAGAAGCGAAACCCAGACCACCCTCACCTAGTCATCTATCTGCGCTTCCTTAAACGTTGACTGAACACACACTTTATAATTTCCCTCCATCCTTCCCCAGTGGACTCATTAGCTTGTGCCTTGTAAACTGAGATTGTACGAGCCGACTTTGCACTGTGACGTTACCCCCGATAAGAGCGATACTTGCGACGTATTTCAGATGGAGTATAATTCATTGAATCCTTCCATTGTGACGTGTCTAAGCCTTTTATACAGTTTTAAACAAAGTGTAAACTAAGTAGTGTTGTTTTTATTTTTTAAATCTTGGGCCAGACAGTTTTTTTTGTTTGTTTACTTTTCTGTCACCAGTATGTACATTTTAAAGTATTCCTAACAGTTGTGATACGAATACTTTCAGTGTATGGGTTTTACAATAATGAGATTTAAGTGCTGACAAAAACAGAATGAATTTGGCTTTCTGTGTGAAAACTTTATGCACTTTTTACTGAAATGATTTGTGAACAGTTTTTCCCTCTTAACCACTTCCACACTTTACTTTCTACAAGGTTAAATGTGTTTACACTCTTGTTTCCTTGTGTGCATGAACATGGAGCATGATTCAGTTTTTTTTCTTGTATTCAAAATGAAATAGTCCAGTCAGTTTTAACAAAGTTGACATGTTAACAGAGTGGTTTCTTTTATAAATTCAGTTTTACCGACTCGTTGATGGCAACATCGAAGTCCAGATTTTGATTTGGGGTGGTGCAACGCCTCCAGTTCTTGACAATCCTCTCAATATTGAAACGGAAAAGGAAAGGGTGTATAGTGCTGTATTTATATTTGAAATGTATTTATGTTGGTACTGAGTTCTGAATTACGTCGGCGCGCTTTTGGTGTGTCAGTGAGTTTGTGTTGGTGTGTGAGCACACGTAATCAGTGTGCGGCATCCTTTTTAGTGAATGGTTCTTTAATCACTATAAATAAATGCATATTTTATTGTACACTTTGTGGTTTTTGTTTTTTTTCTACATTATTTTAGTGAAGTGTTCTTGCAAGGTTAAGGACTTTCACACTGTCTGTAGTTACATGTCCTGTTTGAGGTTAACATTGCTAACAGGACGATGTGCGACGTCTCTGTTACCGAAGTTACCCGAGTCAAAAAACAAAAAGACAAGTTCTGGTAAAAATGTACTTTTCTTTCTTAATCATTTTTGGGGCTTGAGGCAAGTCAAATTTTTGTACCTCTGACTTTGTTGACTAATAAATTGCCGTTCCACATTCTGTAAATGTCTCTGCACGGGCAGACGAGCCATTCCTGTTTGACACAAGGAAGCAATTTATTAATCTGCGTGTAACTGCAATAGCCATGAGTCAGTAACTCAGTAAGACGGGTTTGTTTGAACTTCTAAATACGGTTAAAAATGTCCTTTTTATTTTCTATGACGGTGCCTTTGATTATAGTGAAAAACATAAATGGTTGAAATAATAAACTCAAGCACAGTCGAAAAACTGTTGGTCTCCTCCACTACAGCAACGAAACACAAATTAAACCAAACTTAAAACACCTGTAGCCACCTTCGGCCGCATGACACTCAGCCACGCATGACTCTTCACTGCCCCCCGGTGGCTTGGAGGAAAACGACCCGCATTAAGAATATGTGGCTCTTACAGGAACAAAAGGATGCCGTATAATTCAGAGACAATGGATGGTGTCCTTTGGTATCTCCTCCCAGATCTGGACCAGGGCATCCCTGAGCTCCTGGACAGTCTGAGGTGCAACCTGGTGGCATTGGATGGGCAGAAACATAATGTCCCAGAGGTGTTGTTTTGGATTTGGGTCAGGAGAGAGTGGGGCAATTCAGAGGTATCAATTCTGTCATACTCTCGCCACATGAGGCATTGTCATGTTGGCCACGGCTTCTCCTGACCCTTTCACATCTTGATCAGTTTGGGATTTAGAGAATTTGCAGACCAGGTCAACTTCTTGTGATGTTCTTCATGTATTTTTAGTTGTTCCTTAGCAGTTTGTCAGGCTGCATCCTGCTGGGGATGGCTACTGTCATCAAGGAGTGTCATTGCTATGGAGGGGGTGGGGGTTTCTGGTCTGGTCTAGGCGTATATCATCATTTCAAACCATCATATATTGGAACATTGCATCAGTTATGTCTCATGCATATATTTAGCCTGAGTCTATAAAGATAAGTTGAAGAAAAACATCAAGGCTGTCATAGTGGAGTTTTTATTTCAAATATTGATGAAACAAATTCATATATAATGAACTGTCTTACAAATAGAGTACTGAACACCTTGCAGTATAAATCGGTGATGCAGAAGTCACTGACTCATCCTCCGTCCCAACAGATCAGCGAGAATGTGATCGATGTGTCCTGCACAAGACAAAGAAAAGAAAATGTGTCACAGAGCACTGAGGTCAGTGCAGAGAAATGCTGCATCCCAGCTTGAATTGGAGTTCTTACTTTGTCTGGAGACTGGTGTGTTTCTTTGGCCTGAAACAAAAACAAAACAAACAGGTGAGATGGTTGATTCTCAGCAAATATCCACCATCAGCAAAACTCAGCTCACCGTTCGGCGGAGCAGCTCTTCTCCGTCCCATCAGACTCACAAAGCTGTCATAATCGACGTCATCAAATCTCTTCAGCGCTGCATCTTCACTAACACACCGATCCGGTTTGGCCTGAAAGCAAAGCCCGACCCCCCCACCAAATAAACAAATAAAAACTCATGCATTTCATCTTCTTGCTCCTGACAATATATCTGCTGCAGTGACATGAAGGACCAGGTCTTAGTCATACCTTCATCAGTGATTCATAGTCCTCCTCTGTGCACCAGGACCTCACAGGAAATAGGACAAGGAAGATCAACGCAGCCAGTGAGCCAAAAGTGCAGTGGTTCGGTGTCCTTGCCATCATGCTGAAATGGGAATGAGCGTTTTATATTTAAAGGAGGAACAACTACTCCCACCGTCCAAAGACATGCTGCTTAGGTTCACTGGTGATTCTATATTTGCCGTAGGTGTGAGTGTGAATGGTTGTCTGTCTCTCTGTATTAGCACTGTGATAGACTGGTGACCTGTCCAGGGTGTATCCTGTTATGGACACCTGTAAATATTGCAAGGTATATTTCTGTTTTCTTAATGATTTTATTTTTTTCCCCACACGTCCCCAAATTTATTTTCTCCCAGAGATTAGAATTGGTTGTGCTTTGCATACTTTTTTTGTATCAAAACGCGTGACTTTTGGATTATTATTAATCCCAGTTGAACCAAAGACCATCAATTTATATGCAACTAGATGGTCACATCTTCAGTCCCACTTGTGGTGAAAAGTATTTCAGATGTGTTAATTTTTGTGTTAATTTGAGTGTTGCTCTTCATTTAGCTCATATTTAAAACAACCAATTCTAAATATTTGTTAATAAATGTACTATTTACTTCAGAAGATTGCAGTGCTCACAAATTAAGATTCAGAAAACTTAGCTGTGCACTTTTAAACACTTTTAAAGATACACAATTAAGCTGCAGTGGTTCATGTCTCCTATTAAAGAGTACAGGCTGGTGTGTTAAATCTTCCATAAATGCACAATTCCATTGTGCTTTAATTAAATCAGTCCTGAGCAGCATCTGAGACAAAAGTACTTAATGCACCAAACGCACTGGTTTTCAAGACTTTTATGTCATTTTGTAATCTGTGGAATGCTGCGATAGTCGCTGTACACTTATTTGCAGTTGCTGTACTTTAAACTTTAAACTGAGAAGTTCAAGTAGTCTGTATTCACAGCCGAGGAAACACCAAAAAATTACAGTTACAGTTTATTTATACCATTAATCCATGATCACCAAGCAAGATCCGGCATTTTAGACCTAATGTTGAGCATTATCCATACATATATTGTTAATCTTCTTGTTTTCTTTCTCATTTCATTACAATATGAACTGGTAACCTTGTTCTTAAACACATCTGTTCATTTTCGCCTGATCTGTAAACTGTAATTTGTAAGCTGAAAACAGTTTTTCATTTATTTATTTGGGTAATAGGTAACTTTGAAATGTCTGCAAAAAGTCAGTGGAAGAGTGAAACAGTACATTTCTGTTGTGTTGTCAATTCCTAACCCTAATCTGTAAATTTTTCCATCACGTAAATATTCAGGAAATCATAAAAACACATAGAACGCCCAGTAATAGTGTAAAGACCTGTATACGTATGTATTTCTGCTCTGATGAAACTGATTCCATTTATAACAATTAAAAAAGAAGAAGAAGAAGAAGTCTTACCTTGATCTGATGCTTCAGTATAAACCAATGATCTGTTCAGGAGTTTATTTGGCATCAAATGAGCTCTGCGTCTTCTCGCTCAGCAGCCCCTCAGCTATTATAGCCCTTGGGCTCATATGAAATCCAATTAGCACTCCTGCCACCAGAACCCCATCCCACCCATATGCATGCACACGTATACAAAAACACACACACACACACACGTTTGTATGGCTATCTTAGTGAAGACATTCATAGATTTAATGCATTCCCTTGCCTCTTACCCTCACCTTAATGTAAGTATAACCTCTAAAACCCTAAAACTGAGTCTTAACCCTCAAACAACTTTGTCAAGAACTGAGGACCAGCCAAAATGTTCTTACTTTGCACAAAGGTCCTCACTCCGATGGTATGAAACTAAACACTGGTCCCCAGAAAGATAGCTGTACAAGAGTGCAGACACACACAACACACACGATCTATAGTATTCTTCTCATCAGATGTCTTTGGAGGAAGTTATGTTACAACTAGTTCATACAGTTTGTACCAGACCTGATGAACTAGTTGGACCTTGGTCTTTTTAAAGTTTTCAGGGCCTTCACCAACAGTTTTACTGAGGAAGTTAGTAATCTGTTTAACAATCAAACACTACAGATACTACAGAAATTAGTCCTCAAAATATTTAATGCCAGGCTTTGTTTAAGTGGTTAGGTTTAAGGAACTAGGGTCTCAATAAACCACCAAGAATGTGTGAAGATGTAAAAACCTATGACATCCCAGTTTTAATCAACAAAATATTTTCGTAAAAACATCTGTATTTTGTATTTTTTCTTATTTCATTACATAATAATAGTAATGAATTATGGACTGTGACACAATGATACTCATTAAAAAATAACTGAACCATTAGGTATGTGTGTCCCAGGAAATGGAACCTCTAATATGTCTGTGTGACTGGACTTGGAAAGTAGTGCAAGCCCTGCAAGTGGATATTGCTGCCCTGCCTACGCTGTCATTGGCTACAGCGGAAAAGCACAAAGCCAAATAACTCCTACGCTCTCTGAAACCAGTGAAGACCGGAGACCTTCTGACTGAGCCCTTCTTTCCACAGACGGTAATGCCAAAGTTTCATTACACCCACCTGCAGTTTATAAGGTCATACTTGTACATACATGTTTCACAGACAGCAACTCCTGAATTCATAATAACAACAATAACAAGTATAAAATGTTTTCTTCCTTCTTTTGTCATATAAACCCAAAACCTATTTACAGACATATAAATTTACATTGGGGATAGGTTTTCACCACTATTTACACCTATTGAAGGTGTTTATCTACATTCCTTTGTCCCTTCAATTGTTTCAGCACATTTTATCAAGATAAAGCCACACCTATTGTATTGTCTGACTATACACACCATAGACTGTATATAAATATGGACAATGCGTCACCATCTCCTTGCACTGACCCCATTTTCCCAGGGATGCAGGCATCCACATCTTGTGTGTTGTACGTACGGTCTGAGACTTCCTCTAGATTCATTGATTGTTAATTAATACTGTGCTCTACTCTGCGTCCTCCAGTTACAATGAAATGTTGACCGCTTCAGAGAGCGGCTGGCATCAGAAAAATATAAAAAATCTGAAAAATGGACACTTGCATCAGGATTATATTAACTACCAAAAATGACAGAAACCATCCTTGAAAAATTATGTGATATGTATTTTAATGTTTTATTTTGGCCCGAGTCCCGTCAACTAACATGGAGGGGGTGGAGCTAATGACCTACACTGCAGCCAGACACTAGGGGGAGCTCTACTTGCTTTGGCTTCACTTTAGGGGAGCTGTTCCATTTTCCATCTTTGTCCAGTCTATGGTCCTCACCATAAATCACTTTCTCCTAAATCACTTTCTTTTTTCCAGCTTAAAGGTGCAATAGGCAACTTTTACAAAACTAACTTTCTGTCATATTTGCTGAAACTGTTCAAGTATAATCGCATGAAGCAGGTCATTTAAAAAAAAAAAAAAAAGGCTCCTCTGGCGCCTCCTAGAGCCTGTAGCGCGATTTGCAAGACATCCACCGCTCCACTCTCAGATGCACCAATCAAGCCCAGGGGTGTATCTAACAGAGTGTCAATCACTGCTCATGGACACGCATTTCATAGCGCCCTCCGCTCCCCCTTCCCCGCGCACGTCGTGCACGGTCATATATCTACCACATAGCAAAGTGATAAATCTAAACTGTGGAATAAAATGCCACAATGAATGCTTCTAACTGTTACTGATAGCAAACATCACCGATGTAGGCTACTTTCAGAAACATCCTAACCTTGGTTTTGTCCTAAAGTTGACTATTGTTACTAAATATTTTGACCTAAAGTATAACGACTGTATCGTTGTACTTTACGTCAAATTATTTAGCAATAACGAAGGGTATTATAAAAACTATTTTGTTGTTCTTACGTCGGTGTGTTCCATGCTAGTTTGTTTACTCTCGGTTCTCTGCTCGTGCGCAGTATTCCAGGGCCAATATGCACGCGCTCTATCGTGCACAGCTCTCGCTTGTGGGGGGAGGGGCTTGCGAGACCGTTTTGGGCTTTAGCGGAAAAGGGGGGGGCGGGGGGGACTGAGAAGTTGTTGATGTTCAAATTTTTTGGTCCTGGATCTTCACAATCTTGCCTACTGCACCTTTAATTTATTAGCGCCATAACTAAAGCACAATTTCGGACCCTATGTCCTAACCTGACCTGATAAGCACCTCCCCAAAAATACAATAATGTATTGGTCCAAAGTGCAAATAATTGTTGATCCATGTTTATTAGCTTCAGCTCAAACATTGCTTATGCACTTCCTCTCACAATTGTGTCAAGAACATATTAGTGGAGGGATTACAGAACAATGCCGACACTCCGGCATACAGCGTATAAATGCTTTCACTGGCATTGACTGCAGGAGTATAGACCGAGCTTTAGACTGTAATTCTTCTCCTGACTGCAGGGTTTATTTTTTATTGGGAAACTTCTCTTTCTTCTTAAGATTTCAACACCACACTACTAGTTCCTGCAGCCAGCGTCTTTCACAATAGTCCCCGTTATTTTGAGTTTTTTGCTACCATTGATGTATATTTGTAAAAGTCATGCACGCAAGCTTTAATAATTCAGCTTTCATAATTGGCTTTTCAGCTGTGGGTTTCATGAGTATTTTCACCGGTTTGTCCTGTACCACGTTTTGTGGTAAAAAGCAGTAGCAGAAGTGCATTCATATGAGACGACTGTAGAACCAGTCCTACTTTTGGTTTTTCCGGTCTCATTCACATGATATAATTTATGAACTGTAAACAGATAGCATCATTGAGGTTTTAAAGGTATTGCTTAATCTAATCCAATCCGATCGCAATAGTAATCACATCTGTTTTAGGCGTGACAGTAATGATGAATGATTAGCTGCTTCAGCCACAAGTCGTGAGAGTCTAGAATCTACGAGGCTAACAGTTAGCTAGCTAATAACCTTGTAACTTAATGCAAGAAATTTAAAGGCATAACAAACAAAACGACAAAGAAGGGTTATAATACTGTATGTACGGGTAAAACACTGATTTCCCAACAGCCTTTATGCCTTCACATTCCCTACATTAAGTTACCCAGTCGTGAGCTTGCTAATTGTTAGCCTTAGTGGCAGTGGCGTTCCCAGGAATTATGGCTAATGTCACTGTTGCATAATAACCGCAGTCTTTCAAGCTCTATTTGAACTAATAACTTCTCTACACACCTACCTCTGTTTGACCATTCCCTTTGTATCTGCCTTTGTTTGATCATATTCAGCTGACTTTAAGAAAAATGACTAGTTCTTGTTACATAACGTGCAGTTTTATAACTGTGACTGTAATTTATTTAATAATGGTAATGCATTTTGATTGTGGCCGCCTTCCAGAACATCCAGGCATCTGTGCTAACCACCTTTCCACTGTGTTGCCCCTAAAACATACAATGCAATGGAAATAAAAGCATATTTAAACGGTATATAAATAGGGAAAACAAAAAAATGTCAGAGAGCCTATGTGCTCTGAAACTCGTGGTGGACAGTCGGGCAGGTGGTACAATAACTTGGGTGACCAAGGAGAATCTGCGTGACTATAACTGGAGAAGTTCAGATGGATATGACGGAGCTTGGTTGTGAAGGGCCTTGGAGGTTAGCAACATGTTTATGGAGACGTTTGTTGGAGGGTAGATCAAAAAGAAGTTACAGTAGTAGATGCATGGGGTGACGAGGGCGTGGACAGGAGTGTCGCTGGTGTTCTGTGCCAAGGATGGGCGAAGTTGAAGTGAAAGTGAGTGGGCCATGTGACTTTGTTGATGAGAGCTTCTTCGCCCGTTTTTCAAACAACCTGTCATAGACTCACAATCACAGCTTCCAGGCCTGATGATGATCTTTCACATTCAGCTTGTCAGAGCGCTCTGACCCGTACTGACACTTTGAGCCTGTGACTTTGCGTTCCTGTCTGTGTTGCCAACTCGAATCAGGAATCTGATACTTTGCTTCTGATGTGAGTCACTCTCAAACTCAGTTCTTGCACTGGGATGATTGTCACTGTGAATCACAACGCTGACACGTCGAATGAGCCAACACTCTGGGGACGCAGACCCCCACCAGTTAATCAGGACCACAGCTGTATGTGCGAAAAGTGTCAGCGAAAAGTGTCAGCCTCCTTATGATTGGGCTCCTGGGGTCAATTCCCTGCAAACGAGTGTCAATTCTGTTAAACCCAACAGAGCAATGGCTGTGTAAGCAGCGCTCCAATTAACTTTATTTATCAAACACCGCCTGATCGGTAAGGGGCTAAAAACACAGAATGTTGCTTTCTTAATCCAACCAAACTATGTGTCAGCATCCATCTGTTGCACTTTTGCGTGGAGGGGATTTTCTTCTTGACCACAGAAACTATTCAACATAGCCTATGGTCCAGATAGGTAGATATGTAGGTAGAGAAAGATAAAGACATACTCAGTTAGTGTCCTCAGTGGTGAAACATCACCCCCTAGTGACGTGAAAGTGAAGTATCTCAGCAAATCTGTCATGTAGTCTAATTTATGTTTTATGGTTTACACAGTTGAGCTGATATACATCTTTCATCTGCTGCAGCCACATTACACACTTACCGAATGAATGAATGCCAGGTCCAAAAGTTTCTTAGTAGAAGAAGATGGTTAATGTTGTTTACGTCGCCTGTCAGTGGTCATAATGTTGTGGCTGATTGGTGTATGACAGTAAACCCTCCTTCGTGACTGTATGATCATTCTGTAGTAGTAGTCTGTAGTTTGTGGTGCTGTCAAACTGGATTCGGTTAAACACTAAAGACTAAGATGGGGTTGTCAAGATAATAGAAACACCTGCTCACACAGTAGAATTCAAACCACAGCCTCCAAAATAAAAACACAGTTAAAATCAACAGCTCTCTCAGTTAATCTGATCTAGTGGTAAATGCCACAACCTTCGTGAAGATAAGAACACGTTTCATAAATATGCGTGGGCGCTTTAAGGCTCATCTTAGAGGGGATTCACATGCTACTGTGCACGATTCGTCCTTGAATGATTCCTGAAGCATTCTTGCAGAGTAAAGCTGTTTTTTTTGTTTGTTTTTTTTGGAAGACTAGAAAGTGTGTGTAAAGGAGCAAAAGAAAAAGGGGGGAGTGTAAAGAAGTGAAAGGGAGAGAGGCGTAGTGGAAGTGGGAGGCGGACAAGGAGGAATTCTTTGAATCTGAACCAAGTGAGAGTGGCCCTTTGTGCTCGGTGTTACTCACAAGGCAAATGGGTACACAATATGCTACTTGGGAATTAGCAGCTTAATGTAGTTTCAGTTCAATTTTACGTTCTGAATCCTCCTTTGATTGATGCAAAGCTTGTTTGCCGAAGACACAAACGAGGTGGACGTCTATCAGCATATCTGTATTGTGCAGGGCCTCAGAGGATGAAATCCTTAAACGGCTGCACAGGGAGTGAAGTAATAGGAAATTAAATTCTTCTTCTGAGTTTTGCATGGATTTTGAGAGAAGTCTTCACCTCAAACAGCCCCCGTTTTCCTCGCTTCCCTTCTCGGCTGTTGAAGAGATGATCTCGCTCACGGCACAAAAGGGAGATCTCTTTTGAGTATTTGGGTCAAAAACAAAACCCAAGCAAGCATGGGGGGCCGCGGGGGACGAGAGGACAGCGGGGAAGACAAACAAAACTGCTTTAGAACACGCGGACTTTCCCCCACGTGAATCAATATTCAGGCCCTGATCTCCCCCGTTGAGCAATGAGGCCAAAGAGGAGAGGGAGCTGAAAAGACAGATGATATAGAGGGAGGGCTGTGGGATGTCATGTGTAAAGAAGGAGATTCTCATTGGAGGCAACGGCAGAGAGAAGATCCCTGTGCATGTTTGGAGAAAAGGGTGGAAAAAAAAAAAGCATCCCACACATACTGAAGCCATCTTGGTCGCACTCTGGACTCCAGATCTGGGTATTATTAAGGTAGGTGTACGTGTTTTAAATTATGAAATGATAAAAAAAAAAGTTGTGGATGGAGCAATGTTTCTATTTTTAGTTGTACTCAGGAGCAAAATCAGGCCATGCACGAAGCTCGGTGCCAAGGCTCCGTGGATGGATGTGTGGCTCTCTTTTGCATCGCTAAAGACATTTTTTCAAAACTGAATTGAGAGAAACGTTTTTATTTTAAAAAATTTCACAGCAATATGCTTAAAATTTCAAGATAATCTTGCAATAACATTATTTTACTCCACACTTATAGATGTGCAACAAAACTAAGATTCTGCACGAAAGAGAAAGACGTCAGTCAGCAAGATTACAATGGCATATTAGTAAATGATTAATATCTGCAAAGCATATCAGTGTTCAGCACGAATAATGATTCATTTCCTCACACTTGCTTTTAGTGAAGTGGTTTTGTTACAGAGATCGATCAAGCGTGATGATTTCCCCCAAGTTGAAGTGGCTGCTTGTTGTCCAGCTCCTGCTGAATGAACAGGCTTTGTGCGGAGTGCCGCCTCCTGTGGCGCAGCGGGACGCCCTGTCTCCAATCACCCGCCAAGAGGTAGAGGAGATGGGCAAAGAGGAGCATCTCCCTCTCCTGGGGTCCCAGCACCAACAGCCTGGTCCTGAATCAGCGGGCGCGCCACAAGAGGAGCGAGTCCAATCTGCTCGATTTGTGACGTCCGTCCTCGGCAAGAGGCTTCGGGGTCAGATTCAAGATCATCTCCGTGTTCAAGGGAACGTCAGCTGTGAGGAGCTGCTGTCTGCCAGCGCCGTGGACGACCCGTTGTCCTCCGTTTTCCCACAGGAGCTGCTGGGTCTCTCTTTGGTGCCTGTGCTGGTGGTGGCGGGCTGCCCGAAGGAGGCCGAGACCCTGGTAATGAAGCTGTACGACCTGCTGGGGGTCGATGATACAGAGGAGCTCCTGATGGAGGTGGAGAGTCTAATACAGGGAAGGATGCGCAAGTCTACACCAGCACCTCCATCAGCTGCATCGGCTCCAGAGAGAGATCAAGCGTGGCGCCACATCGATGCGGTAATGTTTAACATTCAGCAACTGGCCCTGGAGGAAGAAGGCACCTCTGCTCAGGATGGACAGTGTGAAGGCTGGAAACGATTGAACGAAACCATACTGGTAGGAACGGCTGTGCAAGGAACCGCAGGTAGACTGGAGGATGCTGTGAGCAGCTGTGAAAGACTGGGAGTCCTGTGTGCTGGCGTGACCAGCACCGGGCCTCTCACACCTGGCCTGTACCAGGCAGTGTTGAAAAAGGGAAGTCGCGTCCTGCCATCCCACTCCACAGAGTCCGAGTGCTGGATCCGTCAGTGCGGCACCAAGGAGAAAGTCTGGACAGCTCCCGGTCAGCGGACGAAGCGCAGCCCCCAGAGGAGCTGCATCAACAGGAGCGAGGAGCGTGTGTACAACGTGGTGGAGTGGATCCCCGCCGTCAGCACCCTCTACAACCTCGGCACGGCCGTTTACTACGCCTCTGTCAACTGCTCCGAGACGGCCAAGGAGAGAGCCATCCTCACCGCCGTCGACCTGGGGACCGACGCCCTCATGGTCGCCACGGGTGGGACCGCCGGGGTGGCTGGCTACGCTCTGGGTGCGGGCGTGAAGACCGGTGTGAAAGCCGGGGTCAGGTATCTGCTCAGCTCCATGAAGGAGGAAGACGACGTGCTGGTGAACCAGTTCAGCTGGGAGGACGGCGTCGTCACCATCCAGTAGACTGAGGGACGGATAAATCAGCCTCCGATGCTTTGACATTAAACACTGACATATTTAGATACACTTTCAAACAGAGAGGATCAAAATGTGCAGAGTAACAAATAATAAAAACCCAGTTTGTTATAATCTTGATTATTTGGAATATAAGGGAAGCAAAACTGTTTTTTTACTAAATTTATTTTATATGATTTGATACAAAAAAATATTCAGAACTGAGGATAATGATGACAGTAAACTAATTCACGCAATCTAAGCTAACGATGATATGAGAAAACATAATGTACAACCTCAGACTGTAAGCTTTAAGCCTTTGAGTAGAAATAACCTTTTTTTGTGTGTGTTTAAAGGATAAAGTAGTATCTGAACTGGTCTCAGGAAACCTTCCACCCCTCAGATCCTTGATGAGCATCTTTTCTTCTGTTCATCATCGTCTTCTTGTTTTTCCTCCCCTCCTTCTCTTTCTCCCATCTTAATTTATGGTCAGGTCAGAGTCACATTCACAGCTCTGGAGTAACTGCAGGGACAGTAGATCAACAATCATATTTTGTTGTTTTATGTGTCTTATCTCAATAAACTGTACATTAAAGTCGAACGCATGTAGTGGCTGTCAGTGTGGTAGTTCAGTATTTTCTCAAAGTCATCTGTAGCACCCACCATGACCAGACCAGGCCCCCCCCCCACCCCATGGATGCAGCCTGACGCAGGTACACACAAACACAAAAACGTTAAAAACATCTCAAGGTGTTGACCTGGCCCCCACATCCACTAGATCCCAAACTGATCAAGTATCTGTGGGATGATCCACAGAGGCCCCTCCCCTCAAAGGCCCCCCCATTAACATCATCTATCACAGCAACTCTTTTGGAGGCGCGAGGGAGACCTACACAATATTAGGAAGGTGGTCATAATGTTACGGCATCAGTGTATTGAGTTTACAAGAAAAGAAGGAAAGTGGGAGATGCAACTACAAAATCCCACACACTGAACGTTGATGTTCATGTTGGTGGTGGTCTAGGCCCCCCCGAGTGTAATTATAGATCTAGTTATGGGACTCATTGAATGGCCGATTTGAGAGTATAACCATATTTGTCTCGCTGGATAGGTCAAGGCAAAAAAGTCTGGCGGAAGCTGAGGAAGGTTTTGACATCTGCCAAACACATAACACATTAATTTACATCTCCTTTCAGAGAAGTGGTGACTGTATTCTTCCTTATATTATCAGTTAATAGCGCTCTCTGGATATTCATGACCCAACTATCTTCTAAGTTCAAACATTGCTAGTTCATTTTGTTATTTTTAATGCGGAACAATCTCATGTTTGTGCAGATAACAAATGCAGCAGCTGCTCTGTTATTCTGCTTTAATTCTGTGGTCCTTCTATTGTGTGTGCCAGATCATTGCCCATTAGAGACAATTGAATCTAATCAAGCCATCTCAGCCTCTGCTCAAATGTCTATTTGAATATCTATCTGACATCAGTTCAAATGGAGCCGGATTAGGCTAGAGCTTTTGAATTTGCATGCTCCGTCTTTCATGTAGTTTGTTTAGTCTGTGTGCGGCACAGTGGGAGCCAGCGGATGTGTGGGACATTTCCTGTTTCTTGCCTAACCAAGATGGTCTGATGGGAACAGATGTTTGCTTTATGCATATTATCAAGATGTTTGTCAAAGGGAGCTTGCCGTAGACAGAGACTGGTCCTTTGCAGTGTGGCAGTGGATGGGGTGTACTTTCCCGTGAACTTTGTTCTCTGATAGCAAACTGATAAAGCTGTGCTTCTCGGTGCACACTGAATCAACACAGTTCACACTTTACAGGTCAGCTTGACAAAATACACAATATAACACATCACAGTAAATGTCTAATTTTACTGGGAAAATAAATAAAAGAAACACAGCTCTTTTTTTGTATGGAAAATGTTATTTCCCCACTTAATTAATCTAAATCCAGACTCCAAATTCCTAAATCCAAAAATGGCTTCGTCGTATCTGTGACGCAGCAAACAGGACACCTACTGGTGAGAGTGGACACTGAGGAAATAAGAATAAAATCATTAGTAAGAGCCACAAAGGGCTGCTCCTTGCGCTGGCAGGCTGGAAAAAATGACACAAACCAAGCTAAAAGCTAGTCCAGGGGCTACCAGGAGGCAAAACCTACTGTTGATTTTCATTTAAGTCCCCTGATATGCAAAGACACAGTGAATTTAACACTTTAAAGCTATTATTTGTTTTTTTTTCTTCTTCTATGCAAATCTGTAAGTGCTAAAAAAAGGCTCTTATTACAAACATGCATTTCTGTGTGAATGTGCTACTTCCTGCTTTTATCACTCACAAATTGTCCAAAGAAATAGTCTCTTGAAGCTTTATTTATGGTTTGGGACACAATAAAATAAACCTTATTGTCATTGGAGAATACTGGACGTGCAACAAGATTTTGTTTACAACTCTGAAAGTCGCTAAATATAAAAAAACAAAAAACAAAACACAGAATTCAAAAGATAAACGTGAACATAACATATTAATATTAATATGACTGTACCTAAAATATACAGTGGAGGCAGTGGTGAAAGACGTGCTACAATATTTACTTAAAGTAAAAATTCACACTAATGTTTACACTTGCATTCATTTTATTTTATTAGTACAGTTGTGGAGTAGAAAGGAATAAAAGTGGTGAAAGTGGATGTATATTCAAGTACAACTGATTGTTTTTTGGGGGGTTTGCGGTTAATGGGTGCGTCAAGTACTCCCGCGTGGTTCATCGTCACTTTCACGACGTCATTTCTGGGAAATTTTCGTTGTGCCGAGGCCGTAAGTTTCTATTTTGCTCAAACACTCCCCTCGCGACAGATTGACGTAAAAACGCACCAACGGAGCGGGCGCGTGTGCGGGACGCCCGACCAATCAAGCGTCAGCTCTGAGCACTCCAGGAAGCTGTGCCGACTGCCTCGACATTTCGGCTCACGCGCCGCCTTGACAGCTCAGGTTTCAGAGCCAAAATGGCGCCGTGAACTAGCCGTTAAGTACAACGTAGGAAGGACAAGTAAATAACCAATGAAACGGGCAGAGAAGAGACAAGACGCCGGAAATAACATTCACACGCCTGCAGACTCCTCGCAGTTGTTGTGTTTCACCAACGGTGAACAGCAACCGTGTCTAGTAACTAGTAAATCTCGAAATTAGAGCTAGAAATGCGTTTATTTTGATTCGTCTATTAGCAATTGAGATATATAAGTGGTTTCTAGCTGTCAACTAGAAATAAGGTGAGTAAATTACTCGATCAGACTTTTTTTTTTCGAAAAGCCAGCTAACTTGCAAAAAAAGGCTTTTAATCATTACATCTCGTACCTTAAATTAGGAGGTCGTAGATGATCGTAGACTGCATAAAGATTTATAATGATATCTATATAGATTCTATGATCGTGGTCAACAGTTTGCACTTTGTTCTCAGCTGTTTACTGACCGTCGTTTTAATCTTGTGGTGGGGTTTTATAGAGCCATGATAATCTAGGATGACGAGCTGGCACCAGCTGCTATTTTCCATGTGTAATGTGGTGGCCCTTTGTGTGCATGTTTGTGATCAGTGGCCCTAATTAACCTCAGGATGGCACAGTGGGAGAGGCTGAGGCTCTTGCCTGCGGTGTACAGGCAGCAGCTGCATGAACTCTACGACCGGGACGCTTTGCCCATGGATGTCCGCCACTACCTGTCAGTCTGGATAGAGAAGCAGGAGTGGTAAGGGTGGCACGCTCTCGAAAAAAAAAACAAACACAAGTCAGTGTTTATGAAAGGCTGTTTGTGAAACACTCCGCTTGCATGTTGTTTCAGGCAACGAGCGGCGAGAGACCACGACTTTGCTGTGGTGCTGCTCCAGGTCCTGCTGGAGAATCTGGACATCCAGCACAGCCGCTTTGTCCAGGAGGAGTCCTTTCTGCTGCAGCACAACATTAGACGCTATAAACAGAACTTCCAGGTAAACAAAAGCACAGCCATGTGACATTTTTTTTTTGGTGCGTGTTAAACAGGAAGTATATCTGATCAACATCTGTTGCACAGATCAGGACCGTTTTTAAATATCTTTTTGCATGCTTCTATATTCAAGGCAAATGTTTGTTTTATATTTAATTACATCTTGTTGCAAACAATACAGCTTTTGCATGTTTTTACTGAATTGTGTTGGCTGTGTTGCTACTTAAATAATTAACTCTGATATCCATGTGACCTCTCTCCGACAGAGGTACCTGGATGACCCGTGTGCTATGGCAAGTGCAATCCTTTGGTTTTTGGAAAAAGAGAAGGAAATCCTTGCAAGTGCTGATCTGGCCGAACAGGTTTTTATGTGCACAACAACACGTAGCTAAGTCATGCTTTATAATACACAAGAATACACCCAAACTGTGCTGCAATAAAATAGGCGAACACACGCACACTTTGTTTTGTCAGTATGACTCAACATCAGTATTGCATGCCCAGTGCCTTCACTCATGTTTACTCATTAGCTATTAGCTCAACTTTAACTTGTGTATACATTTTCCTGTGTTTTCATTTCAAAAGGCACATTTAATTATTAGAAGTGCGGGTGCTTAATATGGGAGACACTTTCCTCTAAGGACTGATAACATTTTTAACTTCCCATGTGAAAGAACAAAAGCATCTCTGTCTCCTCCTGTTAGGTGCAGCTTTTGCGCGTAGAGCAGGAAACCATGGAAATAAGCAGCCAGCGAGACCTTGAACGTAAAATGGCCGGCCTCAGGAATGAAGTGCAGGTGCAGAAACTGTTTATTTGTGTTGTTATGATGTTGAGCTCTGTAGATAAACCGTATCATTGTTTTTATTCTTTACCTTTTTTGGGGTGTAGTGTATGGAACACACAATTGTGTGTTTGGAGGAGCAGCAAGACGAGTTTGATTTTAAATACCAAACCCACAAGTTGGAAGGTAAGCAGACTGACAAGTTTTGGTTGTATTTGCATGCTCTGATAATGTTCTCTGAGAATGAGTAATGCTGTACAATGGTCTGAATCACAGCTGCACGTTCTCTTTTGTTTTGGTCTGTCTTTAATGGAAACTCTCATCCCACAACGGAAACTGTTATGCAGCTGTGGTCGACGAGGCCTCGAAGAAAGAACAAATTAAAGTTTTTCAGTTACTCCTCAACCGACTGAACGAATCTAGGAAGGTATGGAGGCAATAATATTCTCAAACGACACATTTGACACCTCAGTAGTCATTAGTTTTCTCCAATTTTTTCCTCCTTATTTTAAATTTTTGTCTCGTATGATCACATTTCAGAGCACGCTCATAGAGCTCACTAAGCTTCTGGACCGGGCTGAAGATCTCATCAATGTGCTGGTGAATAAGGAGCTGGTGGACTGGCAGAGGAGGCAGCAGAAAGCCTGCATCGGCGCTCCAGACAACGTTTGCCTGGATGAGCTGGAGAAGTGGTATGTTCACCTCAACCCAAACTGAGCCCTGATCTTTGACATTTACTGCACAAACACCTGCTGTCATTATTCTAATTGTCAAACTGTGTCAGATGGTGGTTTCCAGTTGTGTATGAGTAATAACTCCTGCTGTTGTCCTCTTCTTTTGCAGGTTCACCTGTGTGGCAGTGTGTCTGTTCCAGGTGCGGGAGTTTCTTAGTAAGCTGGATGAGCTGGTTGGAAAAGTGTCCTACCAAAATGACCCTGTGAAGGCTAAAAAGCCTGCACTGCAGAAGAGAACAGACAATCTTCTAAAGGAGCTTCTCAAGAGGTCTGTCTCTTGCAGGACACTCTGTCATGCTCTCTTGCTCTTCTAGGATTTATTTGTAAAACGTACTGACGTTGTTGTTTTACCGTTTTACTTCGAAGCTCTTTCGTGGTTGAGACTCAGCCATCCATGCCTCAGGGGAAAGGACCTATGGTTCTCCGCACAAACGTGCAGTTCTCTGTCAAGGCCAGGTCGGTGTGACAGTTATTTGGAACTTAATCTGCTGTGGAGACTATTGGTATAAGGTTTAATAATTAAATGTGCAGTAATGCATAATAGATGTGCCAGTCGGATAACAGACAAGAAGCAGCAAAGACATTGGAAAGAGTTGCATTGAATCTTTAGCTACCTAGCAGACACATCAGTGCATGGGGTTGTGATGAAGCTAAACCAGTCTGAGGTTGTTGTTAAGTTTAAAGCACTTTGTTCCACAGTGTCACCACGGGAATATTTCTGACTTCCTTGTTGTTTATTCTGTTTCCGGAACATGTTTGACTTGATGTTTTCAGACTTCTCGTCAAGTTCCCCGAACTGAACCACTCTCTGAAGGTGGACGTGTCCATGGACAGGTGAGATTTCCCTTTTTGGACCTTTTGGTTATTTTCGCCACACACAGATCAAAAGTGTTTCACTTTAAACAATGGAGGATGACGCTTTATTGCACCCCTGTGGTCACTGCTCTGTTTTTCTCACCCTTGAAATTAGGGAGGCTCCTCAGATCAAAGGGTGAGTTTTCATCTTTCTTTTCTAGCAGAAGAAATGTGTTGAACTTTTGATGGGATTTGTTTTTATCACTAAATCCGGTTTGTTCATAGATATCGCCGCTTTAATGTCTTGGGAAGCAAAACTAAAGCTCTGAACATGGCTGAGAGCCAGAGTGGAGGCATGGTGGCTGACTTCAGACACCTGGTGAGTAATAATGAGGCCTTTCATACAGCTTCCACACTGAATAGATTAAACTGTCAGTGCAGAACAATCTCCGGCAGCTAAACTCAACGTAATTAAGACAAAATCCCAATTCCGTGTACATTTATTTATTTATTTGTCCATAGACTTTGAAGGAGCAGAAGTCTGGAGGGGGTGGCAAAGGATGCAGTGATGTGAGTTGACCGACCTCGCTTGCAGCTTAACTCAGAAACAAATGAATCAAGAAGATGTTAACAACCGATCTGCATTTGTTCGTTTACAGATTTCTTTGAGCGTTACAGAGGAGCTGCACGTCATCTGCTTTGACACTGTGTTTGAGCTGAAAGGCTTGTCAGTCGAGCTGCAGGTAGACTTTCTTTTGCTTTTCTATACGTTGGTCCGGTATAAAGTTAACAATTAATCTGTGGTGAGTTTGAAAATACTGTATGAGCTGAATAAAAGCTGTTTTTCTCTGACACACCACCTAGGCCTCCTCCCTCCCAGTTGTCATTATCTCCAACTCGAGCCAGCAGAATAGTGCCTGGGCGTCTATCCTCTGGTTCAACATGCTCAGTCAGAATCCCAAGGTGAGACGGCGCCGTCACTCACAGCGCATTCTCCCGTGCTCTGACAGCAGTCGATTAGTCCTGCATGTATGTTTTGTGTTTTTCCAGGACGTCCTGTTCTTTGCCAACTGTCCTGCTGCCACTTGGCCGCAGTTTGGAGAGATGTTGAGCTGGCAGTTCCTCTCTTCCACCAAACGTGGCCTGGACGATGCTCAGCTGCAAATGATTGCGCACAAGCTCTTTGGTAAATCCTTCTACTGTGTCCTGCTGCAGCTTTTCACCTTTAAGGCAGCTTTTCACCTTTAAGACATGAGGCCAGGAAACACCAGGTCTGATAAGTTGTCTAAATGCCTTTTGCATTTTTAGAATTCTTTGCCTTACAATTGAAAGGCATCACTCTTTGCTGCTAGTTAATATTTCATTTATGCAGTTTCTCGTGAGGATAAGAGTGACTAGACCTAGATAATGTGTCCAGCTGTAACTGCTGGGGAACATGGATAATTGATTTTCTCTTACTGTCTTGTCATTAAAAGCAAAAATTAAATGTTCAGGAAGGAAATCCGATTGATGGAAGTGGTTTTAATTCGTATTTATTTCAGCTGCTTCTGTTTCGTGAAGAAATGTGTCCGTGGTGTTGGAATTATAAAGACGGACATCAGATTATTCATCAGATTATAATATCAGATCGTCTTTAATGACTTGTGTACATGTTAAATTACTTTATTTTATTTTTTTTAAATCCTACCAGGGAAGCAGATGAGCTACGACAACTGCAAAGTCACATGGTCAAAATTTAGCAAGGTGAGAATTCACTAAGAATATACTAGCATGGCTCAAGAACAACAAACCATTGTATAGTTTGGCTTTGTCTATTTTTTGTCTTTAATTACAGGCTGTGCTGACCTGCTGGTCTGGCTAGAGCTTCTTGGCGCTTTGCGTCAGGTTTGTGTACTTAAAGGCCTTTCCTCCTTTGTTACAGGAAAACTCCCCAGACACTTTCTGGGTGTGGTTTGACGGTATCTTGGTGATGGTGAAAACATACCTTGAAGACCTATGGAGAGATGGGTATGCTTGTTGTTGAGATAAGATAAGATATGTTTGTTTCAGTAGCATGGAATTTGGTTTGTTCTAGGCTTAGATCTAAGCTCTGCGTAGATCTGTTGCATAAGTGTAAATCAGGATGTAGCTATTTGTTTGACAAACCCAAACTATCCAAACAACATAATCCAGGAAGTTGTAAACCAGATGAACAAAAATCTGGACTGTAATCCACATAACACTTTAGCTCATGCCTATAATTCCTGTGATATGACACATTTTTTTTTATCTTTACCGCAGCCTCATCATGGGTTTTGTGACCAAAGGCAAAGAAAAGTCTCTCCTGAAGAGAAAACAGAGAGGCACGTTCCTGTTGCGCTTCAGTGAAAGCGTGATCGGAGGAATCACCTTCTCTTGGGTGGATAGCACCATAACTGGTGAGATGTTTTCTTTGCGCAAAGACGTCGAAAAATAATTTGAAATTGTCGCATGGGACACTGAACTACAAAGTGTCTTAGTCAAATTAACATGTTATCGATTCCATCCTCTACTTTTAGGTGAACCTGACGTAAAGACGGTCCAGCCCTTCACCAAAGTCGACCTTATGCAGATCCCCTTCCATGAAATCATCAGGAATTTCCAGATCTTAGAAGCTGAAAATGTACCAGAGAATCCCCTGCTCTACTTGTATCCCAACATTCCCAAAAACGAGGCTTTTGGAAAATACTACTTGGAGAGGAGCGGAGGTACGGGAGTCACGTTTTCGTAGATACGTTTAGTTTGCGGGTGTGGGTGTGGGTGCTTTCAAACCTACAGCATGTAGTTTGTTTGAACTAAACCTTAGTGAGTTTGTTTAGACCAAAACAACCACAACTAGACCTTTGATAGGATGCGGTCTCTGTGCAGTTCCAAATGAAATCTGCAGAGAGGTTAATTTGTGGTAGGACCGTGATTTGACCTCAGTCTAGCCTGACATCCAGGTGCATGTCACAAATACGAGCTTGACTTCGAGAGATCAGAAGTCAAAAAGATTACTTTAATCAGGGAGTCACACACGGTCTATTTACAGGTTCTCTCTAAAGAGAAGCTCCTCTGGCTGTGTCTCCCCGCACACACGCAGCCTTTATACAGATAATCTTAGGATGTGGTTTCCATGGTAATGCGAGTTGTGTTAATCCCTCATTGCAATGACCTTGTGAAGGCAAAACTGATGAGAAAACATTTTAAATCCAACCACAGCGACGTCACATAAAGGTGGTAAATAAATCGCATAACTTTTCCAACCAAACAGGTTTTCAAACATTTCTGCTTTCTCAAACCAGAGCCAGATAAAAGGTGCAGAAACGCCCATGAAAGGAAATGTGACAAACAAACAAACAAACAAACACCATTATTCTGTGGTTATTATTATATGCATGGTGTTCCCCTTGCAGAAGTTAATGATTTGACATTCTTGCTAAAAAGAGTGTAACCCATTATTTCAAACTTCTTCTCTTTCAGATGACAGTCCTTACATAAAATACATCAAAACCAAACTGGTGTTTGTGTCAAAGGAGTAAGTATGCTCATATTCTTTCAGGAAGATTGTCCTAAACGACCCCAGTCCCTTAAATGCACTTCATTTAAGAAGTAGTGTTATGAGGTACTGGTTGTAATGGCTGTTTGTCATTGGTCATGTAGGAACACACTGGAGGCTAGGTCACCCATGTCCTCTGACATGACAATGGGTGAAGGCCTGGAGTCATTGTCTGGCCTGTGTGGAGAGGCAGCTGGTGAGTCATGGCTCTCCTTGCTGTCCCATCCAGCTAAAAGCCTTGGCAGTCAATGTTGGCCTTGTGGTGTAAGAAATCAGTAAATGTCACGGCTGTGGTTTAATTGTATGGGGATGTTGGCTGCTTCTGCTGCATGCACTAAGTGTACGGTGCTAAGCATTACATCTAACAGGCGTGTCTGGGTTAGACAGAACCACTACTAACACGTTCATTTCATTTTCCTGCTTTAAGTCTTACTTCATACTTGGTGTATGCACGAAAAAGGAATTGAAACTGTACAAGGATCATGGAAATCAGAGATTATTTTGCTGTGATTAAGTATGACTAAGATTAATGATTACACTTCAGACCACTGCAATGGACAAATCTTTTAGTCCATTAAATGTTGAGCTTGTTGTGTGCAGCTTCTTATGCAGATGTTTGATGTTTGGGGAAATTGTAGGCCCGTGCAGCTCTCTTAATTTCTCAGAACCAAGAAAAAGTTGTTAATGTATTGATTTGTGAACTTTAGAGGAAGCCATTTTTCTTTGTTTCCAGTCTGTGTTGTAAGTTCAGACTGGAGAGAGTCATGTTTGTTCATCTGATTTTGCTATAAACTGAAAGTATACAGGGTCCTTTAGGAAAAATAATTCAACTGAGCTATTAAAAGACAAATCCAGTCGATGACAGTGCGGGACCAAATCAGCTTTTCCGTTCTCTTGATTGCCTCAGTGGCAGTTTCTTTTTTGGGCTTCAGGAGCACATGATAATTTAGTCACTCTCATTTCCCCAGTGAAAGCGGTACCACATCAGCCAGTACTAATCTACAACACAACCAACAGAAATAACTTTCTCTCGTCTCCCCTTTTCTGCTTCTAGAACAAGATGAGGATCCTCCTCTCCTGGAGTTACCTCTGGAGGATTATAACTCCGATCCCATGCTGACTAGCTGTGCTCCAGCCCAAATGGAGGATTTACTGATGTTACTGAACAACCCCGAATCTTTTGACTACAACGTTTTGCAAGAACCAGTGCCGGCTGATTTCAATCACTTCTCAGGCAGTCAGTTTAACTGTCTGACCCCACAGTCCTGTGGAAGCAACTACTCTTAGGCGTCTGTATATATTTACTGTTTTGTTAGTCACTCACTCAGCTTTACCCTTAGCTACTCACGTCGCGGCATCCACGTCGAGCGGTTTCATATCTGCGAATTCAGCATTCATAACATAACATAGCTTTTAATTGTGTTTTTATGTGAAATACTTGACACCCCCGCAGATGATCCATGTCTGAAGTTAGCCTAATCAGCACTTGCACCTTGGTGTTCACCTTTAAATCATTAAAACAGAAATTATTGTCATTTTTTTATCATATAAATCATCATGTTGACTCTTTTAAGTACTGGAATGAGATATTTGAATGAGCTGGACTCATCCACATCCTCAATTTTGCATTTTCGGGACGCGATTATTTTAAGATCCAAAAAAAAAAAAAAAACTCGATTGGTAGTCAAGATTAGTTTGGGTTGTTGTGAAGGACATCGTGTAGACTCCATATAATTTATTGTTTCATTTGAATGTTTGTTTTTATGTCTCCACTGACGGCATACGATAAACTCATGTATTGTGCTTTTATAATTAACTTGCTCAATTAAATCAAACTGAAATTGAAGTAATTCATAAAGTTATAAATGAACATGATGTGGGAAACCTGTAGTAATGGAAGTGTGGAATCTGCAGTGTTAATAATAAAGGGTTCATTTTTTCATATATGGCTCAGATTGATCGTTTTGTTTCGTTGTGGTTAGCATAGATATATTACGTCATGCTTTGAAATTCATTACAGAATACCTCTGAGATGTGTGGTGAAGGTCCTCCTCATCACTTGGACTGACTACCAGAACATCACACTGATAACGGGTTTTAATATAAGATGAAATAGATAACTCACAGACACAGAAAGGATGGGTGTGTTTCTCTTCTTGGGGCCCTTCAGATGCTCAGTGAAGACAGATGCATTGGTTGTAAAGGCCATGTAGTGTTTTAGTGGGACAATCTGAACTCTTAAATAATATTTCTTACCTGTGCTGCCTCCTCAAGTGTTCAGCCTGAAAGATTCCACCAGAAACCTGAACACCTTCTTAAAGGTCCCGGGAGAGACCATTAGAATAATTGGAGAGGAGGGTAGCAAATGTTGGAAGATGGTAAATAATTGCTATGAGGGAATGTTGTGTATATAGGGCTTCTTAAAATGAGGTGGATCAAAGTAGTGATATTTCGAGTACATGAATTTGTTTATGTATATTATTTACCAGGATATTGTTTGGTGGATGTGGGGAAGGAGCTCACCTGTTCAGTGGTAGGGATTAATTAGTAGCAGTCTATAAAAAGGAGCCCATGACTGGCGCCTCATTGAGCGCTGTCGAGCGGCGTGTCTACAGGGCGGCCATCTTGGAACAGGGCCACTCGCTCGTACAGTCTTGCCTGGGCCCAGGACGAGAATCTTTTATGCGGGACAGCAGACCCGTTTGGAAATCGGTCCAAAACTCAGCAAATAATTCTACTTTGAGATTGAGGAGTACCTCTTTCCTTCGTACGTTCATGCACCGCTGCCTCTGCTAGCCCTGTACCAAGATGGCGGCGCTTTAGGCACGTCCCTCCACAGTCGATGCGACGTCTATGTATATATATGTCTATGGGCAGAGCTGTGACCCAGACCTCAGGCCACTGAAGTGCCGTACTGATCGTTTTTTCTTTTGTTATGTTGTCTTTTAAGTCTTTTTTTTTTAATTATAAGTTGCATTGGTTGGTCTGCACCATGGTCCGACTGGGGCCTGTCTTTCTATGTGGAGGTTACATGTTCTCCCTGTGTCTGGGTTCTCTCCAGGTACTCCAGCTTCCTCTCACCTTCCAAAGACATGCTGGTTAGGTCTCACTAAAAATGTTATTGTCATGGTGTGGTGTGGTGTTGCAATGTGTTGTGTCACAGCTTGTTGATTGCACGGAGAGAGAGAAGTCGCTTGCGATGTGAAGAGTTGAAACTACGGTCAATTTTTTTCTGTATAAACTAGAACGTTTTTTTTCTTTTGCCCTCATTTTCTGAACCTCATGCCCTCAGTCCTCAACAAATAACTCCCTCAGCACAATCAGACATGCATACCCACGTGTTGCCTCAGATTCTTCTTCTCCTTTTTTTTTTTCACCATTAGTCATAACAGAGGCAATACAGAGTTGAGACAGAGGGCTTGAGTCATAAGTTCCTGAATTGTGTAGCATATTGTGTTAGACAGGAATATCCTGCGCTGATTCTGTAACATTGGTGGTTTTTCATGACATGTGACATGTGGGCTTTAAAAGAGGCTGCAAAACTGTGAAATACGTATCACAAAATAGAATTTATTACGTAACACAGGAACAATAATGTCATGTGTATTAATAAAGCAGCTGTTAAAAAACTCTTAAATATATATATATATATATATGTATAACTGAAGGAGGTTTTGCTGAAATGCTGGTACAATAACATAAATCTAACTGCGACAGTTAAAGTAGACTGAGTGGCTGAATATAAATATAGCTGTAATATATATCATGACCGTAGCATTATGTTTAACGCCGAACATCCAGGAAGTCAGGATCTGATGAGCCGCCAGTGCGTCCAGAGGCGGGTGAACGGCGCTGCGGCCTTGGCGAGCAGCTCGAGGTAGGCCTGTCGAAACTGTCGGTTCATGACCGCGTAGAGCACGGGGTTGATGCAGCTGTTGAGCCAGGTGAGGTTTGCGCAGAGCATGTGCAGAACCTGCGGGGCGCGGTTGTGTTTGTCGGCTATGTTGAGCAGCAGGAAGGGAACGTAGCAGAACACAAAGCACAGGAATACAGTGAAGCACATCCGAGTCACGCGCTTAAACTCGCCGTCATCTCCTGAAGGTGTAGAGTTGGAGGAGGGAGCTGCAGTGGCGGGAGCACGTGTGATTGCAGGTGGTGCATGGGTGATGTCAGGGACGTGGCTGCTGACTGTTAAGTTCTGAACTGACTTGGATAATTTTTCAGAGCTGATCTCATTAACACTTTGGGCCAGGTCTATCTGGCTGCTCATCTCAGAGCTACATGTCTTCACCGCGCCACTGTCTACGCCGCTGTCATTGGTCCCTTGAGTCGACGATGCTGGTTTCCTCCTGGATGAGCGGCGGCTGAGCCTGTAGCGGAGCAGAGCCTGTGATGCGATCCGGACTCGCCTGTAAATGAGCAGGTAGAATGCACCGACGCAGCCCAACCCGACAAAAAAGTAGAAAAACAGCAGGATGGTGCTGTAGGGACGACCCCTGGTGCGATGGAAACTGCACGTGCAAACCTGTGGCACGAACACGTAGACAGACCAGAGTGGGCTGAAGCTGGCCAGGCCGAGTGTCCAAGCTAAGATGAGGAGTAAAGTAAGACCACGGCTAGAAAACACACGGTCAAACAGAGCCCTTTTAGCCACCAGGAAATATCTGCTCACTGCCACCAGGCACAGGGTGATAATGGAAACAGAGTTGGAGAGGAAGAGGAGTAGGCCGAAGATCCTGCACAAGCTCGGCCCGCTGCGCCATCTGAGGTGCAGATAGGAATCGACTGAAATGGGCTGCAGCAGGGTGCAGTACAGGAGGTCAGCTGCAGCCAGGTTGACAATGAGCACGTTGAAGCGAGTCCTCAGACGTGGGTCTAGGGCGAAGGCAAGGATGGTCATCAGGTTCCCCAGCGTCCCAGTGATGGTGACAGCACATCCCCACAGCACAGCAAAGTACCGGTAGCCTACGACTGAAGGACTGTAGCAGGAGAAGAGGTCGTCCTCTGTTTGGTTTGTTTGGTTCATCAGCATCCTGTCAACTAACGGGAATCAGAGCAGTGGTTAACTTCTTTTTAGTGGGCACATACAATTCATTGCGGAAGGAAGTTACTGGTGGACTAGAAAGTTAGCCACTTCCCTTTGACCTGTCACTAAATGAAACCTTTTGTTTTAACCTTGTGTTCATTTCTTTATATTGTTGTTACCATAGTTATCTGGATTAAGTCAAGTATACGATGCCTGGCCAAAAAAAACAAAAAAAAAACACCTGCATTTAACAAGCAAATAGGTACAAGCCTCCTGTAAGATAAATACAGGACAATGGGTGATTATCTTTCAGCTGGAAACAAGTTATTTAAGCCCAACTGATGCAATGAGTAGCTTCTCATTTCTTCAACAACCATGTCTGAAGAAACATCCTGTGGTCGTCTGTTTGAGAAGGGTCAAATCATTGTCATCAAGCAGAGAAAACATCTAAGGAGATTGAGTGGTTCAGGGAGCATGAGATGGATTGTTCCACCACAGAGTCCAGACCTTAACCCCATTGAGAATCTTTGGGATGTGCTGGAGAAGCTTTGAGCAGTGGTCAGACTCTCCATCATCAATACAATGAATGAAACACTGGATGGAGATAAATCTGGAGACATTGGAGAAGATTATGGAAACAATGCCACAGAGAATGTGTGCTGTGATCAAAGCTAAAGGTGATCCAATGAAATATTAAAGTGTGTGACCTTTTTTTTTTTTTTTTGGCCAGGCAGTTTATATCAAACAACCACTGGATCTCAAAAAACGCTCCCAGTTTTCTATTTTTACTTATTGTGCATGTGTGTACAGATATAAAACATATATGTACACATTTTTATTTCTTCTTTTAAACTGAACTTTAACTTAACAACTTCAGTCCAGTTAGATCATGACCCGGGTCAGTGACCCCACTGCATAAAGTAATGCTAGAATTTAACTGGAACTAGATAAAACATTTACCTGTATAATTAAATTAATAATAAAAGCCCGTATTTTATTTTAAAACCAAACAGAGGTTCTTACCTTCAAATTATTTCCGTCCCTCCCTCTAATAGTCGAAGTGGAGCTGTGTCATTCTGTGTCCTGCTGAGCTCAGTGCTTCTCTTCCTGCTGCTCTTACGGCTTGTGTGTCTGCTCTGTTGCTTCAGTACCTTATATATGATGCAGCAGGGATTTTCCAGTTCTCGTCTGAATTCAGGAAGCGTGATCTTGCATATTTTCCCGACAAGATGCACATATATGTATATTTCCTAATTTAAAAGTAATTGCCTAATGTGCCACAAAGTGTTTCTTGCTGAAATACAGTGTATTTTATAGTCTGCCGTGTCTGAGTTGCGTTACTTATTCCTGGACTTCCTTTGCTTGACCCACATTTTTACTACACTGGGGAATTTGTCCAGCTAAATAATTAACATTATATGATCATTTCCACGAAAATACTCTGATGTCTCTACATACAGTCTAAATACTGAGGCTTTAAACCATTTTATTTCTCTCTGACTCTATGCTTAGGCTAATTATGTTTTTATATATATATTGTATTGTATTTTGTACTGTAACCATGGTCACAGCTAGAAACACTGAGCAACTGTGTTTTCATAAATTACACCTGGGACTATTTGCGACACATTTATGAAGCAAGTCGGTCCATGTCAGGCCTTGTGTAACATGACTGATTTGATGTAACAGGATTTAATGCACGAAGCCATTCATTTAGTTTATATAGTAGCATCATACATGTTATTATAATCAGACAGGACACTGTAGTGCTGTTGAAACAGCTTCAGAGTAAATGTGCAGTTTGGTGCAGGAGCAGTGGATTCATTAATCTTGATGCACCCTTTGTCTTAAATATTTCTTTCTGCGTGTATTGTGTTTTTCTTTCTGCAGCGGCGGTGTGCAGGAACTGATGTGGTGACATTTACATCTGCACAGCGCAGGGGGCATATAAAAATAGTGGTGGGCACACGAATGCTCGAACCCCGAGCACAGTTTTCTGTTTCGTCTGCTGCACTTCCTGTTCCAGTGTGGTGCGACGGTCCCATCCGTCATGAGAGCAGCAGGCTGAATACGAGGAAATGCACAAGTCGTAGAGAAGTTTGCCTTGGCATGTGCCTTTGGTCTGCAAACATAGAACTAAAGAGCTGATAAATTGCAGCTTTACAAATATGTGATGAAGTATTTCATAGGTAAAAAACTAATGAGAGGAAGTACAAGAACACATACTCACACAGTATGTTGTATTGTTACCCTAGGGTTAAGGTGACACCACATCTATAAAAATAGTAAGTGGCTCAGTATTGTTCACAATGAATTCACCAGAAATGACGTCACATTTCATCATGTAACCTTGATCTTGACCTTGTTTTTCACTAGTTGCGTGTCACACCCCTCAGCACCTTCACCAGCCTCACAGTGCCTGTGCTTGTGTAAGTAAAAGTTGCACCATGCTGCTCCCATAAAGCGACTGGTGCAAGGAGTCAAATGCAAACAATATAAAAAAAATAGCAAAAATAAAATGTGAGATGCATAAAAAACTAAATATAAGTATTCAGAGGTTAAACGGTTACACTGATGGCCTAAGATGACCACTTTCCAGCTGCGAGCTCGCTGCGTCTCACCTGTCGCCGTATTTTTTTTTTAGTAAACCCTTATTTTTGTAACTCTGTCACGCGTGTCCACTCTATGTTGTGGCCCGCAAGCCAGGTCTTAACATAAATAGGGGCTCGTTTGGGTCTGTTTGAGGTTTTTGTGAAGACTGAAAGCTCGAGTTTTTTGTTGTTTTTTTTATTGTGAGGATGGGCATTATCCAAAGCTTAACTTGCAGTAGATGTTGTTTTGTTTATTTTTTCTGAAACACTGGCATTTTAGAACTTGCCTGTTGCTCCTGGATCCCTTTATTAGGATGGGAGGTGTTACACCAGAGACACTATATATGAGTTACACTCATCTGCACCTCCACTGGCCTTGCATTAGCTGTGATTGTGCTTAATTACTTTAACCAGAAGATGTGAATAACAGGGGGTTGTTGAAGAGGCCTGGAGACGACCACTTTACAGCGTGTCTCATAATAAAACAAACAATTAAACAACTTTGTGTTTTATAAAGTGGAAAATATGCTAATAAATATTCATATTCATTCACTGCACCCAGGCCAGACAGTCTTGCCTGGGCCGGGACGAGCTAATGTTTTATGCCCCCCCTCATCTGTTTCTGTTAAAGTTAACGTGTTGTGTCAAGCTTTTATACAAGTTTTACAATCTTTATTTTCTTCTTCTCGTCTTCTCTTGTATTTCCTTTTCCGAGCACCGGACTTGGACATTTTTAGCGTACGAAACTTCGGCAACATCAAATTTTGATCAGAGGCCAAACCATTTTTGTGTTGGAGATGGGGGGGGGGCTTGACCACTATTTCAAGGACAATTAGGAAGAAAACAAATAAAAAGCTTTTATGTAACTCAAATATTATGTATTTGTTTCCAAAAATATTCCTATTTTATTATCTTTTTTTCTTTTTTTAATTATTTCATGATTTGAAAAAAAGCAGACACGTTTGCCCCCCCCCCTATCGGCGGGCGTGACTGCACCTATCCCAGCTGTTATTGAGCGAGAGGCGGGGCTTAACACAGACAGACAGCCATTCACGCGCACACCTACGGCCAATTTAGAATCACCTGACGTGCATGTGTTTGGGCGGTGGGAGAAAGCTGGAGAACCTGGAGAGAACCCACGCAGACACAGGGAGAACATGCAAAGTGAAACAAGGTCCGGATGCAAACAGTTACTATACGCCTATGTTAGCCTATATTAGCCTATATTAGCCTATATTAGCCTATATTAGCCTATATTAGCCTATATTAGCCTATATTAGTAGATGCCTCGTTATACAGCATTTGTACCAGCTGACAGTGAGACACAGCCACCAGAGGGAGGTGCAGGTTGCATCAACAGCGACAATATCTACCAAGTTGCACTGGGATGCACAAGTCTGCGACTACCAGATGAGTTAGGAATGAGAATCAAGCTCTGGCTGTAAACTCAATAAATACATTTCTTCATAGTAAAGTCAGTGGTTACCATTTTGTCTTTTTGTGTTTTGTTTCAGAAAAGTTGTCCTCTTTTTGATTTAATTATTATTTAACCGTTGATTTATTGACACATTGGTGAACAGGTGTAATTGCAGGTGATGCATGGATAATATCAGGGACATTGTTGTTGATAAGTTCTGTCTACACCGCTCTCATTGGTCCCTCAGAGTCAACGATGCCGGTTTCTTCTTGGACGAGCGGCTGCAGAGCCTGTGATGCAATCTGGACTCACCTGTAAATGAGCAGGTAAAATGCAGCCGACGCAGCCCAACCCGACAGACCAGAGTTTGATTCATCAGCATTCTGTCAACTATCAGGAATCACAGTATACACTGATCAGGCAAAACATTATGACCACCTTGCTAATATTGTTTAGGTCTCTCTTGTGTCTCCAAAACAGTAATGGCTCATCAGAGAATGGACATGGACCTTCTGAGGGTGTCCTGTGGTGTCTGGGAACAGGATGTTAGTTTGGGGCCTTTGAGGGGAGGGGCCTCTGTGGATTATCCCACAGATACTTGATCAGTTTGGGATCTAGTGAATTTGGAGGCCAGGTCAACACCTTGAGATGTTCTTCATTTGTTCTTTGTGTCTGTGTCCAGATGCATCCTGCTGCCATCAAGGAGTGTCATTGCTATGGGGTGGGGGTGCCTGGTCTGGTCTAGGTGGGTGCTACATGTCTAAGTAACATCCCCATGAATGAATGACAGAAGTTTCCCAGCAGAACACTGAATTGCCACAAGACGGCCCTGTGCTGTTAGTATTAATCCACTTATATGACAAAATTAATTCATTCATGTGATGCATTTTAATATTTAAAATAATAGAAAACAAGGAGGAAAATAAAATCAATCACCATTTCATACAACCATATATTCAGTTTAATGATTTTAGATTTCATTTTGTTTTGATTTAACAATGAGGAAGCCCCGACGTGAACCGTTACTACCGTTTTGTTTTTCTTCTCAGTAATCTACAATTACAGTAATGTTTCGACACACGTCTTCTAAATAACATTTAACACATTTGTAGACATTTTTCTTTGTTATTGCGTTTAACATGAAAAGTCAGCAGGAGTGCTTAAGGTATTGCTACGGTTTCCGTTTCCTAAAAGCCGCCGCGACGGCTTTCACCGGGCTGCTCACTGGGTGACGTAGAGAACACGAGGCAGAGCAGACAAACTAAACTTTTTAATCATTTAATTATTATTATTTTTTTAATACCTGCATGGGTCTATAATGCTATCAAAAACTTATTTTTTGTTGCATACAGCTTCTGCATCTGTGTGGTCCTTTTCTCTTCCTTTGATAGCATAATGCTGGTGTCAGTCATTGCACTGCTTCCTCTTTTGTGGTGAGATTTTTTTGTTTGTTTGTTTTTTTTACATGTGCACACGTTGCAATAGTCCTGCTACTGAAATCATAAAGCAACAATAGTCCTGCCGCCTCACAGTGGATCCCATTAAGACACTGAAACCTCTCTGCAGATGAAAACCTGCCGCCTCATGTTTTTATTTTATTTTTTACTATATCTCAAACTAACTTATTATTATTTCCTCCAGCCTGAATGCTTTTTAAAACAGGCCGTGTCAAAATATTCTGATGGCTGCAAAGCGCACCAGACGACAGCGACAACAACCAGTTTTAAGACGTAGTGGAAATTCTACCAATTTGCCTTTTCCTCTTCCTGTCTCTGTTAAAAGGAAACAGCAGAACATATAAGCCAGAGTATGGAGACCCACAATGCAGAGAAAGATTTGCATGATATTGCAGAAGTGGTGAGGAAATCCTGGGCACCCTTGCGTTTTCTTCTTGGGCCACGAAAGCAGAACTGCTGCGTGATGCCAGCCGCCGTCGGCGACCGCTACTAAAACCTAAGCCCAGTGGTCATGTCTGGTAATATTAATGCTCTGGATATGAAATGAATGGTTGCAGAGGTGAACATTAAAAACACAGGAGAGGTAGGGTCTAGAATCCGGTGCGGTGCTTCACGTGATAGATGCAGACGTCAGTTGGAGGTTGGAGGATGCTCGAAGGAGTACGTGCTTGAGAGAGACTTGTTTAGAAGTTCCTCTTGAAAACACAATGCACCATGAAGAGTCATACTTTTTCTTGTTTTACTATTATTCTAATTTCACTGAAACACCAGCTGGAGCCTCACCGGCCGATCTGGCTCGCCGACCTCCAAGTCACAGTTTGCTTCTTCCTGATTCACTCTCTTCCCCCCTCTCTCTCTCGCTCTCGCTCTGCGTCAGTAAGGAGTGAAGAGGATTGGTCCATGTGTGGTGCGGATGGGACCCGGGGCCGGCCTCAGGAGGCTGAGGGGTGATCCCTGTAGGAGGTGGTGATGGGGGTGATGGTGGGAGGCTGGGCCGGGGGGACGTAGCGCCAGCTGATTCGAGGATGCTGCAGCGGCCATCGCTGCGGCAACAGCCAGAGGATTTGGTAAAAGTCCGGCCCCCAGAGTTTTTGGAAGTTCCTTTAGGGGGGAAAAAAACCAAGAAGGATCATCAGTAAACGTGAAAAACAAACTGATCTGATTTAAGAACAATATTGTGATTTTATGAAGGAGACTGTGAGAATATACCATAAAGTCTGTGCGCTTCTTGTGCCGACTCAGAAGAGGATTAGGTTTCCCTGCTACTCCATCCCGATGCCTCCGGCTAGATATATGCTGCAGCGTGAAATCAGAAAGATATTGGATATTGAGGGTTGCTCGGAGGAGGGTGGTGGTGGTGGTGGTGGTGGTGGGGGAGTCTTATTCGGTCCGGCTGTCTCACCTGTTTCAGCTGCAGCTCGGAGTTGACTCTGACGTTGCAGATCTCACAGTGGAAGGTGCGTTCCTGAGTGTTGGGGTCAGAGGACAGCTCCCCTCCCTGCTCGGGACTGGGTTTGGGACCTAAGCGCGGGTACGCTTTAATGGGTCCCAGTCCGCTTCGAGCCTCCAGAATAGTTTTGTGTTTGGTACCTGGCAGCAGGAAGAAGACACGGCAGTGTTCAGTGAGCGTGTGCTAAATGCTAAAGAGGCCTTATGGCAAAACTGAAATCTCTTTTTCTGCTGTTTTCAAGGGCAAGAAAATCACTGGAGAGGTAACTGGGCAAACTTCATTAAAAAATCATGAAGACAGGACTATATGAGAGATGTAAGAGTTTTCCTCAGAACTACATTTATTTACCGTGAGCACACATTTATAGTAGCTTTCTGTTCTTACCACTTAGTGGCAGTAATGCACCTTTTAGTGGAACAGTGCGTCTAACGCTGAAGGATCCGTCTAAAGAATAATCACTGACATGCTTCTGAAAGCTTTTTGTAAAAGTTTGTGAATATACTTGCCGGCGTGACAAAGCTGCGTTGCACTAACCTTTGTTATGTGCCTCCAGTTGTGATAAGGAATTAACAGCTACTTTGCATAGGGAGCAGTAGAGAAGCTTCTTGGCTTTCTCCTCCTCCGACTCCCCCGAAGAATGGCTGGGCGCCGGGGACGGGGTGTCGGGGAGAGCAGGTGCTGCCGGGTCCACGGGAGCAGCAGTGAGGGCTGCGGAGGGGGAGGGAGAGGACGGCAAAGGTGTGCTGACAGGAGGCAACAGGGGGCACTCTGAGTCCGCTGAGAACAGCGTGGGCGTTGGGAGGCGGCTGGGGGTCAGCAGTGGCTCTTTAGAGCTCGGACACGACTGAGGGTCGTCTGTAAACAGAACAGAACAAAGTTTTCTGGTCGGTAAACCGTGCAATTAACCCTCCAACCCTGATGATCACGAAGTGTGAAAACAATAACGTGTCTTTTCCAGCACTATTACTGCGCTCGACCCCCTGTTTCCCCGAGGTCAGACACACTGCTGCGTGGGTCCATCTGGACCTGTCAGCAGGTCTGGCCTGCACAGTGTGAGCTGACACGCTGGCTTGATGAAGCTTGGTGACTTTTTTTGTTTTCTGCTGGTATAGTTCAACTCGTCATTGAACTGTGTGATGGAATCATTCGTCAGACAGGATTTGCAGGGGTTTGCAGAATTTAAGGACTAGCCTGGAGAGTTTGTGGATAGAGACGTTGGCCATTGGAAAGTAATATTGGTCTGCTGGATTGAATAAATTAGGGGAGTTAAACAAACGGCCCATCAAAGTGTCCAATCTAACCCAAGGGATGAATATAAACGAATTAGCTGCAATTTCTCTGTAACAGTAACTGCTATTCCTAATGTGTCCTCCAGGGGGTGGCACTGTTTTCATTGACTCAGTAGATGGAAACAGTAGATGGCAGCAATGAGCCAAAATCGCACTTATTATTCTTAAGAAATTTCAAGTTGTTCATAAATTGTTTTGAGAAGGGAGATCAAATTCGGCTGTGTGTGCCTCCCCAAATCTAAAATGAGTTTGACACCCCTGGTTTAAATAGAGGCTGACTTTTGGTTTATGCTTCTGCGTCAATTTGACGGCACAGCTACGGCATCAGTCCAGACCCTGACATCGTAGCCCCGACGAGCACCTCCCCAGAAATTTAACTACGACGCAGACCGCAAGCGCTGTGATTAGGCCACTTTTGGTTGTTGCATGTTTCCACTTTTGTATTTCCGGCTGCTTCTCCATCGCCGAAATTTTCAAATTGTTTGTTTTGGATCAGTTAAGGATGGAGGACACATCAAGGAAAGGTTAACTGAGGAGGTTTGGAGATGCGAACATTTTTATGGGCTACATTTTGGCGAAAGATTCAGTCGTCATTGTTGAAGCATGTTGAAGCAGGATGTAAAAACAAAAATGAGTAATAATTGACTCAAACTATAAATTAAAAATGGACAAAAACAATAATTAATAATTAACCCAACTTGCAAAAAAAAAAAACACAGTGCTGACTAGTGTTTGGGTGACGTTGTTACAGAACGAGCCAGACTGACAAGTGCACAGGTATAAATGACTTGCATCGATCTATCTATCTATCTATCTATCTATCTATCTATCTATCTATCTATCTATCTATCTATCTATCTATCTATCTATCTATCTATCTATCTATCTATCTATCTATCTACGTCAGTTGACATAGACATCTGTGTTGTGCACTTTTGCTATTTTGTTGGCAGATTTAACCGATGCTCACCCTGCTTGTGATGATTAGGGTCAGGCTCAGGGCTGGACAGCAAGGGGGTCGATGGGGAGGGCGACGCCGGAGGGGGAGGTTGCTGCTGCTGCTGCTGCTGCTGCTGCTGCTTGTCACCGTCTTGGAGACGTGTCGTCTTGGACGTCTCGATCCCCTTCACCCTTCGAGCGTGTCGGTTCCCCTTATAGTGGGCCTCTGCCTGGCTCTGGTAGAAGAACAAGACACATGAGAGATACGCTACACTACACTAACTCCTAACTAACTCTATAGTGACCATCATTTAAAGACGGTGATTGTTGTTGTTTCAAACTGACGACCCGTGAACACATATCCCTGCTTAAATAAATGTTAAACTAAACATTAACATTTTTTAAACGGTGCGTTCAAGCAAAAGGCTAATTAGGTTATATGGTTTGAGAGTGTGATGTGCTGATGAGGCTGTCAGGGAAGATTAGCCTCCAGGAATATTCTTGTCTTCCTTTCTCCACTGGTGTAATCACTGCACTGACCTGCAGAGCTGTTGATGATTATTGAGCGGTGGGATAATCTAAGTTGGGCTGAAGGGCCCGCGGGGGCCGGTGACAGCTGACTGTCAGCTGCTGAGAGGAAAGTTTGTGTCTGTGAGTCTGCACTTAAGAGAATCTGTGCCGAACTTTGTTATAATTTCCATTTTTGATTCATTTAATGAACGGTTAGTAGCCATTCAGTGACTTTAACTTTTGTTAGTACCTTGTTAGAGTCTGACATTCCCCCACTGGATTCAGATTGCCTACCTACTGTACGGACAAGGGATTCCCAGCGAACAATGCATAGATTTATTTCCATTTGTTCTATTTTTAATTTGTCATTGATAAGACTAGTGTCACCGTTCACTCTCCTGCAGCCAAATCTGAGCTGTATTAAGGATATTCTGTTGCTGCTGCTGTTTCAAATTAAATTGGATTAATCCAGTGTTTTTCAACCTTTCTTGAGCAAAGGTACATTTTTTTTTTGATTGAAAATATCACAAGGCACACCACCAACTGAAAACAAAAAAAACAAAAAAAATATATATATATAAAGTCATTCTTGTCAAATTGTCTTGAAAAGCATGTCTTTTATATTATATTATATTATACAGCAGGGGCCACGTTAACCGAATATTTTCTGTCATTGACCGTTTTTTTTTTGTTTTCTTTTAAATGTGACGGAAAAATCTGAAAGCCATCCGTCATTTTGACAGGTTGCAATTCCCACCCTGACCACTTGGTGGCGAGTGACCTTATTAATTGGCTCTTGTCTCTCATCGCAGTTTTTATTCCAAACATCGCGGAACTTTTGTCCTGGTACACCGATTACACTGATGCACACGTCAGAGCTCGGCTAACAGTATGTCTGCGTCTAGTATATACAGTCAATGGTCTATGCGGCTAGCAAAATGGAGTTAGCGTAGCACCGAAGCACTTCAACACTACGGTACTGTCTAAGAGCTGTTTACGCTAGCAGTCCCGTTCCGAGTACGGACAAGACGTATCGGCAGCAGAAACCTTTGTTGTTGTTGTTTTTGTTACCATTTAAAGTCAATACTGCTGTGAAAAAAACACTTAATTAAACTTTAATGAAAGTTAAATGCTATTGAATATGTATAATATCAATTTTAAAAATGAAAGTGACGGGTAAAATAGATTATGACTGGGCTTTTATGACCCTGTCAGTCAAAATGACAAACAACGAAAAAGTCTAGCACAACCTCTGATACACAGACACTTGACGATGGCATATTATTTGCAGGTAATAATTAATTTGTTTTCAAAACATGTTTTTTAGACCATTAGGTGAAGTTAGATCATTTCCCACAGCACACCTGACGATCTGCACAGTGGTTGAAAAACACTGGATTAATCTAAAGCCTTTTTCAACTTGTGTCCACAAAAATGGACGATAGTCTCCAAAACCCAAACGCTCTTTTTCTATAACGTGCCTCCTCTCAGCCTTAGAAACAGGTAGAGGGAGCTTGGAGCAGAGCTTTGAACCTCACCTTGGAGGTTTTGCTGGGCAAGGCCGATTGCAAATACTGTTGTCTTGTTTTCCTTTCGGCTGTTCCCTTCAGGGCTCGTCACAGCAAATCATCTGCTTCCGTCTCATCCTAAACCTCCTCTTTGGTCTCCCTGTAGACCTCCTCCTGCTTGGCAGCTCTAACCTCAGCATCCTTCCACCGCTATATTCACTCTCCGTCCTCTGAACGTGTCCAAACCATGTCAGCCTCTCCTCTCTAACTTCATCATCTCAGCTGTCCCTCTAATGTACTCATTTCCCATCCTATCCATCCGGGTCACGCCCATGGACAACCTCAACATCTTCCTCCTCCGAAGCCTCTGAAACCGTACAACATCGCTGCTCTCACCACCATCCTGTAATCTTTTCCTTTCATTCTTGCTGCTGCTCTTTTATCACACCACACACCTTTCTCCACTCATCCTTTATACCCTGAATTTATTGGAGAGATAAAGCATCTGGCCTGGGGAGGTTCATGTTTGGAATGATTGTTGCCACCGCGACCTGACAGATGGGGTTTCTACAACAGCTTACATCTGGCAATGCGCTTAAGGTTAGGAGATGATATTTATAATGCCAACCCAACTCTGGTTCAGATGCTTTTAGATTTATAGGTGGTTTAAGCTTCTGCGTTAATTTGATGCTGTAGCTACGGCGACAGTGCAGAGAATACCCAGACCCTGTGCAGACCCTGACGTGCACCTCCTCAGAAATGTAACTCTGTGCCGCTGCGATGCAGACAGCAAGAGCTGTGATTGTTTCCGCTTTAGTGTTTCCATCTGCTTCTCCATCTCTGCAATTTTCAAATTGATTGTTTTGGATCAATAAAGATGGAGCACATTGAGGAAAGTTTAACTGAGGAGGTTTGGAGACGCAGACGTCTGCATGACTTATCTACGGTGAAGTTTTGGCAAAGGTTTCAGTCGGCATTGCTGAACGTGAAGCAGGAAGTAGAAACAAGCTAGTGTTTTTACTTCTACATACGTATATTACATTACATTATAACATTTAAGGTCTGGGAAGGGTTGTTGTTACGTAGTGTTGTAGTCAAGACCACCTAACCCGAGACCGAGTCAAGACCAAGACTTTGAGGGGGCGAGACAAAGTCCAAGACCGAGACCGAACTGAATAAAGAGAAACATGAGTCTATTTGTCATATTGAAAAGTACATTTATTTCAAACGACTCGTGGGACCAACTGGCCAACCTTCAAACACGCTTCACCCTCGCCCCCGTCAATAAACAAACAAAAAGAAAATCTCCAAGCTAAGTTCATAACTTGAGAGCTCTGGATATAACCAAGTTTTTAGATGGTTATACACACACATAGGCCTATACATTGGTGGAACAATTTTAATTATTTTCATGTTATTGCTTTATATTAGGCATGTACCAAAATTTAAATGAGGAAACCAAGGCCGAAAACCAAAAAACAAAACACCGGTATTATTAACGGTTGATCATCTAAGGCAGGGATCTTGCTCGGTCTAGACCGGTCTCGAGTAATGAATGATATTTACGTTTTTTTTTATTACGTTTATTTACGTACATTGACTACACTTCCCGTCATACACTGCCGACATACACCTGTAAGCTAATTACAGGTGTATGTCGGCACACGACACCGGCGTCTGCTGTGTGAGTTTAAATTAACGTTCACAAACAACCACAACACGCAGTACTTCACTGTTTTTGTTAAACTGACACTGATAATATTTATCACTGTGTCCAATTTAAGATGTAAAGTGAGGGAGCAAAAGCAACATCGGTCAAGAAAATCGGCAGCCCATATCAGCCATCGGCTAAAGCTGATGAAAAAAAATCGGCATCGGCCCTAAAAAAAACCATATCGGCCTTTCCCTAGTCTCGAGTACTACAACATTATTGTTAAAAATGTGTGTAGTCGACTGTAACGACTCCTGCAGTTGTTTCTCTACAGCTCCACCGCCCTGACATTTAACACCGACACTGGACGTGAACCATGAGGTCCTATATGAAAATACTTACAGGGCTGCTGGGTAAACGAGTGATACCCTCCAAGTCCGGATATAAATGTGCATGTCATCATCAAATCAAATCAAATCAAAGGAAAGATTGAGGCGTTAGCTCACAAATACAGCTCCTGTAAGCTCCTCGTGAAAAGAGCAATACCACAATCATAAAACCATGTGAGGGATTGTTCGTGCATGTCTATGAACAAGCAAACATCATCTGGAATTAGATTAGATATGTTTTATTATGTGGCTGAGGGACCTACACATATGGGTATAGTAGGTTACATGTTGGGGCGACTGGGACGTGTCCAGGATGCCTCTCTAAGCCCGGGGCATTAGCTGCCAATGATAGTTACCCATATAGCCCTCATCCTGATTGGTGATGACAGAAAGGCAGATATAGCTCTGCCTGTGTAACTCTACTCCTCTGGCTGCTGCTCCCCAAAGCCCTGCAATTAGACAAGGAGATGAAGGCCTACAAGTCGACAAACAAATGACAGCAGTCAGCTCAGGAGGGAGAAGCACCCAGTGCTCTGTCCCCGTGTTGCAATCCAGACTTCGTGCTGCCCCCGGATGTTTTAATTTCCCGATTGAGCTTTTATACTTTCACTGTCCTAATGACCTTCGACGTCAGGTCTTGAGAAATCGATGAAGGTGCGCCATCAGTTCGAGCTCGTCAGGATCAGAGGTCACAGTCACGATCGATTAAGGTCATCCGGGCATTGGAGGTGAAAGGAAAGTGGTCTTAAATAGAAAGGGATATAATATGAATTATGTGGGAGACTGGGAGAAGCAGAACGGAAGAGTCTTTAGACGGTTGACTGAAAAGCAAAAGCGGGACCGCAAATGGCGCCTTTTTCCCTCCAAGCCGGATGTGCTTTGATGTCTTATCTGTAGAGCGACATGGACACTGAAAGCAGACAGAGCTGGCGTTGCAGCCGAATCTTCTGTACTGGGGACAGACAGCGGCGACAGGGAGGGGGGAGGAAAGGGGCGGCCAAGAGGGGAGAAGGAGCGTAGAGAATACCCCGCGGAGAGAAGACGTACTGACGAGGAAAAAAGTTAGACCGGAGACAGTAATGAAACGTGATTTTTGCGTTTGCCCGAGAAGAGAAAGAGAAAGAGAGAGAAGTGGTGACGCCGGCTAATGCAGCACGGTGTGACGTCAGCCTTGCAGCAGAGCCGAGCTGAGCACTGGCAGGCTAATCTGTCCTCTGTGGCCTGAAATGAATTGCAGCGTTATAATTACAACATGTGGGACTAGCCGCGTAGCAGCAGCCAGAAGCACCTGCTTCTCGATGACCACTATAAACCAATCTGCTCCGTTTCGCTTCATATTCGACAGCTCCCATTTAACAACAGCCTCCCTCGGGCGGGAAGAAAAACATTAGTATTAATGCGCGTTAACGTCTCACGACCTTCCGAATGTGGGCTGATGAAGAATAAAGAGTCTGCCTTTGACCTGCAGCACAGCCCAGACCGCATGCGTAAGCCAAGCGCTGTACTGTAAGCAGAGTATTCCTTCATTATTAAAGAATGTCCACCGCGCTTTAAGCTCCCAGTCTCTCAGGTTACGGGGGGAAGTGCTGTAGAGCTGCGGAGGAGCAGATGCACGGCGCGCAGAGTAAAACAGCAGGCCGGGCAGAACAGGTGGCTCCGTCTTAGACGTCTCACCGGATAACACGGACGTGACATGAGCACACGCGTGGATGCCAGCGTTTTCAAACACAGAGAATTGAGTGAACTCGCAGGTGTAAATATGCTGAAGCACATAGAAGCGTCCCCCCCCACCCCGCCCCGCTCATGTGTTCGCCATCCTCCTCGTGTAGATCATGTGAGAACATGCAGGTCTGAGCAGGAGGGGAGGGGAGGGGAGGGGGGGTGTAATTAAGTGGCCCCTCACAGAGAAGAGAGCGCAGCGTTACACGAGTTTCAGATGACTGACCTCCCTCCCTCTGTCCTTTACACACCACTGCATTTAGTACAAGCATTTAGCACTTCATCACGGGAATGCAATTATATTTTTAGTCAGACGTGTATATCAGGCTTTTGTTTGATTTCGGTTAGAGGTTACGGCGCCAGCAAATTTTACATTCATAAAAGCCTTCTCAGTGCGTACGAATCGCTCGGTAATTTATATTTTGTTTTAAATTATCTCCCATATACTCTATGAAGTACGGAGATGCAGTTTTTTTTCCAAGCACAGTCTCATTATACATCCACGTACACACACATGCTGTTAGAAGGTCTAGTGCCAGACTCATAACACGTCAATCATGTCACCCAGTAGCTCGCGTTCGAATGCCTGCATTACGAGTTATTTGCTTTTCGACTTCAGTTAACACTGCGCTCAAACCGTTCCTCTAAAGTTTCACCACTTGTGGCCTCTTTCATTCCACCCCCCCCCCGGCCTTATGTCGGCCCAGCGCCGCCTGTCAAGGGTGAAGCTTCGAAAATGCGCTTGATCAGCGTCGAGGTAGCTTTAAGGACATGCTGTGGTTCGTCCTCACGCTCACACGTCTCACGGCCGTCCATTAAAACTTCCCCCCCTTCTCTTCCTGGACAAGCTAAGACTGGAGATGTGAAAGTGCAAACTACGTTTTCACCTGCTCCAGCTGTGCAGTCAGTCACCATACTTTAAGTCCACACCGCTGCACTTATTATGTAGGTGCAGGTGCAAAGCCCCAGGGATGCCTGCATACTTCCTTTAGCCAACTAACCAGTCAGTAAACCTCTTAGTTAATGCCGCACCCATCAAATTTTAAGTGCTTGCAGGGGAACTTAATTCAGTACCTCATTTACAAAAGCAGGAAAGTGCTCCTTAAAAGTAGAGAAATTGTATTTATTAGACATACACTGTGCTTTTCTCTGGACACAACCAGAATGGACATGAGTACACTAGAGGGACGGCTCATGTGAGATGCTTCGGAGATAGAGTTATGCCGTGCTGAGATGGTCTGGACGTGATCAGAGGTTAGAGCTGCCAGGCATGAGGTCCAAAGGAAAGACCAAAGAGGAGGTTTATGGGAGGACATGAAGGTAGAGGATACAGAGGACAGGGCGAGATGGAGGCAGACAGTTCCCCTGTGGCGACCCCTGAAGGGAGCAGCCGAAAGGAAAAGAAGAAGACTGTACTTAATCTTCCTTTACGTGAAATACAAAAGTCACTGATCGGAAACCTTCCCTGAGTTAAGCTGAGCTCAGACAGCACCCAAACTAGTACACCAACCCTAACCCTAGGGCACACTGCATGATATTATTTAAGGAGCACTGAATGCACCGCCTCAGTAGATGTAAAGAGGAACACGAAGGAACGGCTAAACACCAACTCCCTGTCCTGTTAGAGCTGTGTGTGTTGTAATCGGAAAGCACCGCCACAATGTGTTGGATGTGTTACATTAAATCACAAATATCAAATGTGTTCGAGGTGGCGGTTCGCGTCAGGTCTGCAAACGCATCGCGTTACCCGATGCACTTGAACGAACCTCGGCAACATGACCGAGTGTCCGAAGGGGCGTAGCATAGGATGAGCGTTACAGAGCAGGAAGTGTGACTTATGTTGGTTACGTTTTCTGAGCTAGAGATGCAGTTTGGTAATCCTGGGTTGCAGAGGATTGTTTAGGATGTTAATTCAAGCTTTTGTAGGAGTTGATTACTGCAGCAGGACATTCAGATGTTTGCACTCTAAGCTTTTTTTGTGATGTGGGTTCAGCATGTGATCAGTTAGCAGGTAACGTCCACAAAAAGCAAAACCCCCTCATTTCAGTTGTCCTTTTATTTTTTACAGTTTCATACCTCAGAGTTGAAGCGTATTTGACAGACGTTGCAGGAGATGATCGGCCTCTTTGTCTTCACCATAGGTGGCCCAAAGGTGTGCGTCATCACAGCCTTCTGGACGGGGTCCATCTGATGAGAGACAACCCAGAGGTCACATAAAAAAAAAGCTACAGCAACACAGGAGGAATTCAGAGAGTGATTCTCGTAACTGCAGTGCACCAAAAGGTCTGTCGGAGAGAACGTGGGTGAGAGAGAAAGGTGTGGAAGGAAAAAGTGGAGGTGAATGACGCGCCGAAGGGGGAGACGAGTGAATTGAAGAGGGGGGCCGTGATTGATGTGGACAGGAAGGTGTGTGTTTTCTCTGCAGCAGCTGGTGTGGCTGTCTGTGTGTCAGAGCTCTTGGGTGTCGTTCAAAGGCTTTAATTCGTGCTTCGGTTAGAGGGGCCTAATTACAGGCTCCGTATCTCCAAGAATTTTTATGTTGTTGCATCCTTGCAAAACCTTTTCCTTTCCTTTTTTTTTAAATATTATTTTATGATAGACTAATTTCTCTGTGCAGCACTTCTAAAGGACATTGAATCTATTTTAAAACAAGATTCAGTCTTCTGTAATTTCTGTAGGAACCCCCTGGCATTTTTAATGATTTTGCAGAAAATCAGGAATATTTTTAATATTAAATGCCAGACTGGAGACGCCGTCATTTCCACGTCAAGCACAAATACACGCCATGCGGCATTCTCTTATGAAATGTTCGCTGCCTCGTTTTTAGACACTCCAGTGGACTCGTGTGAGCTCTCCGACCCACTGGCAGGGTGCAGAAAACCACAGGGCTGGGTGTCGCCCTCATTAAGCAGCCAAAAGTACACTGCGGTTTTACTCAGCCTCTCATCTCCTGCTCAGACTGAATGCACGCTGCCAAATGAGAGGCAGGAAGTACCGAGCACTGGGGGGGGGGGGGGGAATGGTGTAATTGTTTTGAAAAACTTAACCTCTATCTGAGTCACTTATCGAAAATATTTTTAGACTTTAGCCTATTTTTCTTGTTCCTCCTGTGTCACCTCAACTCATCACTCCAGTTCACGTCTGTTTTTGTTCTGTGCCTTTCGTGCAGATGCTTTTAACAACTTCACATTTGTTTGTTTACATCTGCACATTTGTTTCCGTGTGTTCACCACGTCACCCTCTCTCTAGTCGCCCAGCCTGAATCTTTTTGATGCGCAGACATCTTTGTTGTCTCAAGGAACGCTACAGGAAATTTTGGAGGTGAAGCCAAAGCAAGTAGAGCTCCCCCTGGTGGCTGGCTGCAGTATAGGTCATAAGCTCCACCCCCTCCATGTTAGTTGATGGGACAAATTAAAACACTAAAGTACAAGTCAAATCATTTATTCTTTCAAGGATGATTTCTGTAATTTTAGGTAGGTAATAATAATACTTATGCATATGCAAGTTTTGTTTAAGCTAGTTATTTGACGCTATAGAAACAGGGTGTGACCTCATGATGACCACCAGTTGCCATGCCAACCGCTCTGTGAAGCGGTCCCGTAAGACCTTGAGAGTACAGAGACCAAGTACAGTGTATAACCCAACATTTCTTTGTAACTAGTAGAGGTAGAGTAGAGCGTAGTATTAGTTAAACGTAAACGTGAGTATTGTCTCATGCAAGGTTGGCTGTGGTTCTCTAAAGCGAGGATGTTCGCTTCACAGGATGGAATCAAACAGACTTTTCAAATACAGATAAATAAACTTTGAAGCAACTTTTCCTTCCAGACTGACACAGAGACCAGTAGCACCTACATTAAACTTTACCTTATAGACATTACATTACATAAGTCTCTCTAATTTTTTATTTTTTAACAAAGTACATTAATAAAGAGTTACTTCCTAGGTTAGACTCCCGTCCTTGTCATGTTGTTGTTGTTCCATATTGTGTCAATAGGGGGCACTGTTATACCAAGTGCAGTGAGAAACTGCTAAATCGAGACCATGATACTTTGATAGAGGAAGAAATAAATGGCGCTTGAAATAGCCGCACACTGCTCTAAAGTGTTGTTCTTGCTGTTCACAGGTATGTTAAGTAATGTGAAAACAACTTGAAATTCCTTAGCGTACTACCTGCCTTAAAAGTGCTCGGACACCGGGTTTGAACCTGTTTCGTACGTGTGTTGTGTTAGCGTTTAGGCTATTGTTTTCACTGCTGACGGTGCATGACATTGTTTCAGTGCCCTGAACTTGAAGATGATTTTTGTGGATTTGTGGCGTTGTAGTAGATAAATTAAATACGCGTAGGCCTGTTCTATTGTTTCGTGGCGTTTTGTTGATTATGTCAATGAGTTTGGAACTCAAGTACCCCTAGGCTTGAGAATCTCTCTAAAAACACTAAAAATAAATGAATGGCACTTTTTTGGCACTTTTTTCAGTAACTTATTTTGCACAGACAGTGTTTACATTTGAAAAGCCATGTTGCATTTATGTTTGCATCCAGTGGGACATCGCAATAAAATTAGTCATAATGTGTTAATTCCATAATAGGTGATATGTTATGTTGTTACCTAATAATTTTGGTGTAAAAAGACTGAATATATCGGTATCGGGTGATATCGGTATCGGAAATTAAGAGTTGGACAATATCGGAATATCGGCAGAAAAGCCAATATCGAGCATCCGTAGTCTAAATGTGTTTGTTGCAGAGCTATTGAGGGAATAAATTGGAATGAAATGGGATCACACTCTAATAGAAAGTCTGTGACAGTCAGGCGGTGAGCACATTCAACATTTTAATGGTCACTTTCATTTTGCCACTTAAATTATTTTGGTATGCTAATGTTTCCAGTAATGCAACCGGTGATGGTTGTTATGGAAACAACCTCTAGGGTAGCTGAAATGTCTGTTTTTGCCACCTGTGTGCACAGCTGGCATTAGACTAAAACTAAGAAGTACATAGACCAGAGGAACACCTCGTCCCTCGTCTTCCTGCATTGTGTCCCAGGTCAAGAAGGTGCCGCAGACTGTATTCTCTGGGGAATAATGTGAAGTGTTTTTTAAAATTGCCTGAAAACCCGGTGAGAGAGACCCATTATGAGATCTTACAGATAACACAGAGAAAATTGCATCTCCAAATCGGTTCATAACTGTGCTTGAGACGTGTAATCACAGTAATCGAGGGGGTTTTTGGTCCGTTTGCCCTTTTCTCCGTGTCCTTTCGGTTGCTGCGTCCAGCGAAGACGAGCAGGTTGTAAAGCAGTCGGGTTTAAATAGTTTTCTTGTGTCGCCTTTTGTGGACTTGTGTTAATTTTGACTTTGCAGACGGAGTGATTTGAATTAAGCTGCTGAGGCATTAGTGGACGCGCTCGATGTCCTCGATGAAGAGGGACGAATCGTAAACTCTCCGGAGGGTCGTTCTGCCTGGGCGCATGCAGATGGGCTGACTGACTGTGTGTGTGTGTGTGTGCGCCTGCATCCATGTCTGTCACCACACTGACCTTCACATGAAACCCAATCTAGAAATGAGAAGGGGCCACAGAAAATGCTGACTGTAGGGAACACAGTGTGTGCCTCTTACACGATTGATTAGCTGTAACTCATTTTATCGCAGTGAACCACTCGCCGGGGCATTTTCTCAATTATGCTGAAACTCACCGTGCTGAAATAATAAAAAAAAAAGCAAACAGCTGTCGCCTTATCGTTTTGGATTAAACTATCTAAAATCCCTATCAGTTTATCACTTTTCTTCGCTCCAAGCAGCCGCAGCCGAATACCAGCTCCGTCTCCTGCTGATGTGGAACAGGGTGATAACAAATCCCAGACGCAGAGCACGCCGCGACACCCAGCAGCACCAGGCGCGAGCACTCACCGTGTTAAAGTTGTGGAAGAGGCCGATGGTGGCCGGGTGAGGCGACTCCAGGGGGAACTGGAGGAAGTGCTTCATGTCCAGTGGGGTCGGGATGACAGGTGGGCTCCTGAGGAAGGCAGGGACCGGCCCGGGTCGGTTTACACTTCCTGCGCAAACGGGGAAATTAGAGATCAGAAGTAAGAAAAACACAACAGGAACTGCTGCAAATAACTGAACTGATCAAGTATTAAAAGGCCTAAAAGTGCAGATTACATATAACACAATAACAACAATGAAGTATTATAGCAGAGGAATAGATTTGGTAAATATGAGCCAGCTAGTGTGTCTCATCAATAATCAATTTGGAAAACTAAATCTGATTCCACATCCTCTAAAGCTGCCTGTTTATATCTTGTTTATATAAAAGCTGAGTTTATATACAGTTAATAGCGCGTGGTTTTACGGTAAAACTGTGCTGGACTGTTTTCAGACTAGGAACGTCAACTTCCTACAATTTGTGCACATAACTCAAATCCCATTATTAAACAATGTCTGGTGTTTTGTTTACTCGTGACAGATGTAAAATATAAGATATAACACAAATAATTATGTTTGTAGGCATTCACATCTTTATGCTAAGCTAAATGTTTATCGGTATCAGGTTTTTATAGCCGATGTTTGTTCTGTAGCTTCAGCATTTCTGAGTCTGCATGAACGCAGCATGGGACGTTAACAGGCGCGTGCTTGATGACGTATAACAACAACAACGCGCTAGTCTTGTAGGTTGCTAACCGTGGCTAACAAGCTAGCTCGCCCGGTGTATGAGATGTCCGTGGTTTGGAAGTATTTCCAAGTGTCACCTACTAACAGTAAATTTGTGATTTGCAATGACTGCAAAGCAAAGGTGGTTATGAGAGGAGGAAACAAGGCGTCTTCCTTTAATACATCAAATTTTATCACCCACCTCAAGAAGAATCATGCAGAGTTATACGCTACATTTGTCTTCCTTGTTTTGATATTGTCTGTAGTGTTGTTTGAGGCAAAAATTTCTCTTTAAAAACTCCAAAAATAAATGAATGGCACTTTTTTCAGTAACTTATTTTGCACAGACAGCGTTTACATTTGAAAAGCCATGTTGCATTTATGTTTGCATCCAGTGGGACATCGCAATAAAATTAGGCATAATGTGTTAATTCCATAATAGGTGATATGTTATGTTGTTAACTAATAATTTTGGTGTAAAAAGACTGAATATAGCGGTATCGGGTGATATCGGTATCGGAAATTATGAGTTAGACAATATCGGAATATTGGATATCGGCAGAAAAGCCAATATCGAGCATCCTTAACAAAAACACTTAAGGAACAACTAAAAAAAACATGAAGAACAGCACAAGGTGTTGACCTGGCCTCTAAATTCACTAGATCCCAAACTGATCAAGTATCTGTGGGATGATCCACAGAGGCCCCTCCCCTCAAAGACCCCAGCTAACAATATTGTGTGGCCAAACATCACAGGACACCATCAGAAGACCCATGTCCATTCTCTGATGAGTCACAACTGTTTTGGAGGAACAGGAATCACCCATACATGGTCATAATGTTTTGCCTGATCGGTGTATAAAGGACAGTCTTCTCCTCTGTCTCTCTACATAAAGCATATTCTCTTTGAAGCCAAACATCCCATAAGAGCAGGTGCTTGCTGGCTGTGACTCACACAGGTCTTTGTCTTCCTCCTAAAAGTCTGCTGCTCCCTTGTTTTTCTAAATCCAGACCCTCATCCTCTGCATCGTCTCCCAGTGCTGAGCCCCTCTCCCCATCCACACCTCTGTCCTCCCCCTTCCCCGCTCACTCTCCTCTCGGTAGTAGCTCAGCGGCAGTGAATGCCTGCACTTGAGGAGACTTCTGTGATGGGCAGGAGAGCTTAAGCTCCTTAAGCCTCACAGCTGGGGTGCTGCAGATATCCGCCTTTTCTCCATCTCTCTCTCTCTCTCTCACCAAGCGCAATTTTCTGTCCCCATTTCATGGTCCCTTATTCGATCCGCCTGCCTCTGTATCCCTCATCTGTACCTCTCCTCTCTCCAGCACCAGTCCTTCTAACTGTTTTGTGTACCCTCATCATCATCCTCCGTCTGTTTCACTCGCTCCTCGCCACTTCTTGCCTATTCGCGGTGATTCTTCTCTTTAGCGTAACACCAGCAGGGCGCTTCAGGCCAGGCCCGATCTTGGCTGTGCAGAGAGAATTTGTTAAATCTTTTCTTCTCGGATTATAGGCATTCATCATCATCTGCTGCAGCAGCCGCTTTGTGATGACTACTTAACAGTTTAGTTAGATCTGAAAAGAAAAAAAGTGGCCACTTGTCAAAACTAGTGTTGGAGGGGGGGGGGGGGGGGGGGCTATTCTGGTAACAGCAGAGGAGGCTCCTTTCACTGACAGTAGGGGAGACATAAAGAATGTGCTGTCAGGATCAGAAATAAATGGAGGGGAAAGTCTCTCCTTCTGGCGTTCCTCTTCATATCAGTTTAGTCCTCGGGAGGCTGTGGCAGCTGAAAGCCCAGCTGTAGATAATGTCATTTCCTGTCTGCCTATACTTCTGCATGTGTTGGATGAGGAGGACAAAAGGGATAAGAAATAAGAAACAAAGCTAAGAGGTGACAGGTTTAACGTCCCTCGGACATGCCATGAAATGAAACCCAGTGGCTCACACGGCCGCCGTTACTGCCTCTCTAAAACCAACTGCAGCGACGTTTGTGTAGGGTGAATAAACTCTGCAGCGGTGACAAGAAGGATAGAGACGCCGCTCGGCATCAGATGCGGTTAGTGTGAATATTAAACAGGAGGAATGGTGACGCAGACAAATCTCTGCACAGATCTCGCTAATAAATCAAAGTGTCTCTATGAATGTGTGTGTATCTGGGGGAGGGGCGGCTGCATAAGTGGAGATTAAAGTCATTTGGATAAATGTTTAGCATGTTTTTAAATAGTTTTTCTGTCACACTTTCACAACGTACCATAAAAGCTCATGGGTCGGTTTGCTTCTGCGTCAGTTTGCGACAGGCCAGACCTTACACCGAGCCCAACGGCCGTAGCCCGACGATCGGTCCGCTCGGTAGTAGTGTGTTTCCACTTAAGTATTTCCATCTGCTTCTAAATCTCTACAATTTTCGAATTGTTTTGGATCAATAAAGATGGAACACACAGAGGAAAGATTAATTGAGGAGGTTTGAAGGTACAACCATTCTTACGACTTGTCTTTGGTGAAATTTCTCCAAACGCTTTAGATTAAGATTAAGATTAAGATTCTCTTTCTAGCTGTCTGTCATGTTTCTCCTCTGCTGTTACCTCTTTGGTTTTGATCTTCTCCACCTTCTTTTGGATTTGTGTGTGTGTTGTTTGTGTGTTTGCCCTGATTTCAATGAATCGCCTTAAGTTTGAGTTTTTATTAAAGTCATTTTGTTGCCAGCTCCTGCCTCACCCTTAGTTTCTTGCATTTTGTTCTCTCCCCCTGTCGCTACTGCATGTGAGAGGCGCTGCAGCTTAACACAAAGAGTGTCAGATTAATACAAAATATGACCTATTTACAATAACAATAACAATAAAGGAACACTTAATAGACTTAAGTCCCTTCATTGTTGATGTTGGTCTGTTATGATTGGCTGACGATATAAAGATTATTAACATTCTTGAAACCACCTTGCAATTCAAGGTCGCCGGTGACGTGCTGGGTATTCTTTCCCACATTTTGTCAAAAGCGCAAACAAAGCGAGTGGAAAGGTGTCTCAGATGTAATTAAGCATGTGGTTAACAAAGCGATTAATGGGACCATAATGTCTCAGCTGTGCGGATTGGCTGAGAGGTATCATCGCTGTGTTTCCTCTTTGGGTAGTGGAGCGTATTCCTGACACGCTTCTGGTAAACCCGCAGCTCATTTAACGCCACATTACAATTTAAAGGTCAAAAGCGCGTCTTGGAAATCTCCATTTACAGCGCAGGCACTCACGGCAGAGCAGATGTATTCGTCGTCGTTGTTTTTGGTGACATATTCTGCGGCATCTCACAACGCGGTGTGAGCGGAGCGGCGCCGTTGTCCCCTGACCTACCCTCCTCCTCCTGAGTGATTTACAATGACATCAGATAAGGGAGCGCCACGACTCCACGGCTCGGAGGGAGAGCATTGATTGGACACATTCAGAGGAGCGTTAAAGTGTTAAAGAGCCGGCCAAACTCCATAAATCCAGGTCCTCGCCGTGTACGGCTCCGTCTCTGCTGTGATTTGAACAGACAGCGCCATAATCTTAATGCCCTCTTTTTTTTCTTATGCAAATGTTTGGGCGAGAAAAAGATCAATGCCTGTGTAATAGCTTATTGAATTTTTTTTTTGTGTGTGTGTGTTGATTGTGAGAGAGAGGTCCTTGGACAGAAATGAAGAGGTGCACGAGGCGGCGGAGAAGGAAGAAGAAAACAAAAAAGAAGAAGAAAAACACAACCGAGGACAGACTCTTATCGTCACACTAGATTTCACAAACCTGCATCACCTGCACACACACACACACACACACACACACACACACACCAATACGCTGTGACTAAGGCCTCGCAAATTGGCAATTCATTTAGCCAATTTAGGTTTAATGATCACAGAGGTAATGTCAATGTCAGTGACGGGGCAGGAGCCTCTTTCTGTTCCCTGCCCGCCTCCATCTTGGCGCCCGGGATGGAAAGAGGGACAGGAGACTGTGTGACACGCCGTCCACCAGAAGAAAAAGCACTGCAGGGTCAAAAGCAGAAATAAGAAAGAAATTTCAAGCCGGGCCTGTCGGCTCCACGCTCCACGGAGGCTCGGCACACGATGCCAGCCGTGTCACATCTGCATCTGAATGACCTGCTGTGCACATATGACTCTGAAATGAGCGTCAGCAGTGGATTAGCCCCCCCCCCTCCCCGACAAAATCCCACTGGCTGTCACTGCAGCAGAAAGAGAGAGGCAACTCTGTGATGCAAGAAAAAGCAGCGGTTTGGTTTGTCTTTCCCTCAGGTTTATGTGCGAAGCTGCAAAGCTTTTTGTGGCAGATGACACCATCGGCTCGCCGTTGATTTGCTGCAGGAATGCTGAGCTGTTTGTTGACACATTTTGGTGTTGGCTTGTCTAAAAATAAAATGATGTGTTGCATCATTTCTGGTCCAAAGAGCAACGCAACTGTGTGTGTGTGTGTGTGTGTGAAGCCTTAACCTTTAAGGAGCCACGGCGCTAACTTTGTCGTGCTTGCAGGGGGAAGACGGCTCTGTCTTTCTGTCGCATACTGCAACTGTGAAGGACTGAGCATGAAATCCAATTTACTGCAGCTCAGCTTACCCTCAAGTCAAAGGCAGCTATATCAACCTATGCGGAGAGGAGGTTTGGGGGGGGGAGTGCAACGGTAAAGACGCGCAAACACACACGTTCACGCGGTAACAAACCTTTTGTCCGAATGAAGGAAGCTCCACAGAGGAGTAACTTACAGGCTCGACGCTGATTAATGTCGTGTTGGTGTGTGTGGGATCTGGACGGGGAAGGAAGGACGTTTGATTTTCAGTCTGCACTTTGTTTTCATGATAGATGCTTTGCACCCCAGTGGTCGGGCTTAAATGGCGCCTCCCGAGAACTCTCAGAAGTCCTCTCTCCCTGGAAATGTCTCCGTCTGTATCTGTGTGTGTGTTTTTAATGCAGTACTCTTGAGATTAGCTAGTCCGTCTGCAGTGTCCCGCTCTCTGATTTCGTGGCGTATTTGTAATTGATGAAGACTTTTGTTTCCCTCCCTACAGATTTTGCTCTCATTAAAACTTAAAATCATTGCGTAACGATACAGTAAGGCACCGCTTTGTTTGAACTCGCTAAGAGCTCCTCATAAGAAATTCTGTTTGTGTTTCCGCCTGAATGTGAAACATAGTGAAGAGGTTAAAAAAAAACAACCTGATTAGTAAGGGTGCTGGAGATGATAAGAGACGAGGAGCTTGCTAAGAAGTAATGACAGAGGGTTGATTGGATCGAGTCGATTGAGCGAGGAAAAGAGGGTCTGGACGAGGGGGAGGAGATGAGGTGGAAAAAAAGAGGGGGGAAGGCATCGGAGGGAGGGAGGGGAACGAGGAGCATTTTAAAGGTGAGTCCAAGGTGACCGGAGGGGGTAAAGAGACGTGTTAACCTAGAGCACTTTTACTCCAGGTAGCTCGCTCACAACATGGCGCACGTCTTTTGAAAAACATCAAGAAAGCAGTCGAGTCAGAGCAGCTGCTTCAATCGGGTCAACCGTTGGCTGTCGAATGCAAAACGTTGTGCATGCATGAACAACTTTGGGCTATTTTGCCGGCCTCCTCGTGGACTGACTGCATGCCATGTCTTGCTGTTGGCGTGACTGCAGAGTTATTTATCACAAGCACTGTTCTGGTTCGGTTTTGTCTGAAACAAGCTGATTTTTCTGCATGAGATCTTTCATCCTAAGACGTTTTTAGGGGATTTTTTTTTTTGGCACAGCGTTGCCAGATGGGAAATTAAGAAATATCTTAGTTTCTCTTTAAAATTACCGTATTTTAACCCAAACTATCACATTAAAATCAAAACTATTCTTTGTGCTATTCTATTCTAGGTCCAGAAACTATTGTTTAAGTACGATAATTACTGTATATCTGGCAACAATGGTAGAAACCAAAGCAGCAATACTTCAAGGGAAAGTGGATTATTTTTGCATCTTGTCCTGTTTTATTTATAAGTGTGTACACATTAGTTGGCTCACTAGCTCATCAGTTCATTCTTTAATCTTGTTCCATCAAGCCTCAGTGTAAGCGCAGTTATTGTGACATTTGGAGGCTGTCCTTTCAAGAAGAACAAGAAAATTAGTTGTTTCAGCAGAAACAACAAAAAAAGATGGTTCTAGTCCGACACAATCCACACAGAGAGACGGCTCTAACACGACTCCCCTTTGTTTTCCTGATCCCAGCCAATAGACACTAATTAGACCTGTTACAGACCATATTTAGGTTAAGTTTAGGTTTATTTGTTATGTTCAGGATTAAGTTAACAGAGCAATGAAATGTTGTGGACAAGAGAAACTTCTCAGTTCAGTCATATATAGTAGGGCTGTCAATCTTCCCCTCAAATCATATTCGAATTTCTAATGCTTCTTATGTTGAATATTCGAATAATATTCGAATATTTTAATGTTTTTTTTAATGATATCATTATATACACCGATACCATCTTATTATTAGGCCTACGTCCCGCGTCCACTAGAGGGCGCTTCAACCAAATAACCAAAAAAACAAGTTTTACCAAATCAATACAAAACTTATATAAATAGGTAAGATATAACGCCAGAAATATTCAAGCAATGATGTTTAATGAAGAAGCTGATGTTAAATCATTCAAATACACACACACTGCTATTTTAAGTCTCAAAAAGACAACTCTTCATGAAAAGACAAGCAGGCGATTTTCTTACCGCTCCGCTATTAACACATGGATAAAGTAAATAAATTAAATCATATCAAAATGAAAACATGAATGCTTATGGCTTCCCGTTTCTCGATGGAAATCCAAAATTTTTCCACACGGCGCTTTTTAAGTTTTCAGGAGTTATGCTTTCCAGCTCTGTGTCTGCTGGCGCGCTGCTCCCCGCCATCTTGAAAGCATACAATGCCGAACGTCACGACGCACGACGTTGACTTTGATTTGCGTCGTTGCTAGGCAAAAGTTAAATGTAATTCTTGACTTGTCAATAAAATTTGCTAAAAAAAAAAAAAAAGTTCGAACGTTAGTTTCCGCACTCGAATGTTCTCCTTTTTTTAAAATTCGAATTGTATTCGAATAGCGAAGTTCGTTTTGACAGCCCTAATATATAGTAATGAACGTCCGATATTTATGTTTTTTTATTTCTATCGGCATCGGCCGATGCACAGTGATTAACACAGAGGCGTCCACACGCAGCTCTGTGCTGCTGGAGACGCTGTAGTCCACGTGCAGACCATGCATTGCCCCTCCCATTAGCAGAGCTGCTGTTTGTGCCACCAAAACTACGTAAGTGTTAAACTTTCACAGTATCTTGTAACTGTTTCATTTAGCTTAAATATTGCCACACACTTTAAAATTGGAAACACAAATGCCAAATGCATGCTCTATATGTCCTTGCAACTATAGTTACTAAGCAAGTTTGTGTGGCAGAATGGAAAACGGTAACGCAAATGCTTTGCCATTGTGTTTAGGTAGCCTAGTTGTAGATTATGTATGCATAGCTGTTACGAACATTGGTCCGCCTCAAGAGATTTTATGATGAGAGAAATGTTTCTTACAATTTTATGATGTAAATTGAGGGAGCAAAAGCAAATCCAAATATCGGCTCAAGAAAATCCACAGCCCATATCGGCCATCGGCTAAAGCTGATGAAAAAAAATCGGTATCGGCATCGGCCCTAAAAAATCCCTAATATATAGTAAAACTTTAGGCACATAAATTACACAGTTGAAAATAAAAAGTAGCTAATACTAACAAGTAAGTTCAAATTTATAGCTGCGGGACGTACAATTACAAAATATTTCTGTGTTTCATTCAGGAGTAACCTACGTACGTAGCCTACGTAACCATCAGTCTGGTTCACTCTGTAACATCGCTTCACTTTGTCGTGCAAATCACCGTTCCTCGATGCGCTCCACCTTTAATGATCCTAAACAATCAGTTTGACAATTGTGGCGATGGAGAAGCAGGCGGAAATACTAAAGCGGAAACACACCACTGCGTGACCAATCACAGCTCTTGCAGTCTGCGTTGTAATTATATTTCTTGTGAAGCTCACGCATCAAATTGATGCAGAAGCAAAAGGATTAAAAAAGATGCGAGAAGAGAGATGGATTATGCCTGTAACTGCTCTCACGTTAGTTTTACTAAATATGTTGAGCAGTTTGATACTATTTTTACGTTACATCTTTAGTTTGTTGATATTGATACTTCACATTGACGTTACCGTTTAAATTATGCACAGCTGTGTGAATGTCAGCGTGCTGCCTCCTAATGAGCTTTGTTTCCATCAGGAAGCTCTTGAACACCTGCCTAGTCTGTAGCTCCTCTCAGGCTCCAGTACTTCAGGGAGGCGCTGGAACATCCTGAAACCTGCTGCCAACTTTCTCCTCCATCATATCGCTGACATGATGTCACGCCGTCGGAGGCAAACAGTGCGCCCGCGGCACAAAAAGCCACGCAGAGCAAATTGAGGTCCATTAAGGGATCCACAGTGTCAACACGACCGGCAGCCCTGCCCCACGTCCTCATTGTTCTGTGTTTTTTTTGTCGTAGCATTTACACACCTGCTGGGAGGTGGGATAACATGCAGACCCACAGAAACCTGAGAGCGTTGAGTACACAGTACACGAAACATGCAACAATGCCATCAGATGTACAACAGCCAGGTGATTTTATACAACAGGGAGCACGCAAAGCCAGCAAATACTCGATCCTCAATACCTAGACAAATTGAAAAGACCAATTAGAGCATGCAGCTGAACTACATCTAGCATTTTTCTTCTCTTTTTCTTCTTTAGCTCAGATGCAGAAATTACAGGTTATAATGTATTTTAGGAGCAGATTAGAGTCTGGAGGGCAGAGCGTGGTTTTATGTTATAGCTGCAGCCTTGAAGCAACACGCAAAGGTCGCGCAGGGCAAAAGTCAGGCGGCTGGTTCAGCTGTGGTCCGCATAACTTCAGGACGACAAACGGCAAACAAGAAAGACTCTTTATGCCCTTGTGCCGCTTTTAGCATCCCTGAAAGCTGTAAATGACAGACGTAAAGCTGTAAGTTTGACGCCAGTCTATTATTATTACGCTATAATTATATTTTTCTTCTGCAATTATGTTCAAAAAGGCTTTTAAAGTAAATGACTTTGAAATGCATTGTTGCATCTGATGCCTGCGCCATCCAAAATCCCTCAGTGCTGTTATGAAAATTGTGCAAACTGAATAATATGATCTGCTGCCACCACTTTAATTGCAGTTGGAGGTTTAGAAACAAAAGCTACTTGTTTAATGTCGTTATGTGGAATAATTTTCCTGATTAATCGCAGCTTAAACACTTTCTGTCTTTTAGTTTACACGTTGAGGTTCAAACTCCTTGGTTCCACCTCACAGTCCCACCACGAGCACAGGTTGCAGGTAGGAGCCTCAGTGTAGTCTGATCCTGATATTAAATGAGCTGCAAAATGTGCAGGCGAGCGTTAAGTTGCTGAGACGCCACGAGCTGGCCCAGATAGTACCGTCTTCACGATGCCATGCTACCAACCCAGGATCAAAATGAGTTACCGCTGCACCCGTCTCTACTCAGTGACCCCTGTCTGTCCCAGCTTCGGGTTAGAAAAAGCCAGTTCACACAAACATCTACATGTCATTTTTAGCAGCAGGTTTAGCAGAAGTTATTGTTACCCAGCCAGTGTTTATATTGCCCCCTAAACATAATTTGGAAACCGACTCGGTTGCACGCGAGTGTAATTTTCAAGGAGACAGGGTTGGAGAGTCGACAAAGCTGCTTGGTTTTGAGCTTTTCTTTTGAGGAAACTCTCTGTGTTCTGTACCAGCCCTTCAGCGCCATTCGACCTTCTCCTCCCTCCTTTCCAGTCGCGATCACTTCAAGCTTCCCGTACGCATTAAACGTGCGTCAGTTTGTCAAACATACCTAATTTTTAAATGTCAATCCCTCTCATCCTTCATTGCATTGCCTCGATTTAAAGGTCACTCTGTTTATCGAGGACGACGTGCACCTGAGATTCTATATGAATTCATATTTATATATTTAAATATATCTGTGTGTGTGTGTGTGTGTGTGTGTGTGTGTGTGTGTGTCTCTGGTTGAGTGAGCACTGATGCAAGGCATTGAACTTTTAGATAGTGCTGAGTGAGGTCTTTGCGTCAGACTAGAGGAAGCCTTGGCTCACTGTTAAATAAATAAAAGCCTCTGGTTCTGAAATATTCATCAAAAAAAAAAAAAAAATCACACAGGAGTTTCTAAACTGTGCCCCACACTGCTTTGCATCGAGGGAGATGAGCCAGCTTCAGCACATTCCCTTTAGCCCCCGCTGCTCTTTGGGACGACACATTTTTTTTTTTCTCCATACGTTAGAAAACTGCATTTAGGTGGATGGAGGTGGACACTTTCTGAGCTCCTTCCTCCATCTTTACCTTTAGTTTAATGATAGATTCTAAAAGTAAAAACCAAAATCCCATCGGCCCCTTGCTGTTGTGATCATGTATCAGCGCGCTCTGAGGCTAATGGACACGGAGTTAAAGCTTCTGCACCGAGGAGGAGATTATCACGAGCTCAAGCTCAGGCTCACATCACAGGAAGACGTTCGGCAGGGGAAAGAGCGAGCAAACAGAAATAAAGTAGTCAAATATTTAGCCGGCGTACGTGGAGCACGGTCGCTGCGGTTAATCTAATTTACTGTAAGAGTAGAAGTAGGCATCAGTGTTTGGAAAACTGACGAGGTTAAGGGCTGAAGGATGAGCGCCGCTGTATGCAGCTGCGTCACACCGATAAGAATCAGTTCATCTGAGAATCTTTATTTTAGTCTATAACTATAAATGAAGTGCAAAATTAAACTGATTCCACTTCTTGCAGAACATAATCAACAATTAATTTGCACGTAAAAACTGATAAATTGCAAACTCTGCCTGCCCTCAAGTTGCAGCTTGTTTTATTATTCCATAAAACAGAGCTTTCTGAGTTGACTTTACGGAGGGTTCAGTGCTTTAAATGCTGTTTAGCCTCCGTCTCCTCGGAGCACGCGTTTGCACTGAAGCAGCCTGGTTTTAGCAGAGACCGTAGACCTTCAGCGAATTTAGCAAACGAAAGCCGAGCGGTGTCCGATTTCCAGATTCTACTCTCCTAGCTTCACGATGCATCACGGTAAAGCGCGCTGGTGGGAGACGAGGGGGGGTTGTATCGATGAATGACACGGACCTTTGCGTCCCGTCAGTGCGTGAGTGCATCTTCTCCCGAGGCCTCTGAGGAACTGAGATGACTGATCATGTAATGCACAAGAGTTAGGCTATAAAGAATAAGTGTCTTGACTCCGGGTCAGGTTAAAGTACTCTTCTGGCTGTATATTCTGAGGATTTTGGCACATTTCCTGGACATCTAGGGATGTATATATATATATAAAAAAAGAGGTACTTCTCTAAGAGTTAGAATTCATCACGAAATGTTGACGTCTGCTCTCGTGTTATTATTTTTTTGAACATGAGCTGACTTAAAGAAACGCCAGCGAATGCCTCATGAGCGTCACGTGAACCCGGGACAAAGCGAGCCTCGCTGCCACCAAAGATTTTTCCCCTTTGATCACACATGCCAAGGACACGCAAATCCTCTCGGACACACTCAAGTGCACCAAGTTGGAGACACAGTGCAGACAAAAGTTTGCGACGGTGGTCATCTTGACACAGGAGGGACGTATTAGTCAAAAGCAAATCAATCCAGATCAATAAGAGAGGAAGAAAGCCTTCTAATGCTGTCTTACCCAAGATCATCCTGTATCCCTCCACTTTCCCACGTTCTCGTCCTGCTTGCCTCCTCGCCTCCTCGATCAGCTACTGGGGGTGACTCAAATGTTAAGCGCCCCCGCCTCTGTGGCTCTCAAAACCCAGTGTGAAGACAAAAAAAGAAAAGTGGCGTCCAACATCACAGCCTTCACTTTGGGTCCCTGCACCGTTGCCTCCTTGCCACCTCGTTCTCCCCCTCGTCCGCGTCAGGGGTGCTTCTTCTCCCTCCTCGGGTCTCGGGCTCGGCCAGCTGTTGCCAGAGGAGAAGCGGAGGCAGCTCTCACTGCAACACAACATGCACTCAATCTGCTGCAATGAAGCCTGTAATTTATTCACTGTTATATATGCACTCCAGCAGGAGGAACACCACAGAGAAGGAGACTTGCCTCACAGTAGGAACCTCTGCACTACAGCATGCCTCTCCCCCTCTCTTTCCCTCTCTCTCTGTCTCTCTCTCTCTCTCTCTCTCTCTCTCTTATTTTTGGGGTTGGGTATAACCTAAAGGCACCTTGCATTCCCGCTCCGTGATTGGCCGAAGGCTGGGCCAATGATGGCGGTCTGAGCCGAGCCTTTTCTCGGGGTGTTTGAATCAGGAGGCAGAGTGATAATGCCGCTGTCGATTCTGCTCTCCCTTTCCCTCTGTCACCCCTTTCCCAGCTGTTTACTATTTTTTCCACACTCGGCCTCGCTCTTCTCGTCGACAACATTTGATATATGTTTGCTCTCATGTCTGCCCTGACACCATCCTGCCGTATGCGAAGCTGGGTATTCCTCCCCCCCCCCCCCCCAGGTCTGTTTCCTTTCTACCTGTCTGTGGGGTATTTACGCAAATATTAGTGGCGTATATATTAAAAAAAAACTGTGCAGGGAGAACACAAAGGGAAGCAGACACAGAGGTGCAACTGCAACTGACAGCTCGGGAGACTCGATGAAGCGTCGATGGGAGGGAGGAGGGGGGGATTGAGGTTAATGCAGTCTGACTCGGGGATGAAAGTGGAAGGTGAGGAAATGTGGAAGGTACGGCGGCGCGGCAGGATGAAGGGAGGACGCCGTTTGACGAGCAAGAGGCAGAGACTGCTGCTGAATTAGCTCAAATACTGAGGAAACATTTTCCAAGAATAACGTATTCAAAGCTGCGCTAATGGACGCGAGGCCTCGTCGGACACTTTCCCACGAGATCAGGGTGTCACGCGACCTCTGGCTTCAGGCACTATCAAGTGATGCAAAGTCTAAATGTTTTAACAGCAACAACAACAAAAAATACATGAAGTGAATCTAATAATGTGCAGCCTGCAGTCTGTGTGTGTGTGTGTTTGAGGTGGTGAGAACCTAGGGTGGAGGTTTTTGTGTGTGTCTTTGAGTGATAAGGTTTCCTCATTAGTGGAGTCGGCCTGAATAATGTAGGCAGGTGTATTGTTGTGGCCGATGGGCCAGGTGCTAATGTGGGTGTCTGAGGGTGGAGGGTCAGACACAGCATGACTTTAATGGATGTCACCATGGGAAAATGAAACCCGACCACCGGGCTCGTGTGTCAGCCCCATGTGTGTGTGTGTGTGTGTGTGTGTCCTTGGGGACTTATAAAAAAGGCTTTAAGTTGTTTAAACAATTTGCTGGTTCTCAGAGAAGAAAGACAAAACGCTGTAAAGGTTTAAATATGTTGCTGAAGGATTGATTAATTATACAGTGTGCATTAAAAGAATGAGCTCTGATGAGCTTTTCTCATTCAGATATATGTCAAAGTCAAATGTCGTGCCTTTGCGTCGGAGCTGGGGCAGTCCTGGCTAGATTTGACTCATTTATTCATCTTCTATACCCGTTTAGTCCTGTTAGGGGTCACGGGGGTCTGCTGGAGCCTATCCCAGCTGTCATTGGGCGAGAGGCAGGGGTACACCCTGGACAGGTCACAGCTACGGGAATTTAGACTCACCAGTTAACCTAATGAGAATGTCTTTGGACGGTGGGAGGAAGCTGGAGAACCTGAGAGGACCCGCGCAGACACAGGGAGAACATGCAGACTCCACACAGAAAGGCCCAGCCAGCCCATGGATTCAAACCAGTGACCTTCTCACTGTGAGGCACCAGTGCTAACCACCTCTCCACTGTGCCGCCCCCAACTAAAAAAACTACATAAAAAAAAAGATTCCTGCAGGCAACTATTTTATATTTTACAGTTTTGTTTTGTATAATCCTAATACCATCTGAACAGCGTCCGTTCCCCGTCAATCAACATGAGTCATGTAGATGACTGCACAGATTATTATTATTATTATTTTTAATTTTTCACATAACCCAATTAATTACATATACGTATATGGGTCTATGTTAATTTTAGGAATGAAATACAGTTTATTTGGAAGGAGTTTGGGTTCAGTCTATGCCTCGTCCCCTTCCCCCTTGCCTCTTCTGACACACACACAATGACTCTCAGCAGCAAGTTGACATGGAAATGAGCGGTAGTCTATCAACCTGGCGAGTTTTGTTTTTTTGGGCGGTCGTCCACATTGCCCTGCGTCGGAGGCAGGAGAGGTGTCTGACTCCTGATTAGAGGCTTTTATTGTGAGCTCCTGCAGCGTTAACTACATGTTTTTCAACTATTCAACGAGCTGCCGGCGTAGATTCATCCTGGTGCAGCCAGGACATGTGTTCAATACGTTTTAATTGAGTCTAATTTTAATTCAGCTTAAGTGAATTTATTAAATCTGTTATCATCGGCTGCTGTGATGGCCACATTTCAGCTATCGGAGTGTACGGAGTTTGGCACCCTCATTCACGTCACCCTGCTCGACTGATCTCCTTCACTTAAGGGCGTCTTGGCCGGTCACCGGTGGACACATTCCACTAAAAGGACATCCTGTTTTTGGAGCATGCCATCATTCCTTGCCGGGACACTTGATGGAAGTGAGCCATCGTTAATCCACGAGTCTGAATGTCTGGTGTGAAATACGCTCTGATCGCTTTACATTTACGTTCAGCTCAGAGTTTTAACGTGTCCGGTGCTTTCATTTATGAGGTTTTAAAGGTTTTGCAGCTCAGTGTGGGTGTCTCTGGACGTCTGAGTCTGTCTAAGCTCTCTCTCTCTCTAGCCTCTCAGCTAATTCAGAAAGGGCAACGAAGTGGAATCTGAGGGAATCTGAAAAGGGCCTAAGCTTTAGAAAATTAGCGACAGAACTGGAACTGAATCAGAATCAACCCTAAAAGCACAAAACACGTGATAAGCAGCGACCTGCTCTGTTTTCTGTAGTAAAAAGAATTATGTAAATAAAATAGACTGAAGTCATGACCTTATAACTGATTATATTGATAAACGTGCACTTACTGCCTATTGCACTTCAGGTTAGATGCTAAACTGCATTTCGTTGCTCTGTATTTTTACATGTGAAATGACAATAAAGTTGAATCTAATCTAATCTAAGTGCTTCTTGTAGAATCAGAATCTATCATTACCTTACCCGATAGTGTGGGGTGGGGTGGGGGGGACAAACGGGACTGCTGTCCCGGGCACCGGATAGAGGGGGGGCCCAGAACTGAGCCCTCATGAAATTATGGAATAATTTAAAAAAAAAACACAAACACAATTGAAATAGGCCTATTTGTTGAACAAAATACGTAATATTTGAGTTACATAAAAGCATTTTGTTTGTTTTCTTCCTAACTGTCCTTGAAATAGTGGTCAAGAACCCCCCCATCCCCAGCACAAAAATGGTTTGGCCACTGATCAAAATTTGATTTTACCGTTTGATTGGAAGTTCCGTACGCTTTAAATGTCCGGTCAGCACAAGTCCGATGCTCAGAAAAGGAAAGAAAAGAGAAGAAAAGAAGAAGAAAATAGAGGCCTTAAAGATTTTCTTAATAAATATTTTTAAAAAAAGGTGGTGATGGTGAAGCTGGGACTAGTAAAGTGGACGTAGAGCAAGGTAAGAAACAGCGCAGCCAACGTTTACCAGCCTTGTAACGTAACGTAGCTCTAATGCTAACGTCCATTAGCTTGTATAAAAGCTTGACACAACACGTTAACTTTAACAGAAACAGATGAGTTTGATAGACTGTCAGCTGGCCTGACCTTACGTGATAAAAAGTTTTTATTTTGATTTAGTATTGTATTCATATCATTATTTATTTAATTTGGCCTTTATTTAACCCAGTTTGTCCCGTTGTTATCTCTTGTTTAGGGGAGACACGGCCAAGAACTGCAGCGACATAGCTACTACAAGACTTTACATAGAAGTGCTCAGGTAAAACGTTTGCTCACACACAAACAGGACTCAACATCTTGTTAAACTCGTTCAGGGATGCTAAGTTTTAAAGTCCAGAGATCAGGCTGTAGGTTGTTCCACACAGCAGAACCTAAACGTTCTCACCTTAGGAACCTGAGCTTTCAGTATATCCTCTGAACGGCGACTTTGGTTTTCACATTGGAGATGTTTTATCTACAATTAATTTTACTTTAAAAGGTATGCATTGTCCCAAGAATACTAAGTAAAGTAATGTTAGAGCTAAAGTTGTCTTGAATATAAACTACATCTGATATGAATTTTTGTGTAAAATCATTTTATTTAGCGTCCACTACTAGACACAGATTGTGCTCTTCTTAATTCAATTTAATTATCACTCGCTCAGTAGTTCAGATTCACTTAATTACATTAAATAAATCTACACAATCCTCTAAAACAGGCTGGGTCTGAACAATAAACCAGTGGGATATTGTAATTAAATATGTAGACGGCTCCAATATCAAGGCAGTGGAGATGAACCAGCCTGGACCACAGTGAAGAGTGATCCTGATGTACTTTAAGGAAGCAAAGTAAAAAGATGGCGAATAGAAGCGGACTGATCTGCTCACGGTCAAATGGTCTTTATCCAAAAACGTACTGAACTTAAAAACAATTAGTTGGTTCAAGTTTTCATTCCCAGACTCCAGCGAGAAGTCCGGCGTCCGCGTGAGTTAGTGTGATTATGTGCGTTCGACCTCTACCATCCAGTCATTCTCCGCCCCAGGAGGCCGCGAGTGTGTCGACGGACTTGTTAAACTCTAATTTTAGCCTTGATCGTTAGCGGTGCGTCCTGAGAAGTCCTGCCAGCGCCTAATGGAGTCTTCATTTGAAGTTGTAACGCTAATGAACTGGTCCAAAGCGCGTGATAAGCCGACCTCTCCGGCTGAAGTGCCAAAGACGAAGTGCTGAATGCATGTCCCGCAGCCTGTAACTATCTCGCAGGAGCTGATATAAAACAAACGGCTGTAATTCGGTGTCAAATACTTCTTGATTACAATCTGTGCCGTCTCTGTTGTGTGCTCAGGAGGCGGAAGCAACATTTGACAGGCACTTGCTGAGGCTGCTTGTAAATGCTTTCAATGTAAAGCCACAAAGAGAGCGCGCTCGGAGTGAGAGCAGCTGTTTACTTCACCTCTGAGGTTAAAATAGGTGTTGCTAGATTGAAGGCCGGGAATGACCGGCATACTCTCTACATAAATACACACTCACTCACGCACACACAACACGAAGACATGACGGCCACTCCACCAGCACATGTTCTGTACGTTGCACGCTATAAAAAAAAAAGTTTCACACGTAAGTAAATGACCAGAAATAAACAGAAACAAGTTTCTAAACACGTCGCGAAGGAACACCCAGCACGATTAGCCTCCAGCCCGACAAGAGCTAACGCCTATCCAAATAAATACAAACAAACCAATCAAAAGGCAGGGATGAAATCAAGCTCTCTGACTCCAGAGGCTGTCGTCACATGACTGGAGCGGCGTATGATCTCAGCTGTAAACAGAGGGGGCGCAAGCGGATGTTTATTTCCCCCCCAAGTAAAAAGGCTTCCACGTGGGTTAATTTAAAGGGAGTCACCGTTTTATGAAAGGCACCGAGCGCTTAAATACGGTGCAGTTTCAAACGGGTGATAACTGTGTAATTTGTTGGCCCAGATGTTTGACATAAAGTTCATGCGTATAATCTGATAGTAGATTCAGTGTGGTCTCTTCATGCACACTTGGTTTCTGTAACGTCGTGAAGACTTGGAAATGAGCACGGACAGTTTAGCGATTCTGAACGGCAGGAAATATGCATATACCTTTCTCTACATCCTCCCTTTCTCATGTTCTCTTCTCTATCATCTCTCCCCTGCATCACGTATGTTAAATGTTGTGGAGGAGGGGGTCAGACCGGGCCAGTCACGTCTGACACCGAGTGCTGATGTTTTTCCGGCCGAACTTTCATCAAAAAAAGACCCCTTCAAAGCTTTGTGCAACTCTGTCAACTCGCTCTTTATTTCTGCCCAGATTATTGCGATAATGAGGGGACTCCGGGCCTATCCGGCACCTCGGTTCTTTTAAAGTGATCAACGAAAGAGGGCTGAAGAGGTGTAGGTGGGTTTTGCACCTCTCTGCAGTCAGTTTTGATCTTACCTGACCCCCACATCGGTTGCCTCTGTCCTTCACGAAGCTCAAGCCGATCCTGATCCTTAGTCGAGTCCTGAGGCTCGGCGTGTCAGCCGGCATAAAGTGGCGCGGAGACGGCGTCCACGTCGGCGGGAACGGGGAGCGTGGGTTATGTTGTGGAGCTCAGCAGCGTTGGGGCAGAAGCAGTCAGCTGGAGAGTGTGGAGGGAAGGACACGGTGCAGCCAGCCGCGTGCCCACGGTGCAGCCGCATCAGACAGCAGGCGTGTTGATGTGCAGCTTCTCCTTCATCGTTCTTTCTCTCTCTTTATGCCCCTCTTTTCAGATTTATCCGCCCCTCTCTGTCTCTGTCCGTGTTCCCTCTGCGTGTTCCCTTCATGCCGTCTCCTCTCTCCCGGGAGTGAAAGAAACAAGTGCGCGAGATTCCAGAGGCTAATTCTGCTTCTTAGGATAGGGCAACCTAATATGTGAGGACAACTGTGGAGAGAGAGAGAGTGTAAGGAAAAGGAGGGGCAGGGACGAGGAGGGGAGACCCAGCGACGGATGGCAGATGAGAGGAAATAAGGACGGGAGAGTGTGTGGTGTTGTGGAGTGAGGAGGAGGAGGAGGAGGAGGAGGAGGAGGAGGACGACGGTGGCAAACATTGAAACTTGAAAGAAAACGTTGACATGGTGAAGCAAAGGAAAATATGATTGGTGGATGAAACAGATGGCTTGGAGGCAGTTCTGCTTTTCTTGTGAGTTTGTTTGATCTGGAAATGGGTTCACACACACATGGTTCTGCCCGACAACTACCCATCTGTTTTATGTTAAAGGGTTAGTGGTTCTAATAAATTATAAGAGACAGACAACCGTTCAAGCTCACATCTACGGCCAGTTTAGAATCACCAATGAACCCAACGAGCGTGCCTTTGGACGGTGGGAGGAAGCTGGAGAACCTGGAAAGAACCCACGCAGACACAGGGAGAACATGTAAACTCCACACAGAAAGGAACCAGATGGACTAGAACCCAGGACCTTCTTGCTGTGAGGCATCAACGCCAACAACCTCAAATATCATCAGGAACGATTCAATTACATTTTGTAATTTGTAGGCTTTGGTCTGGTTCTGGGTTTGTTGATTCAGCAAGAGTATCAAAAAGTCGATATTTACATAGATCAGCCACAATATTATGACTGCTGACAGGAGTAGTAAATAACATCGACCATCTTGTGACAATTAAATGTTCTGTTGGGAAATTTTAGGACCCGACATGTCACTTAGACATGTAGCACCCACCTAGACCAGACCTGGCACCCCCACCCCATATCAATGACACTCCTCGATGGCAGCAGCCATCCCCAGCAGGATGCAGCCACAAAAACACTTTAGGAAGAAGAACAGCACAAGGTGTTGACCTGGCCTCCACATTCACTAGATCCCAAACTGATCAAGTATCTGTGTACTCTCTGATGAGTCGCAACTGTTTTGGAGGTGGTCGTAATGTTATGCCTGATCAGTAATATGCTGTATATATACACACACACTGGCTGGTTTAACAGTCCTGCACTACACGAAGGCATGAAGCTTCTGGTATTCAGTGTATTTGATTTCGAATAACTAAGAGAGCCGTTGATTCATCTGTGTTTTCATTTTGGAAGCATGTGATTTATCGTACTGGGGTGTTTCTATTATTTTGTCAACCCTATTTTAGTCAGTGGGCCGGCTTAAACAACAGAAACACTTAAGTGTAATTCAATCCAGTTTTAACAGCACCACAAAACAACCTCCTCCAAGGTGATCATACAGTTGAATGCCCTCCTTTCTAACACAGTTTCAACATGTAAGAGCCAAACTAACTAACTCCACACCTACACATTTTTGCTCTGTTGGGAACTGATTAAGCTCTGGCTAAGATCTGCCGGAAGATCTTTGTTTACCACAAACATGCCTCTGATTTGCTGTAAGTCCAACTGTATGTAGAGCTTTCATTCTTCTCTGTATTGGTTGCAACAGCCTCCTAATGATATCCCAATGGCCTGGTATCATACTCTGGTGGGAACTGAGCTGAGCTGTTACTAGAAAGCATTACATTCCTGTAGTGTACCTAATGTTTTGGCAAGTGAGTTGACGGAACACACTTTAAGACCACTTGACAATTAAATGTATTCATTTATGATTGTGAATATTTATGATATGGACGACGAATGAACCATATTAATTCATATAAGCCATAATTAAAAGGAGGCTCCTGTTTCTGGATTTTATTCAAAACGTTTGCTTCATCAGTAGAGACGGGCGATATGAACATTTATCCCGATAATTTCTGCCATTTATCACAGTAACGATAAACATGACGATAAATAAACACCATTTTAGCCTAATCCTTTTGTCTGTATTGCATTGGCAAGTTTCGTCTGAGTTTTTTTTATTTATTTCAGGTTTGAGGTTTAAATACGAACTCCTGAAAAAACTTGCTTGTTATGCTAAATAACCAGAAACTGGTGCGGCTAATTCCATTAACGACCGGGTACTTACCTGTTGTTGGGGCGGGGGGTAGTTATTTACTGCTTCCTTGCTCACATCATAACAGTGCAAAGCATCAAACATCAGGAGCCCTTCTTTAAAGAACGAACTGCAAATCCCAAACACTCCCAACCTCTCTGTCACCCATTACGTATTTCAACTTGTCATCCAGTGAAACATCCACAGTGGAGTGCTGGGATAGCTGAGATGGTGAAATTAAATGTGCGCGGCCCCATGACACTGCTGCTGGGGGGGGTTTCCTGCGTGCTAGCACGTCGACTCCTCCTTGCTGCCAGTTGAGGTGCAGATTCATCTCGGATGTCCCGAATGTGCTTGCAGGCCTGGTTTTAAAGAGGTAGCGGAGTATTAGGTGGAGGAGAAGGAGGCGAGGGCTGAGGTGAGACTGACGCATGGCGCAATGTCGAGTAAATGTCACTCTAATTCTGATTTGCTAAACAGCTCCAGCTGCGTTCTGCTTCCGTGCCTTACAAGCGGAATAAGAGGAATAAATGTGTGGTTAAGTGCAGTCTATCAAATACAATATGAGCAGTTTAACAGCGTTCAGTGTCTGAAGTGGGCTCTTGTAAATGGCACCGGCTGTTTAAACACACCGAGTGTTTTTAAAGGCGAGCAGTAAAAGAGCGGTAATGGCTCCGTCCTGTCAGGCTTGGCGGGGTCCCACTGTGACACTCTGAGAGGACGCGCCCATGTAAACTCATATTTTCAAAGCGGACACCTTCACTTTTATTTCACACACACAAACAGACACGTGGCAGCAGCTCCTGGCATCAGGCCATGCAAAGGGTTAGGTTAAGGGACGGCGAGGAAGGACAGCAAACTGGAGCAGTAAGCACATTTCATCAGGGGGTACAGTTACAGTACACACACACGCACACAAAGTCACACACTTCTGTCACTTCAGAGGACATCACACTGGCTTGCATTGATTTCCTGGGTGACTTATTCGAACCGTAACCGTAACCCAGCCTCCGTAAAATAATTTAACGATAGATTACATCATGAGGCATCTCTTTCAGTCGTCAACGTTAAGGAGAGATCCTCAAAATGTGACCGTGTAAACAGATTTATGTCCTCACAACATGAGTTATACTCTCTCTGTGTCTCCCCATAACGCCATAAAACGTTTACAAGATTGCTCACCGTTACATCCTGCATCCACCTCTCTCTCTGATCTATACACGGCTCATCAGTGTTTATGTGCATCTTCATTCCCCTCGGCATGCAGAGCAGTTTGGACACTAACAACTCACTCAGCCGTGCACAAAGAGGCAGTCATATTTTCTTTAAGGCTTTCTGTTTGTTTGCTTGGGTTGGCATTTGGTCTCTGATGGTTAATTTAATCCAGATTTTCTCTTTCTTTACAACCTGGATTTAACTCAGCAAATAATTAGGAGCCTCCTATTGGATAATTACTGCATGGGTGATTATCTTTCAGCTGGAAACAAGTTATTTAACTCCAACTGATGCAATGAGTAGCTTCTCATTTCTTCAACAACCATGTCTAAAGACAAAAGATGTTTGAGAAGGGTCAAATCATTGGCATGCATCAAGCAGAGAAAACAGAAACTAAAATTGGGTCAAGAACTGTCCAACGCATTATTAAAACCTGGAAGGATAGTGAAGAATCATCAGGGTAAGAAGAGAAGCAGATGATGCCTAGTGTCTACTGTACAAGCCTGTGCTATGGGGCAGTGCTATGATCTGGGGTTGCTGCAGTTGCTCAGGTCTAGGTTCATTAGCTGACTACCTGAATATACTGAATGAGCAGCTTATTCCATCAATGGATCATATTCCAAGATGACAATGTCAGGATTCATGGGGCTCAGATTGTGAAAGAGTGGTTCAGGGAGCATGAGATGGATTGTTCCACCACAGAGTCCAGACCTTAACCCCACTGAGAATCTTTGGGATGAGCTGGAGAAGCTTTGAGCAGTGGTCAGACTCTCCATCATCAATACAAGATCTTGGTGAGAAATTAATGCAACACTGGATGGAGATAAATGTGTTGTAGTCAAAGCTAAAGGCAGTGTACAGTATATGATACGGAGAAAGGTTAAGGCCATGCTTGGTGTAGCACTTCTGATGAGCTCCATCTAAGTCCTGGAGGTGAATGGGGTCGAGGAGCAGAACAGAAGTGAAAGCAGCAGAGGAGAATGTGATTTAAGTTTGACAGCAGTGACACGATTAATAGGAGATCATCATTCAGTACCGCTATAATTCAGTCCACTCAGGTAAAGGTTGCAAACAAACAAACACAAGTTTCTTGGAGACAGCATCAAAGAGGAAAAAAATCTTCCATAGAGGGTTAGGGAGTTTATGGCAGCATCAGACGTCCAGAACATTTCTGGAGTAGAGAACATAAGGTACCCTCTGTACACTACATTAACTTTGACTTTTCTGTTGGACTGAATCCAGCTGCATATAGGAGAAGACGAGGAAGACGAGAAAAGACTTTAGGAACCTACAGGGAAAGAAGTTCAGAACATTTAACATCAGATCAGGACTCGGTGTTAAAAGATAAGAATTGGGTCAGGGGATGAATAAACTGTAATATTCAGAAAATGTCAGCAAACGCGTCAAAACCCGTGACCTTCCAGAGAGGACGCCATTCATGTGGAGTCTTCTTGGATGATTAAGATGCGAATGGTTAGGCTGGAAACTTCCACAGTCAGAGCTGTAAATGAGAGAGGATCAAGATAGCCTTTCTGACTGAACTTAGGCTGCTGCAGGTTCATTATATATATATTTGTCTTCAGAGAGAGAGGTCGTATAAAAACAGCTGCTGGACGCTTTCTTCAGAAGATCGTTAGCTCATTTAAATATGAAAGTCTAGTATGCACTGAAAATATAGGCCAAAAACACTGCTATGAATGAAAATACTTTTGTTTGTTTAAACTTTCTGATCTTAAACGGTTTGGTTTAGTTGTCCAGTCTCCCTCCTCTGCATCTTATTCAAAACTTCTCCTGTTTCTGTCACTAAAGCAAACTGACTTTGCGTTATGATGTCATAGAAATACTCCTTTACAAGTAAAATTCATCTGTTCAGGTAAAGGCACAGATGTGATATCAGCGAAATACTGTATAATTATAGTTTTATCCGAAACATTTAGGCACAATTTAAGGTTTAATCAGTCCGTTCATCTGTTTATCATTTATTAATACGTTTTCCATAAAACTTTCAGATCTCACTCTGAAATATGAACAAGTTTAAAGTGGGAAAGTACAAATAGATGATTAAATGCAGTTTTGCCAATGCCAGACTATTTCTTTTTTCCATTCCTCTTTTCATTTTCCCATAGAAAATATATTTTTTATTTTCTGACAGGGTTGCTTTTAAATTCTGCACATTTCTCTTGTGTTATGTTCTCATAATTTCTGTTGGACTTCAAGAGCTGCCCTTCCCCCCTAATGCTTCAGAGAGGGAATGCTTTAGTTTGTATTTATCCTTAAGCTTTAATTTTGTTATTAATAGACTTTCCGTCCCTTGTCGACTGGACTTTCAGCACAGTAGTGCTATTCAGACTTAAAACAAGTGATATCATTTTAAAATGAATCCTAAAATGGACTGGAAGCCAGTGTAAGGAGGCCAGTATGTGATGCGACCTCGTCCTTTTTGTTGTTTCCTGTTAAAAGTGGGTTTCTGAATTCTGTGCAGCCTATTGATGACTGGTCCAAGCCAATATGCAGAGCATTACAGTAGTCTTCTTCTTCTTCTGTAACTGCTTGTTCCTATCCCAGCTGTCATTGGACAAGAGGCGGGGTACACCAGGGGACAGGTCTCCAGTCTATCTCAGGGCTAACATAGAGAGACAGACAACAATTCACGCCTATGACCAATTTAGAATCACCAATGAACCTAACCAGCATGTGTTTGGACGGTGGCAGGAAGCTGGAGAACCTGGAGAGAACCCACACATGCAAACTCCACACAGAAAGGCCCTGATGGATTTGGACCCGGGACCTTCTCGCTGTGAGGCATCAGTGCATCAGGGAGGTATAGGTCTTCACTTTACTCATAAGCCTTCCTTTGAAAGAGCATGAACTAATCTGGTTATGACTCTAAAGACGGAGTTAAAAGTCACAGTCAGAAATCACACCACACCGAGGAGAAGATGTCAGTGTTGCCTTTGGTTTTGCCTTTGATGTAGATCTGCTGTAACACCCTTCATACCCTAGCCAATCACTGACCTCCAATATATCAGCTGTCACGTAACGTGTTAGGCGCTGACCAGAGATTGTATCCAGATTCATCAGAATCATCAAAACACACGATCTGTCTCCTTATCTGACGTGCATGAAGACATTATCACACAAAATGAAAGTCATCAAACACTAACATCCAACCCAAATCACACCTTCCCTTCAAACTGTGCCAGCGGTGTTGTTTTTCCTGCCGTGTGCTCCCTCCTTTTCTTTCCACCCCAGCGTGCCAGCCGTCCTGGAGAGCACTGTCTGTTTCTGTTCATTCATTTTTCCACCTCAAGGATAAAAGCATCCGCCACGTCCCTGCTCCCTATTAGCCCTTGCGCTTCAGTGCTGCCTTTGAAGATCTAATCAGTCGGATTTTCCTTGAATAATCCTTTTTCATGTCCTTTCACGGCAAATAATTACAGAGTCTGATAGGAATCGCTTGCTGGATGGAGAGGACGGCGTGCAGATTTCTGATAGAGCGGAGTCCCCAGGTATCTTCATTAGCCTGATTATTCTGATCCAAACCCACTCCATCAACCAGTTTACACGTAAAAAGGTTAATTCTATTCCCACTCCTCTCTCGCTCTGCTCCCTCACTAGGATCTCTCCAAATGTTGTCTGTTTTGTTCTGTCTACAATCTGGTAACACATGAGACATCACAAACAAGTATTTAATTTTTAATAATTAAGGCTTTTTTTTTCCCGGAAGGCCAAGTTTAACAGATGAATGAGTCTGTGAGTCTTCAGCAGAAAAGGCAAACAGTGAAAGATCTTGTCCCTCAGCTTCTACTGTAGTGGCTTCAGAGGGTTCAGTTCACTGCAGGTTGTCTTATGCTGACATCTAGTGGCCACAGGCTCATCTGTTATTTCAGCAGGGGTGGGACAGTGGGTGTGATGGTGAAAACTGATGCGTCACAGTGAGAAGGTTCTGGGTTCTAATCCACCAGTCGACCAAAGACATGCTCATTAGGTTCACTGGTGATTCTAAATTTGCCGTAGGTGTGGTCTGTCTCTCTGTGTTAGCCCTGAGACAGACTGGAGACCTGTCCCCTGGTGTACCCCGCCTCTTGCCCAATGACATTCTTGAATAGGCTCTAGACCCACCATCGACCCTCCAGAGGACAAGCGGTTACAGAAAATGAATAGGCTACTTGTGTAAAATTAGTTCTTACACACATTAATTTTTGGATTATTAAGTATTAAGTATAGGAGCCATTTATCATGTGTTTCATTTATCATCATTGCATCTCCAAACCGCTAGGCAGCACTGTTTTCTTTTGTTTCTAACCTGAACCGGATGTTGGTGGTCAGGCGGGTTATTTGAGGTTGCTCAGCGTGAAGCCAGGTGTTACTGATGAGAAGGAGCAAACTGTTTTTTGACAAGTACGGCCCTTAAAGGTCTTAAAGAAACGTTAAAGAAATAAATGAATATTATTATTTCAAACACAAAAAGGATTTCGTTGGTTTATTGCCTGTTGGAGGATCAGTCTAAACATGAAGCAATCAGTAACCAGTAGTGACCACAGGATTGGTCACTACATTTAGGATACATTTTATTATAGTAATTTGTGTAAGTTGTGCAGTATTGTTTTGGGACTTCACAGGATTAAGTTAATCTCATAATTAATTCTTTATCTGGCACTTTATTTACACGTTATCACTTTCTGTTATTTGACACCTTTAGATTGTAATTTTGGTTCCTACCTTTCAGTTGTTTATGGTGGGACAGGTAAGGGTGTGACGCTCTGGTGCTGCGAGTGGAAAAAGAACGGATTAATAAAGTTTTTGGTATAGACATATATACATAGACGCAGCATCGACTGTGGAGGGACGTGCCTAAAGCGCCGCCATCTTGGTTCAGGGCTAGCAGAATTATTTGCTGAATTTTGGACCGATTTCCAAACGTATTGATCTGTTAAAAACGTCACACATGTAGCTATGATAAAAATATGGTTTTACTACCCAGATATAAATTCTACTTAATGTTATCAGCAGACTAGCTTCTGACAGAAGATTGTAAAGAAAAGATGCTGGACTTCAACTGAGCGATTTATGATGACTTTTATTGTGTAGAAGCACCATTCCTCCATAGATGTAATGCACTGTAGACGCGGGTGGCCCTGTTCCAAGATGGCCGCCCTGTAGGCACGCCGCTCCAGTAGACGGCAGCGCTCAATGAGGCGTCTATGTATATATATGTCTATGGTACGGACTGTCCTGTCGTGTTGGTGTCTATTTCCATAAGAGGTGAACTGTAACCCGCATTACACCCAGAGTCTGGAGTCTGGGTTACACTTGGGTTGCACATGGTGGTTAGCGTAGATGCGTCACAGCAAGAAGGTTCTGGGTTCTAATCATTCCTGTGTGGAGTTTGCATGTTCTCCCTGTGTCTGCGTGGGTTCTCTCCAGCTTCTCCAGCTTCTTTCTACCATCCAACGACATGCTTGTTAGGTTAAGTGGATGATGTGAATGGTTGTCTGTCTCTCTGTGTTAGCCCTGTGATAAACTGGGGACCTGTCCTGGGTGGACCCCGCCTCTTGCCCGATGACAGCTGGGATAGGCTCCAGCAGACCCCGACCCCGTAGCCTTTAACAGGAACAAGCAGCTACAGAAGATGAATGAATGAATGTAAACTTCCCCCACTTGGTGGCAGTGCAGTTCTCCTCTTCAATAGATTTTAGTCTGACAAAAGGGACCAAAGGAAATTGTACACATAGAGAAGACTTTTTTTCTTATGAATTAACTGATGTGAAATCTGCTGCGTTGTCTCATCTCCTCTGCTGCCACCGTACGTCAGCAGTGAGGCTGCCGATGCACCGAACTGACTGCCTCTCTCCGCACAGGATTAGTGAATTAATGCAGCCGTTCAGACACTGAGCTCTGATCAGCAGCTTAATACTTTTATCCCAAATAACACAACCGTCGCGCAGGAACGACGGGCACGCTCTCGCAGCATATAGCCCACCGAGTCTGAAGCACGTATACGGCGTCATATGGATTCAGATAATATCCATTCAGTAGGAAGCAGCTCTCAGATTAAGTCTAGTACAGGCTTTAGTTCAGAGGTCTGATTTCCAAGAATAATACACAGGAAAAAGATAAATTATGGAGAAAAACTGTGAATTGTGACTGTCAGTATATCTCAGCTGTTGTGAATCCTAAAGCAGTTTCTAATTTTAATATAAATAGCATCAAATGTAATAGTTATTACAAGAATATCTCATCCAAGGAAGTAGAGGCTACTGGGAAACGTCTTCAAGTCCAGTTTCTTTGGTTATAGCTTTGTTTTTATGGGATGTTCCTGCAGACATCATGACAAGTTACTTATTTAATATGGGTAAGGAATAATTAGGAAATTACAGACCCTTGAAAAAAGGCGTCCAGAAAAGTGCATCACTGAGATTAAATGTCAGAGAGGTCAAGGGTCAATAAGGTTAAGGGGTGAATGCAGCCCTTCTTTGTCTTGGGTGTAAAAGTGTCCCTTTCAAAAGACAAAACTTTTTTTTTGTCCTGAAGACCATGGTCGATCATCTGTCCATCATTTATCATGTGGATGAATCTGTGTGTCCAACTAAACAGAGAGGACATGTCCTGTTTTTGTTTTTCGTCTTTCCCCCTAAAAGTTAGTCGTTGCTTTTTCAGGCTGGTCGCGCAAATGCATTAGACACACACACACACACACACACACACACACACACACACATGCGCTCACACACACACGAGCACAGGCTTATACTAATCTTTGTGAAAACAAAGCGATATATTTCTCCCGGCGCAGGTCAAGCGTGGGCCATTCATCAGCATGTTTACCGGGATTATGAGCGTTTCATCCGTAATACAACCTCCGACATCGTACTTACCACTGTCTGTCCCAAATGGAGCCGCGCAGGCGAACGCTGCGATCAGATTCACAGGACGAGGGCGAAGTGACCGCTCAGCAGCCGTCGTGACTCTTTCGGGACATTCCCACCAGTGAGCCGCGACCCTCTGTGACCTCCTGACCCCTGTCACTGACCTCTAGGTGGGTGGTCTTCGCACTGACCATAAAGGGCCACAACATTAGCGGCTTGTTGTCAACGTCATGATATTATGTTAACTAGACTGATTCTCAGGCACTTAAAAAAAATAAAAATCTACAGTTAAATGAGAAAACCGTGCTTCTCCAACCACACAAGTCTTGATTCGGGTCTTACAAACGTTCTTGAACGTCTGCGTGTCAGGGTCAAGGGTGTATGTGCACAGACATGTATTTATTACATATGCGTGTGTTAGGTTGTGGCCTGAGTGGATGTCAGGGCGGGATTATGCCGGCCCAGTGTCAGTGTAGAAGAAAGTCGTCACAGGCGGGCGGCCATGTTAATCATAAATCTTTATCTCACAATCCTGCCTGGCACATCCCTTCATTAAGAGACGGCCCCTGGGATTAGTGGAGCTAAAGCCCTGACATCAGCAGAGAAACAAAGAAAATCTATCAACTCTTAACTACACTACACTTCCAGCAGTATTCACCTGTTATTTTTGAAAACATCACTCTACTGTTAATACAAACAAAAAACTGTGAAATATTGGTGATTTACTGTTCTTTTAACAGAACTATACCGTTTTCCTAAAAGCTGGGTCTGTTCAGGTGGAGAGGTGGTTAACAGTAATGCAGCGAGAAGGTCTCGAGTTCGTATGGTCGTAGGTGTGAGTGTGAATGGTTGTCTGTCTCTGTGTTGGCCCAGTAGACCGCCGTGACCCCTAACAGGACTAAACAGGTATAGAAGATGACATGAATAAAGATGGAACACGCCAAGGAAAGGTTAACCGAAGAGGTTCGGGGATTCGAGGAATTGTACGAGTGGTCTTTGGCACAATTTCAGTGAAATTTCGGCGAAAGTTTCAGTCGCCGTTGTTGAAAGTGAAGCAGGAAGTAGAAAAAAAAACGAAGCCGAATGACCAAAAAAATAAAAAAAGACACAGCACCGACTGGTAATGTTATCAGACAGTAAACGCTGTATTTTTCAATAACGGCACAAAACTGTAAACTTAAATGACAGTAAAAATATGTTAATTTTACAGTAACATAATGGAAACCCTGCTCCAAGTTCTTAACTGTTATTTTACAGGAGAATTCTTAACAGTGTAGTCGTACATCCTTCGTACAACATTTTGACCTAATAGATCTCCCTTGTGGTGACTCATCAGAGAATGGACATGGGCCTTCTGAGGGTGTCCTGTGTCTGGCTACAGGATGTAGTTAGTGGAGGGTCCTCTGTGGATCATCCCACAGATACTTGATCAGTTTGTGATCTAGTGAATTTGGAGGCCAGGTCAACACCTTGTACTGTTCAAAAAAAGTGTTTTTGTGGCTGCATCCTGCTGGGGATGGCTGCTGCCATCAAGGAGTGTCATTGCTATGGGGTGGGGGTGTCTGGTCTGGTCTAGGTGGGTGCTACATGTCTAACTAACATCCACATGAATGAATGAATGAATGAAGCCAGGTCCAGAAGTTTCCCAGCAGAACATTGAGTTGTCACATGTTATTTACTTCTCCTGTCTGTGGTCATAATGGATACAGACAGCTGTGATTGAGGGATTTGTAGCTGTCTGATGCATTTACAGTAGTAGCAACAAAACAATTTCCTTGAAGAATTAATAAAGTATTCTGATTCTGATAGTTATTATATAATATGAATGATTCAGTTTTCATTAGTGTATAATTACCTGTAAATATATGAATCATTCTGGTTTTGTTAGCCTTCACATCTACACTGGAGCCGCATGTTAGAGAATCATTTCTCTTCCCTGCTGCTGGGGTCAGGTATCTGCCCTAGGTGGCTGTCAACAGACACAGCTGTAGAGTTAGATGATAATGTCCAATTTGTATTTCCTAGTTGGTGTGAATCCTTATCTTCATGTTTATGTACAATAACTAATGGGATATTGACACATCTCCTCCTGCCTCGGTCCACCTTCTTATAAGACTTTGAGTTTACTGTTTGTCCTTTAGGATTGAGGTGGACTCATGCACTTATGTTGTGATGACGAAGCTTCAGTTCTCCTCGATCGAGCCTGAATAAACTCCTTCAGGCATAAGACATACAGGACTCTGGTGCTTCTTCTTCTTCATCGGCATCACCACAAATTTCTCCCTAATGTCCTGTTTTATGTCATGTCTTCAGTCATGTCTTCAGTCATGTCTTTCGTTCTTGGTTTTTCTGTCTTGTTTTTCAGTTTCTGTTCGGCTTCCTGTTTTATTTTGTTAAGTTCTTGATTTCCTGTTTGTCTTGTTTCGTGCCTTCCTTTTGGTTAGTTCATTGGTTTCACCTTGTCTTGTCACCTGATTTGTCTCACCTGTGTCTCGTCATTTTTGTAAGTGTGTTTATTTTGTTTATTAAAGAAACTGTTTTTGCCAACCCCTGCCTCAGCTTCTTTCAAGTCTTGCATCTGGGTCTGAAATCCCATTCCCCCGCTTACCCGTTGTGACACCCAACACCACATCCTCTTTTGCTGAACCTCTCATGTCGTGCCGCCATGTTTCAAGTAGCCCAGAAGAGACGAACTAAACCTAGAGTAGCCCAGTAATTACACAAGTGGTGCTGATAAGTGGCAGGAGACACAGACATAACTGAAGGTTCTTTTTTATATATATAGTTTAATAACATTCATTTCCAAAAGAAACAATACTGAAAAGACTGAGATAAAACAACAACATATCCAAAGTGTTCACAATGTAAACCTGAGAATTTAGTTTTTTTTTTGCTTCTTTGTCGTCATACTTCATCATAACTTCGCTTTACACTTTTTTCTGGGGCTACACACCAAGGCATGTTTCTTTCCTCTCCAAACTCCCTTAAAATAAACATCAACTACATTGAGTGCTCACAGGTCTACCTCTAAGTGAGTAAGTGACATGAAAAAAAACAAAACACAACGAAGGAAACAACAAGACGGAAGACGGTCGAGGAGACGAGCTATCGGTCTAAGTGGCAAACACAGAGAAGGCTGGACTAGAAATATATATATATACAAAACCAGACACGACACAACGAACTCCAAACATACTGTTTTAAATTAAAGAATAAATAAAAATACTTTATGTAGAATATCGGCCGGTTGCCAAAGCTAGATTAGAAGTGCGTTTTATTTTTTTTTACAGTCGGCCAAATGACCAAAGTAAATTTCCTCAGGAACCTGTGAGGTCCGTGTGTCATTTGGTAGTTTTTATAAAAAAAAATGTGCTGGTTTAAGTCAAGTATTTTCTAATATTAAGTGTTGAGCAGTGCTAGTCTACTGTGCAAATGCACCACACGTTAAAAAAAAACAAAAGAAGCATTTTTATTCTACAGTTCATTTACTACTGGTCGGTCTACGGGAAGAGGTTGGTGAAAGTCTGGCCTCCGTCCTGATCCTTAGTCTCTGTAGACGGAGGTTGTCTGTCGGGGGGGCATGTGCGGCGGGTGGTAGGAATCATATTGCCCCTCTAAGTGTACGTCATAGCCGCTGTGAGTCTGATACGGGACCTGGTCCACGGGGGAGGGGGAGTAGTGGTGCGGAGGAGGATAGTGGGGTGAAGGCTCCTGTTTTGGCACCAGGTTGCTGCTGATGCTCAGGGGTGGCGTAGGGGGGCCGTCATATGGAGGGGTTCCCACGCCACCGCCGTTGTACTCATTGGGCGAGTGGTTCTCGTACGGGCCTCCTTTCATCGCCCTCAGGTGAAGCAGGTGAGCCGAGTCAAAAGTGCCATATGGGGGGCTCGGCAAGCCTGGAGAGGCGTAGCTCACCATGCCGCCACCGAGAGGGGCGGCGGGCGGACGACCTCCGTGTCGGTCTTCGGGCCTCATCCCAGCACAGGGAGCTGGTCCCAGCTGTAAGCAGCCAGCCACCAGGTTGGTCGTAGGCTGTGAGAGGCCCTTACACAGCGTCTCCATGAAGGACCTGCTCTCCGTGGACAGGCCCGCCTCCAGGGCCTCGGACAGCGCGCAGATGTAGTTTCGCGCCAGCCGTAAAGTCTCGATCTTGGAGAGTTTCTGCGTTTTGGAGTGGCAGGGCATGATGGTTCGCAGGTTCTCCAGAGCATCATTCAGCCCGTGCATGCGGGAGCGCTCCCTGGCGTTAGCCTTTACACGCCTGGCGCGGAATCGCTCCTGCCGGGCCTTTGTCATCCTCTTTTTCTTAGGCCCTCGTCTTTTGGACTCGTTTTCGTCCTCCTGTCCTTCCTCCAAGTCCTCCTCCTCTTCCTCTGCGTCCTCACTCCCCATCTCTCTGGGCTGCTGGCCCACTCTGTAGCGGTGGTGCGACGAGACCGAGGCGTCTCCATCGGGTGAGCTCATGTCTCCGTCCATCCACTGCAGGGGGCTGACGACCTCCTCTCCCTCCGCTTGTCTCACGTATGGTTTAATCATCATAGTACTCTGAAAACAAGGAAACATATTTGTCAGCAACTGACAGCTTACGAGTCACCATCTTACATTTCAGAAAAGCTGTAGTTCTACTGTCTTTTTCATTTACCAAGAGTCAGATTTAACATGCTAAACATATGAATTAATAAAATCTGACTTCTGATACAACCTCGCCAATGACGAGGTGGCCTTTATGCACAATAAAAACATTTATTTTTCATATGTCTGTGAAGGTTTTCAGTCCAACAAACAAAGTTAACACAAAAACGTCTAGTGGGGGAATCTGTTTTTTTTTATTTAGGCCTGATGGGGTATTCTATGTCTCCTTAATACTTTGCCTACCTTTTGCAGGTCATGCCTTTATTTTGTGATTTATTTCCATGAAGGTATTACTCATTTTTCTACAAATTCTTCAAGTGTTTTTAAGTTTTCCAGTGATGTCGGCAGTGGAAGATGCTAAAATGTCAGGTTTACGTTCAGCTAAATGACCGTGGATCCATGGATAATGATTATTTGTCTTCTTTTGCTTCATATTATGACTTGTCGCTAATATTTCTTTTGCTTTTTGACTGTTTTACCTAACTCACAATTGAAAACTTACACAAAACTGGCATTGGCAATGACCCACTAACGTGCATAAATTAATTTGCAATTTTTGAACCAGGACAGAAATAAGGGATTCAGTATCTATCTGGAAATATACAAGTTAACATAACAAATTAAATATCTAGTAAAGATAAAGTTACTCACTGCCTCCAGGTCTCATCATTTACAAGACCAGAGCCAGACATTTAGGAATAATGTGTCCCTCGTTAATTTAACACTTGAATATTTGACTAAAGTGTTCATAAACAACAATAATAACCGAATTATGTCGTGAACTGTGGCCGTGATTATTCCTCAAACTGATTTCAGCACCGGACAGTTCCCTTCTCGAGCCCCAGGTGCTTCCATCTGGGCCAAACATTAAGAAAGGAGGCGACCCTTACTACTTTATATAACAACTATCCATCCGACGTCTACTTCCTTCCTCACATACGCATTTAGAAAACTATTTTACCCGTTTTCTCCCCTCCCTCTCTCCCCCCTTCTCTGCCGGGGTAATCCCCGTCCACTTGTGAACTAGTAATGCCTCGGCAAGATAAAGTCAGTGACAGGACTTCAATCTGGGGCATCGCAGGATTTACTCCGTGGATGAAGCGACGACCATGGGATTAAATTGGAGATCCACGTCCCCCTCCCTACCCCCACCCCTCCCAGATCAACAGACCAACAATCTGAGGCTCTAGATTGAAATAGGAGGCAGTAAAAATGACTGTCTCACTGAGAAGAAGCAATTTCCAGAATGCTGATTGAATCATATTAAGATAAGCCTTTATAAATATATATATATGTAGTTTCATTAGATAAATTTATTGCCTGTTGAATTTATATGTATGTTAAAAAATAATTAGAAAATAAGTCACTAGTGCACCCCCCCAAAAAAATATAAACTGTCTGGACAGCGCACTAAAAATGTAAAAATCATCTGTGAAACCCGCTCTGAGACATACCTGTGCAGATGCGTCCTTCTCAGAGAGCCGGTCGGATGATGTCGGTTCTGTCCCCACGGATCACAGCTCGGTCTCTTCTCTGTCCATCAAACTGCCGTGTGAAGTTGCGTCTTGCCTCCGAGCCTCTCAGTGCGGGTCACTCTGCGGGGTCTCCGGGTTTTAACCTCCGCGCTGGAAGCTCCTCCTCCCACTCCCATCCGATTCCTGACGCGCCGGAGAGAGATCGCGCGTGGCCGGCCCGTGGCTCGAGTGCCTGGAGTGTGTGTGTGTGTGTGTGTGTGTGTAATTGTGTATGTGTGTCAGGGAGATGTGCATAAGCTGACTGAAAACAGCCCAGACAAACAGGAGGAGAGGCCCGGCCTTTGTTGCTTTACGAGGGCGGCCGCCAAATCCGCAGCGCGTTTGCATTGAGCGGTGGGGAGACGCGCTCAGCCGCATGAGCCTAACTGTATGTGACAGCTTGAAGTTGCGTGTGAGCAGGTGTTTGCTCCATCCCTTCTTCCAGCCATCCATCCCCTTGATAGGCCGTTAAACAAGTTCATCTCGACCAGAAGGGGTAAGTTTGGTCACATGAGGTGTGCACTTATACGCGTGAAATACCCCCCTCGTCTCTGCGGGATATAGGTGCTGGGCCATAGCACCTATATATGTTAAATATATATTTATTTCCATCTGGAGAGACTGAAGGAGACTCTTTGATTTACAATCTAATTTTTAAAGTTGAAATGTGCCGAGCAGCCTCCATAAAGACGCTTAATATAAAACATTTATGTGTGAACTCTGTTTAACAGTAAAGTGATTAAAAAGCAGGAAACAAAGCACGTGGAGTAAGACAAACAAAAGCGTGACTTTGTAATCTAAACGTTCCACATGTACGGAATATAAAGTTACAGAAACCACAAATCATTCATGTTATTGTGGATAATTAAATAATAATAAAAAAATGAAAATAACAGAGAAATAATGACTGTCAGTAGTTTAAAGGACCAGAGTGAAGAATTTAGCGCCATCTAGCTGAGTGCTGCCAACTGAATCACCCTCGCTATAGTCTCCCGCCATCTGAGCGAGACCAGGGGACGTCACAGCATACATGCAGTGGTCGCTTATCAGCACCAATTGTGCAACTAATGTGAACGCTCTAGAGTCGGTGTTTAGTTTGTCTCTTCTGGGCTACTGTAGAGACATGGTGGCGCAACGTGGCTCAGTAAAAGAGGATAAAAACATAAAAACGCTTTAAAAAGAGCTAAAAAAAAACAAAAAACATAAAGAACAGCACAAGATGCTGACCTGGTCTCCAGATTCTCTAGATCCCAAACCACATTGGCCCCTCCCCTCAGAGGACCCCCCCACTAACAACATCCTGTTGCCAGACACCACAGGACACCCTCAGAAGACCCGTGTCCATTCTTTGATGAGTCACAACTGTTTTGGAGGCACAAGGGACACCTACACAATATTAGGATGATGGTCATAATGTTATGCCTGATTGGTGTATGTAGCAGACAAAGAGAAACACCTCTGTGTGTTTTCATTATCATATTGTGACAACTTGAATCTTGAACCCTCCCCCACTGTGATCCATACAAATCTGGTCCTTTAAATCAAAATGTCGTCACATGAACAAGTTATTTAGCCACAGAAACGAATCTTTTCAATGTCACGTCTGTGAAACCACAAGACTCGGAGGTCAGCCCTCATCATGTCTGGGATCAGATGTCATTTACGGCACCACAGGCTCTAACACGAGAGGCCTACGGTAGTTTTATCTGCAAACCCAAACTACTGTGTTTTGCTTCTCCCTCCCGTCCCGTTCAATCCCAAGCCGACCACCTTGCCCCACTGCTCCTCCCCCTGCGCCTTTCTCTGCCCTATTCCACACCTGCAGCCTGTGATGGGAATAACAGAGCAGGGCCTCTTGCATCCCCAGAGTGAAGTGGCAAGGGAATGAACGAGAGTCGAGGTCCCGCGTCCCCGCTGCATATGCTCACAGCACAGTTCGTAACAATGAAAGAGACGCCACTTCACTGAGTATTTGTCTTTTAGATCAGCAAAACTTATTTTATTTCAAGTCACAGAGTGCGCCGTGAGGTTCCCTGGTCGGGACTGGCCGCACATGACGCAGTCCTGCTGCAGATGGTTTTAGGCTGCGGCTCAGATGGTTATCAATTCTCCACTGGCTGCCCACTCACAGGATAGTCCCTTCCCCGTCAATTCTACCTATGTTTAGACAGGAGTTTAGTTTATTATAATATGGAGAAAAAAAAGAAGGACAGATAAAACTTCACTCCAGTAAACACACAAACATGACCTTCCTCTGAATCCCCAGTGTTCCTGCATGTGACAGTGGGGGAAAGAGGGTCTTGTCCATCTGTCGTACTGGAAGTCCTCGGAGAGAAGCCAGCCCCGCGGTGTGAACGCTGCGTGTCTCGTAGCGCGTGTTTGTGTGTTTCGCGTTGAAGCGGAGGGAGTGCATGTGCGGCTATCACAAAGTCCTGCGTTCAGTTCAGCCGCACGGCTCCTGACATTCAGCAGAGACGTCTGAGGTCACGTCAGCGGACTCAGACCGTGCCCCCTCGCCCTGCACATGTCTGCATCCCCTTCAAAACCTATACCGTTGGTGAGAGCGGTGACAAAGCGGTCATCAAATTGTTTGGAAAGCGTGCAAAAAACGCCAGAGAATGAACGTTTCTCTGTATTTCATGGTCCCCCATCAACTTTAGAAATGGCCGGCATCTAAGCCAAACTTGAACCTCCCTCCAGCCCAGCACCGACCCTGGGGAGACTGGGGTGATGTTGACCATGTGTCCTTCTACTAACCATCTCATTGATGGACCCCACTATTGGGTAAAATAGAGACCCCCTCCTCTGCCTGAACCCCTAAACCCCCTTAACCCTTTCCTAAACCCTCTGTTGGCCCCCCGTTGTGCGTGCTCATTGGCTGACCGCCTTCAGGCGTCCCTTTTCCACGGGCCCATTGTCTGGCCCCATAAGCAGCTTTGTTTCTGCATGTGCAGCTGGGATAGCCCGCTCAGCCATTAGCCGCAACACGCTAAAGGGAGAGCGGGATAATATAATTACAAAACAAAAGTCAGGTGGCCCACGAGATCTGCACATTTGTGGGAGATGCGAGGACACGCTGGCGGGTGGCCAGCTATAATTTGATTATGAAGTTGTGTGAGCAACAAAAGAAACAATTGAATCTTTTTTTTTTTTGTCCTTTTATTTGCCCCACCGAGATTTAATTTGATTCCACTGGGGCTTTAAAAAGAGGGCCGTGTGTGAAAAGAGAGAAGATTTACTCTTCTAATTTCTAGAGTCACCGGCTCAGAAAATGCAATAGGGTCTGACAAAATAGCAGGAGAAATTCTTCCCTGGGCTAACTTTATTGTCATGCTGCTGCAGCTCTTTGACTGCATGTGAGGCCCAAATCTGATGAATCGCTGAAGGCTGGAGTTTCCCTGCAAACTGACTGGTCTTGTGCTCTTGTTTTGCATGAATGCACACAGGCCCGGCGGACAATGGGATCAGTGGCAGATCCATCTCCTGTAATACTTTCTTTAAACAGGGCAGCAAGTGTGTCCCCCTGTTCTGTCGGCCGACCAGAATTTATCCTGTTAGTCACCCTAGATGAGTGAAAGAGTAAAATCAACCCCCATCCCAGCTGGACACACACACACACACAAGGATGCACCCATTCACACAAGCACACACACACATAGACACTTAACCCCACATTGGGGAGTTGCGCACACGCACAGCTTTACGGGCAGCTGATAAGAACAGGTTTAGCTGGTGGCTACTGTTTAGAGCAGGTCAAGCAGAACTAGATCTGTTAGTGTCTTTTTGTTCCTATAGTCCGTGCAGCAAAAGACTGCGTTCAGTTTTTTGTTTAGTTGTTGTTGTTTTGTTTTGCTGTTACATACGACACTAAGCAATTGTGTCAAGTGTGCACAAGCTCTTACGTCTGAAGGGTTAGCGTCCGCATTGTTCCCGCTCAGGGTTTATAAAAATGCCTTTTTATTTTATTTTTTATGCCCCATTAGGCACAGCTTGATTGTGCGCCCCTGGAGAGCGCCACATTCTCATGCTCTGTGCGGCCGCTCAGGAACATTTCACTGCAGACGAGAATCAACTTCTTTGATTTATCATCATAAATAAATAAAAAAATAACACGTGGCTTGCTGTGGACGGCTTTATTATAGTCGGGAGGGAACGAGTGTTACATTTAGGTCACCTGATAGCTTTCAAATTCAGTTGGGAATATTTTTTCATTTACACTTGTGTGTCAGTTTGCTCATTGTTTCAGCTCCTAAGGCGTGGCGGGATAAGCAGAGGCGATGAACTTCTTCCCGCTGTCGTAGAAAGAGTTCTCCCAGGTGTAGGTCTGGATGCTGAGCGCCTTCCCTCCCAGGCTCAGATAACACCTGAGGTTAAGGGATATCAAAATATAAACAAATCAGAACAGATCCATGTAAAGAAAACAAAAAAAAGTCACAGGACATGCGGGTTTACTGACCGTTTTCCGGGGCGAGTGATGTAGCACAGGCTGTAGAGGGCGAAGTCAAACTCGGGGCTGCTGCCGATGACAGCGGAGCCGACCTGCTTGAAGTAGCCGTCCCAGTTGAACTGCATCCCCAACACGTCAGGATAAGTCGTCCACTGATGGGCAAAAGAAAGACAGTGAAGGGCGGTTCTGCGCATATCTGTGCGGTAAATTAACGCGTTGGCGTTCGTCGTGGACGCTTACAGGCCCGTTGAAGCTGTGGCTGTAGTAGTTCAGCAGTCCCTTTTTCTCAAGAAGATAAAACTGGATCCAGTTGTGGAAACCGGACACCTTCCCTCCCTTGATCTCTCCTGATGGAGAACGTAAATAATGAGAAAAAATACACATATTTGCAAGCGTGTGTGGTGTCTAAGCAGAAACCGTCCGCACCTGCGAAGATGTGCTCAAAGCCGCTGGAGTCCTGCTTGCCATTGTAGCGAGAGTACAGGCCGAACCACATCTTCTTCAGGTCCTGAATGAACTCTGCCTCCGTCGTGTAATAGCCTAGAAATAAAGAATAGCATCTGTTTAAAAGTGAATCTGTTTGACTCTACTGAGAATAAGACGAGCTAAGACGTGGACCCGGTTACCCTTGGTGTAGAGGAAAGCATACAGCTCCCTGCCCAGCTCAGTGTTGGATATAATCTCTGTGAGGAACGTGTCCTGCTCAGCCAGCTGCTGAGAGGTGAAGCTCTCCGTCAGTCCGGTCACCCTTTGGTAGTTGTCCAGCAGAGCCAGCAGAGCAGCATAGGTAGGTCTGGAGAAGAGGGCGGCCTCGTCCACATAGCTGAACAAGCTGGAAAGCACAAACACAGACAAGTATGTGAACGCATCCAGAACAAGAAGAACTGGAGGGAGGGAGGGAGCGAAGGCTGCTCTGATAGAAGTGTCGTCTCACGGTTTGGAAGAGAGATCGGCCTGGGAGCTGGTCTGGGTGCTGGACACCAGAGCCTGAGAGTCGATGATCAGCTCGGAGGATGACGCCTTGTTTGAGTCCAGAGTGTACAACGTCTCAGAGAGAGCCTTGATCTCAGCGTCAGTGGCCCCTGACACCGTGCCTCCCGTGCCTCCTGTGCCTCCTGTGCCACCTGTGCCACCTGTAGGACAGATAATGTCTTAAGTACATTCACTAAGTGAGTGTGGATAGTTGTCTGTCTCTCTGTGTTAGCCCTGTGATAGACTGGAGACCTGTCCCGGGTGTCCCCCGCCTGTCGCCCTCCTCCCGGTTACAGAAAATGGGTGAATGGATTATTCTTCAACTCTAGCACAGCTCAGAGAAAAATAATATACTTCCAAGTTTATGAAACAACTATTAGTTACTGACTATTTGCAAATTACAAAACAGAAACCTTTTTCTGAAACTGGTTTCCACCATTATCAGCCATGCCATTCAAAATGCTGTTTAGTCAGCAGTCAGATGGTATAAAATGTCAATTGTAAATACTTTCAGTTCATTTTGTTGATAATACTTTTAAAAAGTAGTACGAGTACGTTGACATTGTAGTGTTTCTACTGCTAAAAATGTTTGCTTTCAATGTGTCATGTGGCACAACAGTGACACCGACTGGACATTTAGGAAAACGACAGATTGATAAAGAGAGGCCGGCAAACGGTGCTGAAATCAATACGATGATTTTTTTTTTGCCACAAAAAAAAATAATACTCCGTCACAAGAAGTTCTTCTGTAAAGAAACATGTGCTTGAAGCAGCGAGTACTCGGTGCTCTCTCATAGATTATTATGTACTTTGAGCAAACTTCCCTCCTCTGTCGTGTTCGGGAGGAGCCGAACTTCACCGGAAGAACCCGAGTAGTCCCGAGGTAACACGAGGACAACAGAACGGCGGCTAAGCTAATGGCACACCTGTAGAGCGCTGCACACCTGATTGTGACGAAGTTACACGGAGCAAAGTCACAACTACCCACGTCGTCACCTTGCGCGTGAGTACATAGTAAATTGCATCATAATATGTCAGTTTGTGAAAGGTGCACGCTGCTAGAGCAGTGGTTCCAACCTAAGGGTTGGGGCCCTACAGAGGGTCGAGACATAAATCAGAGAGGACGTGAGTAGATAATTTAATTTATTACCCTCTTAAGTTATTAAGGACAAAAATGTCCACTTCCAAAATAATAAGAATAAGAATAAACTGCTATAAAAACTTTTTTTCTGCTCAAAACTACCAACCATTCTATCATTTAGAGGGTTTTAATCCTTGAAATCCTTCTTGATTTTTTTTCATACTGTTATAGTGATCTAATAGAAATTTGTACTCCTAAATCTGCCACATCCTAAGAGCTTATCGGGTATTTTGTGAATAAAAATAAAAGTCACTAGTAACTAAAGTTGTCAAATCATGTAGTAACTACTCTTGAAACTAAATGTATAACGGGGCATAGAATGAAAAATATTATAAGTATTCATGCCTCAAAACTGTATTTAATGGTGACAACGATTGTTGAAAAATAATCCATTAAAATCAATATTGTAGCTAATAATTGACAGCGCTCACTGTTTTTCTTTTGCTCGGATTCGTCGCCACACTGTGTGAAAGTGACCAGGTGTGGTCAACCAACAAACCTGGCTGGCACGTGCCACAGGGTCAGTCGTGTGTGATACAGTCAAAGCCTTACCGCTGCAGAGGCTTGAGTAATCGCTGCAGCAGTTGTTGTACTGGGAGCACAAGTCGTTGCAGTGGCACTGGTTCTGAGCGTTGTAGGCCTCGCCGCACCTGCCGTTACAGGACAAGCCTGGATCTGGAGGGGAGAAAAAAAAGAAGGTGTGTGAAAGTGACCAGGTGCCGTAAACACGTGAGATAGAACACAAACAGAAGCTGGGGAGACTCTGCGTGGCACGTGAGCCAGGGTCAGTGGTGGAAGACAAGGTCAAAGCCTTACCGCCGCAGAGGTTCGAGTAGTCGCTGCAGCAGTTGTTGTACTTGGAGCACAAGTCGTTGCAGTGGCACTGGTTCTGAGCGTTGTAGGCCTCACCACACCTGTTTTTACAAGACAAGGCTGCATCTGGAAGAAAATGAAAGAAAGGCGCGTTCAGTACTTATTAGTATTTTGAGTTTTCTAAAAAAAAAAAAAAAGGTGTTTTGGCGGCTCTGCAACACAAGAGCACTTACCTTTGCATTCTGTGGCGTAGTCTGAGCAGCAGTCTCCGTAGCGCTCACATGGTGGGTTACACTGACAGGTGTAAGTGGCGTCTGTTCCATAACCGCATCGACCCACGCATGAGTCCAGGGTGTCTGGAAAGCAACAGGATCTCAGTCAAACAGCAGTGCATGTATTTTGCGTCACATTGCTGTAGTAAAGATTTAAAGCTGGCAATGATGACGATAGTAAAGCGGAAAAGTCTCTTACTGCCGAATCCCTGGTGGAACAGGGTCACGCAAAGTATGAGGACAGCAGTCACCTTCATCTTGGCGTAGAGGCTACCTGAAAACAAGGTGATCGGACTGCTATCAGGGCCTCCCTTTTATAGCGGCGCTCTCATGACCAATCCAACTGTCATGTAAACCCAGCCCAGGCGTCATGCTGTCACTCCCTTAGTCATTATTCTTCTGTTGCATTTTAACTTCTGATCATAACCCTGATCTGTTTATTTCTGCAGGTTTATAAGTAAGGTTGGAGAACAAACCTGCAACTTTTAAAACAGTGTTTTTTTTAAAAAAAACTAATAATAAAGAAAGCCTATCTCATCTCGTCTCTGTGAAACGGCACACCTGCTTTAATGCGTGAAAATAAGACCGTATCAAGTAATACGCCGCGATAACAGCCGCAGGTTTTTGCCAGTTTGGTTTAAAAATAAAATATTCAGATTCCAGCCATTTAAACGTAAAACGTGCATGTTTTGTGGCTTATTGCAGTTTGCATGGACTCCTCACCCAGTACTCGGTAAGATTCATTTAAAATACAGTGGTTCATCTTTTAGGACCCTTCTGTATTTCTCCCTCGAGAATGACCAGATGCTGTTTTTCACAGGGTTTATGCAATACGACCCGAAATACCTGGAGATGATCACATGCTTCAGTATCTCTAATCATGTTGGGGTCACATGCTGCTGTGGAACTGCAAACACAATATATATATAGAGAGAAAATAATGTGATAATTACAGTTTGTACAATAGCAAAGATTAATTTTACACTGAGTGATTACGAGCAGTGACACTTACCTCCTAAGTAACGAAAGGGTTTGGATAAATCATGAAACATTTTGAGAGTATGCAGCCTTATATTTTAGCAAACAGGCTCTCTGAAATACCCGGCTCTGACTCTGGTACTATATGTTGGCTTCCTGACTATGAAGTCACAAAGAACTCGTGTGACCGGCACCATGTATGACGCCATGACATGCTCTGCGGCCTCACCTTTACTTTTTGTGCTGCACACGAATGACAGATGATTCAAGGTTCATTGTTAAAGTTGATTCTGTTATCGTCAGGGTCCTGCAGTAGCAGGAAGAAGAGCATGGGCCTGTGATGGACGATTTCTTTGAATGGTCCCAACAGTTCATGCTTTCAACGAAACGTCAGTAAAACTATAGAAATGCTGATCGGTTTTTGAGATTTTAAGCCAGTACAAGTATTTGGGCACCATCTTGGATGACAACTGACTTGAGGCCAACGCAGACTATATCTGCAAAACGCCAACCACTGTTACTCACTTTATCTGTATCTTGTATCGTCTAGTTTATCATCTGCCCTTCATTGTAAATGATGTTGTAGTTCCTGTTTATAGTCGACTCACATTCAGTGAACAAATCTATCTGTATAATATGTTCATAGTACCTAATTCAAGTCATTATGTATATCCTGGTCATTCACCTGTATATATGGTCTCACCTGTACATAGGTTTTGATCTGTAAATATTGTCCATATGGTGTAAAAAACAACCTGTACCATACTATTTATGCCACGTGCACTTACACAATGCTAAACTGCATTTCGTTGCTCTGTACCTGTACGTGTGTAATGGCATAAAGTTTAATTTTTTAAGCAAGCTGAGGGATTTTAATGTCACTCTTAAAAATGCTTTATTTATCTTTAGTCAGTCCTAACCTTTGCAGTGATTTGCTGTTACGGGGACCTTAGTGTCACTAATAAAAATTGGCTGGGCAGTATTTGCCAAACTTTGCCAAAAAAAAAAGAAAAAGAAAAAAAGAAATCACTGGCACAAGCCTGCAGCAGCTCGACAATGTTTACCAAGCAAGAGCCATTCAGAGTGGAAAGGTCGCCTAAGCCGACTCACATCACCCGCTGTATGCTGAGTTTCGACTTTTGCCATCTGGAACGAGGAATGCCTTCCAAGCCAACTCAAACAGATAGCTCGGATCGTTTGTTGCCTCAGCAGTAAGGTTTCTAAACAAGCTTTCGGCATGTTATATGGTCATAATGACTCACCTCATGACATTTATTATTCATATCTATGTTTCTGTGTATTGCACTGTGCTGTTTTATGGTATGCATTTGGCTGTCGACTGCTGTTGCAAATCAAATTGCAAAAAAAATGGACTTTCTAATCTAAATCTAATCTAATCTAATCTAAATTTCATTACTGCTGTCTTGAGATGAGAAAGAGTTAAGCGTTTGACAAAGAAAGGAGGAGAACAGCGAAAGTACAGGCATTATCGAGTATATGTCGTAATTAACTTCAGGTCCAGCAACTAGCACACCCAGAGACAAAACACTCACTGGAGTTCTGGGAAGGAATGCATGCACACAGTGGAGAAACAAACCCACTGACAAACCTATGAGTCAACGCAGGAAAGCCAGCTCTTCAGGTCAGGTCTCAGCAGTCCACTGAAAGACTAGCAGACAAATCTTAGCCGCCGGGAAGGATTAAAACTGAAAAACCCATCTCTGATCAGAGGAGGTAGACTTGGACACCAGTTTTTTTTGTTCAGTCAGTTACACAAAGGCTACACGCCCAATAAAATGGTGTGAGTCTGGAGATTGCAGCCTTTAAACCACGCAAACCACTCGGTGGAAGAACAGGACACCACCCAAGTTAATCTGAACAGCTTAATCCACACTGATTTACATGTGAGTTGGTAACACATACAGATGTTTTAATGAAAGTCTCATTCATTAAGTCATTGAAGAAACGTATTTATTTGGACAAGTGATCAAAGATGCTTTGCCACAAGCCGCAACTGCAGGAGCTACAGTAACTATGGTGATGCAGATCTTCTTCTGGTGTGGTATTCCTTTGAGGCGTCCACATTGTTGGAAACCCTTTCACGCCATTAGCAGGGATTTCAGGTTTACAGGTGTTTCACCCCTGTACACATTGCTTGAGTGGGGTAGTGAAGACGGACTGGGCTTCGCCTGCAGAAGGGTTCCAGCTGTGGACTCTCTTCAGCCACAGCTATCTTGAGATGGACTCGGCTGCTGCGGCTACGTCCCCGGTGGCTTTCTTCAGCTGTCTGGGCTTCAGCCCAACCCTCTGGAGGAAGTAACATACCCATTTTTCTTGGAACCCGAATTCAGTGGAGATGGTTGCATGCCACCCTTTTAAAACCGGTTTGTCAATCAGGTCTTGGTATTAGGCTTTTTTCAGTTGGTGGGATGTGTCTAGACTCTCTTCCCAGGACTCAACAATTATGATTTCCAAGAGAACCTTATCTTGCCTTCATCTGTAGCTGCCAACGCCTTTGGACAACCGGTCAGGATGTGGTTCAGTGTACAGGAGGCTGCTAGAAAGTTCAACAAGTCACAATACCTTTTTTGAATGTTTACGTCAGAATTATGCAACATATTGTAGCATTTAAGTATACACTGTGGACCAATATAAGTACCTGCAGACTGGACTGGAGGGTCAACAGCGTTGCTGTGTACAAGAAGAGACTGAGTAGACTCTACTTCTTGGGGAAGCTCAGGTCTTTCAATATTTGCAGCAAGTGGCTGGAGATTTTCTACCAGTCTGTTGTTGCCAGCGTCCTCCACTTTGCCAGTGAGTTGGAGATGTTTGTCTCAGTTACGTCCCTCTATTGTCTACACCAGACAATAAAGCGACAGTGGAGCTCATTCTCCAACGCACTGATCCAGCTCCAATCCCACAGTGAACGCTCCAGGACTTCCTTTATACCATTTTAAGTCCAGCTGTAAAACAGCTCATCTTTCTGTAACAGATAACTCCATGTTATTCAAGTTAATGGATACTATTGCACCTTGATATCATTCCTATGTATATAACATATATTCTTCCATCACTTTTTGTTCATATGCTAATTTGTAAATTTTGCCTATAGTATTTTTATTTTATTTTACTTATTTTCATTTTTATTTAATCTTTCTTTTACTTGTGGTCCTTAAGAGTGTGCAACTAAGCTACTGTGAGCCCCCTGTGGATCAATAAAGTTCATCTAAGTCTATCTAAGTATGAATTGTTTTTATTTTGGAGGTGCAGTTATCCTCCTCTACGTTGGGGGGCGCTGAACTACAATAAACAACTTTGCGGAAACATTTTTGTCCCTGTGCGGCTTCCGTCCACAGCGTGGATTTCAATGACATTCTGAGCTTTCATAAGACAGTTCACTTCTCCCAGCCTTAAAGATGTCCTTAGCATTTTTATTCAGAGCGGTTACAAGAGACGTTGCAAAGGTGAGCAGCTAACTACGATTAAAAATGTTATTTATCTAGAGACTGACACGTCGTTGGCTGGTTTAAGTGTTAGCCGTTAGCTTCCTTACTTTATGATATACGATCCAACCTCAATGAATTACACCTGGCTGTTCCTTCTTGTGTCATGCTAGTTAAATGTTCCACCATATGACCGTATGGCTTTACATATGCAGTGTGGTGTGGGTTAGTTATCCCTTAAATATGTAGGGGATCTGCTTTTATTTATGTGTTAAGTTAAAGTGTTCATCATCTGTGATCCTCAGGTCAACATTTGCAAGCATGTCCAGTCAATCCACACAGGATGTGAACTTCTGGCAGCAGAGAAAGCCCTCCTGATGAAACTGCGGAAAAGCACCGGCTACACTTTCATCAACTGCAAGAAAGCCCTGGAGAAGTTTGACAATGACATAACACAGGTAACAGATGTCCGTCAGCAGTCTGCAGGTGTGGTGTATAGCTGTGGATGAATTGGGGGGAATCATTCATACTAATTTGCCTTTAACTTTCAGGCGGAGACCTGGCTACATGAGCAGGCCCAGAAGGAGGGCTGGAGCAAAGCAAACAAGCTGGAGGGTCGCAAAGCCAAGGAAGGTCTGATTGGTCTGTTTGTAGGCGATAGAGCGGCCGTGATGGTGGAGGTAAGGCCGTAGCCTCATCAGTTCAGTCGATCCGTCTCCCGTTTGCTGGCATTCACAGACGCCTCCGCTCTTGTCTGTTTGATGCAGGTGAACTGTGAGACGGACTTTGTTGCTCGCAATGAGAACTTCCAGCAGCTGGTTAAAGACGTGACGTTTGCCACCGTGGCTCACCATCGGAGTAAATGTCAAGGCCAGACAGGATATGTGAAGGTAAGGATGCACACGGAGAATCAGAACTAGTGAAAGCTACAGGTTTGATGCCGTGGGAGGATCTCCTGTCTCTGCAGTACTTTTCTATTCCAGCAGTTACTTCAGCCTTTATTAATATTAATTGCACCACTTAAAACTATTAAACAATTAAACTGAAATGAAAATGCCCTCATGCATATTTGCACTACACTTACTATAAACCTTTTAATCCATGTTCTGCTGTGAGTCTGTTTCTTTTTGCTGTAACTTGTTTGGCAAGAGCTTGAATGTAACTCATGCTCACTGATACAGTATGAATAGACCCAGCTATAAACTATAGGTCTAAGTTAAGCCTTAACTCATGATGTCGGGGTGCTAACATGCTAACATGCTAACTTTATTTGTTTCAGAGTGTCCTGGGCGGTGATGATTTAAGCAAACTCCGAGTCGGTGAAGGAGCTTCACTAGCTGACCAGGTGGCTCTCACAATAGGTCAGTAAAATGCATTTTTATTTTTTCCATTTACAATTGTGATTTTATTTAAAATAGTTCATTAACACATGAGTAGTTGCGTATGAGTCATTATGCTCCTTCTGGAATGAAACATCCTGTACAGGAGAGCAGGTAACGTTTGTCTGCTGTGGCATGTACACAAAGATGTTGACTCAAAGCTTGTTGATTTGACTGAAGACATGTGGAGACAGGGTTTTTATTTATTTGCCTTTGCTGTCTTCACTAAGTTAAAGCAGCTTTAATAAGTTGTTTTGCAATGAAAATGTGTCAAACACGTGTGAAAACAATGGAAAAATGCCACTCGTGGTGAAAAAGATTCAACATTCTTGCAGTTTCAGGTCATTGTTTATCTTGCAACTTTGCTGTCAGTCACATGTTGGTGGAGTTGGACAAATCAGGTTGTGCCGATTACACCAAATAAAAAAAACGAGTAAATATAATATGAACCATAAATGCTGTTTTCTGCACGGATCAGACAGAATTAGAATGTTTCAGGTTGATTTAAAGGTTTCTTGTTTCTTCTCAGGTCGCCTTGGTGAGAACATGTCGGTGAAGCGGGCGGTGACGGTGGGCGTCCCTGCTGACTGGCGCATCGGCTCATACGTACACGGCGGCGTGAGCGGCCAAACTGAGGTGGCCATGGGCCGCTATGGCGCCCTGGTCGTATTTCAGGGTGGAAAGGAGGGAGAGCAGGAAACATTAGGCCGTAAGCTGGGACAGCACATAGTGGGAGAGGCCCCCTTGTCTCTGGGCAACATGGACGACCTGCCCTGCGGGGAAAGTGAGACGCGCCTGCTGCCTCAGACGTTCCTGGCAGACCCCAGCAGGACCGTGGCGCAGTTCCTCAGGGGTCATCAGGCCCGAGTGCTGGACTTTGTCCGATTTCAGTGTGGCGAGACGGCGAGTGAAGAGGCACAATGAAGGGAGGGGGAATCTTTCATCCAATAGAATTTAAGTCTTTATTTGTTGAAATGAAAGAAGAAGTAATTTATAATCTAAAGTTTAGACAGTCTCACAGCGTCTTCATGGATTTGAAAAAGAGCTCTGGTGCCTGATGAAATTACAGATTCAACAATAAAATGTTTTATTGTGAAAAGCTTTTCTCCGTCTGTGTCCATTTGTAAATACAACATGATAGATGTCTACATGGCAGCGCACTGGAATGTGCCAAAAAACTGTCATGTATTTAATCACATGTTTTTACCTATGAGACTTAATGTGAATAGATTATCTCTACAGTTAATCTCCACAAACATTTGCATATCAGATTTGACAGAAAATATAATGTTGAATCAGGGCTTGGTGCACATGCGGGCATTTTTATCAGTAACATAGCCTAATGTGAGGCCTGCTGATAGGTCAGAGCATCCGTTAACAGAAATACTGGGCTTCACTCGGCTGCTGGTCCATTTCATTCATGTGTATTGAAAACTGTTGCTACAGGGAATCGGATGAGCATTTAGAATAAAATAGAATAGAATATCCTTTACTGTCATTGCAGGACACAGGTTGTCCAGTGCAACGAGACTTTGTTTTCAGCTCTGCAAGATGGTTCAGTAGGGCGGCACAGTGCTGTGGTGGTGGTGATGGAGTTTGCATGTTCTCCCTGTGTCTGCGTGGCCTCTCTCCGGGTACTACGGCTTCCATCATCGCAGGGCTATAAAGAGAGACAGACAAGCATTCACACTCACACCTACGCCTAGTTTAGAATCACCAATGAACCTAATGAGCGTGTCTTTGGACGGTGGGAGGAAGCTGGAGAACCTGGAGAGAACCCACGCAGACACAGGGAGAACATGCAGACTCCAGGCCCCAGTCGGCTGATGGATTAGAAACCAGAAACTTCAGCGTTCACCGTTGGTGGTGGTCAGCATGAAATGTACCTATTCATTCAGTGGATTACACACCTGAGGTCCCTGATCACGATCTAAATGATCCTGGACTGGACTGAAATAATAACGGTTATTATTGTAGTCACGCAGTAGTTGTTTTATTGTGTAACTATCTGATATAACACTTTGACTGGAGGCTATTTAATGAAACTACAGAGTAGGTGTGCGCCTTATTTTGCGCCCGTGAAAAAATGCCAGAAATGCAGCCGGCGAAATAGAGGCCTGTGATTGGCTGTTGGGGCTACAATCAGATGCGGCGTCATCAAAGGGGGCGTGTCTATCTGGAGATAGCTAGCTAGCTGCTGCTGCTGCTGCTGATGGTGGTGTCCTCAGGGCTCAGAGAAGAAGATCCAGCACCTTCGTCTGTCTGTCCTTTAAACACCAACAACAGATATGGTAGGTCACAATATTACCTCAGGCGCATTTATAGAAACATCTACTTTTTATTATTACTCAGAATTGAGTCTTTTTCAAAGGGGAGAATTTGCAAACATCTCGAGCCAGGTAGCGTCACAGGTAGCGTCGAGCTAACGCTAGCTGCGCATCCATCGCATTAGCCTGCTCCTCTCCGTCCAGCTCCAGCCTGAGCAGATTAGCTTTAACGAAGCGTGTTGTTAATCACACCTATTTCTTGTTTCTTGGGCTACTCCGTCTGACCAACTCCGCCCTCCCTCCACCAGTCTGACTTCTCTGAGGACCAGATCATGGGTGAGTTGGCGTTTGCGTCTAATCAATAAAAGCCTCGTTTAAATGCGTTGTATTATTATAAGAGTCATCGCCACATCATCATCATCGTCATAGAGACGTACATCAAACAGCTGTGTGAATTCTGACCCTGTAGCTCCACGGTTATTATCCCTGCAAACCTCTGGATCCCTGCAGGTAAATGAATGAATGAATGAACTGAAAAGAAGAATCTTCCACCTGTGTGAAGCTCCCTGCATCTCTGAATCCATCATGACTGCCACCTGAGTTTTATCCTAACCTGCCCGGCGGTAAAGCATGATCGTGTGTTTGCGTGCTGAATTTAAAAGAACACAACATGCACTTAGAATAATAAAATGTGTGAATTGTGCAGCGTTTTTGTTAAAGAGAGTGTCTTTGCAGTGCGGTGTGTGTTGGCCCAGACGGCTCTGAAATACACGGAGCACAGTGTGTTTGAATGCAGTTTTTCCTTTACTGTGCACTAATACAACAACCAGGGTCGTGCATGTTCACATATTTAGATTATGACTTGAAAAGCATCAGTTATTAGTCGCTGAATTGCCTGATCACATAATCTCCCCACAGCGAAATGATGTCGTACGTTTACTTGTCTTTAATTGTCGATTTTCCCGCCTCACATTAAGAACAAGACATTCACTTCTGGAGATCGTCGTGGTGCACTCTGTTGGCTTTCATATACGGACATTTTTAGCGGTGCAGCTGATTTGGATTTTGGGTTTGTTGTGGAAAAATCACCGTTTACGCCACGAGATATCAAAACACTCTGGTCTTTCCGTGTGTTTAATTCAGCATCTGCAGATCTGCTCACGGCACGGACAGAGCATCAAGTATTGAGAGTGGCAGATGAGCAATGAGTGCACAAAATAGTTGTGCTTTCTACCCCCCTATCATTGTTCACATTGCTCCTCCACTTTACAGAGATAACTGGGACCTGGACTCAAAGCAGTAACATAAGGATGTCTGAGTTCTACATTGCCGTGTCTGTGTCTTCAAAATAACTCGAGGCAAATCTGCTAATCAAGTTTGTTCAACGCGATTAGTCTCTCCGTGGTCCAGAGCTCTGCGTCTCCTGCTGCCGTGAAGGCTTCTCTTTGTGTCACCTTTATCAGCTGACTGGTCGCCGTTGTCTCCCTGTCAGAGTTCAAGGAGGCCTTCCTCTTGTTTGACCGCACGGGTGAGGGGAAGATCACCTACAGCCAGTGCGGGGATGTGATGCGGGCCCTGGGACAGAACCCCGTCAATGCCGAAGTGCTCAAAGTCCTGGGGAACCCCAAGTTAGAAGGTAAGCCTGTGGTTCACCGGTCACAACTGTAACAGACGATCTCAGACCACTGCATGGTTAAGAGGATGAAGAGGGACGCACGCATCTTTAAACCGTAACGTACATCTGCTGTGTTCAGACTGTCCTGGAAATACTAAATCATTTCATAAACAGACCTGTCTAAGCTCTGTTAGGAGAAGGTCTAAAGTCTGTGCAAAGCATGCCGGCTGTGTGTTTTCCCATTTTTGGAAGACTGTGCGATCAAAAGAGACTTCTGTTCCCACTGGGCTCCCGCAGAGATGAACCACAAGCTGCTGGATTTTGAGCAGTTCCTGCCCATGCTCCAGGCCATCGCTAAAAACAAGGACCAGGGCTCGTTTGAAGATATCGTCGAAGGCCTGCGTGTCTTCGACAAGGAGGGAAACGGGACGGTGATGGGAGCAGAGCTGCGTCATGTCCTCACCACACTAGGTAAGAGCTGCTCGCTGGTGTTAATCAGACAGTTAATAAGTAGATAAAACTGCCGTCTCTTGAGTGGGTATTTTTTATTTCTTTATGTTCCAGGTGAGAAAATGACAGAAGAAGAGGTGGAGACTCTTTTAGCGGGACATGAAGACACTAATGGATGCATTAACTATGAAGGTAAATCACTCTATGGCATGGGGCCCCCCAGAGGGTCCAGTCTGTCACGCAGGATGAATTTGCAAACTGCGACTATGACTTAGAACAGTGGTTATCGACCCTTTTTGGGTCCTGGACCCGCTGCATATTTTCGATCAACCCGAGGAACCCCCACCCCGTCTGGGGGCATGGCTGTGCAATCTGATAGATCGAATCTATGACTTATAACTTAGATTCTCAGCCAGGGGTCCTAGTGGTCTGTGATATAATTGCAAGGGGTCAATGAAAATAAAATATCTTTTAAAAAAACGATCCTATGACATTTATAGAAATAACATAATTTTATTCAAATGTGACTGAGACGCAACTGAAAGCTCATATTTGCCTCAAAGAGTGAATAAATGCCATAAAATGCAGTTTCTGTTGTTTCTGTTAAATTGCACCGCCACCCCCCAGATCGGTTGGGGGTTCCTCAGGGTCGATCAAAAATATGCAGGGGTCCAGGATCCAAAAAAACAGGTTGAGAACCACTGACTTAGACATTAAATGTTGAATCTTTTTTAAATTAAAGTGGCTGCTGTGCATAATCTGCCCACTAGGGGTCACACTATTTAAATAAGCGTTGCAGACATAACACTGAGAACCCACACAGACACAGTTTCTTGTACTTACCTGACCGGCGTCACACTTAACGTTGTGTTTCTCCATCTCTTCTCACAGAGCTCGTCCGGGTGGTGATGAGCGGTTGAGGATTCCAGCTTTAATTTTTATTCCTTAATGAGGTTCTTTCTTCTTGCTCTTCCATCCTACCTCCCAACAAGTCTGTAATGTCACTGTCCACCTTTTTATTTCTTTTTGTTTTTATTTATTTAATGTGCCTTTTCTGTCTAATGTGAAGAGACTCCTCCGTCTCACTTCCCTGACGTTACCCAACCACGCAGGCACAATCAGTCGCGCTGTTCCCATGGAGATTTCCCCTCTGTCGTCTTCATCAGTCTCGTTGTCATCAGCGCTTTTTCTTTTCGATGGATAATGTTACATGACATAAAAGTATTAAATAAAAAGCATCGCATTTGAGACTGTTGTTGAATATTTCTTAACAGGTTATTGATAATTACTGTTGTGGCTGATCAGTGTACTACAGTATTAAAGTTTTGCCAGGAGGAGGCTGAACTACAGTCTTTCAAGCTGATCACATTGTCACTGCTGTAGATTTGTCAGCCCTGCCATCATCGCTGGTGTTATTTCTAATAGCTGAAGGTCTCAACTGCAACTCAAGCGCAACTCCATGCACGCCCGCCGATAGGGGGGGACAAACGGGTCTGCTGTCCCGGGCCCAGGATAGAGGGAGGGCCCAGAACTGGGTTATTTATGGAAAAAAATAAAATAGGCATATTTGTGGAAAAAATACCAAATATTTGGATTACATAAAAGCTTTTTATTTGTTTTCCTCCTAATTGTCCTTGAAATAGTCGTCAAGAACCCCCCCCATCCCCAACACAAAAATGGTTTGGCCACTAATAAAAATTTGACCGTTAGATTGGAAGGTCCGTACGCTAAAAATGTCCGGTCAGCACAAGTCTGATGCTCAGAAAAGGGGAGAAAAGAGGGAAAATAGAGGCCTTAAAGCTTTTCTTAGCAAATATTTTTTAAAAAAAGGTGGTGACCGTGAAGCTGCAACTAGTAAAGTGAACGTAGAGCAAGGTAAGAAACAACGTTTACCAGCCTTGTAACGTAACGTAGCTCTAATGCTAACGTCCATTAGCTTGTATAAAAGCTTGACACAACACGTTCACTTTAACAGAAAGTTTGATAGCTCCGTCTAAACATTTACCGACAAATAACTCGACACAATGACTCCTCTTCACATCTTTATTTTTTCCCCCAAACATTTTTGTAATTAAAACCTGTTTTGTTTTGACATTTTTTTATTTTTTATTATTATTATTCTTATTAATACAAACTGCCAGAGTAACTGTCAGCACTAATGTGATGATGCGGTGAGGAAAATGATTTCTACTGGATAATAATCGATTGCTGCTACCTTCAGCATAGTGAAAAACATACAGAAACTTAACAGACACTTATTTCATATCACAAAATCCACACAAATGTAATAATAACACGGATAAAAGAAGAAGTCCATTGATGCTCACGGCTGCGGTGAGGACTGCAATACTGGCTTGACGGTACATTAAAAGTTTCACCATCTGACTGGATTATATCTCATGACGTGATCATGATCTCCTTTTCTTTCATGATATCTTTTTTTTCCTTTTTTTTTTTTTTTGAAATTCTTCAAACTCGATTAACACACGACAGATGGCACTGAAAATAAAACTGATCGGTATTATGGTTTACAGGTCGTAACGGCATGCGTTCACATATGCTCACAGTCACACCAGATCCAGCAGATCTGTCCGAATCACACACGTCGTCGGTGGAGAGGGTAAATACAGGCTACAAAGGTAATAATAATAATAATAATAATACAGCGTTACAATGTCGACATATCCAAAGAAAGTAGATGGAAAAATGGACAGTAAAAAATATAAAAATCGATAGGATAAAAAGTGAGGATATTGTTGCAGATATTAAGGACACAATTCTCCAGCTGTATAAGGTGCTCCCTTTGCCTTTGACAGCGTTAACACTTCCTCCAGCTTTAATTTGAAATGTTGAAAATCCTCTTCAGTTCCCAGGCAACCATAATAATAATAAAACTCACGGAATAAATGTGAGATAAACATGACTATAAAAAACATTTTGGTTTAGCAATCAACACGGATAGATTCAGAGAGAATAAACACGTATATGTGGTCGTTCGTAGACTTACAGTATTATTCCCAGACTTTCCTTTTTTCTTTTTCTTTTTTCCCCCTCTCAAACATAACTACATTCCTCACAGAACTACAGCTTGGATGCTTTGAGCTCATTCAAAAAAAAAAGAATATATATATATATATATATATATATATAAAAAAGCTCAACACTGACATGTTTTCCTCTAAGTGCTATTGAAATGTGTTGGAAATATAACAAGATATTTAAAAGGAGGTCTTTTTAGGACCTCAAGCTGTCAGTACTTTTTCAGTCGTTCCCGTATTATTATTATTCCCGGGTAACAAAAGGGTGCGTTTGTAACAGACAAATCCAGTTTATAGTACACCTTCTCAAACTGCATCCAAACTAAAGGCTCATTTACGGTACTGTGTGACATAGACGCCGTAACCTATGCACATAGCCTGCCCACGTAGCTTACACCAGTGCGAGCCATTTGTGACAGTTTGGCTATGTAATAACACCACCCAAACACTAGTTGGCGCTGTGTCATTTTTTGCCAGTCGGGTTAATTGTTGTTTCTACTTCCTGCTTCACTTTAAACAATGGCCTCTGAAACTTTGGCCGAAATTTCCATAGACATATCTACATAGACGCCTCACTGAGCGCTGCCGTCTACTGGAGCTGCGTGCCTACAGGGCGGCCATCTTGGAACAGGGCCACTGGCTCCTACAGTGCATTACATCTATGGAGGAATGGTGTTTCTACACAATAAAAGTCATCATAAATCACTCAGTTGAAGTCCGGCATCTTTCTTTACAATCTTCTGTCAGAAGCTAGTCTGCTGATAACATTAAGTAGATTTTGTATTTGGGTAGTAAAACCATATTTTTATCAAAGCTACATGTGTGACGTTTTTAACAGATCAATACGTTTGGAAATCGGTCCAAAATTCAGCGAATAATTCTACTTTGAGATTGAGGAGTACCTCTTTCCTTCGTATGTTCATTGCACCGCTGCCTCTGCTAGCCCTGTACCAAGATGGCGGCGCTTTAGGCACGTCCCTCCACAGTCAATGCGGCGTCTACGTATATATGTCTATAGAAATTTCCCCAAAGACGAGTCGTACAAATGTTTGTATCTCCGAATCTCCTCGGTTAACCTTTCCTCCATGTGTTCCATCTTTATTGATCCAAAACAATCAATTTGTGGAGATGGAGAAACAGCCGGAAATACTAATGTGGAAACACACTACAACCAAGCGGACCAATCGTGGTGCGTAGTTATATTTCTGGGGAGGTGCACGTCAGGCTATGGCGTTAGCGTCTGCATCCACGCAGTAGCCTAAACCGTCTATCAGTCAATGTAATTTCAAACTGGCTATTTGATTCAGATCGTTTTCATTCGTTAAAGACTTTTCATTGGTTTTAGACATGTGACCTTCAGGTCAAATCCCGTGGAGTGACCATATGTCCATGTTAACACAAGTAAAAAATAAAGCGGAACATTTCCCAATCATAGCAAAAGTATTTAAGACAACAAAAGGACGATATAAGTGCTGAAGTTCAATTTCATGGATGCTTCAAGTCTTTCAATGAGACCTAGGGAAACATATTAAAAGTGCTTTTTTTCCTCCTCACATATAATTGAATTAGTACCTACAGTATGGGGGGGCTCATGAAAACCTCTTCACAAGCTGTAACAAACTGTTGCAGGAAAATAAATGCAACAATTTCCAAAACACTGAAAACACAAGATGAGTCTTTTCTCTTCTTCTCCTTGAGTGCCAGCATGTTGGTAAGACCGTCTAAGTTTACCAGATCTCCGGTGTTAATGATTAAAACCATGAAGTGAGATGTTGCTGTCCAGTTGACCAAACAGGATAAAAAAAAAATCCATTTTCCGAAAGGAATTCTTTTTCAACAGACAGTCAACGTACGAGGTGGATCGATTTAGATGTTGTTTTTTTCACATCAATTTTCCGTTGGGAAAAAAAAAAAATCCAAATTTGTTCTCTTCCTTCGGGTTGATGATTTCTTCATTTTCATATGATACAGGCAGGATTCAAAGTGGTCAGAGTCGTTCAGATTTTCAAGCAATTTGTTTTTCTCTCATTGTGGGGGAGGGACCGGAGCTGAGGGGTGGAGCGTCTCCCCGGGAAGAGGGGCGGTAGGCTCTGTGAGGGGCGAAACAAGAGGAAAAACAATGTGAGAAAGAACAACCGTGAATTTGATTAGATCACCAGTAAACGATTCAGGGATGATTCGCTAAATCAAAGAAATAGTGTGTTAAAATAGTCTCGATGAGTGAAATAAAAACATGATTTAATCCAATATATAGTATAGTTTTACAGTGTAATTGGATACATTTAAAACTCATTGTGCGCAAAAAAGGGAGAAAACAAGGCAAATAAGAGAGGACCTAGAGCAGTACCCTGTGGCACACCACACAGCTTAGGATGAAGCCTGGTTAGAGACAGTAAGGACCGCCCACATGGAGACGCTTTTTGGTTTAAACGCAGATGTTTTGCATCGTTTTGGCTGATCGTCCACACAAATCCTGTAAATGCCTTAAAACGCACTTTTCTAAAACCTGGTCCCAGGGTGGAAAAATTCGCGGACGCAGCTCTTGAGTTTTCGCGTGGATGGAGAAAAACGATGTCATCACCACAACTCTCGTGCAGCCTTCCACCTCTTATATCCCGCGAGACGTCTCCTAACAACATCAACAACAATGGTGGACTACATGCTCGTGTTCCTGCTGGAGAAGATATTGAGCCTATTATGGTTACTAGGGCTAAATATCATTTCTCCTTGAGTTTGCTTTCTTCTAAAGCCGATTTGTAAACAGCGCTCAAGCTTTATGCGCATTCTCTGCCTCTTCCTCTCAGTTTTTGGTGAATTTCTGAAACTGAAACAGCGCCACCTATAGGCCTGGAGTACGAAGTAGCGTTTTGAGTCGTGTTGAGACGGATCCGTGTGGACGCAGATATTCTTGAAACGATGCCAGGGAAAACGGAGGAGGGGGAAAAGATCGTTTAGGTACGTGTGGACGAGGCCTAAGTCAAGTCAAATCAAAGGGCTGCTGATTTACCCAGATAATGGCTGTGTCCGAAATCACTCACTCATTCCCTACTCCCTACTCCCTACATAGGGAAATAAGTGTAGTGCACTACATAGTGAGCTCAACGGCACAAAAATCGGACACTTTCGGACACTTCTGTTGGCGCCGGTAATTACGTCATCGCTGTCGCTTAATTAAAACGTACCACATTAACGTCGTCTCACATAATATTTGTCCATTTACTACTGCATTTTTATTAAATTAGAGTATTTTGTTTCGAAATGTTTAATAAAATAACTATAGAATACTAACATTTGTACACAGTCTCCCGTCCGTTTGCCGTATTTAATTTACTTTCCGCGCCAAGAGAACCTCTGGCAATGCATGATGGGATACCTTGCTCCGGTTAGTGACCATCGGATGGTCACTACATTTCGCGGTGAATTGTGGGATACATGTAGTGCACTATATAGTGGACACCGGTGGACACTAAACATTCGGACACCACTACAAAATGGCGTGGTCACTATATAGTGCACTATATAGTGGTTAGGGAGTGGTTTCGGACACAGCCCCAGTCTTAAGACTGTCAGTTCACTGAAACAGACTTGAATCACCGTGCACTAGTAAGTCGGCACATCTCAGTATACAACAACAACACTCATTTAACACTTCTGGACCGCTTTGCTACTGCTTTTTTATTGAAGTTTTTCGTCAAGACTATGACTAGAAATAAATCAATATTTGCTGTCAAAATTAACACTGATACGATAGGTGTAAATAAATAGATAAATAAATGAGTTGCGAGCACTTAACAGCAAAAATCTGCCTTTTATCATTTCATGAACTCACCATGGAGTACAGGCGTAGTGCTTGAGCTGGAGTGAGGAGGCGGGGCCTGGCCTGGTGGGCAAGGAGGGGAGGTGTGAGCGCCTGCAGGTGGCTGAGACTCAGGAGCTGGGGCCGAAGAGGCTGGTGGTGCGGGGCTAGGGGCCGGCTGAGGCGCTGGTGTGCTGGGGGCTTGCTGAGTTGCAGCCACACCTTGGGGTTGTGGCCCTGGTGTGGCCTGGTTGGCGTGAGGGCCCCCGGCCTGGCTGTGCTGCTGGTGCTGGATCTGCTGGAAGTGCTGCTGGCGAGCCCTCATTTCAGCGTATTTCAGCTGCTCCATGTGGAAGGACTGACGGTCAGCCAGCAGCTGCTGACGCTGGTACTCCAACTGCACACACGGACAAAAAAAATGAAATGATTTCAAATATACACACCTCCTTCAATATAATTACGCTGCCTGCTGCCTTCACTCACAGCCTCCCGCTCTCTGTCCATGATGGTTTCCAGTTCTTCAAAGTGTCGCAGTTTGATCTCGAGCTTCTTCATCTGAGTCTCCACCAGAAGAGCCACCAGAGATTTGATCTTCCTCTCTTCCACTGCAGCGAGATGCTGTTAGGAGACGAGAAGCAAAATCTTAGTTAAAACCGTTAATGACACCAAAGAAAACGCCGCAATATAATTTTTTTTTTTTTACCTTGGCTTTGACAGCAGCAGCCGCAAGAGCGGAGGCAGCAGCAGTTGCCAGGTTGCCCTCTCCGACTTCTCGTTCCACATTTGCCTTCCTGTCTCCCTCACTGTCCCCTTCTCTTTGTCCCTCCTCTGTTCCCTCTTTTCCATCCTTCTCCTTCTCGCCATCGCCTATGAGAAGAAAAGAGCTTTTGTGTTTTCTCCACCTTCAACCAGAAGCTTATATTTCTGATTTCTCTAGAAACAAAACCTTTCGTACCCATCTCAGACTCTGTTTTGTCCGCTTCCCTTTCTCCCTCAGCTTCCCTTCCTCTTTCTTCTTCCTTCTTCCCATTCTCTGCCTGCTTCTCCTCTTCCTCAATTGCTCCATCTTTGCTGTCCTGTGTGAGAAAATGAACCACAGCACAATAAGCCTCATACAATGCAATAAAAATGTATTTTATTATAATAGTGAAGACGCATCATACCTTGGCTTCTCTCTTCTCCTCACTTGATTGGCTGTCACTCTTACTTTCATCACTGCTTTCCTCTGTAGAGACGACAGAACCTTTTATTTGTCTTTCTCTGGACAAACTTATCTAACTTATGTGATTGTGCACATTCTTCGTACGTGTGTTTATCCTACCTGGCCTTTCTCCTTCCTCTAGACCAGTGCCTGCGATGCCACTACCCTCCAGCCCGTACAGAGGGTCCTGTCGACCGCTGACCCTCGCTGCTTCCTCCACCCGCCGTACATGGGCCTCAACAAGCGCTGCCGGAACCTCCTCCTTCATACGAGAAAATTCCTCTGAAACAGATAAAGCGTCGTCGTTAACGTGGAGCAGAAAACATGAAACACTGGCTTATGTAACAAAGGTAAATTGCTTAAAAATACATGAACTAGGGAATGCACAAGTTGTTGCAAACATCATTTAGGCGGCTGGTGAATTTTTATTCTGCAAATAAAACCTTTTTCAATAGGAACAAACATTTAAAATGTTTGTGACAGAAACACATTAATTAGGTATTGATTAACACTCCCTGAGCTGATTTACTTACAATTTGCTTCCCTACTCACTTACAGACTTCACATCGATCTGAAACAGTGCTGCAGTTTTTCAAGTGGCCCGTAAATGACAGTTTCACAATAGATCACGTCTCACCGAGAGCAGATTTGGCGGCGGCCGAGGCCACGCGCGGGTCGACGACGGAGGCGAGGAAGGCCACGGTGCTCATGACAGGGTTTCCTGCTTGGCTGAAAGGTATCGGCTGGTAGGCCAGTGGGCCCAGGGTTGAGGAGGTGTCCTCTAGGTACGGGTCTTCAATGGGCAACCGCAAGAAGTGCAGGATGCACTCATCCTGTGTACGGCTGCCCACGTGTTCAGACACCTTGTTCCAGTCATCTTTGTACATCTCCAAGCCCTGAGAGGAAGTGAGAGTTTAGCTCGTGTTGCTACATCCTAGTCTGGTATTATTACGGCTAGCTTGTAATGGTTTTAGCGTAACTGTACCTCAAGTAGTAGTAGTGTCTCTTGCTCTGTCCACTCCCTCATGGAGCTTGCTGTGCTCTTGCTCTGCACACAAAAACGTCACCACCTCTTTGTTAATGTGGCCATTTATATTAAGACATTAAAGGACAATACTGTCATCCATCCTCTTGGAGTTTCTCACCTTCACAGAGACAGTCTTCTTGCTGTACATGTCAGTTCGCAGCCCAAAGTTCTGCAGGTCTGCCGGCTTGTCCTTCACTTTATCTGGGAACGGTATCATCTGCTGCGTGGCAGGGGTCTGCAGGGCCGCAGTGACAGAGGAACAACATGTGAAATAACTGACAATCTGTGCGTCTATTCGTTTGCATTCGAGTGTGTGAGCACCTGAGACGTCTTGGGCTGCAGGGGAACCAGGCTGGATGGGGTGTCGGCCAAGACATGGAAGTGAGAGGTGGGTGGGGGCCCCATAGGTGTAGGCCGGCTCTCAGAGTCCACCTGGTAATTGATAAGCCCCCACTGCTCCAGAAAGGCGTGGACTCTGTGGGAGAAGTAGCAAACTGAGTATGTTCCTGACTAAAATACGTTTTATTCTGATTCGTCCTCCATTTACCTCATGATTGCGCACACATCCCCCGCCAGGTTCCTACGGCAGGCGGTGGAGGTCAGGTACTCCTGAGGGTTCAGTCGGTAGGTGTCGATCATGAAGTTCCTGTATGCCAGATAACTGGAAGCAAAAAAAGGTGTGTAGAAAGCTGAGATTACAACTATGGATCCTCGATATTGGCTTTTCTGCCGATATTCCGATATTGTCCAACTCTTAATTTCCGATACCGATATATGCAGCCTTTTTACACCAAAATTATTAGGTAACAACATAACATATCACCTATTATGGAATTAACACATTATGCCTAATTTTATTGTGATGTCCCACTGGATGCAAACATAAATGCAACATGGCTTTTCAAATGTAAACACTGTCTGTGCAAAATAAGTTACTGAAAAAAGTGCCATTCATTTTTTTTTTGTTGAGTTTTTAGAAAGTTTTGCCTCAAACAACACTACAGACAATATCAAAACAAGGAAGACAAATGTAGCGTATAACTCTGCATGATTCTTCTTGAGGTGGGTGATCAAATTTGATGTATTAAAGGAAGACGCCTTGTTTCCTCCTCTCATAACCACCTTTGCTTTGCAGTCATTGCAAATCACAAATTTCCTGTTAGTAGGTGACACTTGGAAATACTTCCAAACCACGGACATCTCATACACCGGGCGAGCTAGCTTGTTAGCCACGGTTAGCAACCTACGAGACTAGAGTGTTGTTGTTGTTATACGTCATCAAGCACGCGTCTGTTAACGTCCCATGCTGCGTTCATGCAGACTCGGAAATAAAAAATATGTAATGTCCGATACTCACATCTCTGGAGTTTTGGATTTGTTCTTCCCGTTGAAAAACTCTGGCAGGGCTCTGCGCTCAATGGCATGAACGCTGCAGAGAACAGAATTATTCTGAATTTAATAAATACAGTGACAATCAGGCTGCTGCCAAAAGAGCTGAATTAGCGTCATTCTTGCCTGTTGTAGTCGAACCAGGCGGCGTAGCTCGGTATGATGATGTGGTGGGTTTGCTCCGTCACGTTGTCCTCGTGCAGGTCCGAGCCTTTCACTGGTTCTCCCTTCACACTCGGAGAACCTTCCTCCTCTTCCTTTTTTAACACACACACACACACACACTCAAGCTTTACAGAATCATTTTGTTATTTGTTTGAGCACTTCTCAAAAAAACAAAACACATTACCTTTCCTGTCGTTTCCATGGACTCATCCTCCTGCTCGTCTATTCAAGTCACAGAAAAGGAAGGTAAGTGAATGCACACTAGGAACAAATCAATGTCGTTGGCAGTGGTCTCAAGTGGTGAAGTGGCTGGGGACGCAACTAGACCAAATGTTTTAAGGAACTCACCCATATCTGTTCCTCCCTTGACCGGGGTTGAATCAGAGTCCTTCTTTGCGTTATCTGCATCGAGACAGAAAATGGTTTTCAGTATGATGTCAGCCTGTACCGCTAATAACACCGTGTCATGTTTATTTTATAATATTTTGCCGCTGACTTGTCTTTGCTGGGTTTCCCTCTTCAGACGCGGGAACAGGTGACGCTTCATCCAAGTCCTTGGACAGATCCTCCTGTTCCTCCTCCCTCTGGCCTCGCTTAGACTTGGTGTACGGGGTCGTTGGCCTGTCAGCACACACACAACATATATAGATATATAAAGACAGTGCCTTTGAGTTTAACAGGTTTTGTTGAGTTTATATCGACGGAGTACGGCATCACCCTTTCTTGGTGTTCTTCTTCTTGCTCTCCTGAGGCGGAGGGGTGGGTGAGGGCGACGGCGAGCGCTTCCTCTTCTTGGCGCTGCCAGGTTTCTTGTCCCTCCGCTCGTCGGGCGTAGTCACCTCATCCGTCAGGGTCTTGGCTGAGATCCTCTTCCTCTTAGGGCAGCCCTCTCCCACCTCGTAGTCTTCCTCGTTCATCCACTCGTTATACTGGTCCAGGTCCAGAATCCACTTTGCATGAACCTGTTGAAAGAAAAGACCGGATGATGTTTCACCGAGCATCAAGACAACCAGGTCGGAGAAACGCAAGCATGTATAGTTGTGTTCAAAGAAACGCAAATCTAAAGTATGTTAGCTGCACAGAAAGAACAAAAAGTAAATGCATTTCTTAGTAAATAAAAGTGGAGTCGGCACAGAATGACAACCACATTGCTGATTAGTGTATGAGCACAACTTCAAATATCTGAATGACTCATTGTTCTTTCTATGATGTCCCAGAGAGCAGCATCGCTCTGAATATACAACGAGAAACACAGACACTGCTCTGAATTTATGGTTCAGCCAAGTGACAGGGCAGAGATAAAATATACAAAAGGAGAAACAATGTCCAGCAAGTGAGCTACCGGCTCGGTATGCACACTCCTGTGAGACATGTGGAAAAGGTGGGATTAACTTAAATCATTACAAACTCCTTTATTAAGCTTTATTTTACATCTTAGTTAGTATTAAGGTTTCCAAAACCACTTTTCAGCTGGTTTACCACTGATTAAAACAATATACAAGAAACTATATGAGTAAGATGTAGTTGAACAATGTGGAATATGTTAAATTAAGCTTAGAAAGTTTGTGAAAAAGCGCTCACATTAGGGATGCTTGATATTGGCTTTTCTGCCGATATCCAGTATTCTGATATTGTCCAATTCTTAATTTCCGATACCGATATCACCCGATACCGATATATTCAGTCTTTTTACACCAAAATTATTAGGTAACAACATAACATATCACCTATTATGGAATTAACACATTATGCCTAATTTTATTGTGATGTCCCACTGGATGCAAACATAAATGCAACATGGCTTTTCAAATGTAAACACTGTCTGTGCAAAATAAGTTACTGAAAAAAGTGCCATTCATTTATTTTTTTGTGTTTTAGAGAGAAAGTTTTGCCTCAAACAACACTACAGACAATATCAAAACAAGGAAGACAAGTGTAGCGTATAACTCTGCATGATTCTTCTTGAGGTGGGTGATCACATTTGATGTATTAAAGGAAGACGCCTTGTTTCCTCCTCTCATAACCACCTTTGCTTTGCAGTCATTGCAAATCACAAATTTCCTGTTAGTAGGTGACACTTGGAAATACTTCCAAACCACGGACATCTCATACACCGGGCGAGCTAGCTTGTTAGCCACGGTTAGCAACCTACGAGACTAGCGTGTTGTTGTTGTTATACGTCATCAAGCACGCGCCTGTTAACGTCCCATTGCTGCGTTCATGCAGACTCGGAAATGTTAAAGCTACAGAACAAACATCGATTATAAAAACCTGATACAGATAATTCCCGATATTACATTTTTAATTCAATATCGGCCGATAATATCGGTGGGCCGAAATGGATGACTGAAGGATAAAGGCAAAAAAAATGACCAGGAACCACAAATACCTTCCTGGGCTTTTCAGGGCTGGGAGGATCCTCCACTGCCGCCTCAATTTCACTGGCTGGGATCCAGGTGTCATAACTAAAACAGTGAGAGGAGAGAGGTGAAAGGTCAAGGCAAGGCCGAGCTTGTAAAAATGCAGCAGTTTAGAGAAACCAAATGAGACGAGGCAACAGTTGCTACACACACACACACACACACCTGTCAGGAAAATATCCCCAGTGGAGAAGCACTTGCTTGTCTCGCTTCATCACAGGACGCACCCACTCCTCTGGACCAAAAACATTACTCGGTGTTAGCACAGATCTGGCTCGGGCAACATAATTTATGACATAGACTGTGCTGGACGAGGCAAGAGCTCACCTTCCTCCAGACTGGTAGGAATAGGCACAACAACATGGGAGCTGGAGGCTTTGTCCTCGGTCACTGAGCCCTGTGGCAGACCATAAAAATGATAAATGCTCTGGAGAAGAACTCTTTATCTTAACTTCAGTGTGATCGATGCAAGAAAATGCAGAAACAAGGGTTTAAATAAATACTTGGAGGAACATTTCTGTCAATAATTCTGAAATAAACTGATTAAACATTAACAATAAAACACACCTGATGTCTTTTGATGATGTCTTTCAGTTTGCCAAGCAGCTTAGGCTCAATGTCAGCACTCAGGTAGATGACAGGTCTAGTCAGACAGTTGTTCTGCAAGAAATGTAAAAGAGTAAGAGGAAATGTGTGTATAAATATATAGAGTTTATTTTCTTTGATCTCCATTAAAGAACTTAAGTAAGAACTCTGCCCTCAGAAGAGATTTGGATGGTCTTGTAAAACTGCAGGACTGATTAAGGAGGATTACTGGTGGTCACATGACTCGGTGCTCTTAATTATTTCAATCTGCCCGATTCTCAGGCGCTTCGCAAATATGATGTAACCAGAGGAGACACGCCGCCTCTCAAGCATGGTGCTTTTTTTGTTAGCTGGAGCCTGCAGCAGGATGCAACAAAAACTTGCTTCTTCTCCTTAAAAGAAGCTGTTTTGTTTGTTGTTTTTTTAGGACAATAAAATCAATGAATTTAATTAACAGAAAAAGATAAAAGCTCTGACTTAAACACACCTGCACTAAGGACTTCTCAATTGTCATGAACATCTCCACGTTTCGGTCCATCCTCGAAGGATTCTGGAAGTCAAACCTGCGCCTACCAGGAAATTAGACTGGAGTTACACATGAAACAGCAACACAGCCAAAATCCAACTGAGCACTGTGATTCTTTATTTAGACCGATCAGGTATAACATTATGACCACTGTGACTCAAAAGAGAATGGACATGGCTCTTCTGAGGTTGTCCTGTGGTATCAGATAACAGTATGTTGTCAGTGAGGGGAGGGGCCTCTGTGAATCATCCCACAGATACTTAATCAGTGAATCTGGAAGCCAGGTTTTTGTGTGTGTGACTGTGTCAGGCTGCATCCTGCTGGGGATGGCTGCTGCCATCATGGAGTGTCATTGCTATGGGGTGGGTGCTGCATGTCTAAGTTCCCAGTAGAACACTGAATTGGTGGTCATAATGTTGTGGCTGATCGGTGTATATATATCTGTATGATTATCAACACTCCATCCTAAAATCCTAGAACAAGGGTGTCAAACATAAGGCCCGCGGGATAAAGCCACAAAGTGCAAAATGCGAAAGTTACAGGTGTTCGTGAAGGTTCATTCAGTGTCTGGGATGTTCTATGTTCAACATGGTTCCTGAACGCACCATGGTCTTGTGTTGTAAATGGTACGGACAGGTGTCAATCTGTTTGATTAGCCAATTACCCAGGCTCACGTTAACCTACAGGGTTTCACTGCTAAAACTCAGTTCAATAAGCCAAAGCATTTTAAGTTAGTGTGATTTAGTTACGTGTCTGCCTGCACGACGTACTGTATTTGTTTGCTGCAGAGACTGGATCGGGAATTTGACTCAATTGATGCTAAACTGTGACCACACTGTGAACTCCTGCTAGTTAGCTCTTCGTGCTAGCAGCATGAGAGACTTGTGTTTGGGAAACACTTACTGCACCAACCTACTGGATGCTTATGAATGCGGATGGAGCCTGAGGACGTGTGTGGACTGTAACTGTGACGGGACGGACGCGGGAACTGTGAGTACAGTTGAGACACTGTGAACTGTGAACACTTAGGGAACTAAGGGGCTACAGTGGGTTTGATAATGCATGGCAGGCTGAGCTCTCATGCTGCATATGAAGCTAACCAGGTGTCTCTACAGAAAGAATCAAACATTTTAACTGCTGCTATACTCACATCCCAAAGTAAATATTATAGTAGACTCGTGTAGATTTTAGTAGACGTGAATTTAGCCACTGTTTTAGGACGAGTAGTGAGCAGAGCACAGCATCTAAAACAAAATGGCTAAACATTTTCATAGAGGGAAACATTTGGAGCTGTCGTTTCTTTTGCCATAATGTTACGGATCTGTCCCACTTGAGATCAAACTGGGCTGTATGTGGCCCCCCTGAACTAAAATGAGTTTGACACCCCTGTCCTAGAAAGTCAGCTAGAAAGAAAGTCTTACCATCCTTGGTCACTCTTGAACTTGTAAGCAGCAGCCAGGATGTGGCAGAGAGCCCCCCCTGACTTAAAGTCCAGGAAACATTTCATCTGTGGGTGTAAAACAAGCAAAGCAGATGTTCAGGTGTGCGTCAGTCATAATGTGTTAGTGAATTAGAGACGCAGTGGGGGACAAAAGGGAGAAAAGGCGTACGGGCAGCTTGGTGAGCGGAGGGTTGCTGACATGTCGACCGAACACCTCCTCCTGGAACTGCAGCAGCTGGACCACCAGGCTGGACAGAGACTTGTTGGTGGGGGGCTCAGCCTGGATGTACTTGAGAGGAGAACACAGAAAGCTGTGTTAAAGTTTCAGCTCACTTTAAGTGTTATTACACACAAAACGTGATGCAAGCGCCATACAGGAAAAAAAATGTGAGGAGGGGGTGGATTTATAAATATCGCCCGTTTCATCATTTTTATTGTGGTATTTTATATATATTTATTTACATAAAAGATTATATATTTCATTAAACTAGCGCTAATAAATACCAGTCCACTGCTCAGTATCTTTTAAAACCGGCCATAGCTTCAGTCAGCGCCGCGCGCCACTGAGCCAACATCTGGATCTGAGCTGCCTCACCGTTAGCCGAGGAGCTAACTAGCTAGCTTAGCTGGCCGGCCGGCTAAAGTCACCCTTAGCCCAAAAATACATCCTCTCTGGTGAGGCTGCGGGCTGCTGTTGGGTCGGTGCAGCTACCATAACGCACAGGGACGCCGCCATTAGCGTCTGCATCTGGTGCAGCTGTTGGCTCAGCATCCTTTTGTATCCCAGCTCGAGTGAATCAAACAGCTGGACGCTGAGCAGCACCCTCCCTCCTCTCTTTGTCACTGCCTCTGCCCAATAGGTAAGTGCCCACATTTCAGGGTGAAAAATCTCACGCTCCGCTGTGTATGATTAGAAAACATGCGCTCGGTACCTTCTTGTAATTCTTTCCCAGCCAGACGCGGACATTATCAAACTGAGAAACGGTATCAGACGCTTCGAAATATTTTACATTCGGGCCGCCGTCTTTCTTCCGCACCGCCATCTTTGCCTGCAGACAACTAGTCGACGTCGCCTGCCCCCCAGCGGCCACAGCGTGCAACTGCTGCTCAGCACAGCGGCTGTAATGACATGCAGCGAACAGCAGGGGGCAGAGTGGTGTAGATAATGTTTCACAATGCGACGCGGACCTGGAAGCACCTGCACCAGGTAAAAAAAAAAAAAAAGACAATTATTCAACATGCAGAATGGCTCCTGTTAACAATGGACCATCAGTATTAATGCATTAAATCAGTACTTCTATATAAAACAGTTGATTTTAACCGTTTGTCCACTGTTTGTAATTTTAGGTTTTATTTGTCACATGCACAGTTACAGTGAAATGTATTTTTGTACCTGCTGCCAGTAGTAAAAAAAGTACATTTCAAGTTAAAAAACTTGAAATGTAAACTTAGAGGGGGCAGTTTGTGTACATATACACATTTACAGTTTTTTAACCTGAGAGGAAGTTGCCGTTAAATAAATATAAGTGTAGTAAAGTGTAACATAGACCAAGTAAAGTAGACATATCTTATATATCGTATTTGGCTGCTTTTCAGCTTTGTATCACTATGACTTACAGTGCATTTCTAAGTAGAGTATATACCAGGCTATATGTAGTATATGCCACAGGTTTTAAACATAAGGCCCATGGGCCAAAAGCGACCCGCTGGAAGGTCTAATCTGGGCCGTGGGATAAATTTGCAAAAGTGCAAAAATTACATTGAAGACATTTACTTAATTTCTTCCAATAAACGTAACCACTATAACTTGGTTTCACACAGTTTTAGTAAGAGTTGTGGACATAACACAACACTAAGAACCAGATATTGCACTTCTGTCCGACTGTTCATTGCATGTTTTATAATAATGCAGTTCATTAAATGTAAACATTTTCCTAATGTACTTATTTGCACTAAAACACAGGGAAACATTTGCAGTTGTTGTCATGTATACGCTAATACGCTATCAAATTGGGCAACATGTGGCCCCCTGAATTAAAATGGCTTTTAACTCACCTGGTATATGCTGTAAAATATTTGGCCTGCTATCACTTTATTTGATTTAATCACTGGTCAAACCCATCTCTGTCTTCACACACTCAAAATTATTTTCATAATCAACAGGTCCATCTACTACAAAGAGCTTCCAGTGTCACACTGAGCATGATGCCTTTTACTTTATATACCTGCCCCAAGTGATTAAGAGACTGATTAAACCACCGCCTTTAAAAAAAACTCTGCTGCAGGAGGCAAAACATAAAATCACCAAAGTAAAGCACTTAAAAGCACATTTCATTTTTGAACCGTGAGAAAAAAAAAAAAATATATATATATATATATATAAATCTAATTTTTAATTGTCGTGTCAATTAAAAACTGATTCAGAATTAGCGATTTAATCCTCAGTGATTAAATGACCCCTGCAGCAGAACCCTGATTAAGTGACACTTGCAGAGAGGAATCTGGTTTGTGATTCCCAATGAGCACTTGTTGTATTTACCAAAAGTGAGCTTTTAATAATGTATTTAATAACCAGTCACGTTGTATGCGCTGCCTGTTCGACTTGCTATCACTCAACTTGTATCTGACTTAAGAGTTTACGCAGTATCGCCTTTTATTGGACACTGATGGATTCAGGAGAGTCACTTTGTGACAGCAGGACCGATGGTCTTGTTAATATTTAATCTTTGGTCTGAGGAGGTAATTTCTAGCCAAATTAAACAAAATTCTCCCTCTCCAGGTTGCTGACAAGCACAGGCAACGAGCGAGGGACTAAAGTGGTAATGAGCAGTCAAGACTGGCCATTATGAAGGATTCTTTTTAACGCAAATGGCAGAATCTAATGTACATTTAACGCGGAGAACAGGTCTCAACAATCTGAGACGTAAAAGTACAAGAGGAGCATGAAAAAATTAGAATATGAAAGTTGTTTTCTGACCCATTGGTGCAAATTCCTGAGAAGAGGTAAAAAATATATATATTTTATTCAAATTTTACTGACAACAGTGTGCAAAAAAATGATGTATTAATTTAATTTACAGATTAAGGAACTGAAAAATAATGACTTCAACCCTACAACATATTTTATATTATAGTCTATACTGTGTATTAAAGCGAAGCACATTTGAAAGTGGAGAAATAACTGAGCAAAATATAGATATGTCATGAGTGTTATCATGTCTCTGACCTTTTTACCGGCCCTCGTTTTGTCAGAGGCTGAAATTAACCTTCATTAACAGGTTTGTGTGTGTGTGTCTGTACGAGTGTGTGAGTCTTACATGACCCAGACTAATTTGTGAAAGTCCAGGGACAACACTGGGAGGAGTATCGCTCCTTGAACTAGTATTCCTCGGACTCTCTCTCTGTGTTTGTATTTGCTCGTGAGGAGTCCGCGTGTGTGTGCATATCTGTGTAACGTGTGTGTGTGTGTGTGTGTGTGTGTGTGTGTGTGTGTGTGAATCATCCGTCTGTGCTGAAGGAGAGAGAGTGAAGCCTATTGATTATTTTAATCCTCCTATTTGTGAGTCTGTGATCCTCTCGGCTCAGCCTTCCACAGGGGGATTGCTAATGGGGCTGAACGCTTCCCTCCTCAGCCCTCTCTCCCTGTCCAATTAACTTAACGCTGGAATCTGCGAAAGAGAGAGCGCTGGGACTCGGAGGTGGCTGTGGCTGGGGGGGGGGGGATCTCAGCAGGAGATACAACCCCATCGACCCCTCCCACACCTCTCATCTGAAAAAGATTCAGCAAGAACCTTCTTATCCAGAATAGTATTACCTCTCACCTTTTAATTAAAGATCCCTTTTCTTGTTTTTATTCCAGGAGGTGAGAACTCCCGTCATGTTTCAGCGTTTCATTTTCATGGGGTGGCTTTGCAGAAGGCTACGAGCAGCAGCTGCAGGTGCAGAAACAAGTCGTACAATGCTGTACCTTCAAACTAGCTGCCGTAGCTGTAATTCTGACAGATGTGTCAGGTGTTTCAATAATGTTTTGTCTCTGTCGTTTTATTTTTCTTCTGAAGCTGAATATAGGGAGCCAGACCTTTATTTTTAAAATGACACATATTCTCCTCTTCTTAAAATCCACACACTACATCTACAGGCAGTGTGAGGATAATGGATGCCGTCATGTCCAGGATGACCAAACTCAAATTAAAGACTTTCTCAACAAAGTTATAATAGTTGTTTTGAGTACGGTGACTTCACCTACAACGCTTGTGTGCTTAGTGCTGATTCATGTTTGGTCCTGTGGGTTGAGGGGAGGGTCCACGGATACTTCATCAGTTTGGGATCTAGTGAATTTGGAGGCTAAAGCGTTTTTTTGTGTGTCTGTGTCCGGCTGCATCCTGCTGCCATCAAGGAGTGTCATTGCTATGGGGTGGGGGTGCCTGGTCTGGTCTGGTCTGGTCTAGGTGGGTGCTACATGTCTAAGTAACATCCACATAAATGCCAGGTTCATAGGTTTCCCAGCAGAACACTGAACTGTCACAAGATGGTCACTGCTATGTACTTCGCCGGTCATAATGTTGTGGCTGATCGGTGTACATGAAACATGAAACTAAAGAATCACACTGCAAAAAAGCAAAATCTTTGTCTCATTTCTAGTCAAAATATCTCATTACACTTAATATAAGACACAATTGCCTAAAGAGTACCATTTCAGCAAGACACAGGGACTTGTTTTAAGACAATACATCTTAATACGGAGACATTTGTGTCTTATATTAAGTGTAATAAGATATTTTGACTAGAAATGAGACAGATATACTTGGTAAGGTTTTTTTTTTTTGTTTTTTTGCAGACTCTTAAGATGCAGCCCCATCTTTATCCCAACACCTTGAAAAAAAAAACTCTTCTAGAAAAGGCCGCACCAGGTCATCAAATATTTTGAGTCTTATTTTGCAAGACAGTGTGATTGTATGATCCTTTGCATAATCGAGCGTCTTATTGTGCTTCGGCAAGTGTTTCATTTAACAGTTTTACATTACCTTGTTTTTCTGGAGCTCTCAGTGATGGACATAAAGACTTATGAAAAAAAAAAAAACATGTATTCTTTTGCTTCTGTTTGATTCTGCTTTGCTGTCTGTCGGACTAGTCTTACTTTTGCTTATTTCAGATGCAGAATCTGTAGCAGTTTAATACAAAAAGGCCCGGCTTATAATGTTCACCTTTACACTCATTGTTTATTAATGAAGGAAGAGGAACACTACTTCCAGTATGACACCATATATATTGATGGAAAATCTTAGCTATGCTAAAAAATGAACATTACTGGCCTCACAGAAGTAGATAAAACGGCTAAATGTCTGAATTGTGTTGCATTAAAGCGTACTGAAGTGTAAGCTGCATTGTTCTTTATTAGTGGAGCAAGACCGGCCGCAGAGTTTGACGTTGTTCGAGTCCACACTTGAAGGCTTTGACTCGACATCTGAACATGGCTCATTGAATAAACAATAATTTATGCTTCTTAATCTGTAGGTGACCCACCAGGACAGATTAAAAACGAATGAAGAAAGCACTGGTTTCATATGCTGACGGCAAAAAAATAAAAAAAAATAGTCCTGAATCTTCATCTTTATTGTATTTCATCGTATTCAAGGGGAGAGGAAAATCTATGCCAGTTCCACACATGACAAATACACACAACTCGGCTTGCAAAGTACAGTGACAGCGATGAATCCGTACTGCTCGCGAACAAAGGAAACGGCGTCAGGAGACACACACACGGATGCAGCGTGGCAGAGAGGTTCGGTAAAGCCACTCGTGGTGGGGTGGGTACAACATACAGAATGGTTTTCTCAGTTACGTCACAAGAAATGAAGAGTTCATCGGAATAGTTCACATCCAAAGATGATCTGGGTTCAGTCATGCTACCCAGCTTTAAACATCTGCGCCACGTGTTGGGGGCAATGAAGTCTCTGCCACACATTTTATTAGGCCGATGCGAAGCTCGTCTGGTGTGGTACTAAAACTACTGTAGGTGTGTTCAAATTAATTTTATTATTTTTCATAATGTGAAGAAATTAAATTAAATGTCTTTACATCAACTTTTTTTTTTTATTATAATTTCCATAGATGCAGAACTTGAGTCACACAGTGTCATGCGTCTGTTGTCCGTTCTGTGGGCGCTTTATTTACAGGAGGAGTGAGTTACATCCAGTTACATACAAAGATTCACAGTCACTGTCTGCAGCTGGCGCCTGCATTTTATATAAAGTGAGTACGTTTCCATGGACTTCCCCTCGTTGGAAACGGAGAAAACCCATATCAGTTTGCTGCCTGTAGCACATGGATCATATTCAACAATCACCTCATGCATAAGTAAATGAAAATAAATTGATAATATAAGGCACAGATAACCTATGGGTGTGGCATTATGGCAGTAAAACATCAACAACAGTCACTTGCGCTTCAAAAGAAATCCTCCATATGGGTGTACATTCACAGTAAAATCTAGCAAACGGGTTTCACACTTTAGGAAACAGATTGGGGAAAATGTTTTCAGATTTCATGCTTCGATTGGCCAGAAAGTTTGAACCTCTCCAGCTCTCTCTCTCTTTTTTTTTAAATTAAATTCATTACACAACCATTTATTTTGCTTTTCACGCAAACCTGCAAGCGAAACACTATAAGGAAACTCTCCATGACGGCTTTTATAACCCTTTACTAATGTTGACTATGTGTAACAGGGTCAGACATGAACATCTTATTATAAATACACAAAATCTGTTGTATATGTAATTAGTCACTTTAGGTTCAGAGCCCCATCCTCGGATATTTCTTCTTCTGTGGTAGCCTCTATATATTCTAGCCTCTCCCCTTTCGTACAATCCTCTTGTTGCGTCTTTTAATCACTTTTTTGGTAATGCTGTAACTTTTGCTAGCTTAAAGGTGCAGTAGGCAAGTCTTACAAAACTAACTTACTGACATATTAAAAACTGTGACCCTATGTTCAAGTATAATTGCATGAAGCAGGTCATTTCATAGCACCCTCCGCTCCCCCTTCCCCGCGCACGTCGTGCACGGTCATATATCTACCACATAGCAAACTGATAAATCTAAACTGTGGAATAAAACGCCACAATGAATGCTTCTAACTGTTACTGATAGCAAACATCACTGATGTAGGCTACTTTCAGAAACATCCTAACCTTGGTTTTGTCCTAAACTTGACTATTGCTAAATAATTTGACCTAAAATATAACGACTGTATCGTTGTACTTTAGGTCAAATTATTTAGCAATAACGAAGGGTATTATAAAAACTATTTTGTTTTTCTTACGTCGGTGTGTTCCATGCTAGTTTGTTTACTCGCTCTTTCTCGGTTCTCTGCTCGTGCGCAGTATTCCAGGGCTAATATGCACGCGCTCTATCGTGCACAGTTGGGGGGAGGGGCTTGGGAGACCGTTTTGGGCTTTAGTGGAAAGGGGGGAGGGACTGAGAAGTTGTTGATGTTCAATTTTTTTGGCTAAGTCCTGGATCTTCAGAATCCTGCCTACTGCACCTTTTAAAAGTCAATGTGTGTTAAGATAACTTTCCTCCCGTCTTATATTTGCCTATAAGTGACCGGGTAGTTCTGGCCAGGTCATCTATACTTCACGAGAAACTCAAGTGACGAACTTTGGGAAAGTCCTTGTATGGCCATCCCGGCATTGTTTTTGGATGTCAGCCAGTCATTTTCACGGCCATGTCCGTCAGATCACGCCATTCATTCAGTATGCCCACATCTACCCAGGAGAGATTTGTGGTCACACTGTGAATATTAGCATCTGGGAGCTCTCAGAGTGGCTGCTAGCATTTCTTCTTTTCCGTATTAACCACGCCCACTTCCAATTTTCGACCAATCACAGAATAGTTGCCCTGTTGATGTGTCGGGAACAAGCTGCGAGAACAAATTTCTCGTTTCTTGCGGAGTATGTAGCAGAGTATGTAACAGCCTTTAGTCACCCCACCCCCACCCCCCCCTCGATGAGGTTAGACCACGTGAATGATAGGCGACAGCAATGTTGCTAGCAACGCTGACCAAGTTGTAGCTGTTGTGGTCCTACAACTTTATGAGCAGTGACACATTAACTGACATCTTCCGAAACAATGATACGTTAAATATATTATTAATTTAGTTAACTTTGTAATTTTATCTTGTGTATATAAATATATGAGAAAAATATTGATCTTTCCACTTAATACCTTAAGTTAAGTAGTTGTTAGCTTGCTAGCCTAACGCTAACAGTTGTGTTCTCGCAACTTAGGTCCACATTTAAAGTAATTTGTTCACCAGTTTGATGCTACCATTGGATGTTGCCTCAATGTTGAGATTAGTTCAACTTGGTAGCCAATGCTCACTTTTTGCGAAAGTTGTTCTTGGACTATCATTGGTTGAGTTTTGTTTTTACGCCTTATGTTGCCAATTGAACAGCTAACACCAGCAATCATCTCAACTAAAACACAACGGGACAGCTAAAGAGCATACTGTTTAATAAACCGCTGAACTATGGATACACGGTTTGTGTGTGACGCTGTTGACGACTCCTCAGCTCGTTAGCGGGATATAATGAAGCTCTCTGGGTAAATCCCATAAATCCCAAAACCTCAGTATTGATCTATAGTGTGTGTGTGTGTGTGTTAAGGGACCATTACCAGCAACCTGAAAACTCTTTCTCTGCGACCAGCTAACACCAGTATATCTTTATAAACCTCAGCACAAGCCAAAGGGCAAACACGCACATATACGCTTGCACACACAGGAACATGAACACAGACGTACAACACTCTTGGATTACCGTGACGTTGGCTGTGTTATCAGCCGGGATCAATATATGTATACCTTGTCTTGTTTGGTGTCTGCGGCTATACTGAGAATCCATCTCACAGTGTACGCGAGAGGCTGCAGCCAGATACACACACTTGGATTGACGGTCTACATTCAGATTTCATTTCGGTCGATTTTCAGACCCGGGTGGCCGGAGCTGCCGATAGGAGTTAGGACACCGTGTGCACACCTGTGTGTAGGACTGCAGGCAAATGTTTGTGGTTTATGTGAGTTTTAGCCATGCGTTACACATACTGTACATGGCACAGAATAATGACAACACAGTCGCATGTGTGTGTCAGAAGTAAATGTTATCTGGTAATATATACAATACTATATTCATATTTTACACAAATTCTCTTAAAACTCTATTAACTACGGCCATGTTATGTTTCATGTACTGAACAGCAGTGAAATGAACAAGGACATTAAGGAAACGTGTTAGATGAAAGAAGGAAAGTTTTTGCTTGATTACAGAGACAGAGAGAGAGAGAGTATAAGATATGTGAGTGTACTGTCAGTCGGGGTAGATGAGGAAGCCAGAGAACGTGCTGTATTTGTTGGTGTTTCCCCCGTGAACTTTCCCCCCGTCCAGCTGTACACACACTTCGTCCCCTACGTCCAGGTGCAGGATGACGCTGTTGGAGGCGTAGTCGTAGTTCTGATCCGCATCTTGAGCGATTGCGCTGGCCCTCACCTGAGGGACGAGACAAGACAGGTGTTTGATCATTGTCGCTTAGAATTCACAGAAAAAATACTTGTTGCCCTGGGTGTGTTGAGGACAGACATGTGAGGATATATTATTTTCAGATGTTTTCTTGGATATGAAAGGTTTAATTATAGTCTGTCTCTGTTCTTATAGACAGTGGAGGAGACACGGATGCAACAAGGGCCCTCATATGAGCTCATACAAACATACATGGTTATTTTTGGTTTAGCAGATTTCTTAAACTTAAAGGGAATTACCGTTTTTTTTGGACCTTATTTCTGGCATAAAATCTGATCGTTTACTACCTATATAACTTTGGTGTCATTTGGAATCGTTTGGAAGATATTTAAACGCAGCTTCTACACTGCAAAAAACCTAAATCTTACCAAGTATATTTGTCTCGTTTCTAGTCAAAATATCTCATTACATTTAATATAAGACACAACTGCCTAAAGAGTACCATTTCAACAAGACACAGGGACTTGAGAAAATACATCTTAATACAGAGACATTTTCACAATTTTTGCCTATTTTCAAGCAAAAATTGCTTGAAAAACAAAAATTGCTTGAAAATTGTGTTTTCTATTAAGTGTAATGAGATATTTTGACTAGAAATAAGACAAATATACTTGGTAAGATTTTGTTTTTTTGCAGTGTAAATGACGCATTATCTGCCGCGAAACTTGTTCATTTCACCAATATCTTGTTATGATACACTAGTGCTATTGCCCGTTGAGTCCAGAGCTACCTGTTATGTATTCGAGGACATGCAGGAGGTTTGTTGCTCTTTGGCCAGCTGTTCCTCTCTCTGCCTCCACGTCCTCCTTTCAATGAGCTCCTCATCCGTATACTCTGGCTCAAAACGGTAAGAACGTCCATCATAAACAAAGTCATCGTCCACAACCTCGGAATCGGAGAAAAAAACTAGCAGTAGCAAATTACAGGGTAAACAAGTCGACTGTCACAGGTGTGTGTGGCGCTCAGAGATGACATCATCCACATCAGAGGGAAGTAGGTTAATCTACTGACCCCAGATGATGATAACAGGTAACTCCAGACTCAACGGGGAATAGCACTAGCGTATCATAACAAAATATTGGCAAAATGAACGAGTTTCGTGGCAGATAATGTGTTATTTAGAGGCTGTGTTTAGGTGCCCTCCCAATATATGGAAAATATATGGACGCCCTAATGACTCCAAATAACACCAAAGTTATATGGGTGAGTAAACGATCATATTTTATGCCAGAAATAAGATCCAGCTTGTAAAAAACAGTAATTCCCCTTTAAAATATGTCTTTGATTTAAAAGCCACAGAGATAAGATGTGTTTTAAGAGAGGATTTGTCTCTGGATCTGATGTGCAAAGGCAAGTCTTTCCAGTTTCAGGGCAGCGGTCTCTTTGTCTTTATCTGACTGATCTGCCAATCTGAGAGAGTGTGAGGGAGTGTCGGGCAGATACTGTGCTGGCAGGGCCATGAAGACATTTAAAAGCAAATAAAATAATTTTAATATCGGTCTGAAAGCAAACCAGGATCCAATGAGATTCCACCAAAATTGGCGTAGAGAGAAATTCTGCCGCCCATCAGAGCCTCTGCTCAAAGAGGGACAGACAGTGGAGAAGATTGGTCAAAGTACTGAATCATTTCACCCAACCTTTTTAAAAAGGCATTTTTTTTTTCTTTTGCATTATCTTAAACACTATTCTTAGGATTACCTGTGCTTTTAAAAATAAAGGAATAAATTCTGCACATTTTTTTTTTTGAGTTCCCATGAATATATAAAACCTTTTAATATATACTTAAGTTGAAGGACTTTTAATATTTCATCATCAGAAACCAATTTGCGGTTCTCGCCTACATGCTTCTGCCAATATCTGGTCCCGGTCCCATGTGTTCTCGAGTCTGCTCCTTATAGCACCAAAAAATACCAATCATCGCCCTCAGCGGAGGCATGCTCACCATCTAAATGTTAATTACCAAAGAGCATGAGAGAAACATGCATCACCGGACGTGCAATCTAATGCAACACCTTTTTGACGTATTTTAAATGAAATAATATTAATAAAATAATAATAACTCGACTTTCCCCCTTTTAAGCCAAACACTAAACAATGAGGCGATCATTTTAATACCGTCATCGTTTACATCCTGTGATGGTCAACAGTTTGTTCACTTCTTTCTATCTGTATGTGCCTGGTGCCATTTTATTTCCTGTTTCATACTACGATCCCGGTGTAAAGTCATCAGTACCGATGCCTTCCTCTCCACTGGGTAGATAAATGAGATGTGCAGTGATCTTTGGCCTCAAACCTCCATCTGAGAGCTCAAGCTTTCTTAGTCACATTCAATTTTTGCCAGGATTGCTGCTCTCGCGCCTGATCCACCTGTTGCGGAGGAGAGTCTGATTGAGGGATTGCAAGGATGGTATCAGCGAACGGCATCGGTTCATTTGTCAAGGAAACACAACACGCCAACCTACCGATAGACACACACAGACATGTGTTTGCTGCCACTGATTTTACAACAAGTCACACCCAGTTATCTTCTCACTGTGTCTGCGCCTTTCTCCACATTTAACTTTAACAGATTATGAGTGATTTGTTCTAGATGATAACGATTCTAACAATCTGTGATCACAGCGTTGGCTTATTTTCACCTTTTTCGTCAGCTATTGCCATGAACTTTGATAGTCTGAGACCAGTGAATGTCAAATGTGCATTTCTGGGAACTGTGAACTGAACCCAGCTGTGAGCATAGACGTGAGTTTTGCACAATCTAACGACGTTCAACCCCCGAAAAAAGAAAAAGGAAAAAAAAAGCTTCACGACAGCTGTTAACTGATGTGCTATTTACGGCGTACAGCATGGCTGGTGAGTTATTTCCTAGTATATGCAGTCAGTGGTTATTCAAAAGAAGTGCACAGATCCTGGAGGAAAAATGATCACGGGCTGGGGATAGAGATTCTATTGAACAAGAATAGCTTGAAGCTGCTCAAAATGTTCCTGTTTAGCGTGAACTAGCACAACACTGTCAACGACAAACATCCAGCAGTTACAGAGAAACTTTAATGTCATATTTCTGTTCATTTGATGAACGTAAGAAGAATATTCACTCTTCTTTTAGCTTCACTACGTCTAACAACTAAATATGAGTCCGTTTGTGGCTCGTCACAAACTGTGTCCTCCTGCAGGTTGGTGTTATGTCAGTTCATCAGAACAGTTTTGTTCAGGACCTAAAAGTCAAAACTGAAAGCTGAAAGACACAAAAATATTTGGATTTAAGGATTTAAAAGACTAACTTTACAAAGCCCTTCAACAAAGCAGCATTTAAAGTGTAGAACCGCTTGTCCTGTGAAGGATTGCAGGGGATCCCAGCTGACATTGGGCAAGAGGCGGGGTCCACCCTGGACTGGTCTCCAGTCTATCAGGGCTAACACAGAGAGACAGACAACCATTCACACTCACACCTACGGCCAATTTAGAATCACCAATGAACCTAACCAGCATGTCTTTAGACGGTGGGAGGAAGCTGGAGAACCTGAAGAGAACCCACACAGACACAGGGAGAACTAGGGATGCCGATATTGAGTTAAAAATGTAATATCGGGAATTATCACTATCAGGTTTTTATAGCCGATGTTTGTTCTGTAGATTTCAGCATTTCTGAGTCTGCATGAACGCAGCATGGGACGTTAACAGGCGCGTGCTTGATGACGTATAACAACAACAACACGCTAGTCTCGTAGGTTGCTAACCGTGGCTAACAAGCTAGCTCGCCCGGTGTATGAGATGTCCGTGGTTTGGAAGTATTTCCAAGTGTCACCTACTAACAGTAAATTTGTGATTTGCAATGACTCCAAAGCAAAGGTGGTTATGAGAGGAGGAAACAAGGCGTCTTCCTTTAATACATCAAATCTGATCACCTGCCTCAAGAAGAATCATGCAGAGTTATACGCTACATTTGTCTTCCTTGTTCTGATATTGTCTGTAGTGATGTTTGAGGCAAAATTTTCTCTCTAAAAACTCAATAAAATAAATTAATGGCACTTTTTTGACAGTGTTTACATTTGAAAAGACATGTTGCATTTATGTTTGCATCCAGTGGGACATCGCAATAAAATTAGGCGTAATGTGTTACTTCTATAATAGGTGATATGTTATGTTGTTACAATTTTGGTGTAAAAAGACTGAATATATCGGTATCGGAAATAAAGAGTTGGACAATATCGGATATCGGCAGAAAAGCCAATATCGAGCATCCCTACTCAGAACCTTCTTCTAGCTGTGAGGCATCAGTGCTCACCAGAATGCCACTAGTAGAAAATAATAAAACATAAACCTTACACATTAGCTTCAAGATAACCACAACAACTTATCAACCCCTGTGACATAGCCACAATGAAAGTTTGACATCCTGAGCTTCACTGGACGGGCAGTCATTTCTAAAAACGCATCATCTGCTGTGAAGAGCAAAACGTAATAAGGACTGATGAAAGCATTCCTCACCTTTTTATTTACATCCAGACAGCTTTATATTTTTTTCCGAGAATACAATATGACCCGTATGATCGTGGGGCTGTAATCGAATGACGAGCCGTGTAGTGATTACTGTAGCTACTAGCGTGATACCACTTAACCCAGAGATGCCACCGCAATCAAAGATGATAATGATCCAATACATGTTGCTACATAAACCCAGCAGAGGTTTCATTAGCACTGAAATCATGTCGCCCCCCCCCCCCCCAAGCAAGAGCACAAACAATTACTGGACGTGTTGTCCTGTCATCCCTGCGAGAAGAACGGCCCAGTCGATTTATTTGAACACATTTCAGGATTGTAAAACAGCTTTCCCGATGGTGAAAGGGCATCTTTATTCATTAGGTGGTTAAATGTTTCTCTTATCTCAGCCGCTCATGATAAAAATCCGAGTTGTTTTTGCACTCAGTAAGCAAATCTCCTTATAATAAATTGAACTATCACCGGGCGAGTAACAAACTATTCAAGCAGACAATCCATTTAATAGAGGAAAATAAAGTACACATGCACATACATATTAATGAATGCAAATAACTCCATCCTTGTCTCCTCCTCCTCCTCTGGGTCTGAGTAAGGATATGGTCCATCATCTCCCCCCGGTCATGACGCTTCCCTCATCCCTTTCCATCACAAAGACAAATCAGATAGGACTGAACTGCCAATTTCTCCTCGTCCCCTCGTCTAACGATGAGTTTGTCTCCTGCTGCAATTAATTTAACTCGATATATATTTCTCCGTGCGAGTATTTCTTTCGTGTCGAGGAGGAGAAACATTTCTATTCCCCTCCTCGGGACAGAAATGAATCAATACTTTCCCTTTGTTTTAATTCAACTCACATCACTCCATTAATTGTTGTCTCACACTCCACACCTCGCGCCCATTCCATCATCCCTCTCCCATTCGCCACCCCGTTCCCATCTCTTCATTCTGGACTCATCTATCCATCTTTTTGTGTCCGCCGCGCTGGAATAAGATGCAGGTCACGCACACCTTTTCTCTCCCCGCCACGGCAGTGTTGGCGGGAGCAACGACTAAGTGTGTCCCTGTCCGGTCTAAATCGGATTGATTAACGACGTGCTGCTGTGGCAGGTCTCCTGAGAACCCATGCCCGACCCCCACCGGCCCCTGCACCTCGCATCCCTCCTCCATCCGCTTACAACATCCCTCACCGCCACCCACCCCACCCCTCCCCAGCTCCGGCTGCATCGGGGCAGGCTCTACATGGCTGCAGGCTACAGTAATTGGTAGTCAGACAGCCATGGCAGCTCTTCGCCTAATAGGTCCAACTCCTCAATAACTCCATACAATCACAATAAATGGGGGCACAGGATAGGCTAGAGTGGTCAAATGGGCCCATGAAATACTAGCAGGAGGTCAGGATTAGATGCTACAAACACACACACACACACACACAGAGAGACACAATATCCCACTCTCTCTACAGGTCTCGACAACAGCGACTCTTGTTGTCCCGTTTGTTTTTATGGATCTCAAGTGAACACCTGAGAGGAAAAAAATAAAAACACGCAATATGTGGAACGTTTTGTTCCTTTATAGTGTTTGACTGCTTTGCTCTGAGGGACTGAACAGCTCCCCCGAGGAAACCCTAATAGGTTTTTAGGAAAAATACAACAGCAAAGAGATTCTGACATCTTGCACATCCAACATCTGTCTACATGGTTGAACGGCAGGATTCCCCCGACGCTACTGCCTGCCTGAGCCGGAGGCTGACAGGCTGTTGTAACTAGCTACGAGCTACAGTACCACCACTTGCAGATGAACTGATTATCTCATAACAATAGTGCATGTTGAGGTCTGCATGCCGCCCGCTCCAGCATGCAATGAGCGTAAAGTGTAAGTGTAAAGACCAGAGCAACTCTGACAACTCCGGCTGTGTACATTTGCATAGACGATATTTCATGAAGCCAATTAGGGCTGCAACGACTCATCAACACCATCGATGACTACGTAAATTAGATGAATACATTGATCTGCTGCAGTTTTTTTTTTTTTTTAACGTCTATCCACAAATATGGCTACGGTTGCCACTCCTGGTAACAGGAGTGGAAAAAGTGTGTGCATCCTTTAAAAAGAGATCCCTAAGTAAACTCTATATCAACGGCATCAACATTTCAATGTGTAAATTAGTTGTATAGTTGTTTCGTTGTATAGATGAGTAAAATACTGATATTCTCGATAGCCTCATCTTTTATATTTACTGTTTATTTAAGGAAGGGACAGTGCAATTTCATAGAACACATGATTACCCATGGTTAAAAAAGCCAGAATTAGCCAGAAGGCTAGTTTTCATCTGTAGTCCCCTGGCCTTGATGTAAAAAAGGCAATAAGAAGCATAAAATACATGTACAATATAATACAAAATACATATACAAACACTTACTGTACAATTAAAAAAACAATCAAAATACAACACAACATTTTATCATAACATCAAAACATCAGAGCATCACAACATCTTTTAGTGTTGGCAGCTATAGGTGTTGATAAGCCACGTTTTCAATTTTTTTGTAAAGCCCTTGTATGTCGTGAGCAGTTTAATCTCCTCAGGTATTGAGTTCCACACACTTGCACTCCTTACTGACCAGGCCGACTTACTGAAAGTGCTCCTGCGCAAAGGAATATAACAGTCACCTCTGACAGAGCCTCGAGTGACACGCTCAAGGCTGTTTCTTTGGCTGATGAACTCTGCCAGAGGATCTGGAGCCAATTTATGGAGCACTTTGTAGGTCAGTTTTAGGTCTGCAAATGTGTGAAGACTGTCCCAATTTAAAATACTATACTTTTTTTAAATTTCACAGTGATGATAGTGCCTAGGTTTTTTATCCATAACTTTAATTGCTTGTTTGTACAAGATTTCCAATGGTTTTTTTGAGCTCTGACCAGCCTGGGACCAGCTGGTTAGACAGTAGTTGAAATGACTGAAAATCATTGAATGCAAGTACATTTTTGCGGCTTCAGTAGACATTTCATACCTTTAAGTTTCCTACATTATGTTACTTGGTTGTTAGCTTGCTAGCTGCTAGTTAGCCTCGTTGGCTTCTAGCTTACAACAGTAGCACGTTACCGTTCATTTTGTCCAAATGATAAGTTCACGAATTCCATTTGAAGGCAGTATCAATAAATGAAGCCGCCTACAGCTGTAGCACAGCCATCAAGGCCTCGTCCACACGTACGAAAACGATCTTTTCCTCCTCCAAGTTTCAAGAATATCTGCGTCCACACGGATCCGTCTCAACACAACTCAAAACGCGACTTCATATTCCAGGCCTGTAGGTGGCGCTGTTTCAGAAATTCACCAAAAACTGAGAGGAAGAGGGGGAGCGGTGGATGTAAAATGTTGCTTATGTGGTTGTCCATCAGCCTGTTTTTGCTCAGCGTGGTGGCACAAGAGCATGATATTTGGCCCTAGTAACCATAATAGGCTCAATATCTTCTCCAGCAGGAACACGAGCATGTAGTCCACCATTGTTGTTGATGTTGTTAGGAGACGTCTGTCTGTCCATTCACTTGGGGTCCCAGAGACCCCAAAGGTAGCACGAGGGTTGTGTAAAAGTGAAAGTTTAGAAATGGGTCATTCATTCACAGACGTCTGAAGTTTAAAAGAAGTTAACTTTATTGACTATTTAGAAAATAGTTGCCAGATTTGTCGAAAAATAGTTGATGAATTAATCCAAAAAACAGTTTGTTGTGGCCCTAAAGCCAACGTAAATCATTCTCCTAACTGAACTGAGGTGCTTGCATAATGCCTTTTTGGGTCAGGCTGTCAGGAGTAACTTCTACAGCGGTCCAAGCAGGGACAGACCGTAAACCAGTGCTGGAACAAGTCTGACCCAGAGGCGGCTCCACCTCGTAACTCACATAACGTAAGACAAGTCTAGTGGAATCCAGGCCTCTGAGCTGTTTTGAAAGCCGCGTGAAAGACCAACAGCCTGTTTGGCGAATGAACGGTCATAATGTTTTGCCAGTTTTCTTCTTGCATTATAAATACAGCAAGCCGTGCTTTCTGCTTCAATCCCCCATGTTTACGGGTCACGCCACCTAATTGAAAAGGCCTTTTAAACACAAGCGTCAGCTAATTGTATTTACCAGCCAAAAGGACACCATCATGTTATTTATGGCTTTTTTCACAGTCGACTTCCTTATGAGACGCACAGGTTGACTTAGCCTCTGCTCAGACAGTGGAGATGCTGACATTTAATGTATGTTTATGATTAATTCATGGATTCCTCCTCCTCATATACGTACTGTAACCCAGGAGATATAGTGTACGGTTCCATGCATATTATGCACATATTTACAAGAATGGGACATTTAAAATATAATCACTGTAAATTGTCAGTATTACAGACAGAATGGAATTAAATGTCAAGCTTGGAAAATTCTGCAAGTGTATGTATAGTTCCCAGCTATCTATTCTTTCAAATAAACATCATTTTACTATTGGAAAATGGAGCATCAGTCACTTTTTAACTGAAGCATTGAACTTTAAGTATAAATTTGTAATACACGTTAGTATTTTAACCGGATTTAATATTTATCTGGTATTGTTATAGAGCACAGGTGTCAAACATGCAGCCCGTGGGCCAAACATGGCACGCCAGAGTGTCTAATCTGGCCCAGTGCAATAATTACACTGAAGACATTAATTGCAATTTTTGTCAATTAACTTAATTTTTTTGACTGGTATTCCAAGGGTTCACACAGTTTAAGTAAGAGTTGTGAACATAACGCAATACTGAGACCTACAGCTAAACAGAAATTGCACTAATATTTCTTAAGAAATGTCCGGTTGTTCCTTATGTTTTATAATAATGCAGTTCATTAAGTGTTAACACTTTCATAATGAACTTCTTTGCACTAAAACAAAGGGAAACATTTGGAGGTGTCATTATTTATAGGTTAATACACTTTTATGTTACTGGTCCGGCCCGCTTGAGATCAACCTGGGCTGTGTGTGGACCCCTGAACTGAAATAAGTTTGACACCGTTGTTATAGAGAGGCATTATTTTTGATCATTAGTTAATACACTCAGCATGGTTACTGACATTTGCTATTGAGTATTTTGAGGTATTTTATTCTTTTTCCCTGTATTTTAGGTGTAAAACATCTTTTTTTGGTTTCTTGAGCCAGACACACGATGATCACATTGCAGTGTTGTGACACTGAAACCATCACAGATGAGTCTGCAGGTCCAGCTGTCAGTAACAATCAGAGTGAAACCTTGTTTTGTTAAAGTGGGCAGGAGGCACTGGGGCTCTGGGAGCGAAAACAAGAGGGAAAGGCAAATCAGGATTATTGTCAACAGCGGCGGAGATTGATAGCGACAAGGGAGTGAATTTCTGTCTGTTGGCCCAGCGCTGTTCTGACTTGATCTGCTGCTGTTGGGAAGAAGGGAGACCCGGGGGACAATAGAGGAGATTACACTGCCTCCACTTTTCATTAAGGTGGCAGCACTAAATGGGGAAAGAGATACGGGGAAGTGGTGGGAAGAGAGTGAGCGCCAGGGAGGAAATTCACAGCATAGACACAGTCCACCGACCGTGAAAGAAATGCTCAATAAAAACTACAGTCTGAGCCGTGTGACATATTTAAAGGCAGAAATTCTGTATTTTAGATTTATTGGGGATAGATTTATGTTAATGTTAAATGCACATTAGAAAATGCTTTCTCTTAGAGACAAGATTCAAGATTGATAGAATGGGGCCATGGGGCAGAAGGATATTGAAAAGGTGGGTGTGAAAGCTAAAGTTTGGATTAGGTCACACAGACGAGCAAGCATGCCGACACTTAAGCAGTCGGAGCACAGATTTCGAATGAGCGAGGCCAAAGTTAGGAGGCTTTGAGTGATGGAGGAAGGAGGCTGTTGGATAACAAACTGATCAAGCGTGCCTGCTTCAGAGGAAGAATGGGGCGGGGGCTATAAATGAGGTTGGGGAGGTGGGCAGCCCATGTAGTGTGTTATTTTTTTCAGTTTTGTTTTGTTTCGCGGTGCTTCCTTGATCCTCTGGTAATAAAACTGACAGGATTCATTCACTGTGATGTACAGACCTCTCAGAGCGGAGCGGGCGATCGAGACAGGGTCTCTTAAACTTACCTGAGGGACCTCTGAGGGGGAACTGGGAGAGAGGAGGAGGTGGAAGAGGAGGAGGGCAATTGAAATGGCCTTTTTTTTTTTTTGTGGTCTCTCTGCTTCTGTCCCGGCCCGAGGACGTATCGTGTTTCTATTATGCAGGTCGACACGTAACCCTTCTCCTACGCTGCAGACGCGCACACTAATTAGCGTACTAAATGCTAATATTTTGCCATGACACTCAAGACCCAAGGTGTCAAGATGTTGATTGGAAAGTCTCTAATTGGCTCTAGACAGAAACCTTTGTCGGTGGAGGAAATGGCTTAATTGGATATAAATGGATTCACCGGATGGTCTGTACCTGCGAAGCATCAGATTCAGTTCTGATAATCATTCCCTTACAATTTAAGAAAAGCTCACGCGCCTGTATGCAGACATGCAGCGTGTAGGCACAGACACTCATTCATCACACAAAACCCTCGGTCACAAGCTCGTGTCGTTCTAATTCTGAAACCACCGGGGACATTTTCACAATTGTTAGGTCTGAAAATCCCACTATGTGGCACGATGCTGGCTCTGAAAAGGCGAACGGACCGTTTCCTTGATGAGGAGGATATAATGGGGAGGGAAAAGGAAAGACAACAAAGGCAGGGCAAAACGGTACCAGCCAGCTGAGTCCTTTTAGTCTTCAGAATATAATGGCCTCAGCCATTATAACCCGCAAAAATATAGTCGAATAATAGCTGTGTGTGCACGAACATCTGCGTAAATACGTCTCCAAGAAAAGACAAAAAAATAAAAACTGCTGCGGGGTATGTGCTGTCTGAAATGTTGAGACTTTTATCCTTTTATCACACATGTTGCCCATTATAAGGTTGGTCTTGAGCCTTGCAACACAGATTTATTTATTTTGTGTATGAACCATGCCATCAGGAATCAACTGCAGAGGCAGGAAATAAGCGCCAAATGTGACAAAATAAAATAAATGTCTAATGACGTTCCACATGAGAGTCATACTGACACCTTGTCTGACTTTGTGTAATTAGCTTCCGCCCCTCACAGCAGCCACATCGCACCCGCTGTCTGGTAATTAAACATCACAACTGTTCAGTGATGTTTAATTATCAAATTGCCTCGTACGTCTCATTAGCTATTTTATATATGTGAGAATGTAGCCAAGTCAAAAAGTCCAAAGATGTATTTGTATATAACCTGCTGAAATGAATCCATATATAATAATACAGTTTGATTTTAGTAGCGTGTATATCTTCAATCCTACCAGATTATGAATTCATAGTGGGGCTTGTTTCAAGTGATACAGAGAAAAAGCAAACCTCTACAACCAATCACAGCTGTTTGCTGTAAACCAGTTCAAAGCCAAGCTACTCAGGTGACATGTCTGACAATGTCGCTGTTCCTTAAATCTGAAATCCTGCCCAAAGATTCACTTGATGTCCTTCCAGACAACTTAAAACCAACAATTTTGAAACCACTTTTAATAATTCTCTTTTCCAACCTTTACAGCTTATAATGTAATGGCTGAACCGAATGTCAGAGCCTTTAGTCTGCCTTTAAAAGTCCCACTTTGCTGCACCTGTCTCATCCTCCAATACTTCCGTGCATAGACTGTATATAAATATGAACAATGCGTCCCCACTTCCTCGCATTAGCCAAACTTACGCTATTTTCCCAGGGACACGGGCGGGGCCACCTTGTGAGTTTGGAGCCCGAGTCGGATCAGTGCGGTCTGACAGTGGCGCCACATGGAGCCACGTTATCAATGACTCGCCCACACTTCCTCTAGACTCACCCGCATTGTGATTTAATTAACACTGGGTTCTGCTCTACTTCCACCAGTTATAAAGAAATGTGGGATTATAAACTGTTTTTATTTATTTTCCTATTCTCACGGCCCTATGGGATTGCTTCACAGTTAGCATAGCAATTTGTGGTCATTATGATGTCACATCCTGTTTCTATAACGTCAAATAACTAATTCAAACAAACCTTATCAGAAAAACTTGCACCTAAGTATGCATCCAAATTAAAATAACTACCCAAAATGACAGAAACCATCCTTGAAAAAACTATTATTTGACGCGAATTTTAGTTTTTTGGTTTGGGCTATGAGCTATACTGCAGCCAGTCACCAGGGGGAGCTCTATTTGCTTTGCCTTCACTATTGAGAACTTATTTTCCGACTAGTGCTACTGCCACAACAAGAAGTCAGTAGATGAGATGCTGCAGTGCTACCACCATGCTGAAGGAACCAAAAGCACAGACTAACCAATTGACCAGCTCAGATTCTCCCATACTGGACCAGTTATAAATATTCATACTCCCACTCCATGCTCATCACTGTAAAGGGCAAAGTACATATTGGTGGTGAATTATATATCCATTGAAAAGGTCATCTACCTCAACACCAATCTTTTGATGAGTTATGGGCAACGGAGAGGGAATAAGATTTCTTGCACTGAGTGCTTAATCTCCACAAACGTGCCGTAACCTTGAACATCAGCTACATTCATTTTCATCACCCGGGGTTTGAGATGATTGGTTTGCGACACAAGAACCTGACATGTCTCATTATTATTATTATTTATTTATTTTTGTCTTTGTCCTACTCCTCAACTCCCGTCTCTGTTGGAGAACTTCTGTCCTTTCTCCTGTCCAGTGTAATCTCCTATCCATCTCTTTCTCTCTCCCCCTGTCAGTCCACTTGTCTGTGTCCCGCTTGTCTCTGCAGTGATCTCTCCCCAGGATGTGTCTTGTTCTCAGCTCCCGTTGACAAGACATTGATCAACACTGTGCATATCAGTCTGACAGTAGTTGTAGACCTTCACACGCGCATGCACACACAACCACTCACGCTACGAAACATAATAGAAACAGAGGGGATTGGTTTATTTATCTATTTATTTATCGTTTCTGTTTCCAATTAGTAGGCTACTGGATGCTTTAAATCAAGGATAAAATTATTACATTTATATCTGAAATTATTAAATAATAAAGGTAATTTGTAAATTGGTTGCTAGGAAACATCTCTGTTGCTAAATCAGAGGCTCTTAATCAAAGACAAGGCAGGTACAAATGTGTTTCTCAGGAACGGTAAAAAAAAATAGATTGTACTAAAAAGTTTATATAATCTTTTGTTTCAGTGTCTATTATCATTGAGGGGTAATTCCATTTTTTTGGCACTGGGCTTCATAATTTAAGGTATGTTCAACTTATTCTCTAAAATCTTAAAGATTGAAATTGTCATATAGAAAGCTCCAAGCCTAATTTCAGCAAGCTAACGTTTAACTATGTTTGACAGTTGGTGATTAGACACATTTCTACATGAGAATTGTTGTTATCTACTCTCCGGAGTTAAAAGATTTTAAGTCTGGGTTAAAGCTCCAAAAGCTGCAGCTTCTCAAATAGCTCTATAATCAATCAGTTCCTGAACACCTCGATGTTAAAATGTCCAACTTTAGAACAGAAATAAATGTGTTTACAGCACGGTACAACAATTAGTCCTGGTCTCTGTAGTTAATTCTTTCCATTCATGACTCCTTCACGTATATAGTACCCCACGTGATTATAATCACTGATCACATGACAGTAACAACATGGACGCCTTGGAGAAGACGGATAAGGAGACCAGTGGGTCACTGCAGCAAACTAGCAGCGGTTCACCAAGTGTGTGGAAATACTTCACTAAAGATGAAGCCCACATTAACATGACCTGTCAGTCCTGAAATACAACAAAAGTACTGCTACAACACACACTCGTCTGAATGCTACCAGAGGAACGATCCAAATCGTCTCGACAGGAGTCAATTAACAATTTCACCAAACGTCCTGTGGTAACAGAGGTGCAGCTTGAGACGGAGGGGTCCCAGGTTCACCTCCCACCGTCCATGGCTGAGGTGGCCTGAGCAAGCACATAACCCGTCCATATGTCCACTGCTGTGTGGACAAATGGACGAGTCATACAGCAGGAACTGCAATTTCCCCACTGCAGGACAATTAAGGGTTAAAATTATTTTTTATTATTATTATTTTATATTATATCTGCAGCACACAGAATTGAAAAGCTCATGTGTTTATGTTCGGTTTTCTTGTGTTCCAATGGTTCACATTGTTGCTATGTTTGTAGAGTGCGTTATTTTTTTGTCCTTGATGTCAGTGAATGCACCGTGAGCGAGACGGAAGTTATGGTAGAGATGAGAGTTTGCCGAGCGAGAGCCGCTTATTAGACTGACACGGTGTTGCCGCGGGCTACGGCCGACAGTAGTTTACGTTCAAGCTTCAGTAAACTTACAGAGAAGCCTTCGTAGCTTCTCTTGTGTGAGACGCTACAATGTGTTTTCAGCTCAAGACTATAAATTTCATCGTCGCAAAGCATTATTTTATTCTGTATTTTTATGTGTGACATCATCATTGATTAGTCAACGTCAACTCGACTTTTCACCACACCTTAGTTGACTTTGCATAATCTGAAGTCATTCAACCACTAGTATATACCGTTGAGCATTTTAAACTCCTGGGTTACATGAAGCTTAAATGTGTGCATAATCGAGCGAGGGGCCACTTTGAATGACAGGTGGATGCCTGACCTCCTCAGCTCCACCCCTGCTCCACTGAGCCAGGCACTGGGCTTCAAAACTACACATGGAGGATTTGTTCATCTAGAAAGTTCTATGTTATTGAATGTGCGTAATAGTGATGGGAAGTCCTGCTCTTTTTAAAGAATCGGCTCATTAGACTCGACAGCGCTTATAGCTCCCAAATGGCTCTTCATTTAGCTTCACTCTGAGCCTTCTTTTTGTAAGTTTTCATTTGCTGCTTTCATAGAAGATGTATTTTTATGCTTTTTCCGTTACAAAAAAAAATTACATTTACTATTGTTTAATATTTTAATCAAAGCTTTAAATGGGCAACTAAATCACAGCAAACAAAACAGATAATTAAAGGCCAAACTTTTAAAATTATGACAATTTAGATAAAAGTTCTCATTTCTGTATTCAGAAACGCCGGATGCCACAGCTTGGATGTCCAGTTTTCGCTCATTTATTCTGACGTAACTGCATTTAAATCCGGCTCCCCTACGGCTCCTCTGACACTCTTAGAGACCTCTCGTTGGTGAACACACATCGCTAATGTGTAAAATTAGTTGATTCATGTGGCTTCAGGTGCATGTACATGAACGCATTACACATGACAACCAACTGTTCACTTACCATTTAATATGTCTCAGTCCTGCTGTCATGATATAATCTACATAAGCAGTTTTGATTGGGCCTTAGCCTTGGTCCTTACTGTATGCTAAGCTAACCAGGTGTGGGCTCCTGATATTACGTATAGAAAAAATAGTGATATCAATTGTCTCATGAACACAACACCTCAGAAAATGTCTATGAGTAATAATAATAAAGACGTAAAGACCTAACATGTTATTGAGTGTTTCTCAAATGACGTTTTCTGTGTTAAAGTATTTCTTATTGACCGAGCTGCTTCGCTTCTGCAGGAGCATTTGTCTATTCACAGAGGAAAAAGCAAGTGCAATGAAACTGTGAGGGCAAGATCAGCATTGAATTGGGTTAAATAATTTAGTGGATGGAAAAGATAATTAATGGGGAAGGAGTCAATAGCCAGTGTGGATGGGGAAAGTGTGAAGTGAAGGAGGGACACAGGTGAAGGGGAGAAGATCTCATCTAAAGGCTATGAAAGATTTAACAGCAGGAGAAGACAGGAATGACAATGTCCACCGAGGCACGCAACAAACCGGGTCCCCCAATTATATCTGGCATTTAACTGCCTGTCCTGTTTACTCTGCAGCCGATACACATTCTGTCAGTGCAATAAAGTGGGAAACAACAATCCTTATGGAGTCAGATGCTTCTCTGTAATGATCTATGCCCGTACGGTGCTTTAACTGTAAACGATGAAGCTCGTAAATGTCAAGACTGATGGTTGGATAACGGAAGATGTTTTTTAGAGGGTGAATTTATGACATATGAGGTTTTTCTTTTTTTTAGTTTCATTTTTATTCTGATTTGCACAAATTTTTGCAGAATTGTTAAAACACCTTGATATAGGTGTGATTCAAAAAATGTGCATGTTTAATAATAACATCTAAAAATAATTAACTGGTGTCACTGTTTAAGCCAGCCATTTCAATATAAAGATGTTCTTTCTGTAAATTTAATATATTTTCTGTGTTTTAAAAGAGTTTAAAGGTATCGCATTGGTTATCCTGGGGCATTTTTGTCTTTCATAGACTAAAATATTTAGTTAATTAAGTAAAGAATAATCAATGATGGAAATAAGTCTCAGTCATCATAGACTTCTGCGTACTCCAAATCTGCATAAAATTTTTAAATTTTACAAAAGAGAAATTAAAATTTTATGATCAGAGCATTTTTGGTGAGTTAGATAAAACAAATTAAAAATACAAAACTAAAATATTTCTGGGTTAAACTATTAGATTTATGACTTTTCCAGCCATCTAACAATGAGGAACTGGATTAGCATAACTTTATCAATCTTTTACAGTATAAAATATAAAGTTAAATAAGAAATAAAATCTGCAGAATAATCAGTGATGAAAATAATAAGAACTAGTACTCAAAAATGTTAAAAATGCCAAACTAGGACACTTTCCCCAGCTCCACATCAACTATCGATGTGGAGCTGGGGGTCACGTGGATAGTAGCACGATCTCTGATGTTGCAGTCGGTGGTAATAGTGCAGACGAATAGTAGCGTGGCCTTGATGCCTGGACTGGTGACTCTACAGGTTGGTCCAGGGACAGGTTGAACCACCCACAAGAATTTAAGGAGGTGATGAGAATCTACAAGCAATACCATGTTTGCCTGCCTCTGAGAAGGACTCAAGCAACAACCTTGGGAGCTAAAAAGTGGAAAAATAAACATGTTGCTTAGAAAGGCTCAAAAATCTCGATTAAATGTTAAAATGTCCAACCCGTAATTCATCAGTCTGCACAAGACGTGGGTTATTACTGTTCAAGGTCGTCCATGGTGTCCACTGGACAAAACTCAGGTTGTCTAAATGGTTTTCTGACGTAGACCGGACGCATTACGTGACCGATGTAAGTGCAACCCAGCGTCACATACCCATGTGTTCTGGTCTGGCCATAAATTAGGCAACAGCTGGATATCCACATTTGACATCACGTCAGGTTTTCTGGGACGGCCAACATCACCGTGCCCTGTAATTGGGTCGTTTGGTGTTACTTCTGACCAGGTGGGTCCAACTAGGGCAGCCGTCCTAGTCCTCGCAAGACGACCGATTCTGGTCAAGTGGACGGACCGCAAACCCCCAACATTTACACACTGGGTCAAAGGTGGAGTTTACTTTCTCAAACTGGCAAAAGTTAAGATATTCTTTGAAAGGATCAGCAAACCATTATAATAAAAAGTGGGTACTTTTCCAGGAATACTCATGATGTCCATGTCAATCTGAAATAAGAGCCAACCTCACAGCTGGAATAGACCTGTTTACAGCCTGGTCTCTATAATATACAGTAAAGTGTTGATTTTTTATTTTATAACTCGCCAATTTAAGCTGTTTCTTTGTAATTTATGCATAAAAAAAAGGCTAATTTTGAGTGACAGGAGACTGCAGTCATTAGCACTCTCCACCTGTTTGATCTGGTGGAGGGTGAAGGCCAGAGACAAGGAAACACTGGTACAGTCGTCCCAACTAGAGAGTAGCAGCATAATGATCCGTAAGGCGCAACGTCCAAGGTTGGACTTGAGCATTTGTTTGCACCTTTCATCTGCATTTTCTATCTCTCCTCTATCAACTATCAAATTACCACTTATTTAAAAGCCTTTTAAGATTCACTAAAGCATGTCTGTGAACCCGAGCCCAGCAGGGCCGTGGTCTGCTGGGCTCCTCCAGTAGCATATTGCTGTCAGCTCATGTATCGTGTGAATTATGTGCAGAGAAGCTGTGGTACCGTCACGTAATTGTAACATTGCGAAGCTTGATTTATTTATTTATTTTCCCTTCTTCTTCTTCTCTGGTAATCCCCAGGACATCACTCTTCTGTTCTGCAGCACACATGTCAGAATCAGAGCTCCTCAACAGAGTGTGGGCTTAGCACTGGAAAGCTTGTCACGGTTCTCCAGATGGGAGCGTTTTTCCAGGCTTTTTGTTCTTGCTTATTTATTAGCGTTAAAGTCAGAGTTCCTCGGAGGACAGTAGCCAGCTGCTGCATTTTGGCTTTGTTCCACCGAGACGTGGAGGATAGTTCTCCCCTTCATCGCTTGGCTGTCACTCTCTCTTCCTCTGTTAGTTTGTGCAACAAAAAAAAAATTACAGTTCTCGCTTTCAGTGTTCTGCAGTTGTTAGTCCAGCTCCACTTCTGCTTTCATCCCGTCTTCACATCTTCTTCTTTGTTCCCCAAAGTAAATGATGCTGTTTTTAAACACAGAGTTTATAGTTCTTCTTCTTCCTCGTATATACCACATGAGTCACTTTCCTTTAACTTTTTCTTCTTCTTTATTACATGGAACCTTTGCTTCAGATTTTTCTTTGTCTAAACTCTCACCGAGATGTTCTCATTGTTAGAAAAGTTAGATTTTCTTTTTGTTATTACTATGCTGAAAAACTGTCAAAACCTGTATGTGACAATGCCATCCATTTCAGCAGCCCCGCAATAAGCACTGCGTTTATGAAGCCGTGATTCTTCCCTAACTTTTTTTTTTTAGTTCTTATTTTAAAAGCGTGAAATCTCTCTTTCATTAGCCTTGAAGCAAGTGCCACTGTTCAACAAAACCTGAGCCACAGTGGTGTTTTATTTGGTGTTATGCAACGACTTTTAGGAGGCAATGAAAGCGCCAACGGGGATTAAACTGTCTTTAAATTATGTATTTTAGTCTGTTAATAACCTGAAGACTTTCCTCATTTGCCAGATTATGAAAGTGTCCCTTGTAACTCAGCGCATGACTGGTATGTTTCTGTTGCTTTGTGGTTGCACAGTTTGTGACAAACGGGCAGAAGAACATCTGCCTAAACCCACAACACTCACCTGTCCGTTCTTCTTCAGGTCTGCCCACATGCTCGTCCCGTCGCCCCCTCTCATTAGGACGTGGTAGGTGAAGTAGTAGATGCCAGGCAGGGGGCAGGTGAACTTGCCGGTGCTTGGCTCGTAGTAGTTCCCTACGTTGGTCACCACGTCATCAAATTTCAGTATTTCACTCCCTTCGTGTTGTTTCCGGAGGCCGGCGTAGAAGGCTATTTTTGGACTGTAGGAGGAGGAGCCGTAACCACCAGGTCCAGGCCCTGGTGGACCAGGTGGACCAGGTGGACCGGGCTTACCAGGCCCTCCGGGGGGCCCTTTTGGTCCTGGAGAACCAGGGAGTCCTCTCAGCCCTTGTTTGGCCTTGCGGTTTTGGGAGTCTGGGGGCTGAGGGGAGACGGCTGTCAGCTCACCCTGTGTCGGGGTGAAAGTGTCACAAACCACTTTGCAGCTCTCGAGCATCTCGTAGCGTGTGCCCCCTCCTCCCGACCCTCCCCCCTTGGTGGTGTGAACCAATAGGGGAATGGCCACCAGCAGGACCAGGACCATTGCCACGCCGACTCCAGCCCCGATGACTCGTTTCTTTCGGCTGAGCCGTGAGGCGGCCAGCGTGAGGAAGTCCTCCTCCCCCTTAGCTGGAATGGTTGTGCCGGCCAGGCTGAACTCTGGGTAGAAAGTAGCTAGTGACTGGAGAAGGTGAAGAGGAGAAATGTGGGGTTTTGACGGGGCAGAGAATTCAAGGACTTTGTGAGTCAGGAGAAAATCTGAAGCCAGGGAGAAAATGGCAAACAGGATTTTCCATTCCTTGGTGTACAGTACATGTGTTTGTATCCTCTTATTTGTCACTTTCCTCTGGTTCACAACGTCTGAGGGCTTTAACCCAACCTAAAGATAACACATCATATAATTCTAAATATCTTTGTTAAAAAGAGGCATAACCTTTTGGATGTTGGGCAAACCGCTTTTTATTTTAATCCAGCCTCGGGGGTTGTGGAATCTCCCGTGAAAGTCCTTCAGTTGCTCAGGCGGAGGGGCTGTCAGGTGGGGTCTACAGTATTCCCACTGGAGCTCATCTCACCCACCACATACAGGGAAGGTGCGCTTTACTGGTCTGTTCAGAAACGAGAAAAAGAAGAACAAGGAAAACTGCTAAATCTCCGCTCTTTTCGTTTGTGCTTTGTTGCTGAGCTCACAGTTCTATTAGTTTTTATCTCAAAACCACAGACTCGCCGCGGCTCGTAAAGGCACAAATTCTGATGGAAACTTGTTTTAAAAGGCGGCTTGGATGCATCAGTGCCCCTCTTCCAATCTAGAAGAAAGAGAAGACACACACATCAACAATCATGGACCCTCTGCTATGAGAGTCATTCAATTAAAACTCAACCACCACACTTCCAAATGTTAAACAATTCATCTGGAAACTAATAAATATTTAAATGTTTACTCATCAATTTAAAATGCAGGAAAAAAAGAAAAAGATCTCCAGATGGATTATTTTATATTATTTATATTCAGTGTCTCAAATCAATTTAAAGTGCTATTTTATTATTATTATTATTATTTAAATATGATTTTGTTGCTGTGCTTGTATTATATCAGGCCTGTTTGGTACACATAGCAGTTTTTAATAAACCGTAATTATCCTAAAATGTCCGGGTGAATTTAAAACCCTGCATTATCATTATTATTATTATTATTATTTATTTATTTTTATTTTTAAGACAACAACTTTTAACAAAGTCGTGCAAATAGATCATCTTACCAAGATTTCCTTCCTTCCTTCCTTCTTATCTACTCGCTGCTGCTCATTCTCTTCTCATGCTCCGGGCTCACATGGAAACGCCGCAGGAAAACTGGTCCAGCACCGGAATGAAATCCTCCAAAGACGGAACGCTCACGTTCACCGGCCGAAGTTGTTACGACGCGGCTTCCCCCCAAAAAAACCCGCAAACCTCAGTCACACTAATACCCGCTCCACATCTCATCCAGACGCGGTGACCGGACCGCACCGTGCCAAGATGCTCGATGCAGCCCGAGCAGACACGGAGGTAAAAAAATATATAATAATAATAAAACAAAAAAAAAACTAAACGTGCATGAATACTGATAGAAATGATATAATCCTAATTCCTAATAAACAAAACAAAAACACAGTTACTTTTACAGACTTTTCGCCGTGCGTAAATCCCGGCGCGCGGCGACTTTATTTGCGGAGCAACAGTTCACTCACTTGTTGTTTTTTTTTCTGTCCTGCTTCTCTCTCCTCAGCATCTGCCAACTACTGCTCCCCCCGCCCTCCCCTCCTCTAACACACACGCTGTCTCTCTCTCACACACACACACTCGGATCCATCGTCCCATCCTGCATGTGACCTTTCCACAAATCAAACGACTACATCTGTTTAATAGTTTAATCATAGGTTGTCGCTTTCCTTTCAGATATTGACGATTTATTTCCAACACACCAATGTTTGGTATCTTCAAATGTACTTTTATTAATTGTAGTCATATAATGAATATGGGATTAAAAGACAGATTCTCATCTTCAGTCTGAGGGTATTTACATTAAAATTGGGGGAAAGCTGCAAGAATACACACAATATAATATCAGATTTTTTGTGATTTAAACATTTGTCCTTGTGCAACTTTTTTTTTTTTTGTTCATGTGGGATTTATTTGTGATTTCTGATTTACTGACATGTTTCAATGAGGGCCACGTGCAGCAGAGCATTTTCAACAAGTTGCCCGGCGAAGGGGGAGGGTGCCGTGGCCGATAGGAGATTTTCAAGCAGAGTAAGACGTATCTACTTGTGGAGCTGATGTTTGGGAGAACAGCAGGTGTGAAAAAGACTGAAGTGTAAGTACAAAACTGGGGGTGGGGGTGGGGGGGGCTGCAGATGTGAGACTGAAACGCATCGTGCAGGCGTGCGAAGCGAGAAGATAAAATGAAAAGTGGAGAGTGGATGGTGGTGGTGGTGTTCTCAGGGTTTGTTGTCAATGTCTGTGTTTTCGTAGCTTTCAGACCTCGTTAGAGATGAGAGATGTATCGCCGCTGACAACTCCCCACCTCCTCCTTCATCTCCTCCTGGTCGCTTCCTTTATCTTTCTCTCTCTCTCTCTCTCTCCCTGATTTATAGCATTTATAAATTAATTCATTCTGAATTTAACATTGTTTTTGTGTTGTCATATGGAGGGAATCCTTGAGCCTGTGATGCTGCGTAGTGTCGCTCTGAAACACTGCATTCAATTTCACGTTTTCTCTAGAAACAGACCTCTACTGCTTAATCTCTCTCGCGCCGTATCAACAAATGTTGGTCAGGGGGGTCTTTTCTGCACAAAAACAGCCAGCCAAAACCATTTAGGCACTGCCAGTCCTGGTGCACTTGCATGCACTGTCAGTTCTGCTCCTTATTTATTCATCTCCCAACTTTACTGAGCTGGAGAGTGTAGCAGATATTGAATATGGATCAATAGATCACTCCCCAGGATGCATACTGTCAGCCGACTGAGCCCTCAGGCAGATGCCAAGCCTCTGGTCACATTTGCATTTAGAGATAGAAAATAACTACTGCTTGTCAGACAGTGGAAAACTGTGTGGTCTCTGCATTTGAACAAAATTGGAAAGAGTACGGAGGGCCGGAGAAGTTTTTGCATTTGTAAAAAATAAATAAATAATTTTAAAAAACACACGGGATTTTTGCAGCGGACCCTCTCTGCTTCCGTCCGCCTGTGCTCGAGCGTGCCACGGTGTGCTTCTCTGTGTGCTTTTTTAGCAGATGTGCGAGCGCCCGCATGCATACATATGTGCACACAGGCACATATAATTTACATGTGGGCTCCGACACACCGGTGAAACACTCGGAGGCGACCGGCATTTAAATTATTATTGCCGGAAAGGAAGGACAATTTAGAGAGGATGAGGTTTTTAGAGCCCTATAAAATATTAACGAAGCCGTTGAATGTATAAGCTGTGAAGAGATAATATCTGTCGCTGACTCTGTTTCCTTATGATATATGATATCATGTTTCTTGTCAGCACTAGATCATCCTCTCCCGGGTTTAATTAAGCGTTGGGTTTTACAGGAAGAACATGCAAGGGCTCTGCTTTTGAGAGGAATCTTTTGCTGACAAAATACAACTTCATCATTGTTATTAACCCAGTTACATGTTGTATTTTCAACTTGACTTTTTTGTTTTGTTTTTTGACCTTCAGATGCCTGAGCTGCAGAAATATGATTAATAAACGAGCTCCAAAGACCAGAGGGTTGTAGGATTAGGTCTCAGGATGGACTGAGACCAAATAACACATAGGTTGATTGTAATAAAGGGAGTTTTATTCATTCATTGAGCTTCTGTAACCACTTTTCAGGGTTGCGGGGCGCTGGAGTCTATCCCGGCTGTTATTGTGTGAGGGGGAGGTTCACCCTGGACAGGTCTCCAGTCTATCTCAGGGCTAACACAGAGAGACAGACAACCATTCACACTCACACCTACGGCCAATTTAGAATCACCAATGAACCTACCAAGCACGTGTTTGGACGGTGGGAGGAAGCTGGAACAAACCCACGCAGACACAGAAAGAAACCAGTCGGCCTGGACTCGAACCTTCTTGCTGTGATCCAGAGGCGTAGCCGTACTCGTCATCTGAGTTGATTTGGTTTACAGCAACATACTGACTGGTTGCAGGACTATGGAGAAAACATGCAGAGGTTTTTGAAATGAACTGAAAAGTTGCGCCATGTTTGCTTGTTACACACTCCGTGAGTGTTCTCGCTCCTAGGAATGCAAGAACTAGAAAAAAGTTCGTTTTGGTCATTTATGTTCAGAACTAGAGGTACTTTTCTTGTCTTTTTGGGTGACGGCGGAGGAGAACTCACAGAGTTGGTGCTAGCATTTCCGCTTTTCCACATTAACTTACGCCCACGTCTGGAAACATAATGTTGTTAGTGGGGGGGCCTTTGAGGGTAGGGGCCTCTGTGGATCATCCCACAGATACTTGATCTTGATCTAGTGAATCTGGAGGCCAGGTCAACACCTTGTGCTGTTCTTCTTCCTAAAGTGTTTTTGTGGCTGCATCCTGCTGGGGATGGCTGCTGCCATCAAGGAGTGTCATTGCTATGGGGTGGGGGTGCCTGGTCTGGTCTAGGTGGGTGCTACATGTCTAAGTAACATCCACACCAATGAATGAAGCCAGGTCTTAAAGTTTACAAAGCAGAACAACTGATTGTCACAAGATGGTGAATGTTGTACTTCTCCTGTTAGTGGTCAACTTTTAACTTCAAGTGCCTATAAAGTAAAATTTGCATCAAAGGGCTTTTACAACATGAGATATCCTTCACAAAAACAAACTTTAAGAGGCAGAGATCTCATGCAGAGCAGCAGAGTGAAGCACCTTAGGCAGATATGCAGAAATAACTACATCATGAAAAAGGAAAAAAAAATCATAAAAATAAATCAATTAAATTAGAAAGAGACGAGACAAAACCCAAGGACAGCATCTACACTGAAAAAAGACAAGCTCATATCTTTACTTATGAAGAGGAAGACAAAATAATTTGGTTTATCCTTAAAATGAAAATGGAAAAACACAAGTAAATGTGTATTATCATGTCTTTATGGTTAAATACAGGTGAACTTCAGTGATGTAACTTCAGGAGCTTGTGGGAAATCTTTGTCTTGCCGAGGCTTCCCAACATGACAGCTTGAACCCAGGTCTCTGAGAGGCCAACAGGCTCGTCCTCTTGATTTATAGAAACATGCACTCCATGCTGGAATGAGTCGTTCCAGCGGATACACTCTAGTCTTCCAGGGGCATACGGCGGGATAGATAAGGCCGGACGGAGGTAATTTACCAGCGGGCCAGTCACTCTGTCTGTTTAGAACAATCAGCAAAACCAATCAGGACGTGAGCAGAGAGTCGGCACGTGATCAGAGAGGTTACCATGGTATTAACCAGCTCATTCAAGGTGGAGGTGCTGTCAACGCAACGAGGGACACAAATACAAGCCGAGTAAGTGTCTGTGGAAAGGGCTTAACCTGACCTGCAATCTCACAGGTCACACAGCGAGCCGGAGACGGAGGGGGAATGGAGGGGCAGCGTGGGTAATGGAAATGCAGGGGTCATAGCATCACATCGGCGCTAACAATGCGAGCACGCGTGCCGTGTTCCTCGTAAGCGGAAAGTGGAACTCCAGTTTTTCTCTGCAGAATCGTGACTGTGTGGAACTGTGGGACCCGTGCGTGCATCTTATTCGACAAGCACTTGTTGACGCTGTGCAAATGATTGCAAACTCTTACGTGTCAAGAAAAAGATGGAAGTAAAGTAACAGTGCAAACTCTCTTATGTCGAAAGACTGCATGACGACAAAGTAAGCAGCAGGTCAACGCTCGCCAACCGGCAAGCAGGGGGTCTCTGTGCAGATACGTGATCAGTTTGGGATCTAGTGAATCAGGAGGCCAGGTCAACACCTTGTGCTGTTCTTCAAGTTGTTCCTAAAGCGTTTTTACGTGTGTCAGGCTGCTGCATCCTGCTGGGGATTGTTAGTGTCATTGCTATGGGGTGGGGGTGCCTGGTCTGGTCTAGGTGGGTGCTACATGTCTAAGTAACATCCACACCAATGAATGAATGAATGAAGCCAGGTCCAGAAGTTTCCCAGCAGAACATTGAACTGTCACAAGATGCTCAATGCTGTTTACTTCTCCGGTCATAATGTTGTGGCATAAGGTTACAGGTTGTTTTGTACGGTCTAACACTTTCCATCTATGACCAACGCAGACTCAGTCACTCACTCTTTGCTTCCTCCTCTATCCCCACAAAACGCCCCGGCGCGTTTCTCTGTGTTTTCTTGAGTTATGTGACTTCGTTTGATTTCCCTCCCTTTCACTTTATATTTATGTTGTCGTGTGTGTGTGTGTCTCTGTTCTCGGCAACACAAGACGTGAATCTTAAACCTTTTGCGGGTCTCCGACATTCTGCGGCGTTGCTCGCATCCCCCTCTGCTCGGGACTTTTCTGCCACGTGGGAATACGTATTTTTGTGAGAGTCCTCCCCGCTTCCTTAAAGTGGCTGCAGGAGTTCAGCGGAACGTGAAGGGCTAAAAATGACAATAAGGTTTGAGGTTAAGGGTTAAATGTTCAGGACGGCGAATGCAGCAGCGACCTCCTCCTCCTCCTCCTCCTCCTCCTGTACATCCACCTCTTGTCTGTGTGTGCAGATCTGATTATGGTCCTTGATTGCGAGTGACAGTGTGCAGATTGAGTTGCACAGCCTCTCTAATTCTCTCTATTAATGAGTTGCGCTCCACACTGCCGCCCCGGACCCCATCTATTAATCACAATTTGTCATCTGTCTCGCTCTCTCCACACCTGCCCCCCTCCTCCTCCTCCTCCCGTCCGAACCATATTATCCCTCTTGTACCTGTCCCATTCTCCCCGTCTCCTGATTACGTCTCATTTCTTTATCTCCGCCTGACTTCACCATAGATTACCAGGACAACACCCGTCTCTCAGTTTGCAGTATTTCCGTGCATCCTCTCTGTTCTCTCCTCTGCACCTGTTCCCTTTCCCTGTCGTTTCTACTTGCATCTCCATCTTCAGCTCTTGCTCTCTCCTTCTTTTTTCCCTCCCCCTTTCCTTTCGCACTCGTGTCTTGTTCTCCTTCCACCCGGTGTGGTCAAGCATACTGAGTGGATATTCCCCCTGAAATCCACATTTTAATTCCGCCAGCACTCCAAGGTTAAGTAAGCCCTCTTACGGCGGTAAATAATGATTTATCTCCTCAATTCATATCTGTGTTGCAATTCTGTAATTATATTATGTTATGTAGACTTTTAATTGCAGCTGATTTAACCGCTCGCTGTAACTGTACCGTAGTATAGTAATAGAAGGTTTTGAGAACATAATGAAGGAGGAGGCTAATAGCAGTGAAATTCATTACTCGTGGATCAACTGTAGCTCCTGAATTCCTAATGAGCAACTCTGTCAGAAATCCTCCAGCCCACGCTGAACATTAATTAAAGCTCATGTCTGTCCCAACAACCTGCTGCTCACACCAGGAAATCTGTGTTCTGAATCCCTCCAACGTGGGAAACCACACCGGGGCCAGGGAGACTCACGCAAATCTGGAACAGATGTGAAAGATGTGCCCACACGTGTAGTGCGTTGAAAGATGAGACCGTGACATTTTTACGGGGGAACAAAAATAAAAATTAAATTAAAAAAAAGTTGGGTTAGACCAGTGCTTCTCAAATAGTGGGGCGCGCCCCCCTTGGGGGGGGGGGGGGGGGGGGGGCGCCGTGCAATGCCTGAGGGGGCGCGAGTGCTTGCTCTTGTTGTATTCGATTAAAGTGTAATTGCACGTAGGTGGCAGTGGCGCTCTCATTGTGCGCACTATTAGCTCTATGGTGTTTTTTAACAGAGCCGGCGGTAAGAGATGTAAACAAACTGAGGAACATGGAAAAATATTTGACAGGGATGAAAAGAAAGGCCGTAAAAGAGGAAGATAATAAGACAAAGGAAAGTCACTGAAAATCCAAGACAAGGAAATATGACGAAACGTCGAAACGTATGTAGCGCTTGGCTTCACTGTAACTACGGTCGGGGACGAGGAAAGACCGTACCGGTATGTTTGTTCAGAGAAAACGCTCCGAATATTCCCAGCAATCATCCCATTTTGTGACTGCTACGTCATTTAACCAGCGAACACTGTTAACATCATTTAAGGTAAAATAGTTTAAATAATAAATAAATAATTTAATACCTAAAATACTTTAAATAAGGATTTATTTTTTATTCAGGCAAATTGCACTTTAATGCACTAATCTTTTCTGTAAGAGACTGAGAAACAATGTTAATTAAGTTATTCCATGTCTTTTTTCTTTTCTCTGTACATATAACAAGTTTTGGAAAAATGATACTAATTGTAATGGGGGGGGGGGGGCGCAACATTTTCTTCTTCCTAAGGGGGCCATAACAGAAAATAATTGAGAACCACTGGGTTATGTGGTATTTTGGCATAGTTACGAGGCCACTAGTTGATGACGTAAGCGAGGTGCGCCAGGGCGCTACACAGTCATGTAACCACAATAAAGGTTGGCGGCACATATACGCCGGAATGAGACCTAAGCAGATTGTCCGTGTTTATTCTACCCGAGCTGTGAATACTACATGGTGTCAGAGTTAAGTGCTCATCGTCCTGCCGACGGAAGATGGACAGCACAGGTATCCCCACGCCACGGATGGACTGGGAGTCGTCTAACCTGCCTGATGCATGGAGAAAGTTCCAGCAGCATGTGGAGCTAATGTTTTCGGGGCCGCTCCGCTCTAAAGAAGAGGAGGAGCAATGTAGCTACTTGCTACTCTGGGTCGGCGAGAAGGGCCGCGACGTGTTTAACACATGGACTCTTACGGCGGATGAAAAAAAACTACTAAAGACTTACTACGACAGGTTTGGAGCTTATGTAACGCCAAAAGCAAACCCCATTTTTGCACGCTATAAGTTTCACGAGAAGAAACAGGGGGATAGTGAGAGTTTCGACCAGTTTGTGACTGAGCTAAAGCTACTCGTAAAAGACTGTAACTACCCCAACGGCGATGAGATGGTCCGAGACCGAATTGTTTTCGGCATAAGCTCGCCAAGAGTACGTGAAAAATTACTCTGCTACGGTCCAAACCTCACGCTTGAAAATGCTATAGACATTGCACGTTCACACGAGTTGTCGCAGCAGCAGCTAAAGACTATGGTTTTCCCCGCTGCTAACCCGGCTAGCCAGTCCGTGCATGCAGTGAACAGATGGACAAATAAAACGGAACACACACGCCATGGACGCAAAATGACCAGCGGAGCGGACGGTGACGGTACCGCTAGGAGCAGAGAGTGTGGTGCATGCGGACGAGGGCACAGCCGCGCAGAGGACTGTCCAGCAAAAGGACGACAATGCAACAAATGCAAGAAATTTAATCATTTTGCTAAGGTCTGTAGGACAGGTACACAGAAGAAACAGGCAACATTTAAGTCCAGGAAAGTACACACTGTTTCTGACTGCACAGAGCAATCACCGCCTGAGCTGTTTATTGACAGTATTACAAAACTACATGCAAACACAGATAGGGAACAGGCATTTGCAGAGATAGAAATAGGCAAAGCGAGGCGCAAATTAAAGTTTAAAGTTGATACAGGCGCCCAGGCTAATGTGATACCAGCAGACACATTTCACAGAATATTTGGAGATGTGGTATTAGGCTCAACAGACAGTTACATATCAGGATATGGGGGACAGAGGCTTAAAGTTAAAGGAGCTTGCAGGCTAACATGCAGACACAAAGAGAAAACAGTCATGTTAGATTTTGATGTTGTTAATGTTGAAAACGCTCCTGCTGTCTTGGGCCTGAGAGCATGTCTAGATTTGAACATCGTTAAGCTGATACACATAATCCAAGCACAGCCAGAAACACACACAAGCATTACTGAAGAGTTTGCAGATGTGTTCAAGGGCATTGGGCTGTTTCCTGGTGAATGCGTCCTCCACCTCAAACCTTCAGCCACACCAGTGGTGTGCCCACCTCGTCGCATCCCATACGCTCTTCGTGGAAAACTCAAGAGTGAACTGGATGAAATGGAAAAGATGGACATTATTCAAAAGGTGACAGAACCAACCGAGTGGGTAAATGCTTTAGTGGCAGTGGAAAAGCCAAAGACTGGGAAACTCAGGGTGTGCCTTGATCCGCGCCCCCTGAACAAAGCCATCCAGAGACCACACTACCCGCTTCCCACTCTCGACGACATCACACCAAGATTAGCTGGAGCACAATATTTCAGCGTATTGGATGCCAGATCTGGCTACTGGACAATTAAACTAAGCCATGAATCATCCATGCTCACTACCTTCAACACTGTCTTCGGCAGATTCAGGTTCAAAAGACTTCCGTTTGGAATCATATCTGCGCAGGACGAGTTTCAAAGAAGGGTGGATGAAGCCTATGAAGGGCTCCAGGGCGTCGCAGCCATCGTAGACGACATCCTGGTATATGGCTGCACCAAGGAAGAACATGATGCAAACCTGCGCGCCATGTTGGAAAGAACGAGAGAGAGAGGAATAAAGTTGAATGAAGACAAAAGCATCATATGTGTGCCGGAGGTGAGCTATTTCGGTCATAGACTGACACGAGAAGGCATCCGGCCTGACCCCAACAAGGTCAAGGCCATCAGAGAAATGGCTCCCCCACACAGCAAAGCAGAGCTGGAGACCATATTGGGCATGGTCACTTACCTCTCCAGGTTCGCCCCCAGACTTTCAGAGGCAACAGCTCCCCTCAGACAACTGTTAAAAGAGAGCAACGAGTTTATCTGGGACTCGAATCACGACACAGCTTTCCAGCAGGTAAAAGATCTTCTAACACAAGAGCCTGGCCCTGTACTCACATACTTCAACCACACAAAAGATGTGAAGCTGCAGGTTGACGCATCCAAATCCGGCTTAGGAGCCGTATTACTCCAAGAAGAGAAACCAGTCGCATACGCGTCCAGAGCACTGAATGAGACTGAAGAAAACTATGCTCAGATAGAAAAAGAGCTTTATGCTGTGCTTTTTGGGTGCAAACGGTTTCATCAGTACCTGTACGGTCGTCAAGTGGTTGTCGAATCCGACCACAAACCGCTGGAGTCAATCATGCGGAAGCCTCTGGCAGCGGCTCCCCCACGACTTCAACGCATGATACTGCAACTACAGCGATACGACATCGTCATCACACACAAGCCTGGGAAACAGATACCAGTTGCCGACACGCTTTCCAGGAAACCGATTGAATGCAACGACAGCACGTTGAGTGAAGGTATGGACTTACAAATACACTCTGTGGTCAGTAACGCGCCAGTAAGTGACAACAAAATGGCAGAGATCAGAGCTGCCACAGCCCAAGATGTACAACTCTCAATGTTGAGGCGGGTCATCACCTCAGGGTGGCCTGAGACACACAAGAAATGTCCACCTGCTATTGCTGCATACTGGAACCACAGGGACGAGATATCAGAGACAAATGGTATCCTGCTAAAAGGAGAGAAAATCATCGTGCCCCAGTCACTCAGAGCAGAAATGCTGTCACGCATCCACACAGGACACTTAGGGATTGAAAAATGTAAGCAGCGAGCAAGAGATGTACTGTTCTGGCCCGGGATGGGTAAGGAGATAGAGGCGCTGGTAGAATCTTGCAGCATCTGCCAGGAGCGACGCAACTCCGCCCAGAAGGAGCCGATGATTTCACATCCTATTCCGGAGCGACCATGGCAGGTGATAGCCACAGATTTGTTCATGTGGAACAACACTGACTACATTGTTGTTGTTGACTATTACAGCAGATATTTTGAAGTGGAAAAAATCACCAGCCTCACATCTTGCACAGTCATACAAAAACTCAAGGCTATGTTTGCTAGGTTTGGCATACCACAGACACTAATGAGTGACAATGGACCTTGTTATAGCTCAAGGGAGTTCAAAGACTTTGCTCGTGTGTGGGACTTTGAGCACATTACAAGCAGCCCACTGTACCCACAGAGCAATGGGTTGGCTGAAAAGACTGTCCAGACAGCCAAAACCCTTATGGACAAAGCACATGCGCAGCGGACAGACCCCTACCTGAGCCTATTAGAGTATAGGAACACCCCGGTCGATGGATTGAAATCGCCAGCGCAGCTGTTGATGAGCAGGCGTCTGCGCTCGATCCTTCCATCCACGGAGAAACAGCTTCAACCGGAGCTCGTCTGTCGCAGCGCAGTTCACAGTCGGAGAGAAGTTTGTCAGACAAGGCAAAAGCTATACTATGACAAGACTGCAAAAGCACAACCTGCCTTGCCTGCAGGAGCAGCAGTCCGTTTCCAACTGCAAAATGGAAGATGGGAGCCCGCAACAGTTGTGGATTCAGCAGGCACCCAGAGATCATACAACATCCTCACAGAAGAAGGCCAGGTGCTGAGACGCAACAGGCGCCATCTCCTAAAGACTGATAACAGCACTGACAAAGAAACACCAGCTCGTGACCCTGATCATGAGAATACTGACTCAATGACTTTACAGCAAGACACCGTGGGTCAACCAGGCCCCAAGGAACCCTTACACTTTATCACCACTAAATCAGGTCGCATAGTGAAGCCAAGAGCTATACTGGACCTATAAAAAAAAGAAAAAGAATGAATGACTTTGATGGTATAATTGTTATTGTGATGCCATAATTAAAAAAAATAAATACCTGAGTCAATGTTAAGAATGTTACATTCAGTTTTGCTAAAGTTTCCAGAAGTTGATATTTGAAACGGTCTTTTGTTCTTTAAAAGAAAGGAGATGTGGTATTTTGGCATAGTTACGAGGCCACTAGTTGATGACGTAAGCGAGGTGCGCCAGGGCGCTACACAGTCATGTAACCACAATAAAGGTTGGCGGCACATATACGCCGGAATGAGACCTAAGCAGATTGTCCGTGTTTATTCTACCCGAGCTGTGAATACTACAGGTTAGACCGTTAACTGTAGGGGAAGAGCGGTGCAAATTTTATTTTCCAGGTGAGAAATTCCCCGGCTCGGTTATTTCTCACCTGCGGGTGAGAAACTGATGCCAGAATTACAGGGATACAAGATTATCGATGAACCCGCCCACACTTCCGCTAGACTCACTTGTGTTTCACTCCACCAGTTATAAAGAAATGTTGGATTATAAACGGTACCTAATTTATCTTTTCCTACTTTCACAACACAATGGGACTGCTTCGCGGAGTGGTCGTCACGGCAACCGATAGTCATCAGGTTATTACAGTCTGTGTCTAACTAAAAATGACTCTTACATACATAAATACAGAATTACAGTATTTTAAAGTGTTTTATTTTATAACCTGGACCTTATTTCTGGCATTAAATAGGATTGTTTACTCACCATATAACTTTTGTGTAATTTGTATTCCTTCAGGAGATAGATCAGCGTATATCCATATAGTGGGAGTGAATATTTGATATTTTGTTATCATACACTAGTGCTATTCCCCGTTGAGTCCAGAGTTACCTGTTATCATCCTGTGGGGTCAGTAGATTGACCTACAGACCCCACAGGATGTCTTCTGACCTGGATGATGTCATCCCTGAGCGCACCCACGACGGTCGGCTTGTTGACCTGTAATTTGCTACAGCTGTGGTTCGTCCACAACCTCAGTATCGGCAAAAATATTCAGCCAGGTTGCAAAAAAATAGCAGTAGGAAATAACAGGTCAACAAGCCGACCGTGGAGATGACATCATCCGGGGTCTGTAGGTCAGTCTATCACTGGGTGATGATAACAGGTAACTCCGGACTCAATGGGGAATAGCACTAGTGTATCATAACAAAATATTGGTGAAATGAGCGAGTTTTGCAGCAGATAATGTTATTTAGAGGCCGCGTTTCGGTGCCCCATTCACTCCCACTATATCGTTATATGCTGATCTAACATAAAAGTTATATTGGTGACTAAAGATCGCTTCTCCTGTTCTATAAGACTGAGTTTTGTTTGAAATATTTGAGATTATTAACACACATAAGTCATTACTAGAGCGAACGCAATGACAGTAATTACAAATATGATGCTGAGAGAGTGTTACTTAGAAAAGCACAGCAGCCGCTGCTGATTAGTAATTAGAAAGAGATTGGCGATGTGTTTAGATGAGAAGTGTGAGCATGTTCAAGACACAGGCTGCATGAGACTGATCGACTCATGAGGATAGATTGGTAGAATTTGCTTTGTGAAAATATTTATGTCAATAAAATATTTACTGATGTTGTATTCATATTTAAGTTTTTCAGCTATAAAATTTCACTCTAGCATTAGCATTTTGCTCAAAACCTCACAGCCTAAACCGCCAGCACGACTCTAGGCTGGTTTTATTTTTATTTTTTTCTTGTAGACCAACCTTTACAAGCTGACGTTGACAGTGTTCATTCATTTACCAGGTTATTTCAGATAAGCACACACAATCTGACACTGCATCACATCCAGCTAAAGCATACAGATGTAGATATTTGCACTGAGATGACCCGGGGGAGAGATACGGTGTGACTTAATCTGATATTAATTTGTGATAACCTGTGAGGAGACACGGTCACCTAGGATAGAGGTGGTGAAAACGGTCAGGGAGTTCATTTAAACCCACCAAAGTGCCAACTGACCCTCATCCTCTCAGTCCCACTAAAACGTAGAAATAATTTAGCAGCTGCAGGTCACAGTTTCTCTCTCAGTGACGAGAGGAGATGGATCTCGCAACCCTATCTGCTGGCTCGGAGCACATCTTACAGGCAATTTAGGCTTCTGCTGTGCAGCGTGGGGACCTAGCATACGCAGATGCTAACGCTGTAGCTGACGTGCATTTCCAGCTGCTTCTACATGTCTTCTGCAATTTTTTAATTGGTTGTTTTTGATCAATAAAGATGGAGCACATCAAGGAAAGGTTAACTGAGGAAGTTTGGAGATACGAACATTTGTACGACTCGTCTTCGGGGACATTTCGGCGAAAGTTTCAGTCGCCATTGTTGAAACTGAAGTTGAAAATACATAGCGCCAACTTGCATCCTGGTGGCGTTGTGACAGAGCGAGCCACATTGACGAGCGCACGAGTATAAAAGGTTTGCACCGGTGAAATCTTCTGTATGTGCGAAGGTTACGCCATCTATGTCCCACAGTACCCTAAATGACAAACCTGGCCTGTGAGGTGCACACTCACCTCAACCGTTTACAAACCCTTCTTTCCGTGGACCGTGAATGGAGCAAAAAATAAAATCAGCTCAGAGGAGTGGAGTTCAACACGGAGCAGGATGCAGGAGGTGGTGGTGGTGGTGGGGGTAAAAAAAAGAAAAGAAATGGAACACAGCAACCCGTGACGAAGGACAGAAAGACAGGCGGGTTGGAAGAGAGCGCGAGGGATCATCCAGTAGGGATGACAGGGGCAACAGAGAGAGGAGAGAAGAGGAGGGAGAGATAGTGAAGCGAGACATCGATGACCTTCTTTTAGCTCTTAAACCATGCTGTTCATGCCATCGCATCACTCAGAGACAAGAACACCTCCTATACCCTGCTGCTGCGACATGAACATGACAGGGCTGTCTGATATACTGGACAATTCTCTCTAATACCCTCACACACACACATACACAAACACACACACAGGTTTCTTCTTCATTTGGGTTCATCTGCAGCACACTGTCAGATTATTAAGCCTCATTAGGACAGGTTCACTATGCTGCAAATCAAACATGTTGCCAACACTTAGTTTTGTTGTATTAATTGCCCCCTATACTTCTCAAACACAGTATGAAACAGGAAGAGAAATAAATGTACTATTGTGAGATTTCCCTTTTGTTTCAATTAGTAGTCTACTTTCCCCAGAGCGGGAGCAGGGTAGTTATTTTAACTGCTCTCTGAGAGTTGGGGGTTTTGTAAGACGCTATGACGTCTAGCCTCTCTCGCCTCTCTGCTCCAGCTTTTGAAGCTTTCTCTCTCTCTCAGAATAAAAGGATGCTTTTGTCGCTTCTGTTTTCAAGGCGTCGTAAACATTTTCAAAGATGGCGAGGTGCATGAGCCACACGACGCAATGCTGTTGAGAAATTAAGGCTGTTTTTAGTGATTTTGCGCCTGCACTGCAAAAAAACAAAATCCTACCAGGTATATTTGTCTCATTTCTAGTCAAAATATCTCATTACACTTAATATAAGACACAATTGCCTAAAGAGTACCATTTCAGCAAGACACAGGGACTTGTTTTAAGACAATACATCTTAATACAGAGACATTTTCACTAGTTCCACTGGCAGATTTTTGAGATATTTTTCTGAGATATTTTGACTAGAAATGAGACAAATATACTTGGTAAGATTTTGTTTTTTTGCAGTGTGGTTACAAACGTCTGTGAGATTTCGATTGAGGTTCGACAGGCGGTTTCATGAACCTCTCGCCAAACCAGCATATGTTAAAGGTGAACTACAGTTTTTTGTTTTTTTTTACAACCTGGACCTTATTTCTGGCATAAAATACGGTTGTTTACTCGCCCATATAACTTTTGCGTAATTTGTATTCCTTCAAGAGATAATTAGCTCAGCATATATCCATGTATTGCTATTTTTTGGCTGAATATTTTTCCGTTTCTGATGTTGTGGACGAACCATAGCAGTAGCAACTTACAGGTAAACAAGTCGATTGTTGCGAGTGTGTGCCGTGCTCAGAGATGACATCATCCGAGGTCTCTAGGTCAATCTACAGACCTCGGATGATGATAACAGGTAACGCCGGACTCAACGGGGAATAGCCCTAGTGTACGATAACAAAATATTTGTGAAATTAACAAGTTTCGCAGCAGGTAATGCGTTATTTAGAGGCTGCTTTTTGGTTCCCCAGTCACTCCCACTATGAATACCAGGTTCAAAAGTTTCCCAGCAGAACACTGAATTGATCAGTGATCAACGTATGATCAGTGCATGTACATCAGTCCTGTAATGCACGCACGTCTGAAAAGGCGTCCGCTAACGCTAGCTAGACGAACTTCACCAAGCAGAAAGAAGGAGGCAGCAAATCAACAATTTGATGGTGAATTTCATTGTCAGTACACGGAGAAGGCTTCAGAGAAATGCAGCATTTTTTTAAAACTTGGCCACACTACCATCACGCTGTGGAGGACTAGTAAATGCGATTGATGGTGCTGAGTTGCTGCATGTTTTTATACAGGCTATACATATCTTAAGTGCACAGTATGTAGCACATGAGCTGTCTGTTCTCAGCGTATGTATTCAGGTGAAGAATATAGACGTCATTGCTGCAAAGCTTTACTTTCTATTGTGTTTTTATTACGCAGAGACAAGGCGATGTTGACTTGACCTCCATCACATAACAGTAGACAGTAGACAACCCCTAGCATGTGTGCATACTGTATATATGTTTTGTCTCACTTGTTAGACTCTCAACAAACCGCACAAAGGAAGATTAAGAACCCGAATTTGCTGAATAAAACACATCTCCTCATTCAAATTCTCACTGAACTGGACACAACTTCACGTAGACAAAACACTCGCAAAGCTGCATTTCACCCTGGGTAAGAGGCAATATATGCCGAGCCTAACTGGTCATCCATCTTCCTTCATTTGTTGTAAATGCTCGGTCTAACTGTGGAACACCGTCCGTCTCATAATCTGTCTCTCTCACACTGATCTATCCATCCGTGTCCTTAATCTGAAGCCTCTACCTGTCTCGGCTGCTGGGTAAACAAGTGCCGTGGACACAATTACAGTAACAAATCCCCCCCCCCCCCCCCCCCCCCCTCCTGTGCTACTTCTTCTATTTTTTTTTTCCTCCCACACAGCCTCACCCGTTCTCCCTCTTTTCAAGCGTTTCCTCCAGCCTTTGCTCTGTCTCGCTCTTGATCTCTCCACAAACTACCGGTGTGGTGGCCTTGTTTGTTTTTATCTTGCGGTTAACAGCCTTTCATTTAGCATGTGCTCGGTCGGGTTGGTAAACCAAAACTCTTCCCCTCACTCTGTCAGACGGAGAAAAAAAAAACAATCAAAACGTGCCACAGTTGTGCCGAAAATGGCCACTGCTACAACTTAAGCTATTCAGATATCCTTGTGGAGAAGTGTAGTTTAATTGTGCTTCTCTGTGTTGAAACTTCGGGTATTAATGACTGCAGCGAGTTCATGATTGGTTATTGATCTTTTCTTGGCTAATCAGTGAACAGCGGCAACCATTCATCAGATGTTTTTATTTATTTGTTTTTGTCAACCTTGTAATGGCTCATTTTACTGTAGCAAAGGCTTTGCCAGAGCGAATTTAATGGACTGAGTAACTCTCTGGATCTAGAAGCAGGACAAACAGACGTCACGGCTTCATTCTTGAATACCTACTTGGTCTTTGAGGAAGGAGCGCTTCTTTCAGATGCAACGAGAATGTGCAGCAGAATGAAACCAAGAGGCCGGAGAGAAGGAAATGAAAGGAAATGTTCTGAAAGATGAACAAAGAGGCAGGGGTCTGTTTTTGTCACCACAGACATGTCCTGTCTAGACGGGGGATCCAGCTACTCAATTTCTAGTTGTGTTTTGAAAGAGGGTTGCAGAACTTTCCATAATCTGTTATGCTTCACTTCTCTGCTAAAGACTCTGCTCATACACAGCAGCTAATTAGTAACCCGCTTGTACATCTGTCCGCTATTAGTCAGTAACCCCTTGTACGTGCTGTATACATGCAGAAGAGAGGCTGCATTGTTGCTCCTATTATATCTATGTCACTATTTTGCCTCAAAACCTCCAGGCCATAGAGTGCATGTTGTTTAATGTCTTTACATATATCAAAATTGTTAGCTTTGGATAGTTTGAAAGTCGTTTGCATGTTCTCCCTGTGTCTGCGTGGGTTGTCTCCAGGTACTCCAGCTTCCCCCCACCACCCAAAGACCCCACAACTGCTTCTGCTAAGCCAGAACCACTTTAAGGTGAGACTCACTGTGGTTTTCAATAACAATAAGGGTGGCTAATAAGCAACTTATTAGCCAGTTTTGGTAACTAAACATTTTGAGACGATTTTCCTCTCGTGCGACTATTTTTTGAATCGGGCCGAATTTCGGCTCAATCGCGTGTCGTGCTTTGTGCAGTATACGTGGGGTAACGAGGAGAGATTAACACCTCACGACGACCTCCCGATCAGAAACCGTGTGCTCGCAAAAATCAAACTTGTTTGAAATCCTGGTCGCTCCTCGTGAAGGTGAAGCAGCGCCGCGAGCTGATTTGCCTCAACCTCTCGCACAGAGCATGAACGATCGCTGAAGTTACGTCAAAACAACTTGGATGTGCGTCTCCCACTTCCAGGTTCCTCTTCTTCTTCTTTTTGCCGTTGCAGTTCCGGATACAAAAGTCCGACGCATGGTATGTGGTCGTACAGTGTGAATGAATCGTAGGCTGTGACCTTTTGAACCCAGCGATCTGGTCGTGCAGTTTGAGATGGAGCTGAGTCAAAGGATTTAAAATATCACACAGTGTATGCCCGGCCTAACTGGACCACAAAGCTAGGTTTATACAGAGTCTTTGCTGTAGCCTCCACAAGTTGCCCATGCCGTCGTGAGCATTTGCCTTTCTGCATTGCTCTGTAATTACGCTGCTGAAATGCTAGTCAGTGGAGTGGTGGTATTCACATACTCCTGTGTTGAGTTTCATTGTGCACGTCAAACAACAGCGTCTCATGTGAGAGCTAATGCTGAACAAGAGTCACTTTTAGTGAAATCACTAAACGTGTGAGTAGATGGTTTGTAAGATGTAGAGTAGATGTTTTTTTTTTTGCATCTCTGGCCTATTGGAGTGTCCCTTATGATCGAATGGTTCTATTCAGTATCAGATCTTCTAGATATATTTCACTTTCAAAACAATTTCACTTAAAGTTCTATTTGTGAGATTTGTGGTACCTCCACAACATTTTACCTCCTGTTTCCACATCTTCCATACGTCTTTGCCTTTGGGCTGGGCAGCTCTTCTCTGTCGTCACCATTTTTAAATCCAAACAGCTTTCAGACTTAACGGTGCTCTCAGGTTTGTATGCTTCTGTCAGCTTCTGGATCTCCTTCACTCGTGGGACAATCACAGACTGTATATAAATATGGACAACGCGTCCCCACTTCCTTTCTTTGACCAAACTCGGGTTGTCTTCCCGGGGATACGGGCGGTGCCATCTTGCGAGATTGGAACCAGAGTTTTTGCAGTATGGTCTGAGAGATTTTCCCAACTCTCACAGTCCCATGGGACAGCTTAACAGAGCGGTTGGCATGGCAACTGGTAGTTATTATGATGTCACATCCTGTTTTTCTATAGGCATTTAAACTTATTTGAAAATTGACACTTGAAATGCAGCAGTATCATATTAACTACTAAAATGACTGAAACCACCCTTGGAAAAAAAATGTTTTTGTCGTGTTTTTTAGTATTTTAGTTCAGCCCAAGTCCCGCCCACTAACATATAGGGGGTGGAGCTTATGACCTATAATGTGGCCAGCCACCAGGGGGAGCTCTACTTGCTTTAGCGTCACTTTTAAGGAGCTGTTTCGCCATCCATCTTTAAGTGTGACCACCATAGATTTGTTGTGTGAAACCAGCACTGCGAAACTTCATGAATCGATACAGAAGCTTTCAAAACAAGATTGATCTCAATCAGAAAATTGCTGTTACTTTTCACCCAGGGCTAGTCTGGACACCAAGCGACATGATGAAGTGAATTTTGGATCACAGCTTTTGCGGTGCTATGGCATGTAGCTGCGTATGGTAGTGATCTGCTGCTCGCCCACAGTATTATACAGGGTAGATTTGACACAAAGATGGTGAAGATCTCCCCGGGAAGTTAACTGGAAATCACCGAAGACCAGAGGCAGAATAAAGTCCTGTAAGAGTACAGGACAGACTGCACCCAGAGGAGACGACTCCAGTACCTCACCCTTTCTTTATGCGAAACCGTTTCTATAAAGACCTATAACTTTATATGAACTGAAGCACAGTTTATCTAAGTAGTGAATGGGAGGTTGAATCATGTGCCGAAAAAGACGAGACAGGACAGCCATGGATTTTAAGAATATATCGGAGCTGCTTAGCTGGTGACTTATTATTTGCTGCCTTCACAGCCAAGACAGTAAATCTGAGCTGACCAGGCTCACTCCCTCTCTCTTTCTCCTTTCATCTATCTTTTTCAGGAGCGGTCATCCAGCATTTCTCTTCGTCTCCTTTGTTGTCTTTGTCGTCGCTTCCTCTTGCCGAATAATGCATCGCACACACTGCGTTTTAGGAAATTGCCGCATCATTGTCTCTTTAACACTTTTTCTCTGCCCTCGTCAAACGATCCATCGCAGAAATTGCACTGCATTAATTGTGTACTCTTTATTAACGCGCTCGCTTGCTCGGCGCTCGGAAATTCAACTCGGTCTTTGCTCATTGTGAGTGAGATATGGTGACACCGGGCCTGAATAATTCATGGCTGCTCTGCCTCTGTCCGTGTGTTTTAAATACTGGTTATAGACCAGGAAGCTATGAATCATTCATCAGGGCCGATTAAAGTCTGCTGTTAATTAACCCTTATCCTTTCCCAGTAGTGTGGAGGGGGTCAGTGGCTGATCCCTGCCCTGACCTCTCGGACCACCTGCTCCCGTCCCGTCCATCCCTGACTGCTGAATCTGACAATTCGCTCTGTTGACGTACGAGGCAACGAATGTTTGTTTTTTTCATTCTTTATTTTATTTTTTTGACTTTTTTACGTTAAAGTGATACAGCGTCAGACCGTGTACTGTACCGTTCGATGTATAAAGGACATTTTGCAACACATTTCCACTGTACTCAGTATGTTAAATGTGTGTATGTGGGTGCGCGTGTGAGTGTGTGTGTAATTGCCGTGACGAGACAAGATGTTGAGAACGCAGCGGAGCATGGCGTCAGAGCGCCTGAACGCTCCACGGATGGCCCGCAGAGAGGAGGAATGAAGGAGAGACAGAAGGGGGTAGAGGGATGAGAGGAAAAGTGAGGAGAGAGCGAGATATATATAAATAAATATATATATATATATGAATAAACAATGTTTAAAACAACAGAGAACTACTTCAGATATGAGAGTGTGCAGCTGTGTGTGTGTCAGGTGTGTGCGGTCAGATTAGCTTAATTACACTCAGTTCAAAAAGTCACTCAAGGCTAATTACAAAACCAGATTCATTCCACTGTATGTAGACGCTGGTTGACTGCGTGTGTTCAGGAAGGTTCCAGCTGCAGATGGACTTAATGGCTCCCAAATGCAAATAATATTCATACGGTTTCTGAACGGTCCCTTGCAGAAATACAGAAATAGACGTGTGAACTCAAACGGCAAAGGGACAAGGTAGGAACATGTCGCTGCACGCGTCTTACATGGTGTGAATGAAACACAGTAGCCGGTGAGATGTAGCTTATGTCAACAGATCAGTGTCTGGGACATACAGTATGTTCATTTTGGACTGAATGAATTAAACATTTAATGTCTTAAACCCTCGTACTCAGACTTCTGCTCGGAAAAAACAAAAAACTGACATATCTCACAGCACCTACAGGGTTTATATGCATTACGTTTGTCATGTTAAAGGTAACACGCTTGAGAGGTGTGAGAATCAGTATGCACCGATCAGGCATAACATTATACCCATTTTGTGGATCAGAGAATGGACATGGGCCTTCTGAAGGTGTCCTGTGGTGTATGGCAACAGAATTTTTTAGTTGTTCCTAAAGTGTTTATGTGTCTGTGTCCGGCTGCATCCTGCTGGGGATGTCTGCTGCCATCAAGGAGTGTCATTGCTATGGGGTGGGGGTGCCTGGTCTGGTCTAAGTGGGTGCTACATGTCTAAGTAACATCCACATGAAAGAATGAATGAATGCCAGGTCCAAATGTTTCCCAGCAGAACATTGAACTGTCACAAGATGGTTAATGTTATTCAACAGTCAGTGGTTCTAATGTTGTGGCTGATCGGTGAATAATATCTGCTTTGAACAATACTAAAGGAACTTCATCATAAATTAAACTTAAACGTTCTGAGTTCATAGTTTAGAGAAAGAGAGAAGTGAATGATGTAAAGTTTTCAGGTATCGTTACTATAAAACACACGTCAGATGAATCTCATTGCAGTGATGCTGATTCTTCATAAAAATATGAATATATGCAAAGTTGAGCCGAGACCCGACGCCGTGACTCCCCCTCGACTAAGATTCCACTTAGTGCGTGTTGTTTAAGAACCCGCCTCGTCATCGGCCTCAGATTTGAAACAACTGCTGCGATGCGATGTTTGTCTCCTCGCCCTCAGACGCTCCCTTCAGCTCATCTCGCAAAAGATTCGTCTTTGAGAGAGACGGAGATGGAGTAAGGCCGGACGAGGCGAAGGCGGGGTTGGGACGGGCCTCTGAGGACGCTGTTGATTTCTGTCAAGCGAGCAGCATTTTAATTTCATGAGCCAAGGCAAGTGGACTGCAGATGAAAGCGCGCACACAACGATACTCCTGCGTTTCCCTGCCTGTTCCTTTGTGCACCCTCATCAACACACTTACGGTATCGCCAAAGGCGTTAATCGCGCTTTTAAACACTATTCACTGCGTCGTCCTTTTTCGCAAAGGCAAACCACAGGGAGGTTAGCGATTCTACGGACAGTGTTCCGTTGACAGGGCCTGGGACTGATAGTGTGTGTGCGTATGTATGTGTGTGTGTGCGCTGCGGCGGTGGTGGGGTGAGGGAGTGACAGGCAGTGACGGTGGGTACACAGCGTAACCTTTAGAGCGCAGCCACAGAACCATGACGGCCAGACTCCAAGGTAACAGAGAGAGAGAGACAGGGAAAGGTGTTGTGGGGGTTGTTGGGAGGAGAAGGAGAAAGTCGACAGGTAGGGGAGATGGAAACTTCACCGCATCTGTGTCATCTGCTCCTCTGTCAGTTGGCGCCGCCGGGTCCTGCTGAAAGACGGCTGGCAGCCGAGAGGTTGCAGCAACAACGAAAGTTCAGCAATTTAAAAAAACCAAACAACAACAACAAAAAAAAACACTTGGCTTTCTTTCTGACAGCGCTGACGTTGGGGTGTTAAAAACAGATTTGTATTTATTTATTTTTTCATACTATATGTGCCTGTTGAGAGGTCACTGTAATAGTCTTCTCCGTGCATGGAGTGATCCCTTCCTGACACTAAAGAATTGTTTAATACGACCTCTCTTCTTCCCACATGGTGTTTTGTGGCTGAGCTGCGGTGGTACAGGCTCTGGTATTAGCTTTAGAGTTAATGTCTGGGGTTCGACAAATGCACAGATCTGGCCATGACATTTATGTCATAGTGGTGGTGTCCCTTGTGTCTCCAAAACCGCTGTGACTCATCAGAGAATGGACATGGACCTTCTGAGGGCGTCCTCTTTGAGGGGAGGGGCCTCTGTGGATCATCCCACATTCAGTAATACTCAGGACAAGATGTTACAATCCCTTGTGCTAAAATCCAAGGCAAAACACATTTAGAGGCCCTGTTCGACTAAGAGGCCCTACCAAACCTAAAGTCATGTGATATGACAATTAACCTATAATCTACATAAACTAATTAAAAGCTGCTGGCTTGTAAGCCCATTGAGCAGCAGAGGATACTTCAAACATTGTAAAACAAACCTAACTAAAAGCTGCTGGCTTGTATGGTCCGCTCAGCAGCTAACCATGGCTACCAAGCAACATGAAAACATGACAACATGAGGCTCCAGTGTCATGTCAAGGTGTGAATGAGACTGAAGCTTCTTGGGGACAGAAGTTAAAGTTCTTCAGGAGGAGTTCTTATTTAAACCTCAGACTTCCCAGCAGTCCCTTAGAACTGAAGAAGCTACTCAGATGAGTGGTGAAACGTCTTCTCTAAAAATCTACAAGTCCAGTTGCCTTTTTTGAAACTTTTTGGATATACCATGGCCTGGATGACTGAGAACCTTCACAGACAACAGCAGTATGGAGCATGTTATTGGGGTTTTCAAGTGGGCACCTCCTTTCACAGATGTTTCGTTAATTTAGGCCCATGACACCGCAAGAAGGCTTAGCAGTGGTTTCCAGCATCCTGGAGTCACCCCCCTTCACAGATACTTGATCAGTTTGTTATCTAGTGAATTTGGAGGCCAGCTCAACCTTGTGCTGTTCTTCATCTAGCCTTTAACAGCAACAACGATTTTAATCTTTTTAAGTGAGCTATTATTACTCCTCCTGGAAGTTTATCCTTCCATCCAGCATTGTATTGCTTAGTGGATGTTTGTACATCCACTAAGCACACTGTGGACCTACTGAAGTAGTGCAGACAGTTTGGAGTAGAGTTGGTTCAAACTTTCCAGAATTAATTGCACTACGCTGAATATTAGTTTGAACATTGGTGGACCCTTCACATTGCTGAGATGGCAGCCACTGAGGAAGAGCAGTGTCGATTGTTCCATGCTCAGCCTTTTGAGTACATGGTGAGTGCACCATTCATTCATTCATCATTCATTCATTCATTCATTCATTCTCTGTAACTGCTTATCCCCTGATGGTCGTGATGTGGCCCAGCTGTCATTGTGTTAGCCCTGAGATAGACCTGTACAGGGTGTACCACGCCTCCTGCTCAAAGAGACAGACAACCATTCACACTCATGCCATTATATCACCAATGAACCTACCCAGCATGTCTTTGGACGGTGGGAGGAAGCTGGAGAACCTGGAGAGAACGCACGCAGACACAGGGAGAACATGCAAACCAGTCGGCCGATGGATTCAAACCCTTCTTGCTGTGAGGCATCAGTGCTAACCACCGCTCCACTGTGCCACCCCCTGAGTCCTCCAGCCTTTGACCTTTTTGCAGTCGTACTTTTGAATTTGGAGGTAGCCAAACCGGCTGTAGCCTTGTGCTTGTGTCTCTGACCACGCCAGTGAACACACAGATTAATTTAACCGTCTAATTCTTGCAACCTCTTGACAAGAAAACAGTAGCTCAAATGTGTTGGCAGTTTGATGACTGGAAGTGATCCGAGTGAATTTCTTCTTTTCGCCCATGACTTAATCATTCCTCTTGTCCAGCAGCACTGATGCTAATTAGCTTCTCTGTGCATACCCTGCACACACTGATCCGCGCGCACTCCTGACGCGCAAAGACACGGCGCCTATTTACGCCTTACACATGCTCACGTGCAACGCAGCGGCGCGGCTGAGCTTCTCCCTGCAACATATTTCTCATTAGGATGTCTGCCCTGTCAGTCGAGACTTGGTGAATAATTTATAAACATCGGGGAGGAGATAGTTGACGGAGGACGTGAGCGTGCAGCCGCGGAGTCCCCGATGTGAGTTCTTAAGCCTCCACAAGTCGCAGGAGTTTTTCCCGTCAATACTGTCCAGATCTCCCGTTTACACATGCTGACAGGCCAGCTGTATATATGTAATATCACGCTGAGGCAAACAAATCCATGCATATACAGTATACGCATCGGAAATACATTTAGATTTTTTGCTCCCCTGTAGAAATGACATTAAACACGCTGCTAATTAGTTTTGCTATAAAGTTTTAATAAAGTGAACTTATTTGTGCTCATCTTTTCCATTTGAATGCATCAAGATATTAAAATTGATACTGTACTGTATAGTTTAGATTCCTGTGCACTGATCAGGCATAACATTATGACCACCTTCCTAATATTGTGTAGGTCTCCTTGTGCCTCCAAAACAGTTGGGACTCATCAGAGAATGGACATGGACCTTCTGAGGGTGTCCTGTGGTGTCTGGTAACAGGATGTTGTTAGTGGGGGGGTCTTTGAGGGGAGGGGCCTCTTTGGATCATCCCACAGATACTTGATCAGTTTGGGATCTAGTGAATTTGGAGGCCAGGTCAACACCTTGCGCTGTTCTTCATGTTTTTTTGGAGTTGTTCCTAAAGCGATTTTGTGTGCCAACTTGCTGGGGATGTCTGCTGCCATCAAGGAGTGTCATTGCTATGGGGTGGGGGTGTCTGGTCTGGTCTAGGTGGGTGCTACATGTCTAAGTAACATCCACATGAATGAATGAATGAATGTCAGGTCCAGAAGTTTCCCAGCAGAACACTGAACTGTCAATGTTATTTACTTCTCCTGTCATTATGACGGTGGGCAGGTATTAGTTGATTAGTTTGGTCAGACGTGACGCAAAATGAATTTCACACCATATCTACGAAACGTTCCAACACGTTCACATACAGTACAGATTCATGCGGACCTACTGCTGCACGCAGACGAACACAGCCACACTCGCTGCCTGGACCCAGGCCTGTGACTATGACAAGCCCTGCTGTCTGCCTCAGTCCTCTCCCAGGCTTTGCGAGAGGATGGGGAGGAATGCTAAAGAAATCAGGAGAAGCCAAGCATACAGTTCCACCGTGGGGGCGGGAGGGAGGTGGAGGCTTGAAGTGGAGGAGGAGGAGGAGGAGGAGGGGTGGGATGCTGCTCACCGCACCACACAACTCCCTTTCTCTCGTTCCCTTCCTCTCGCAGCCTCCTCTCAGTCTGCAGAGACCCCATGTGTGTCAGCCAAGCAGTGGAGCATCCCTTCTGTCTATTTTACCTTTTTTTTGTTGTTGTTGTTGTTGTTCCTCCTGCTGTCTCTCTTCCTCTCGCACACCCTTTATGTCTGTCCTTATTTTGAGCCTTTTAATCGTTAATTAATGTGCGGATGCTGCAAACCGAGTGAGAAACATCCCTAAAATAAAGTAGTATGTGGGAGCATGAAAGCATAATGGAGGGAAAGGTGTTGTAGGACATTTGCGTATTGTGTTAAACTCGATGCTAACCTGAATTGTCGAGGAAGTCTTAGTGGTCCTCAAGAGGCATCTCTAGTCGGCGTGAGGGTGTCCATTTGTTTCCCGTTTAAACTTCTCCCCAGCAGGTGTCAGCTGAAGAAGGAGGCTTGGAGGCGGAGACATGGGGGAAGAAGGCAATTACTGTTGGGGAGCGTTTTGTTTTGTTTGTGGAAGCAGCATTGTGTGGCCTTCTGCTAATGAGGCCCAGCAAGCTCGTTAATAATGAATTGGGGAAAAGGTGACACGGGGACTGTGTGTGTGTTTGGTTGAGACGTTCGGCGGGGTCGTCTCACCAGAGGGTGCTGACATTCTCTCTGATAGGCCCCCGGGCTGAATATGGTGTCACAGCACGGTTTGATATTGATCTGGCCGCACACGCTCCCTCCACCTCAGCCTGTAGCTAGTTTATCTGTGTCCGTGTCAACAGTGTGTTCTCATTCACCTTTCAGACTGACTTACTGGCCGGAAAACGTGCCATTGCTCATAATAATATTCGTTCCTGCGACCCTGAAATTACACCGAAACATGCTAAGCTGCAGTGAATCAATAACTTCTATAAAATCCTGACTTCTAATTGTGTTACCTTTGAGTATTTTTTGTCAATTCTAGGTTAGAGTAGCAACACTCGCTGTTTTTAACCCCAACTGATGCAATGAGTAGCTTCTCATTTCTTAAACAACCACGTATAAAGACACATCCTGTGGTCGTGGAAAGTGAGGTGTTAATCTCTCCTCGTTACCCCACGTATACTGCACGAAGCACAACGCACGATTTAGACGAAATTAGGCCTGATTCAAAAAATAGTCGCACGAGTGGAAAATTGTCTCAAAATGAGCCGACAATCGCACAGTGTATGCCCGACTTAAGAGCATTTCTACACATATAATGAGAAGGGAACTCAAGGGATTGGGACTGAACAGCTGTGTATCCTTAAGAAAGAGATTGTTCCAGAGTGATGGGGGCATCAGGGTAAGAAGAGAGGTAGATGAAGTGATGCAGCCATCATGCCTAGTGTCTACTGTACAAGCCTGTGCTATGGGGCAGTGCTATGATCTGGGGTTGCTGCAGTTGCTCAGGTCTAGGTTCATTAGCTGACTACCTGAATATACTGAATGAGCAGCTTATTCCATCAATGGATCATATTCCAAGATGACAATGTCAGGATTCATGGGGCTCAGATTGTCAAAGAGTGGTTCAGGGAGCATGAGATGGATTGTTCCACCACAGAGTCCAGACCTTAACCCCATTGAGAATCTTTGGGATGAACTGGAGAAGCTTTGAGCAGTGGTCAGACTCTCCATCATCTTGTGCTGTATTGACACTTTAGGATGGTTTATGCCGCTGCAGGATATATAGAGAGTAACCTACGCCGGTGAAAGCCTTTAATACTCGTGTGTTTGTCAATCTGACTCACTCTGCAACAACACCACCCAACTGTTTCTACTTCCTGCTTCACTTTCAACAATGGCGTCTGAAAATTCCACCGAAGACGAGTCATGCAAATGCTTGTATCTCCGAACCTCCTCAGTAAACCTTTACTCGATGCGTTCCACCTTCATCGATCCAAAACAATCGAAAAGATGTAGAAGCAGCTGGAGACGCTAAAATAGAAATAGGCTACTACCGAGGGGACCAATCACAGCTCTTGCTTACTTACATTTCTGTGGAGGTGCACGTCTTTAGGGTCTGTGTATGATCCGGGTTGTCAAATTGACGCTGTAGCATAAACTGCCTATTATACACTTTTGTGTGTGTGTGTGAACTCGTACAGTTGTCTTTCTGAGGACCAGTGTATACTTTTTCTCCAACGGAGTGAGGACATTTGTGCAAAGTGAGGACATTTTGGCCATTTCTCACTTCTTTACACTACTTTACTTGAGGGTTAGATTTAGGGTAAAGGTTATAGGTTAGTCCTCACTAAGGGGCCGTCCACACGAAAACGCATTTTGGCGTAAACGCAGATGTTTTGCATCGTTTTGGCCTATCGTCCAGACCAATCCCGTAAACGCATAGCCCTAAACCGGGTCCCAGGGTGGAAAAATTCGTAAACGCACTTCTTGTGGATCGGTGTGGACAGGGGAAACCGGAGATTTTGGCAAACAATGATGTCATCGCCACCATGGCCACACCCCTGGAGCAGCCTTCCACTTCTTATATCCCGCGAGACGTCTCATAACAACACCAACAACAATGGTGGACTACATGCTCGTGTTCCTGCTGGAGAAGATATTGAGCCTATTATGGTTACTAGGGCTAAATATCATTTCTCCTTGAGTTTGGTTTCTTCTAAAGCCGATTTGTAAACAGCGCTCAAGCTTTATCGCATGCTCCGCCTCTTCCTCTCCGTTTTTGGTGAATTCCTGAAACTGAAACAGCGCCACCTATAGGCCTGGGATATGAAGTAGTGTTTTGAGTCGTGTAGAGACGGATCCGTGTGGACGCAGATATTCTTGAAACGATGCCAAGGAAAACAGAGGGGGAAAGATAGTGTTGTGTGGACGAGGCCTCAGATAGCCATACAAACATTTATGTGTGTGTGTGTGTTTTTGTTCGGGGTGGGTGTGCTGGGTGCAAGGCGAGAGAGAGAATTATTACTCCCCTCACTTTGGTGTCCGAACGAAGGCCCTTGGATTCCTCCAGACTAACACCTCCCTGAGGAGAGAGGATCAGACAGTCTGCAGGAGGAATGAATCTTTATATGTGTGTGTGTGTGACCATCGACCGCATTATAGGAAGGTTTACATTCACGTGGACTGAAGGACCAAAGACCACTGACAGCGTCGCCTCCATTACGTTTCCTCGCCTCTCTTTGTTGCTTTCCATCTCCATTGTGAACACAGCCCCAGATCCTTCCATTTCTCCTTTTAGTCTTTCAGTGTACCATCTGACTGTTAATAGCCTCTGTCTTCTCTGTTTCTCTGCTTCTACCCCTCCCCCACCCCCCTTTCCTTTCCTTTCCTTTAAAAGGTGAACACTTTCAGCATCCTGCTTTTGTCTATGTAGCTGTCTGTTTTTGACACTTTCTCCCGCTGCTTCATAAACCCTTTCTCGCCTCGCATCACTCTCAGCGCCGCAGAGACGGGGACCAAAATATACAGTCTTATTTAAAAAAAAAAAAAAAAAAAAAAAGCACACTTGTACGCTTCCCTCCGGCCATTTAGCTTTTCTCTCGTCTCATGTCTCCTTTCATCTCCCTCTCTCTCTCTCTTTTCCTCGTTTGTATCCAGCGGGCGAGACCGGGGGACGTGAGGTGCATTTTCCTCCCCAACTTAATTTATTTGTCTCCTCCAATCATCTTCTTTCCCCATCTCTTCCTCTATACATAAGGCTGACGGACAGACGGATATATTTTAGCCTGAGCTTCTTCCTCCCGTGCCCCTGACGCTGATCCACACTGTCTACATTGAGTTCAATTGCGAGTGACTAAAACGAGGTGGTCTCTTGTCAAACAGCTTTGCACGGCCCGGAGGCTTCTTATTCTCTCGCTCTCTCTTTCACTTCATCCCTCTCGCCTCCTGACCAGCTTGTCCCCCCTGGGGTGGGGCAGAGGTAGAAGCCCAGAAGACGACAGCAGACCCTGTCTATTTCCACCTCCCCTCCCGTCTCAGCCGGTCCCTCGCTGACGACACCGACGGTCTCCTGGTACCACGGCTGACCCCTTCAGTCAGCTCTCATCAGCTGGATTGACAGCTGTCAATTAAATGTCTGGGCTGCGGCGTGACGCGGGGAAGCTCTGATGGACAGTCGCCATGTTTGAGTGTTTGTTGTCTACGCTCATCATCGATGTGAATATCTGAGCATCTATTGATCGAAAAACACAGGACTCATTATTAGGTTAAAACTTTCTTGAAATAAGCCAAATAGTCATTTTTATTTAAATAAAATAAATTACTTAACCCAGTTGGTTTCATTAGACCAATATACTAACGGCTAAACAGTCAGAGAGGTGAGATCAAGCTTAGTAGCCTGGCTTTGCGTTAATGAGCACTGTATGTTTTCTTGCTGGTGGCGAGAAAGCAGTAAAGATTTCTTATAGCTCACCCCTTTTTTGTTTGTGTGGGAGCAACAGACACATCCATTATTTATCTGCATTATTATTCTCCCCTGGCACCGAGCCACTAATGACATAGCATTCGGATCAAACCCTTCTATTTGCGGCCGCCAGGTTGGATCTTCAGTCATATCCTGCAGCTGTGTGTGGACAAAGTCACGGCTGAACTGTGCGGCCCTGCGGCGTAAAAGTGGAACGGTGGGAGAAAAAAAACATTGAACATCTATAAGAACGTACACCGATCTGCCACAACATTAAAACCACTGGCAGGAGAAGTAAATAATATGGACCATCTTGTGACAATTCAATGTTCTGCTGGGAAACTTTTGGACCTGGCATTCATTCATGTGGATGTTACTTAGACATGTAGCACCCACCTAGACCAGACCAGGCACCCCCACCCCATAGCAATGACTAATGAACGATCGATACATCTGCTGGCCGATGTATCGGGCCGATATTTACGTTTTTTATTTCGGTTTCACAGTGATTAGAGCGAAAGAAGAGATTTTATGATGAGAGAAATGTTTCTTACATAGGTGAATATTCATGTTAACGTTTATCGTAAGTGCGCATCAATCCAGTCCAGTGGAGGGTTTTTCTGTCAGTGCCACCTTCCTACCAAGCAAGAAGTTTGGGCGTGTGTGCCTATTCACAGCTCTGCTCCACCTGAATGACAACCTCTAAAAGTTTTGTTCGTGTGTAAAAAGTGGACACATTTTTAGCTGCTCCCGCGTCCGTTTATCAGACCTGTAGCTGCCCACTCACGTACACTGACTACACTTCCCGTCATACACTGCCGACATACACCTGTAAGCTAATTACAGGTGTATGTCGACACACGACACCGGCGTCTGCTGTGTGAGTTTAAATTAACGTTCACAAACAACCACAACACGCAGTACTTCACTGTTTTTGTTAAATTGACACTAATAACATTTATCACTGTGTCCAAGTTGAGGGAGCAAAAGCAACATCGACTCCAAACATCGGCTCAAGAAGAAGAAAAAAAAACGGTATCGACATCAGCCCTAAAAAATCCATATCGGTCTTTCCCTAGCAATGAGACTCCTTGATGGCAGCAGCCATCCCCAGCAGGATGCAGCATTCACACAAAAACGCTTTAGGCCTCCAATTCACTAGATCCCAAACTGATCTAATATCTGTGGGATGATCCACAGAGGCCCCCTTCCCCCGAAGCCCCCCTCCCCCACTAACAACGGGACACCTGTATACTGTACTCACAGAGCAAGATACATTAAATCTGACATCATTATTTGTCATATTCTTTATAATGATTGGGAAACATGCTCCTCTCTTCTCCTCTCTGCTGAGATGCATTTAAACCAGAAACGCCAAAAAGCCCAAAAGCAGGAAATGCGTCAACACGAGCAGTCACCCAGGTCTGAGAGAAAACGAAACCAGGATTTAAATGTTTTTTTCTTAAATAGGATCACGTATCATCCCGCTGTGTTTCCTCAAAGACAAACATGTCCTGGTAAATCAACAACTCAGGCGGCTTAACGTTTCATCATTACACGTAATGGAAATCGTGTTATCTGAAGGCAGAACAATTAAGACGGTGATTTATATGACTACAAATTAACATATCAATAAGCCTTATAGGAAATGTCTCATTAATTAGTCATCCCTTAATTGGCCTTGAATGTCATTAGCACGCCGCGTGTGTGTGTGTTTGTGTTTGTGTGTGTGTGAGCGCCCGTTAATAACATTACTGTGCGACCCAGGTCTGCATCTCCTGCCTCTTCAGCTTTCCCCCGGCTCCGTGTGTGTGTGTGTGTGTTTGACGATGATGTGACATTCGCAGCCATGCCGATGCACGGGCCGGTTCCCCTTTGACCACTGGTGCCTGGCTTTAGTGGGGGGAGGGAGGAGGGGGGGTCTTGGGGTGAGGCAGAGGGAGTGAGATCTGTGTTTGAACCTCCCACCGGTGTTGATGAAGACGAATGAGCTAACAAGACATGACGGAATTGCTTTTGCAAAAGGGGTGGGGGGGGGTTTGCTGAATGCCGTGCAGCGATATTGCGTTGAGGGCGGCTTAAGGCGGCAGGTTGATTTATTGTTCCAGCAGCCGATAGCCACCATTTTACCTCCTCTCCCTACTTATTCAGCGAGACCCTTCGGTCTTTAATTACAGCCCCCCCAGCTTCCCACCTTCTCTCATCCGTGTCCTTATTAGAAGAGTCATACCACGCATCATACATCCATGCTAGCAGGGGGGACAACAATGTATGAGACGGGGCATTAAGGGCGGGAGGATGGGTGCCCAAAATGTCACGGCTGTGTTGATTTTGCATTACATTACCACCTTATGGTCAGGAAAACACCGTGAGGGTAATAGAACGAGGAAACTGAAGGTCAAAAAAAAAAGAAAGAAGAAAAAATGAAACAGAGGAGAGGAATAAACTGATTAACATGTACATAACAGGAAGGAGAGATTAGGAATGACAAATGCAGAAACAGAGCAGTCCTCAGAGAGAGAGAGAGAGAGAGAGAGGAGGAGGAGGAGGAGGAGGAGGAGGAGGAGGAGGAGGAGGAGGAGGAGGAGGAGGAGGAGGGCATGTTAAATGGTGTGGGAGGCCTGAGAGTAACGTGGCCCGAGCCGGTGAATTCATAAAGAAAAGAGGAGGATGGGGAAACGATGAGAAAACGCAGAACAAGGTGGAGCGGTAACACGCAGAGGAAGGCTGGGGCAGCACTTTAACCGTCAGCGGCGCATGCACACTCGTTGCGTTGCTTGTCCAATTACAGATTAATCTGCTGGCAAAATTAAACCGAATAATCTAAGTACATAACACCAGGGTCCCCCGCACCGACAAGTGGACAAACAGCCGTGCACATTAGGGATTCTCTGCAGCTAAAAGGCGAGGAGAGAGAGAGAGAGAGAGAGAGAGAGAGAGATACGGGGGTGAGGAGCAGGGGAGGGCAGCTCCCCCCCCCACTACTCTTCCCTCACAATTTATGACTGCACTGCTATTTGCTCTCTGAAATATCAGCCTATTAAAACATTCATTGAGCTGATTAAACTGCAATAAAATCGAACAAAATTTCCACTGACACTTTCGGCGTGTGATTTATTATGGCCGAGGTTTTTTATTTATTTATCTATTTTTTATTTTTTTTGCATGCGCTCCTCCGGAACAGAAAAACGCGAGGAATGGGAAAGATCAGATGATGCTGCCACCTCTTGGCTGACTGTGATCGGGAGGAAGAGTGTGCAGGATTTGTGATGAAACAGAGCAGAGTTTTAACTGTGTCTGGTTTAAAGCTGCAGCATATGTCATAGTAAATGACAGTCATGCACAAATCATTTAATATCTTACTGGACTAACATCTCGTTCTGATTCTCAGAAGGGTCTGTCTTATACGAGGAGGTGTTAGAAGAGCACAATAGAAGAGCAAACTTGTATTATCAGTGAGTAAGAACTGCAACTGATTATATCGATATTCAGACAGATGCCAAAGAGACGCAGAAACAGACAATAGACAGATAAATGGCCAAAGAAAAAGGTTAAAGGATCTAATATTTCGTTGGACCTCCTTTAGCTTTGATCGCAGCACACATCCGCTGTGGTATTGTTTCAGTAATCGTTTGCAGTGTCACCAGATTTATTTCCAAGATTTTGTAATCGGGCGGCACAGTGGCGAGGTGGTTATCACTGATGTCTCACAGCAAGAAGGTCACCGGTTTGAATGGGCTGGGCCTTTCTGTGTGGAGTTTGCATGCTCTCTCCAGGTACTCGGGCTTCCTCCCACCGTCCAAAGACATGCTCATTAGGTTAATTGGTGATTCGAAATTGCCCGTAGGTGTGCATGTGAGTGTGAATGTTGGCCCTGCGATGGACTGGCAACCTGTCCAGGGTGGACCCTACCTCTCGCCCGATGACAGCTGGAATAGGCTCCAGCAGACCCCCGTGACCCTTAACAGGACTAAGTGGGTATAGAAAATGAATGAATGAATGATTTTGCATTGATGATGGAGAGTCTGCACACTGCTCAAAGCTTCTCCAGCACATCCCAAAGATCCTCAATGGGGTTAAGGTCTGGACTCTGTGGTGGAACAATCCATCTCATGCTCCCTGAACCACTCTTTGACAATCTGAGCCCCATGAATCCTGACATTGTCATCTTGGAATATGATCCATTGATGGAATAAGCTGCTCATTCAGTATATTCAGGTAGTCAGCTAATGAACCTAGACCCAGATCATAGCACTGCCCCATAGCACAGGCTTGTACAGTAGACACTAGGCATGATGGCTGCATCACTTCATCTGCCTCTCTTCTTACCCTGATGCCCCCATCACTCTGGAACAGGGTAAATCTGGACTCATCAGACCACATGACCTTCTTCCATTGCTCCAGAGTCCAATCTTTATGCTCCCTAGCAAACTGAAGCCTTTATTTCCAGTTATCCTCACTGATTAGTGGTTTTCTTAAGGCTACACAGCTGTTCAGTCCCAATCCCTTGAGTTCTCTTTAAATTTGTGGAAATGTTCTTACTTTCACTGTTCAACATAGCCCTGAGACCTACAGTTGTTTCCCCAAGATCTGATTTCATCAAACGTTTAACTGATCGCCGATCACGAGCAATCAGGATTTTTTTCCGACCACATTTCTTCCTCAAAGACGATGGTTCTCCACTCTCCTTCCAGTTTTTAATAATGCGTTGGACAGTTCTTAATCCAGTTTTAGTAGTTTCTACAATCTCCTTAGATGTTTTCTCTGCTTGATGCATGCCAATGATTTGACCCTTCTCAAACATCTTTTCCACGACCACAGGATGTGTCTTTAGACATGGTTGTTTGAGAAATGAGAAGCTACTTATTGCATCAGTTGGGGTTAAATAACTTGTTGCCAGCTGAAAGATAATCAGTAGCTCTGACATTTTTGTAGTCCAGTCTCAGGTTCTTATGTCTAAACCACCTCTACACACTCCCCATTGATGGTTTCAGGCTGCAGGTGGGGTATGGACCTCCGGAAATCCACTACCATCTCCCGTATTAATCAGAAAAGCAGCTTATTTGCTTGGTGACCATACAGAAACCATTTTGATAACTGGCGACGTTTGAGGTGGTCATGTTGCAACAACATCCAGTCCACATTTCACTGCACTAGCTTAGGTGGAAGTGTTTTGTCTTGAACTGGTGTCGTATTGATCCGCATGGTTTATTACAGACGCTGTGAGTGTTAGCAGTGTCCGGGAAGACAGAAGCGGGGATTACCTGGAAATGGTGCTATCGATCGGACGGGGTGTGGGGGAGGTGGTGGAGTTGCCGGTGGAGAGAGTTACGTGTCACTTAACCCACCAGGGGCGAGCGACGTTCGGAGGACGGCGCACAAACAGCGCCACCTGAGACCCGTGTTTATGACGGGCGGCCTTTTGTCCGCAGTGATGTATCTGCTTCAGAGGTCTCTCGCTGTCCGGTGGGAAGGTGTGACTGTGAAGGAGGCGCCGAGCAGCCGTGACCTTCACAGATGACATGATGAATCACAACAATAGAAAACCATTTAATTCAAAGCCCTTTTTTGAGACGTCATGATGCATGAGCTTGTTTATGTGTGGGCCTCTGTAGCCCAAACAGTCCCTGTGAGGACCAGTTCCAGTTTTAGATTATGAAAGTGAAAACACTTGACAGTTCACTAACCCTAAGCTTTGTGTTGAAAGAGCAAAAGAAAGATTCAAGATTCAACTTCAAGGTCAGTAGTACAACGAACCACAGCCTCTGACAGTTATATCAACACTTACTTTAAAGAATAGTTGATTACATAGTGACGTAATACCTAAAGAACTGTTATATGACTGTATATAGTATAAACCAATCAGGCATAACATTATGACCACATTCCTAATATTGTGTAGGTCTCTCTTGTGCCTCCAAAACAGTTGTGACTCATCAGAGAATGGACATGTGTCTTCTGAGGGTGTCCTGTGGTGTCTGGGAACACAATGTTGTTAGTGGGGGGGCCTTTGAGGGGAGGGGTTTCTGTGGATCATCCCACAGGTACTTGATCAGTTTGGGATCTAGTCAATTTGGAGGCCAGGTCAACATCTTGTGCTGTTTGCTGCTGCCATCAAGGAGTGTCATTGCTATGGGGTGGGGGTGCCTGGTCTGGTCTAGGTGGGTGCTACATGTCTAATGGCGCATTTCCACTAGCACGGCTCGGCTCGGTACGGTACGGCACGGCACGGCTCGGCTCGGTTTGGTTGTGTTTCCATTACAACTGGTGCCTCCTCGACGTGGGCGGGGTCGTCATAACACGGCTGCGCGAAACCGCTGTGACGTCATTTACACGGCGCCGAGCAACGTACAAATCCGGAAGACCTCCCTCTGAATCCGTTCTTCGGCAACCAGAGTCAGGAACGTCTGGACCTCCTCCACCGACCAAGGAGCGGATTTTTTCTGAGAAGCCATCTCGTTCCAAGTCAAAAAGCAGTAAAAAGTGGTGTCTTGTCTCGCGTCTTGTTTTTATTTACATTCTAGGCGGTCGTCGCGCGGTTATGACGCTTCCAGTGACGACACTCATCGGCCAATCAGTGGAAGGCAGTCGGCTGACGTCACGTTTTAGTAACGCTTCGGCTCGCTTGGAACCAGGGCTGAGGTGATACCAAAAATGTACCCGGTTCCAGGTACTGCGTGCTAGTGGAAACACGCAATAGCGCGCCGAGCCGTGCCGTACCGAGCCGAACCGTGCTAGTGGAAATGCGCCATAAGTAACATCCACACCAATGAAGGTCAGAACACTGAATTGTAATAGTAATAGAAAGCCTTGAGTTGTAATGTTGAGAGTTGAGGCATTCGTAATGTCAGAGAGTGTCGACAAAGATATACTCTAAATGTGGGTAGCCTGTGTGTGTTTGTGTGTGTTTGCGTGTGTGTGTACTGTGACATTGTCAGGCTGCCATCGTATCTCAGTCTGTTCTGGTATGAGAGTCTCCACAGCATCACGGTCACGCTGCTGCATAGCTCACTGTCTGTTGGCTGCAAAGTCAATCTGCAATATAAAGATCACTGACCCTCTTTCACCTGACCCCATGCTGTAAATACAGTAAATTAGTTTAACGTGCTGCTCTATATATTGATATGTTTTGACCATATTTGCATTTTCACATGCTGTACATAAAGTTCACTATTCAGTTTTATTTGATATTGGGTCTTTTTTTGGATTAAATTAATTTCTTCCTTTTTCAAATCTACAACCATCTGTACCTGTAAAACGTTTATCTTAGGTTAGCTTAATATGTTTCTGTCATAAATGTAGACTTAATAAAGTTCAAAGTGACATTAAAATGTGAACAACTTATATAACGTTTTGTTTATCATTGGGTCATTTGACTGGAATACAGTTAAAAACATGACCTTAGCATTGTGAGTAAGAACCATAGGCTGTATATAAATATGCACACCATCTTGTGAGTTTGGAGCCAGAGTCTGCACAGTACGATCTGAGAGTGGAGCCGCTATATTGATGCCCCGCCCACGCTTCCTCCAGACTGAGGCCTCGTCCACACGTACCAAAACGATCTTTTCCTCCTCCGTTTTCCCTGGCATCGTTTCAAAAATATCTGCGTCCACACGGATCCGTCTCAACACGACTCAAAACGCTACTTCATACTCCAGGTCTATAGGTGGCGCTGTTTCAGTTCCAGAAATTCACCAAAAACGGAGAGGAAGAGGTTGAGCGTTGTTTACAAATCGGCTTTAGAAGAAACCAAACTCAAGGAGAAATGATATTTAGCCCTAGTAACCATAATAGGCTCAATATCTTCTCCAGCAGGAACACGAGCATGTAGTCCGCCATTGTTGTTGATGTTGTTATGAGACGTCTCGCAGGATATAAGAGGTGGAAGGCTGCTCAAGGGGCGTGGCGATGACGTCATCGAAACTCACGTATGCGTTTTTCTCCGTCCACGTAAAAACTCAAGAGCTGCGTTTGTGATTTTTTTCACCCTGGGACCAGGTTTCAGAAAAGTGCGTTTTAAGGCAATGTGTTTACAGGATTCGTGTGGACGATCGGCCAAAACGATGCAAAACATCTTGCGTTTACACCAAAAAGCGTCTCCGTGTGGACGGGGGCCTCAGTTGCATTTTTGTTTAATTAATATGCTTTGCTCTACCTACCAGAATTTTTTTCTCCTGTGGACTGCTTTACAGAGCCGTTGGCATAGCTAACTAAAAAAACTGACGCTTGAACTTATTATATTAACTACTAAAAATGACAGAAACCATCACTGTGTGCTGTTTTCAGTTTGTCCCACATCCCATCCACTAACATGGAGGGGGCGGAGCTTATGACATATACTGCAACCAGCCACCAGAGGGAGCTCTACTTGCTTTGGCTTCACTTTTGAAGAGCTTTTCCATCGTCCACATGAATCCAAGTAAGGAAAATCATATAACTTAAAATTACGTTCATTCAGAGAAGACATTTTAAAAAATAAAGCTTCAAAACATCTTCCTACGGCCCGTTGCTTTACTGGACATGAATCTACATCTCATTGCGAGACAGTTTGTATCTAACTACCCGGCATGCTTTAACGACGAATGTCACTGCTCCACAATGAAGAAGTGATATCAAAGCTATTAATATAGAACGGATCCACAATGGCTTCCCAGGAAGAGAGGTTTCACTGTTAAGATGTGGTACCCGGGCGCCGTGGCAGCTCAGTGGCTTCTCGGGGTCACGCTGGTGGCATACCTGCTGTTCTGGTTTAGAAAGAAAGGTCAAGGTAAGTGCACGGTGTGGATATTTGTTTTGTTGTGTGTGTGTGTGCTGTGGCGGGAATATTTGTCCTATTTGTGTTCCAGTCACATTTAAATATTTCCAGAAGACTTGTTGGCACAATGAATTTGCCAGAGCAATGCTTTTGGGATTTATTTATTTATTTGTTTATTTGCAAATGTGTTACCAGATAGTAAATACACAAGCACGATATGATTTATACGTTCAGGCACAGGGATGACAGTGCAGTTTCACAGCTATGGTGTTAAAGAAGGGGAGGGGTCCTGTGTGAGTTTTAGCAGCTCCTCTGTCTATTTAAAGGCGACTCCAGCGAGCTGCCTGCAACAGACGAGACTCAGACGTCTCTCTCTCTCTCTCTGGTGCCTCATTGATTCTTTCTATTTCATCTTCAATCAGCTGATCAATAACTGACATGTCCCACATCTCTCATTTATTCAAACTTTACTTCACACTTCAGTTCCTTCTCCAGACTGCAGTGCCGTTTGTTTCCTTCGCTTGTCAATTACACTTAGATCCTGAATTTGCCTTGGCAGTAACTGAACAAATAGTTCAATAGTCCCAGAGTCCCCTCAGACACAAGCCCGTATCGGGTGGTACTGTGCTGTATCTACAGTAATTACTCACCTGATTCGTAATTCCAGACATGGATAGCAGGCTAACGAGATCTTATGTGTCTGCTGGAGTCAATTAGAAATGGGAAGTCGCTGACGGTTTTGTCACGGGAGTTGAATTTTCCTGCGTGCACTGATTAGAGACAAGCACCCATACAGTGGTTGTGTTAATTACAGGCTTTGAGAGCGGGGATCCACCAGGTTCGGGATACCCAGTGGCCTTGTTGGTGCTGCATTGAACCGGACGTATCTGGACAGAAATAAATACTAATGAAACAAAAATAAATTCACAGCGATCGACTGTCAACCGCACTGCAGAAGATAAGATAAGACCAGTGGGAGTGAACTGGCCTGCAACGACAGAAGGAATGGTGCACAGGAAAATGCAGGAATTCAGATTCAGAAAACTTTGTCCTTGTGGGGCAATTTAAGAAACAAGTGAGCAGCATGACGTGCAAGTACAAGACACATTTAAAACAAAAAATAGAACAATACAAAGTCTTTACAAAAGGAAAAACCTATGCCATAAGTGTGTTATCTACTATGTAAACTGTCCCATGGAGGATTACTATAAGTATAAAGTGAATAAAGTGCAACTGTGAACATGACTTACAGAGATCTCACAGTATATTTACATGTTATTGCATCTTTTTTAGAGACGGTCGCTCATGTGAGTGAGACGTCACCTTGCACTTTAGGATGAGTCATGGCGCGTTTCGTGTAATAAAAACCAACAACTCGGCTGTACAGTCAAATGCGACCGGATCACAGTTTTGAGTCGGTGTCCTTCTGCCTCCTCAGGTGACGGTGACCTCTCTGCATCTGAATGTGAACGTAAGACAACACCCCCGACTTTTGATTCGGCGAGGGATGCCGGTAAGAACATTTGCAGCAAATCAGCCATCACAACCAGTTCCAGGGTGGACAAACTCTGAGATCTTGTTGTACAGTCAGTTACTCTAATATCCTAATAGCTTTAACTGAATCTGAATGGAGGTGGGGGTTAACACAGATAAAGGCAAATTAAGTCTGAGATTTATATCCAAAAGGGCAACTGGATGTGGTGAAACGACTTTTTCAGAAGAACTCTACAAGTCCAGTTGCCTTTTTTTAAACTCTCCTTCACAGACAGTTGTTTTTAGATGAAGAAGCTGCTCTGGATAACATGCATTTGGGATCCCTGAATAAATATTAGCCATTTGAAATCTTGTTAGACAGCTACTGTTGACATTTATGGCTTAATAGATAAATGACAAAGATGAGAATTGAGACAAGGGCGAAACGGGAGGGGAATATAAATCTTAATGACCGAGATATTTTACATCCTCCGTCTTTTCTTTGAGAAATAGAGCCTATCTTTCTGTTGCATGTTCTCCCTGTGTCTGCGTGGGTTCTCTCCAGGTTCTCCAGCTTCCTCCCACCGTCCAAAGACATGCTTGTTAGGTTAAAGGTGCAGTAGGCAACTTTTACAAAACTAACTTTCTGTCATATTTGCTGAAACTGACCCTATGTTCAAGTATAATTGCATGAAGCAGGTCATTTAAAAAAAAAAACCTTGGTTTTGTCCTAAACTTGACTATTGCTAAATATTTTGACCTAAAGTATAACGACTGTATCGTTGTACTTTAGGTCAAATTATTTAGCAATAACGAAGGGTATTATAAAAACTATTTTGTTGTTCTTACGTCGGTGTGTTCCATGCTAGTTTGTTTACTCGCTCTCTCTTGGTTCTCTGCTTGTGCGCAGTATTCCAGGGCTAATATGCACGCGCTCTATCGTGCACAGCTCTCGCCTGTGGGGGGAGGGGCTTGGGAGACCGTTTTGGGCTTTAGCAGAAAGGGGGGAAGGACTGAGGAGTTGTCGATGTTCAAATTTTTTGGCAAAGTCCTGGATCTTCACAATCTTACCTACTGCATCTTTAACTGGTGATTCTAAATTGTCCGTAGGTGTGAACAGTTGTCTGTCTCTCTGTGTTAGCGCTGAGATAGACTGGATCATCAAGGATGTAATCAAGGATGGGGTGATCCAGTCCTGTCCTGAACTTGTTGCAAAACTGTTCCCTCAATCCCCCCACGCAACAAGTGTGCAGGTGTGCAACACAGACGTTATGTATTTAACTTAAATTTCTTTTTAAAGAGTTTCCATGTGCTCAGCGTAAAACAAACACTAATTATATCAATGACTCAGTGTTTCAAAGTACAAAATAAAGTATTTGTACAATGACAAAGTGCCTGACACTGGTAAGGAGGGTTTCATACTTTTAATAGGCACTGTATACACTCGATGCGTGCGTGTGTCTAAATGTGTTACCGCAGCTATGTGTGCCCCCGTCTCTGCCAAGGGGATAGTTAAGCTGTGCACTTGCAACTGCTATTACTTTCCATAGCAGCCAGGCTAGAGCCAGAGGTGAGAGGCTCCTTGAGCTCCTCGCAGTACAGCAGGGTAGCAGGGACTTTTATTTTACACTCGAGGCCTCCCTTTCTCCCAGCCAGCTTCAGCTCCAGGACCATGGCGCAGCCGACTCCTATCGACCCCACCAAGATGGGAGTGGGCCGGGCGATCGCCGTGCTGACCTCCGGAGGAGATGCCCAAGGTAAGTGGACGGTTTCCAGGCTGGCACAGTGAGAGTGAAGTGCCAAGACGTTGCTGCTTGTTTCCTCGGCAGGTGGTTGGGAGGATCTGGTATGTAAGTCGTGTTTAGCGGCTCAGCTTAATGTCAGACAAAGAGGCTTGACGTGTTTGAAATTGTCGCCAATCGCAAGGACAAGAACACTTTGAATGCTGTGCATAAATCATTAGGTTCATGCTCACTTTGAAGCCTGTGTTGAAACCTTGACACGGACCCTTCTTTTTGGCCAAATTCAATCATGACTGCACCTCCTTTTTTACATCAACTTATACATTTTTTGCCTCTGATCATCAGTAATAGTTTTCCTACTAGAAGAGACTTATCGTAGCCGTCTGTGTGCATAAAACTAACTTACATAAAGAGAGAGCAGGAATTACTTCAGCCAGAGTTGCTGGAACCACAGATGGAGACAGACATCCTCTGACCTTTAACTTGATGAGGAATATCTTAACCGTGACCTTTGGGAGGTGTGTCAGTGACCCCCACACAGCTCCGCAGAGTGAGCGCGTGAGACTGTGAGCGATCCATCTGCTGTTCTTTTTTTTCCGTCCGATGAAACTTCTTCCAGACCGGCGTAAACGCAAAACTGGCTATGTCTTCCTTTTTTTTCCCTCCCCGACGAATAGTCCTCATTACACGACTCCGGTGTCCTTTAGTTTCTTTGTCCCTCTTTGCTCCATTCTCTCTAACACTGTGTCTGTTATGAGGGCTAATATTAGAGGCCTGACCTTTCTGTCATGTGTTTGTAAAGTGGTGAGGTAGAGTGAGAGGGCAGTCCTTTCCCGTCCTTTCTCTCCGCTCTCTGTAAGCTGAGATGCTCTTGGCACCCTTGAAGTTAATCTATCCACATCTTGTCCTTTAAGCAACCCTATCGAGGGAACAGGAGGAGGTTGAGCACCCTTTCCAGCAATGAACTAAGTTTGTTTCAGCGGTTAAAAAGTATAATGCCACTGTACGTTCTGGTCAAGTCCTGAAGTGGTAGTAGAGTCTATAAATAAACTGCTGATAGTATTGAACAGTAGAGTTGTGCAGCATCCATAGCTTATCATCAAGTAGATTACTGGCAAAACAAGTTGGCGTACTAATGTATAATTAAAAATAGCCCAAAAACTCACAGATTTCTCAGACCTAATCCAATGTGCGCTCACACACATACCCCCTGTTCCTGCAGGTATGAATGCCGCTGTGAGGGCCACAGTTCGAGTGGGAATTTACACCGGAGCCAAAGTGTTTTTCGTCCATGAGGTGAGGACCGTCTGCAAGTGCAAAGAAAAATGTGTAAATTGATGCAGTGTTTAGTTTGCATTTCTGCTTCCAAACGACAATGTGGAAACGGAGCGCGTCTGCAGAGAAAGTAAATCACAAGAGGTTGCTTCTTATGAACAAGCACTCCACTGCCTGGCAACATGCGTGGTGTATCGTTCAGTCTCCTCCTTCTTCCCAGCAATGACCCCTTTTCTAGGAGGTGATACTGTGTTGACAGTGTTTCTGTTTGTTGACAGGGTTACCAGGGTCTGGTGGATGGAGGAGACCATATCCGCCCTGCTACTTGGGAGAGTGTGTCAATGATGCTCCAGCTGGTGAGAACAATGTCCAAACAATCATCCCACAGATGCACTGCAAAAAACAAAACAAAATCTTGTGCTGTTCTTCTTCCTAAAATGTTTTTGTGGCTGCATCCTGCTGGGGATGGCTGCTGCCATCAAGGAGTGTCATTGCTATGGGGTGGGGGTGCCTGGTCTGGTCTAGGTGGGTGCTACATGTCTCAGGAACATCCACATGAATGAATGCCAGGTCCAAAAGTTTCCCAGCAAAACACTGAATTGTCAAAGTTATTTACTTCTCCAGTCATAATGTTGTGGCTGATTGGTGTATATATGTGTGTGTGTATTATCTCTGTAGTCATTAGCTTGTAATCAGCACCTCACGGTGTACTTTTTATGTCTACAGTGCAGCTCTGTAGGTCAGACAGTCACTTAAATGCCAAGGTTCATTAAATAGCCAGACTTAACAGATCTACGATCTGAAGTGCTTAGGTTTCAGATAATCTTATCCCCTCTCCTTATTTGTATTCCTGTTTGAGACTCAAACCCTTCCTCCTTGCCTGACATCAGGGTGGGACCGTGATTGGTAGCGCCCGCTGTCAAGATTTCCGCACCAAGGAGGGCCGCACCAAGGCCGCCTGCAATTTGGTCAAGCTGGGCATCACCAACCTGTGTGTGATCGGGGGTGATGGCAGCCTGACAGGTGCTAACCAGTTCAGAACTGAGTGGAGCGAGCTGCTGGTGGACCTGGTTAAGACTGGTGAGAGGCGTGGCCAGATAAAATTCACTCTTCCAAGCAAAAAAACAAAAAAAAAGCTGCTTGCTTTGAAGCATAGTGCCTGAAGGTGTTGTCAATTCCCTTCGTTCTCAGGAAAAATCACGGCAAACGAGGCCAAGTCTTCCTCCCATCTCAATATCGTTGGTATGGTGGGCTCCATTGACAATGATTTCTGTGGGACTGACATGACCATTGGCACTGACTCCGCCCTCCATCGCATCATAGAGATAGTGGATGCCATCACCACCACTGCACAGAGGTATGCATGCACGCATTTCTACTTTTAAAAGATGAAGCGATTGATTGATTGGTCGATTTTAGGATTCTTGACTAAAAATTTGCCATTCTGCAGTCACCAGAGGACCTTCATCCTGGAGGTCATGGGCAGGCACTGTGGGTGAGTACAAAGCTTGTGTAGGTGATGTGTGAGTGGAGCTGTATTTGCAGTATCTGTATATAGTCCCATAACGTACTACTATATTTGGCTATTTATTCTATACAATAAACATGATTATGAATTAGGGATGCTCGATATTGGCTTTTCTGCCGATATCCGATATTCTGATATTGTCCGATTCTTAATTTCCGATACTGATATCACCCAATACCGATATATTCAGTCTTTTTACACCAAAATTGTTAGGTAACAACATAACATATCACCTATTATGGAATTAACACATTATGCCTAATTTTATTGTGATGTCCCACTGGATGCAAACATAAATGCAACATGGCTTTTCAAATGTAAACACTGTCTGTGCAAAATAAGTTACTGAAAAAAGTGCCATTCATTTATTTTTTGAGTTTTTAGAGAGAAATTTTTGCCTCAAACAACACTACAGACAATATCAAAACAAGGAAGACAAATGTAGCGTATAACTCTGCATGATTCTTCTTGAGGTGGGTGATCAAATTTGATGTATTAAAGGAAGACGCCTTGTTTCCTCTTCTCATAACCACCTTTGCTTTGCAGTCATTGCAAATCACAAAATTAGTTAGTAGGTGACACTTGGAAATACTTCCAAACCACGGACATCTCATACACCGGGCGAGCTAGCTTGTTAGCCACGGTTAGCAACCTACGAGACTAGTGTGTTGTTGTTGTTATACGTCATCAAGCACGCGCCTGTTAACGTCCCATGCTGCGTTCATGCAGACTCAGAAATGCTGAAGCCTACAGAACAAACATCGGTTATAAAAACCCGATACTGATAATTCCTGATATTACATTTTTAACTCAATATTGGCTGATAATATCATTGGGCCGATATTATCGGACATCCCTATTATGAATGACACCTACACTTCAGTGTCTCAGATTCAGTTTTACAACCAGTACCTCTACAACTCTGTCCACAGTTACCTGGCTCTGGTGACGGCTCTGGCCTGTGGCGCTGACTGGGTGTTCATCCCAGAGATGCCCCCAGACGATGGCTGGGAGGATCACCTCTGCAGAAGACTGACAGATGTAAACGTTCCTCTCTGCGTCATCACATTCGTGACGAGCTTGGCTCCGTCTCACTTCGCTTTGGGACACGTGAATGCCGGTCTTATGTATATTTACTCTGTCCCTCTCAGCAAAGATGCCGTGGCTCCCGTTTGAACATTATCATCGTTGCAGAGGGAGCGATGGACCGCGCCGGAAAACCAATCACCTGTGAAGATGTCAAACAAGTGAGTAACGGCGGAACTTCAGCTTGCGAGCACGTATAGGTTTGAGTTGCGTTAGGTGACTTCTCGTGAACTATCCGTCTGCGCAGCTGGTATCAAAGAAGCTCGGCTTTGACACCCGCACCACCATCTTGGGCCACGTACAGAGAGGAGGAACCCCCTCAGCCTTTGACAGGATTCTGGTAATACCTCACAAAATCCCCTTTATAATCCCTCCTTCTCAGTGCCTCTAATAACTCCTCTCTTCCTTGTTTTGATCCAGGCGAGCAGGATGGGTGTTGAGGCCGTTATGGCTCTGCTGGAGGCCACACCAGACACTCCTGCTTGTGTGGTCAGCTTGTCAGGAAACATGGCTGTCAGGCTGCCTCTCATGGAGTGTGTGCAAGTGGTGAGTCATAACCTATTGACTGAACATTAATGGGTTCTCCAAATACAACAGAAGAAGGATTATGTCAAATATTCTGTGCAACATTCAGATTCTTTCTTTTCCTCTTCCGTTCTAGACTAAAGATGTCACGGTTGCCATGAGTGAAGGGCGATATGACGATGCAGTGAAGCTCAGGGGAAAGTGAGGCATGCACTTTTGTCTCGTTCATTCAAATTCACACGCGTCGCCCTGAGTTTCGAAAACCTTGCTTCTGTTTCTGCTTCCCAACAGGAGCTTTGAGAACAACTGGAACACTTACAAAATGCTGGCTCATGTGCACCCCCCAGAAACAAAGGCGAGGAACTGCATCTCTATCGTCTTACTGCAAAGTTTCAGCGGAAATATGTTTTGTTTTGTTTTTCTGACTCTGTGAATTTGTCGTCACCAGAGTAACATCAACATTGCCATAATGAATGTGGGAGCTCCGTGTGCCGGAATGAATGCTGCAGTCCGTTCAGCTGTCAGGACCGGGCTCCTGCAGGGCCACCAGATGCTGGCAGTGCACGACAGTTTTGACGGCTTGGCTCATGGAATGGTAACACTCACATACCCAAGCGGGGAGGGGGGGCTTTAACAGTTTGCACAATTAGCTGGCAATGCATAGTCCTCACAGATGATTGAGAAAAGGCCGTGTCCCTGCACAGATTGAGCCTATTGGTTGGTCTGGAGTGGCAGGATGGACTGGAAAGGGTGGCTCTAATCTAGGAACAAAGAGGTAAGTCATTTAAAACACATCACACTCCTAACCAGCCCATATTTTAGTGTTTTTTTTTACATTAACGCTCACCAAAACGGTTAATTCTAGATCCCTGCCACACGAGTTCATGGAGGAGATCAGTCTGAGCATCACTAAGTTCAACATTCATGCTTTAGTCATTATTGGAGGCTTTGAGGTGAGCAATGCTTGAGAGACTCTGGGGTTTTATTTATTGCTGTTTATGCCGGTTATGTCAGTTTTACTGCTTTCCTTCTACCAGGCATTCATAGGAGGTCTGGAGATGGTGCAAGCCAGAGAGAAGTACGAGGAGCTGTGTATTCCACTTGTGGTTATCCCTGCTACTGTGTCCAACAATGTCCCTGGGTCTGACTTCAGTATTGGCGCCGACACTGCCCTCAACACCATAACCATGGTAAAGCTCTGACAATCCCAAAAAAAAACAGTGGTTGTGCAGTTTTAATAATGGTTCTCAACTGACACGTGTACGTTCTGCAGACATGTGACAGGATCAAGCAATCTGCAGCTGGAACCAAGAGAAGAGTGTTCATTGTCGAGACTATGGGAGGATACTGTGGCTACCTCGCAACCATGGCCGGACTGGCATCAGGAGCTGACGCTGCCTACATTTATGAGGATCATTTCAACATTCATGACCTTGAGGTTTTCAGTCTGTGCTTAGCAGTGAGGGAGGGCTGGATATGCATACATATTTTAAATTCAGTGGTCTGACGGTTGGTTTGTTTTCAGTTGAACGTGGAGCATCTTGTGGAGAAGATGAAGACCACAGTGAAGAGGGGACTCATTCTGAGGTTTGTGTAAATTTGCACAATTCATTTCATCAGTACTTTACACTGGTTTTCTGGGGGTTCGTGTATAATACGTTACACCACTTTGGTTTCAGGAATGAGAAATGCAACGCAAACTACACCACCGACTTCATCTTCAACCTGTACTCAGAGGAGGGCAAGGGTGTGTTTGACTGCAGGAAGAATGTACTTGGACACATGCAGCAGGTGTGTTACTCAGTGTGGATATTCTCTTTGTTGTGCACAGTACTCATTAATTACCACACAGCTCGTTAGCATAAATATAAAACTACCTATCCTTTATTTCCAGGGTGGAACACCCAGTCCTTTTGACAGGAACTTTGGCACAAAGATGGGCATCAAGTCTGTCCTTTGGCTGACGGACAAGCTGAAGGAATGCTACAGACATGGTGAAGCCATTGATGCTGGTTTTAATTCTACCGTTCTTACTGTCTGTGCTCCATGGACTAATACGTATTCTGTTTTTAAACTCAAAACCACTAGGTCGCATCTTTGCCAATTCCCCGGATTCCGCCTGTGTGTTGGGCATGAGGAAAAGATCTTTGGTTTTCCAGCCTTTGGCAGAACTTAAAGATGAGACTGACTTTGAGTGAGACTTCATTTCTGTCCTTTCACTGTGTTTTCTTGTCACATATTGTCACCGGGTCTCTCTAATGTTAACTTAAATCCTTGGCTAATATGTTTATTACATTAACATAAAACCTACTTCAAGTAGAGTCACTGGTATGCTAGTACCATGTATCCTACTTAATAATCAAAGCTGCCACTTGGCAAGTAGCTTTTATTTCAGTGTTTTTGTTTCTCCAGTTCATACTTTCAAAACAAAACAACTTGCTTTATTTATGTATTTGTGTTTATGATGGCAAAACTAATCATAAAGCAATTATTAAAATCAGGAATGAGAAAATATTGCACTTAAATGACATGCCCAGGTTGTGTGCACAGGAGGTGTGTGCATAGTATGCCCCCTAGTGGTCAAAAATGACCTAATGCAGCTTTAATGTTTTTGTATCAAGTTTTTGAGTGTACTGAATTTGATCTCATTGTTTTCACTTCTTCTTTTCATTGAATGAATGTTTCCCTCTGCAGACATCGTATTCCGAAGACACAGTGGTGGCTGAGGCTGAGACCCATCCTGAAAATTCTGGCCAAGTACGATATCACCCTGGACACCTCTGAAAGGACTGCGATAGAACACGTCATCAAGAAGAGGGGCTTGGTTCCTAAATAGCCTTTCTGTGATTTTTCAGGACTGACACTTTAAAGCACTTTGTAAGCGTTGTTTAAGGAGAGTGCAAGAATGAACACACACTGAATCCACAAGTGATATATTTTTATTAGAAAAATACATCTTCATTCACTGAAGCTCTTTTTGAACAACAGCTATTGCACTACAATTAAAAGTGATTTTGTTCTGTCTGTTGTGTGTGTGTAGTCCATTTTCTGTCATGAAAAAAAACGAAATACTTTTATTAAGTCATTTACAATTATATGTCTATTTGCTGCTAGCAATAGCACATTTTAAAGAGAATGTTTCTCAGTCATCAATTAATCACAGACTTAGATTATCTATCTATCTATCTATCTATCTATCTATCTATCTATCTATCTATCTATCTATCTATCTATCTATCTATCTATCTATCTATCTATCTACAGTTTAACTCTAATTTTATCATATTTTTTTAAGAAAACAACTTGGGTGAAATCTTCTTAAAACATTGTCCTGGATGATCAGGTGAGAATAATTTACATTTCTTGCCTTACATTTGTTTGAACATTTCTTCGTTTTCAAAAGGGTTTTTAGTGGATAGCGTAGCAACACTACAACACCCACAAGTCTTTGCGTTTCCGGCTAGAAGCGGATGTGCTCTCGGATTGGTTAGCAAGAATCTTTCAAAAAACAGTGCGCCAGTACGGGGGCGCTTGCCTTTCTAAACATCAAAGTTAAACACGTTTTGAGTTTTAACTTTAGCAGAAACCGTATCGCTTCTGAAATGATTGTTATTGGGAAATACAAACCTACGGTCTGTTTGGCGTAAATACAAATCTTCCCACAGACGTCGACCACCAACGAGTAAGTCGCAGTCAACAAACGTTACGTTAGCTGAACAGCGGTTGACGTTGTCGCTAACGCTAAGTTAGCTTTACTTGTTTTGACTAACTTGTCTTCTACAGCTGTCGACATGAAGTGTTTGAAAGTGGACGAATACATCAAGAGGACTTCCTCGTTGAAAGAGACGGAGCTTTTGTTTCAAGAACTACAGGTGGGCATAATTACGAGTTTATAATAAGATTAATGTTGTTGCTCTTCTGGTCACTGGTGTCATGCCAACACAGAATTCACGACGTAGATCTATTTTCCATTAGCTAAATGCTAAACTAAACGTGTAAATGTTTTATAAATGGGTTGAAAACACATTTTTCGTCTTGTTCTTCATTTTCAGACTTATGTGAAGACTCAACCCGGGCTTCAGGGTCGCACACTGTGTGACAGGGTCATCAGAGCCTGCAACCATCAGCTCGGCGTTGGATCCTCAAGCTCTGCCCACATCAGTCAGTTGGTAAAGCTTGTTGAGCTTTCCCTACATGGCTATGACATTTCTGCTGCGCTTGCTGCTCAGAGCAGTCCGCTGTACATGGAAAAGATAGTTTTCCATATTGTCAAGAAGCTGAGCTCTCTGGAAGTTCACACTCTCTGCAGCAATGTTGCGGAGCTCCTCTACAGCAGGCTGTCCACAACGCAACAGGTATGTATCGCATCGTGCAGAAGAGCCGCTGTACATGTCGCATAATTGCTGTAAGCTTTAACAAGGACTTGTGTGGTCTGTAGGCTGAGGAAGACTACTGCGTTCTTGTGCGGAGCTGCTTCTCCGTCCTCTGGAATGGACTGTCTGCTGCCAAAGACCGGAAAGTCCTCGATCCTCGAGAGAAACTTCGCTGCCAGGTGCAAGCTTTGAGCTTCCTATTGTTGCTGGACCGAAAAAGTGCGACTCCCTCTTCATCAAAAGCTCCCGTCTACACAGAGGATGCCATCACTGAATATGAGAGTAGCTGTGGAGCGTTGACGAAGGACGATGCAGCCTTTCTTCTCCAGGAAATGCACACACTTTTTAACAAATGCTGGACTCCTGGTCGAGTGTGTGACAGGGACGGGTCCAAGCAGGACACGTCAAGTTTTCATACGCTTTCTGAAATGATATTGATTGCAGTGAAGGTGCTTTGTAAGGCCGGACACCACAGCATGGCCTCCGTCTTCCTGAGTGAAATTGAGAGCCAGGCTTCGGACTGTGCTGACTGTCGGTGTACAGCTCTGGTGCTCGGCAAATGGGGAGTAAAAATTCATTCAACGATAAAGGCTGGAGGAGAGAGTGGCCAGGCTTTGACTGAGTGTGCTAGGGCCTTGAGGTCACTCTCGGCTGACCTGGATGACCGAGAAGCTCGGGCTGTTCTGGACGGATGCAGTCTTGTGGTGTGGGCTGTCGAAAGTGGGCCCAACAAGGGACTGAGTGGACTAGTGCTCCTGGCTTTGTTTTCTTTTCTTGAGGAGTACCAAGAGCGGATATTGAAGATACTAAGCAAGGTCAGTGTGTCAGCTGACGTGTAAAGAGCTTGTATTTGTTTGCTCGCTGAAGTTTTACTGATTCATTTCTGTTTGTTTTTTTGTTGTTGTTGTTTTGTTTTTAAAGAATTCACTTGGCCAGGCCGAGGGCACCAGACTGCAGCAGGCTCTTTGCTGCAGTATTTACCAAGGCTTTGTATTTGCTTACGAAAGCATGCTCGCATCACAGGTGAGGGTGCTGCTATAATTCATTGGATTGAACCTCACTCAGAGTTAAATAGTGACTGTGTACTTGTTGTACTTAGCTGGAGGACAGTGACACGATGGACAGAGTGCTGCTGTACTGCCAAGCCACAGTCGGACTGATGATGAGAGAACTGCGCAAGCTCTCTAGTGAAAACCTTGTCATCAAAACAGGTGATTAATTTCCTTGTTGCCAATGTTTTCCCTTCAAATATTGCAACATCTCAACGTGTTGTTTATTATTTTAACTTTTTTTTTATGGTTTTATTTATGATCTGGTTCGTAGTGGTTGCAGTGAGCAACTTGGCATGCGGGTTGTACAACCGACGTCTCTACGACCAGGCCTTCAAGCTAGTTGAGACCCTCTGCAAGGATCTGTGCAAGAGTTGCCCTGCCTCGCTCTCTGTTGATAGGGTAAGTTCTTTGGATTAGTTTAATATTAAGGCTTTTTTATTAAGGCTTAATTATTGTCCCTTTTTCTTAGTTGACATTGATTGTTGTGGATATACTCGATAGCTTGTGATCCATAATGTTCACATTGTCACTGCCCAGTTGACTCGACCCTTCATGCTGGCGGTGCAATCTTCGCGGCGAGCTGGCCAGCTGGAGCGAGCTCTGGACTGGGTGATACTGTGGCTGAAGGCGCTGGGCGACAGAGTCACTGCTCACATGGCTGAACCCGTCGCTCTGTGGGTGAAAACAAAGACCGATGCAGCCCGTAACTCTGAGGAAGACATAAGGCTCAGGTACAAACGGTGCTTTGCATGTTTCCCTTTGGTTTCATGTTTTATATAAATAATGTATGTCGTATTTATTTAGATTAAGTTGTTGTTGTCTTGTCCGGGCGCAGGACATTACGTGATGGTTTTGGTCCTGACGTCCCTGAGGAGCGAGTAATGCTTTGCCTTTTGGAGGAAGAGCTGCGCCTCTACAAGGAGGTGGCAAGTGACACGGCTCAGGAGCGTTACAACACTCTGTGTGATCTGTTAGACATCTGCCATGAGGAGAGTCCCCACACCCATCTACGCGCCATCTACCTCTGTGAAATGGCCCAAGTTGTGTGCTTCCAAGATTTCAGTGAACAGACTGACTGGTGAGGACTTTTATTTACATCGTTTCTAATGTTTGATCAACTCGCATAAAGTATCCTGGATGCAGTTAAGTTGTGTTCTGGATATAGCTGTGCCAAACCGTTGACTCTCTATTTAATATGTTCATTTGTTACTACAGCATGGCAGTTGATTTCACCCACGAAGCTTTACGGCTCCTCGAAGAAGAACCGGAGACTACGGAGAACGCTGACAGATTGAAGGATGACAAAGCCCATGCTTTACTTTGGCTTTATATCTGCACTCTGGAGAAGAATCTTGAGGAGGTGAGCTCTCTTTGAACAGCCTGGATATTTATTGTTTTTATAGTATGTTAACTGGGGACAAAGGTGTCCGAGTAGCTTTCTTTCCCCGAGGAAAAAAAGTGGTGACAGGGCGCTGAGGACGCTTGCATTAAAATAGCACAATAAACTGAATTTTTTGTCTTTGGATATCTTTCTTGGTAGAAGTTTCCAGCTCATTTGTGCTCAGTCAGAAGCGCTTACATCGGACGTTGCTGAACTAGCTTTAATAACTGATGATGGCTCTGTAACTGTTTTTTTGGCTTAATACTGTTGGAGTGACTGGTTAATGAGGATGTTTGTTTTCTGCCCAGGCCATGGAAAGTGACAGAAAACGCAGAGAGCTGCGTGAACAGACCCAGTGTGTGGCCAACCCCATAGGAAACAATGATTTTGATTATGAAGACAAGCAGAAGACACAGGACAGTATTCTGGTCTATGAAGGCCTGCATTTCAACCTGGCTGCAGAAAACAGTAGGAATGCTTTTTATACTCGTGATCAGTAGTCGTACTCCAGACATGTGCATCGTACGTTAAACATAAATAGTTTGTGTTCTTTTTGTGAGATTTACACATTTGATTTTTCTCTCTTTTAAGAGTTGTGTGAGCCTTTGGAAAGAGCTCTGGATGGGTGGTCGGCTCTTTTTCAAAGTCGAGCTTTGCCTTCTGTCAGGAATCCCAAACAGACCTGTAGCTCCATTGCATTGGCTGCAGCTCTCTTCAGACTTATGGGAAAGGTAACGATACGAAATGTTGGGTTGTTTCTGTAGCATTATAGCATAGCTCTATTATGAGCAATAGTAATGTGAGTGTAATTGGTATTTTATAATGTGTGTGGACATTGATTCAGCCATTTTCTTGTTCTTTTCTTTGTACATTTACCAAATGATCTCATTTTTAGCCCCTGAAGGCTTTGGAGGCGTACCAACTTGTGACTAGGTTTTCACATCAACTTGCTGATGCTCAGCTTTGTGCCAGCTCCCTATGCCAGTCAGCCAGCCTCCTCCTGGATATTGGCAGCCCTGAACTGGCTCTGGTAAAGCAGCTTTTTAATGATTATTCTTGGCAAAGAGGAGTGTAATGCCCCTTTGTATCAACTCGATACCATTCAGTCATTTTTAAATGATTTAAATGTTTTTTTGTTTGGGTTTTTTTAGGTCCAGATAGAGCAGGCAGAAAAACACCTGAAGTCTGACACCAGCGCTGAGGGACCTTCCTCCCTCTCCATGCTGGCTGTTCTGTTGAAAGCTCAGTACTACTACAGCACGGGACAGGTATGTAATATGTCTTTTAGTGGCATGTCCATTTAATATATATATATATCTCAAATGGTTTCTCTTTCGTATGTATTTCAGGTGGATTGTGGAGTTCCTTATCTGTGTGAGGTTCTTAGAGAAGTGAATGAGCAGAGACAGTCAAAGAGCTGGTACCTGCTGCGCGCACGGACCCTCCAGACCTGCAGCTCCTACCTGAATCTGGACACGTCTCTGTTAACGCAATCCCAACGAAGCCTTATCGCACAGGAAGGTTCGTAGAAGAATTTGCAGCACATCGCTTTACCAAATGACGTTTCAGTTTGTATTGTGACATTATAGATGTGGCGTCCACACCAGCTCTGAGCCCTCTTTGCATTTCTCAGGTATAAACACACCAGACACTGCCCTGTATGAGAGTTTGAAGCTTCTCTGCAGCCTGCTGGTCACTTTAGTGGGAAAAGGTTTATATGGGACAAACAACGGTGCCGGCTCGGACGTGCGCTTCGTTGCTCAAGGTACGTTTTCTCCCACGGTTCGTCTTAATGTACCAGTTACGGTGTCTTTTTGTCACTCTCTCCCTCTTTTCTCGGGGCTGTGAGCAGGCGATAATCTGGTGCTGAAGTGGCAGCTGCTCTCGGAGCTGCTGAACTGCTCTGTGAAGATGGTGACAGTGAGGAGCAGCTGTGGGGCCATCAATGACGCCAGACTCCAATGCCTTGAAGCCCTGAAACTGGCCATGAAACTGCAGGCACTCAGCCAGTATGTACACGTTCATTCTAGTTAGTTAAAATGCAATTAGGGAAGCAGGAGTAAATTTCCTTTTTGTTGCACATGTGTCTAAGAAGTTCCAGGGCTGTTGTGTTTCAAATGTGACGTGAAAATATGTCTTTTGTTTTGTTTCCGTCATTGCTTCAGATGTGCCGAGCTGCTCGTGATGAAAGCTGAGTTGGAGCTGATGCAGGGGGAGAGAGAGGAAAGTAGAACTGATTTAGACAAAGTCAGAAACCTTCTGGAGCTCTGCACAGGTGAGTTAATGCACAGTCCCACCATGTATGCTGATTTAATATTGTTTATTGACATTGTCATGATCTTTACATTTCCTTTAAATCCTTACTGCATTGGTGCAGGTTTGATTCCTATATGTGATAAACGCTTGAGCTATTGCTTTTTATCTTGATGGATTCACGTAAATTGCACAAACTTGTAGTCCAGCCCCAGTTTTAAAATTATTTTGCCTTTTCCCTTAGAGTCTTCTGATCATGTGAAGAGGACAGATGTGAGAATCAAACCGAGGAAAGGTCGGCCGGTGCAGAAAACGCAGTCACCTCTTCCGACCGTGGAGGATGATCTGAAGGACATCCTGAGCACCAGGTGGATTTCCAGCGAACCTGTAGTGAAGGATCTAACATGCTCTCCACCGCTGAAGGCCCAGCCTCGTCGCTGGCTCTCCTCCTTGGCGCACGAACCGGATTGCCAGTGCCCCTGCTGCTCTGAGCCGTGTCTGGGCCGCGCCACTGCTCGCTGGGCGGCCACACAGGCCGATCTGGTTCTGCAGCTGGATCCCAGTGATGCCGGCGGCGTCAGTTCAAAACTCCTCCGGGCTACGTTGTCCCGCTGTAAGAGTGTTACCACCAAACTGGGAGGAAAATTGGCCAAACTCTTTCCTAAGTGCGTTCCTGCCAAAGTCCTTTCTAAACCCTCCTTAATGCAGGATGTGGTGGGACGTGTTTACCTGCGCATGGCGCTCTCTGGGTTGGAACCTAGGCTTAACAAGGTCGGCGGTATATGGAAAATACTGGAAGCTGGCTTGGCGTTTGTTGATTCTGCACCTTCCCCCGTGTTGAGGTCTGTGAAAGCAGGCCTAATGGCGACCAAAGCCATTGCGTCACTGATTATCTTGGCTGACAAAAAGGGCTGCACCGCAGAAGAACTCTTCTCAAATGCTTGGCATTGGAATGCACCGACAGAAGCTGAAGTGCTGAAATCAGAACAAAAACCACTGCCTCCCTCATCCCTGCTTAAGAAACCAAAAGACACAATTAAAATCCCAGATATTCCTGAAAGCAAAAAGGAGGCAAAGAAGGCCAAGGCTGTTAAAACCAAGATTCAGGTGGCAAGCTCCTCAACCAAAGAAAAGGGTCTAGTTCCCATGACACCAGTCATGGCCAGGTCTAAGCCCTCTGTTAGGGACCTTGGCTCTTTTGATTTCAACACAGTGGTGCCCACTTTGTCTTGTACTCCCGTTCAAAAGGTGAAAGGCCCCGCTTTAGCGCAGAAAGCCTCAAGGACTGCCTCCAAGCTGCAGTTCCACGTGTATGAAGAGTTGTCTCCAGTCCAAGACAAAGCCCAGCCTGTGCCCGCTGCCCCCAAACGCACAAAGAAGTCACGGTTTAAGGTAGGCACTATTCATTTTCTTTTGTTTTTGTTGTTCTAAATTATATGTGTTGTTTTAATGAAAAATATCTTTTTTACAGGTGGAATTTAGTGATGAAAGTGACGCAGAGGCCCAAGATGAGCCAAAAGAAAAAGCAGATGTTCCTAAAAAGCGAACTGCCACCAGAAGAGCTGGCCACAGTGCTAAAACGACCCCGGATCCACCTGCAGAGAAGGTCCAGCCCAAACGACAGGCGAAGGGGAAAAAGAGCACGGCAGTGCCTCGTGCTGCCACTTCTGAGGATGATGAGACTTTGGTCTGTCGGCCGGCCACAACGAGAAGCGGAAGAACCAGAAAGCAGCCGTCCAAAGCGGACGTAGAGTCAGTGGAGGAGCCGGACAAGATGAGGACCATTGAGGAGGAAACAAAGGAGGTTCTGGACATAAGCATTGAACAGCTGAGGACGTCGGATACTGAGGCTGAAGCCAATCCATCTTCAAGCAGAGACATCAGTATGTATTTTGTGCAAAGGGAGAAAAATAATGTTTAGATTTTACCATTAATCAGCTCGTCTTTGATTCATTTAGTCAACCTCAAACCCTATTTCAAACTCAGGACAGTTCAGTTTGAGTTTCAGAACATCGACAGTAGGCTTGAGGAACACTTGTAGATTCTGTTGGCGCTGTTGTTCACTTTGTGGGTTAGATTTCCATGAAATGCAAAGCAGATGTCATCAAACAAACATATCTGATTCTGTCCAGATGTGGATTTTGAGGTGTTGCGGAGGGACATCTGCTGTGACGCAGAGAGAGACGAGTTGTCTGAACTGAAGAGCCGAGGCCATCTAAGAGAAGGTCCACAAACCCACCTCTCTTATTCAGACAACAGGCCAGGTAAGTCCAGTTCAGTCACATAGTATTACAAGTGAGGGACGTTTGTGTAATGCTCTGTCTTCAGATAATAATGCAGAAGACGGTATGCATCTTTAATAAAGCTTAACTTTTCACCTCATTTACAACACCTCAACTAATAATAATAATAATAATATCAAATATGTCCGTGTCCTACAACGGTTCCTAATCCAGTTTCCTGTATATTTCTCTCCAGACAATCTCTCGCTGGAGGACATTCAGTCCTTGCTCCGCTCAGCCTGGCTGACCCTTCAGCACTTCCCCTCTCCCACTCTTTATCCAACACTGTGCGCTCTTCTGGCCTTGACCACGGGACAGCAGGACCCCGTAACTACAGCGATGCTGCACGTCCAGTCTTTGGGCATCACCAGTCGCCATCGCACCATCAGGCATTTGGCCAGCTGCCTCAAGTGAGCACAGCGTCAATGTTATGTTATCGTCAGCCATGTTTAAAAAGCAAAACGATTCAACACGTTTATTTCTTTGTGTCATTCGAACAGAAAGCTGAAAAAGGCTTCCAGCGAGCTAGCAGACAAGATGGACGCTCTGAGTCTGGATGGTCTCAGTAGGACCGAGTCTAATACGTCCTCTGAGCAGAGGTTGTCTCAGATGGAGAACATCTTTTCCTTCCCTACTGCTGACTCCTCGACTTTCCCTCAGAACCACTGCCAAGAGTTCGTCCGACAAATTCAACACCTTCCTCCAGGTAGGATGATAGATACTGCTTTTGTTTTTTGTCTATCTCTGTAGTGGATGGGGTTGCAATTTTTCTGTAAGAAGTGGATGTGATAAATCTGGTATTCTGTTTGTCTCCCATCTTTTCTTGGACAGGGGTGACGGTGTGTGTGATGTCGGTGCTCGGAGTGAAACCTGGGGAAATGGGCGACGGCATCCTGCTGTCGCGTCTTGAGAAAGATTCTTCTCCGGTCTCTGTTCACATCCCAACATCTCAACGTGAGGTATGCTGTAGCAGACACATCATGACCACAATCTAAAACCATTCGAGCGTCTGTAGCAACGGCTTCGGCAATATGGAGAAGTTGCCTCCATCGTGTAAGTTTCGATAAGACTCTTAACGACGTTGTCTCTGTTGTGCAGCATCCCATTAGCTGGTTGGTGCAGGAGATGGATAGTATCCAGGTGGATCAGAAGGCTGTGAGCTGTGTGTCTGATAAAGCCAAGTGGTGGGAGGGCCGCCGGGCTCTCGACTCCCGAGTTGAGGTGAGTGGTCATGCTCGTAATGCTCAATTAGATTTAGACGTTATAGAAAAGAAAAAAAAAGGTTTAAAACGCACCGTTGTCTTTTAATTCAGCGGCTGTTGAAGGAGATGGAGGCGTTGCTTGGATGCTGGAGGAGCCTTCTTCTTCCCCTCTCATTGGATCCTGGGCTCTCAAAACAGGCGCAGCAACTTGTCAAGACCTTATCTGCCAGAGGAGGGACACTGGACGAGGAGATGTTGAAGGTGTGTTGTTTCTGCTCCGCTCTCCTTTTAGCGTGAGCTTCTAAATTTGCTTTTCTGTCAAAGAACAACCTCTAACACTCCTGACTTGTGTCTTAGGCTGTGCTTTCTTCATCTCCTCTGCTTTCTGAGGAAGATCTTAAGAGATTTGCACTAGGAGTTTCTCCACAGTGGGACACTGAGTGCGATCAGCTGCTCCACACAGCTGTGTCCCAGCTGGCGGAGAGGGAGGAGCCCCGGGGCCATTTGGTTCTAATCCTGGACAAGGTTTGCATCATCATCATCATCCTATTTGACGTACTAATTCTTCTGTAGACTAACAGTACGTAGACAGGAGTGTGTGTCACAAACGGTCAACAAGCACAGCTCAAATATGTCATTTATAGGGAAGGAAAACATTTAATGCTCATTAGAGTCCGTCCTTTGTTTCATGTAGTACCTCCAGAAGTTGCCATGGGAGAGCATCTCCATCTTAAAGTCTCGCTCTGTGAGCCGGATGCCTTCCCTGCACTCGCTGCTTGGACTGAGCGTCCAGAGAGAGGTAACGTATACGTCATAACTGTGTCAGTTTGGACTGCGGGGGCCGATGTAATTTACAGTTACAGACGTCGATAATCATCATTGCCTAAACTCTTTATTTAGACGGACTCTCAGTCCATCCTGAGGCACGGTGTGGATACAAGGAAGGTGTACTACGTGCTGGACCCTGACGCCAATTTGGGAAACTCTCAGGACCAGTTCAAGGAGTGGTTTTGCAGGTGAGGCTAATACTCATATCTTGCATCATTGAGGCTCTTTCAGAGTACTTTGGGATGGAGGCAGTGTAACCTACATCGGCCATTTGTACTTGTGCACTCGCTTTGTAACAACGCCACCCGAACTCTAGTCGGCGCTGTGTCTTTTTTCTCAGTCGGGTTCATTTTTGTTTCTACTTCCTGCTTCACTTTCAACGACGGCGAAGATGAGTCATAGAAATGTTTGTATTCCTGAAACTCCTCGGTTAACCTTTCCTCCATGTGTTCCATCTTTATTGATCCAAAACAATCAATTTGACAAATTTGTAGTTGGAGAAACAGACGGAAATACTAAAGCGGAAACTACGAACCAATCGAAACTCCTGTGCGTCGCCACACTGTGTGGTTGCATTTCTGTCAGACTACGATGTTAGGGTCTGCGCTGTCGCCGTAGTTTCTGTCTAAACTGCCTGTTAAGCTTTGATTTGTCTGATTGATTAAATGCATAACCATTCTCCCCAAAGTCAACCGGACTGGCAGGGTGTGTGTGGAGTTCCTCCCGACTCCAGTCAGCTAGAAGAAGCTGTTGCGACCAAGGATCTATACATGTGAGTTTGAGATGATCTTAAGAAACGCAGTATACCTAACCCTATGGTTAAAAGTCTCAAGAATGTCAGAATTATATATGAAGGTCATCTCCATCTGTCTGTGCTGTAGCTATGTCGGCCACGGAGCAGGCGCACGCTTCCTCGACAGCCAGACGGTCCTGAAACGACAGATGAGAGCCGCGTCGCTGCTGTTTGGCTGCAGTAGTGCTGCACTGGCAGTGCGCGGGGATCAAGAGGGACATGGGATCATTCTCAACTACCTCATAGCAGGCTGGTGAGGCATCTGTCTGCTGTTAAATGGACAATGTGTCGTTTCCTGTTTTGATGCTGAAAATCACGTTATAATTACGCTGAAGAGCTCATTTGGCCGATCTCCTGCGATATTTGTGTCACGACTCTTTTTTTTTTTTTACCTCTAGCCCCTTTGTTTTGGGAAACCTGTGGGACGTGACGGATCGGGATATCGATCGCTTCACTAAAGCCTTGCTGGAGTCTTGGTTATCCGCTGGGCCTGGAGCTCCCCTCCTGGATTACATGGGTCCGTCACGTCAGGCCACGCACCTGAAACACCTCATAGGAGCTGCTCCCGTGGTCTATGGCTTACCAGTTCACCTGCAGTAGGACTGGAGAGCTAAAAACTTTAGACAACATGATGTAAACAATCTATGCAGTATCAAAATTTTATTGTTTCAGCGCTCAGACGTACCTTTTAACTCGAAGCTAATTCCTTTTTTGTTCAAGCTTAAAGTACTACATTATCTTAATTTAAACAAATCCTTGGCTTGAATTTTAAACCAGTATTTGATGTGTATTTTAATTCTTTTATTTTTTATTTTAAGTATATGAATGCATGGTTGATGAACTACAACTTTTGAATAAATGTGTTCTCACAGTCTGTGTGTGTTCTGTGTGGAGATGACTTTCTAACGAGTAACATTTATTCAGAGGTGGAGCCCAGAGAATATTCAATGAGTGAACAGGTTCCTATTATGTTAGATAATGTGACATGTTCACAAAGATTCAAGTACACACCTATGACACTGGGAGCGGTAGCTACTGAGACTTTTGGCTGGCTGTTATTATTCTTTATGTACACATACTGATAATATCTGTTCTTTTTAGTTTACAGAGAGACATTTTAATTTGTATTAAAGAAATTATAGTTTCAAGTTTTATTGATGTCGTATTTTCCACTTGTGTCCAGTAATGTTCAGAATGCACAGTGTTAGTGCTCTAAAGTCCTAATTTTGAAGTCTTGTGAGGGTGTTCCACATGGCATATGATTTTAAATCTCATAATTATGACTTTTAATCTAATAATTATGTTCAGTATATCATAAGTATAATTGTGTATATCATAATAATGATTTAAAATCTCATAATTAAGATTTATCCTCAGAAATATGACTTTAATTGACCTTTAATCTCATAATTATGGGTTACTATCATAATTATAACTTTGTCTTATAATTATAAGTTTTCCTTGTGGATGAATAAAGTGTTCCTAAGTATAGCCGGTCTGAAACCAGCAACCTTTTATTTATTTTTCTCATTTTAACTTCACCGCATTGTTTTAACTGGGTCCACATGTCTAATGCAGTCAGTTGCTCTCATGTGATTGGCTGATGAGCGGGTGGTCATTCTGCGCATGTCCGCAGGGGGGCGATGTTTCGGACTAATGACGGCCTCAGATCCATCAACCGGAAGCGACGTCACCAAAAGAGCTCCGGCATCACGCTTCCAACATGGCGGTGAATCTCACAACCCTCTCTCTGACTCAGTTAGAGGCACTGAAATCCCAGCTCGACCGGGTAATAGAAGCAGTTTCGACCATATATATTTTTTGCGACGAATGTATTTTCGTAAACTGGCCTTTTGAGAAAGATGACCCGGGTGAAAACGGGAGGGCGGGGCTGCTAGCGGGTTAGCACAAGCTACGCTAGCGGTACACACGTTAGCTTGACAGAAGCACCCTGTCACCTATATTATTAACTGTGTGCATGTCTAACCTCTGCTGTTTTTTGTTTTTTTTTACTATTGTGTGTCTCTTTCAGGACATTGAGTTCTTGACGTGTTCTATAGGTCAGTTCAAAGTTGTCCAGACCAAGTATGTTGAAGCAAAAGATAGTTTGAATGTCCTGAACAAAAACAATAAAGGTGCGTAGACTGTGGTTTATCACTGTAATACCATTTTGATTGATTGATTTAGGAATATCATATTGAATGCATATTGTAATTCCAATCCATGTTGTTTTCCTCACTGTACATCGATTAGTGTGGTGCTCAGAAGTGTGTAGTATATATTCAAAGTTGTGGTGTCATGTCATTTCTGAATCTGCAGCCAAACTGAATTGCTTTTAATCCCCTGTCCCTCTCTCATTTTCTCTTACACACAGGAAAGGAGCTGCTCGTGCCTCTTACCAGTTCTGTATCCTCCCTTTGCACTGTGTCAATGCATGTTTCGCTGTGATCTGCTTTAAACGAACCCCGTGTGTCTCTTGAGCTCTCTGTGTTTGTCCTTAACGTTGTTTCTGCTCAGATGTACGTGCCCGGGACATTAAGTGACGTGGAACATGTTTTAGTCAACGTGGGGACCGGATACTATGTTGAAAAGGTACATTCACGCTCACTTTCCACTTCATTCGGTGCACTAGTGAAAACGAATCCGTTGTGATATAGCAGTCCTGCGTTAAAATGTTAATGTTGTATTGTTGTAGAAGCTGTAGCTACTTTGGAGGATGCAGTTTGTGGTGATATTAAACAGAAAACGTTTTCTGTTATTTAGCTTTGCCCAAAATTATAGAAACGTGTGTGTCAGTACGGTACAACACAGTACAGTTCAATAGTACTATAAGCCTCCAAAATCAACTAATCAACTGTTATTTTAAAAATGCACAATCTGTACATTTTAGCCTCTCTTTGTATATATTTTTTTCTGTATTGATTAGGGATGTCCGATAATATGGGCCCTCTGATATTATCGGCCGATATTGAGTTAAAAATGTCAGTCAGTCAGTCATTTTCTAAACCCGTTTAGTCCTGTTAGGGGTCACGGGGTCTGCTGGAGCCTATCCCAGCTGTCATCGGGCGAGAGGCAGGGGTACACCCTGGACAAGTGTCACCTACTAAATGACTGCAAAGCAAAAGGTGGTTATGAGAGGAGGAAACAAGGCGTCTTCCTATAATACATCAAATTTGATCAAACACCTCAAGAAGAATCATGCAGAGTTGTTGGTGATTTGCTGTTTTGATATTGTCTGTAGTGTTGTTTGAGGCAAAATTTTCTCTCTAAAAACTCAAAAAAATAAATGAATGGCACTTTTTTTCAGTAACTTATTTTGCACAGACAGTGTTTACATTTGAAAAGCCATGTTGCATTTATGTTTGCATCCAGTGGGACATCGCAATAAAATTAGGCATAATGTGTTAATTCCATAATAGGTGATGTGTTATATTGTTATTTGGGTGTAAAAAGATGCATATATCGGTATCGGAAATTAAGAGTTGGACAATATCGGGATATCGGCAGAAAAGCCAATATCGAGCATCCCTAGTATTGATAGATTTTCCTGATTTATGTTTATGGTTATTATATCGACCACCACAACAAATTCCTCACACATGCAAAGATATGTGGCGATGAGGACGATTCTGATTCTGATCCGTTTCCATCTGCAGAACGTGGATGACTCAAAGGCATTCTTCAAGCGCAAAATAGACTTCCTGACAAAGCAGATAGAGAAGATTCAGCCAACCCTTCAGGAAAAACATGGCATGAAACAAGGTGAGCGCCGCTACATTACATCTACTCGTCATGGCCCTCATATTCAACACTGTATTTTTAACCCTATGACTCTTAATCTAAACAAATTCAATCTGAACGATGCCTGGGTGACCTGTCTGTTTGCTTTTCTCTGAAAACCACCCAAGCAACTAGAATATTTACTCCTAATTGAGCGACTCAAATTTCTACATGGAGAAACTTTGGGCTTGCTTCCACATTTAATCATGATGACCAAACTCAAAGATTTTCTTCACACATTGCGTTCTTTCTTACAGCTGTACTTGAAGTAATGAATGTGAAGATCCAGCAGTTACAGCCGGGCCAGCAAGGATCACAGACCGCCAAGGCCTAGTGAGAGCCACAGATTGAACACCACAGGATTGGGGGCATTTTTTTAAGTTTCATCTGACGTTGTAGGACAAGAATTTGAAGTGCACTGACTTTGTTGCAAATGTAAGTAGGCTCTGTTGATGGAAAAGAACAATCGTGTATTTGGTCAGTTTTAACCAAATGGGTGTCCAGTTAGTTTGATTATTAAAGAGGTCACTGTGGAGTCACGGAACAATAAAGTGTTTTTCATTGTTGAGTCTTCATCGGTTGGATCTACCACCTACCATTACTGCTAAGACCTTTCTTACTGTAAACATCTTCACAATTACATTTAAATTAAATTATTTTAAGTTCACCTTACAAGACTTTACTCTCACAGAAGCATTTTTATTTATTCTGGCGAATAAAGACGTTTCACGGTTGCTGTTCTTTCAGTTGTAACTAACCTGACCGCACTTTAGGAGGGTTCCAGCTAAACTGGAACTTGATGTGAGGTGTGGCTGCATGGGAAAATAAACCTACCAAATGCATAGACTTCAGTGTACAATGTGACAATTAAATAATCAATTATAGATTTATCAGATATTTTGACTTCTAATACCTTATATTGCCAAAAGTATTCACTCACCCATCCAAATAATTGACTTTGGGTGCCCCAACCCCTTCCATGGCCACAGGTGTCTAAAAACAAGAACCTAGGCACGCAGACTGCTCCTACAATTATTTGTGAAAGAATGCGTCGCTCTCAGGAGCTCAGTGAATTCCAGTGTTGTACTATGATAGGATGCCGACTGTGCAACAAGTCTGCACTTCGACGGATAGTTAAAACATTGGCAGACCGCATCGCTCTGATTGGTCCATTTCATGTTGCCGGTAGTATTCCCTCACCACAACAACAACACGGGCATTTTCATGAAAGAACGAACGACAAAATGGACAACATCGAGGAACGTGTCGCAGAGGAAGTCGGGAAGTACGAGCACTTGTACAACCCGACTTTAAAAGATTACAGAGATGGCCAAATGGCACACAATTCGTGATGATGAATTGCTTTGCAACGTTCACCAGCCGATGGAGAACTTCGAAAGGATTCATCTCTGAGTCAGTCTGTCTGCGTGACCACGGCGTACGCTGTCGGAGAAGCATAAATCGACCTTAAGATTAGCTCATAAACGGTCTCGAAGGCTTTATGGAATGGGCTTCCATGGCCTAGCGGCTGCATCCAAGCCATACATCACCAAGGGCAATGCAAAGCGTCGGATGCAGTGGTGTAACGCACGCTGCTACTGGACTCTAGAGAAGTGGAGATGTGTTCTCACATTTCTCCATATGGATATCTGGTGAATCTGGGTCGGGCGGTTGCCAGGAGAACACCATTGTGCCAAGTGTGAAGTTTGGTGAAGGGGGGGATTATGGTGCGGGGTTGTTTTTCAGAAGCTGGGCTTGGCTCCTTAGTTCCAGTGAAAGGAACTCTGAAAGCTTCAGCAGACCAAGAGATTTTGGATGATTCCACGCTCCCAACTTTGTGGGAAAAGTTTGGGGATGGCTCCTTCCTGTTCCAATACGACTGTGAACAAGTGCACAAAGCAAGGTCCACAAAGACATGGATTCAAAAGAACATTGATGGTGAAAAAAATAATAATAAAAAGGTAAAATAATCTGAGATGTATAGATTTTCCTTTAGACTGAACTTCATGAACATAACGTCCGCTGCAGGTTGAAGTTAAACCTCGGAAACGGCGACCTCTACAGGTGAAAGTGGTCATTACAGGACACAGCAACTGGGCTCCGTTCAGACTTAACTGCAGCTTCACTGAAACAGGCAAAGGGTTTAAGTGATCATGAGGATCCAGACAGCACACGCAAGCTATAATGAAATGCAAGAAGTGTGTTATTTAGCTGCTTTCAGCCAGAGAATTCAAGACCCTGTGCAAAACCCATGCACACAACATTTTCAGAGAGCAGTTTTCTTGTGTGATATCAAACCTTTCTACTTAAATACATCCTTACGTTTTCATAATGATAATAACTATCATTTTATACAGGCTAGCACTTTTAAAAACATGAAAGTGCTCTACAATTAAACAGCAGTTTAGGTAAATACAATTAAATTCTCCCAAAGCATCTGTAAAACTTGATGCTTGGCCTGTTTTCACACTGACTCACTTCCAGCTAAGAGTTTTAGTCTTAGTTTTAGTGGGCTTCCAATTCTCTATTTAATTGACATCACATCAGTTATAACCTCATAGCTTAATGTGTTTTTGCAGAGGTCAGATGTCAGTGTGAGGCTGAGTCTATCCAGTTCTTTTGAAGAAATTGCTTCTTCAGATATTTCTCTCTGAACAAAATATCATGAATGAAATAAGATCATATTTTGAAGCATTAAACGGACTGTTAAATCAAAAAGATACCCTTTTACTTATTTTTATATGTATATTATCCGTTTTCTTTATGCGCCGTTTCTCCTTAAGTAGGCTAGCTGTGTATTCTCTGTATGCTCTTAATTGATTAATAAAGAAACTAGAGCCCCATGGGTAATGTAGTTTAGACCGTATATGAAAACTAACGTTATGCCTGGAGGTAAAACAGAGAAACTTAACTGAAACTTAACTGCACCTCTACTGCCACTTGCCTGTCCCGCCTTAATTCTGTAATTGTATGCATGCAGGTGTAAATATGTGGTATGATGCCACATTGATATATCAGCAGATGAATGCGCTTTATAGTAAACTTTAATTTGAAGTACGAGCCTACCTTCTGCACTTTGTGCAATTATTATTTGGACAGTTCCGTGTTATCAGTTTTGTTGTGACCTTGTTATGTCTTCTGTGAGTTTTGGCACATGTAAATACATTGTGAGTGTATAACCTCACACAAAAAAAATGTCTACTCACATTTTCTTTTCATTTATATTCCCAAATCTTTGTATTCCGCCATGAATCTTCATATTTGGTGTCACTGAAAAAGCTCTAAATGTCCTCTGTAGTTTGCAAAAGGAGTTAATTCAGTAGTATGCAGCGGATTTAGTTTTACTAATGTCCTTCACGGAGGACACATTTGACCTACTGGTAGTCAGGGGGACATAATGATGAGGCATGCCCTCTTTTTTAGCTATTTGTCCTGACATGGCAGTTGTCACGTCGTGTTGTCAGGTCTCTCCACACAAAGAGGTCACACAACTGCGTTGCCGCGGTGCAGGAGGAGGAGGAGGAGAGAGGAGGAGAGGAGGAGGAGGAGGAGGAGGAGGAGAGGAGGAGGAGGAGGAGGCGGAGTGCAGGCTGCCGAGGACGGACGGACGGTTGCAGACGCAGAGGACGCAGCTGTCACATGTGAGCGCTGCAGCCGGAGCTGACTACTGCGGAGCGAAGATATTAACTGAGCGGAGGGGGGGACACGTTTCGTAAAATGGGAAGCGCTTTTTGTGTTTAATTTTTTTTAACCTCGCAAACTAAATAAGTATATTTTCAAGACGTCCTGAAAAGAAGTTGTGGTCCGTCAGTACGGGACACGAGCACTTTCCGTCGCTGGAGTAACCTTACCAGTTGCTGGGAGACGGTAGTTAAGGGCAACTCAAAATAAGTGCGACCGATCCTTTCTTTTTTTTTTTTTTTGTTCAAGAGCTTAAAACCTACACGGCAGCTCAATATTCCCTGAGGTGAAGAGGGACATAACAGCGAGGAACAAATCAGCATGGTGAGTTTTCGGGGCCTGGGAAAGGGGCTCGCTAGCTAACGTGCGACAACCTGTTTGCGTCCTTCCTCTGTGTTTTATTTTTATTTATTTGTTCTGTACACATACATATATTTATACTCGGCGCTATCTGAAGCTCGTCTACATCCGTGTACGCCGCCCTCGTAACGTTAATACATGCTGTGCGGCGGCGTTAATGCTTTAAAACCACGACCTTAATTCATCCACTTGGACTTGGTGTTTTCTTGAACCTGCCAAACAAATTAGCCTAGGTTAGCTGTCTGAAGCGAGGCCGGCTCCAACTGGTCTGCGAGTAAACACAAGCTAGTTAGCTAAATTTGGTGGTGTGTCGCTAGTTAACTTGTGGCCACATAACGAGCCAAGTCTGCTTTTTTTTTTTTTTTTTAAATTGGAATCATGACACCTACATGTCCACTACAATTTTCTTTTTAAGTACATTTCTGTAAATTACACGTGCAGCAACAACTCTGGGAAGCCGGCGGCACGTGATTTGTGTTAAACGTTAGCTGCTACACAAGTAGCCGGGTGGCTAGTATGGAAGTGTTCCGCAATAGAGGTCATGAAAGTCCGAGAAAGAGACGTTGGATATCAAGGGGGGGTTGAGTTATTATTAACCGATTAGCTGCGAACCATGTGTACACAGAAGGTGCTCCATTCAAATGAAGTTAAAGAGTGATCTTATTAGTTATACGTTAAAAACTCCACGAGCACATCGGCGCCATGTGCTCCTCCCCGACCCTGGACTTAGCGTAAACTGTAAAAAAAACCGTCAGTCGCTTATTTGTAACGGATTTTTTGGAAAGCAAACGGGTTAAAGTTGAGTGTTTTTTTTGTGTTTGTTTGTTTTTGGAGGGGGGGTTGTTGTTTAACATTCACGGCCTCGTTAGTGAGCCTCACGCTCGTGGTTTTCAATGAATGACAGGTCAAACTCTTACGTTCAGCTCAGATGGCACTGGGATCTGCGCCATGAGTGGTTACATGTGACCGAGAGAGGGGCGGGGCGACGGGCAAACACGGCAGCCAATGAAAATGTCGGACGCCTACGTGCGTGTGTGTAAAGAGCTGATGTACAAAAAAGGGAAAAGGGACAACAGGATTACGGGATCTCCGCCGAACTAACTTCATTCATTGGCTTGGCCTAAGTCCGCTTTAAACGTTGAGCCCGCCTCAATATTGTGCTAAAGTGTTTGAGAGGCTGTGCTTAATGATCTTATTTGAGGGTTTGACATGTCATTCACAATACACCACATAATTCTTGTCACTTCGATTCTGTCCTTTTTCCATTTGATGCACCATCCCTTTGAGGGCCAAAGAGATCAATGAAGATGACTGTCTGTCTAACTAAAGTCTTGCCTGGTGCAGTTTCCTATCCAGGTGGTGGAATAATTTCCAGTACCAACATTATATGAAAGTACACAGTCTCATTAAACTCTGCCTTCTGGCTGTAACTAAACCGATGTGTTAAACGTAGTACGGTGCACGCCTAAAATCATTTTTTGTCGTATTTTCTGATAATGATGCAGGTTACCACAAAGGGAGCAGGTTTGAACCCTAATGCCAAAGTTTGGCAAGAGATCCCCGCCCAACAGAATGACATCCCAGTGGGAGCAGAGGATTCTCCGTGGCTGCAGACGTACCCTCCTCCTGCTGAGCTGAATGACGGTATGTCCTTTTTAGTTTACAGTAAAATGTAGTGTTGCATATTGTGAACTCACATCTCCCTGCGCTGGTACACACAAAACGTTGAGATCCAATATGTGGCAAGTGGAGACGTGTAAATGATCTATTGCACTTTACCCAGATAATTACAGATAGATGTGGTTGGTATATGAGGACATAGTTGTAACTCTGGGGCAATGCAGTCAATGCAAAACATGACTAAGCTTGTGTCAAGGCAGTGTGTTCTTTAAACATGGCAGTTATTTCGCAATCATTTTGCTACCGCTGGCCTTCTCTCTTAGGTTTCTCAGACGTGTCGTCTTCAGGAGGTAAAGGAAACGACGCAGAGTACCTGGACAGCACTTCTGAGTCTGCACCATTACCCATTGGCGTTGTGGATGACATCGAGCAGCCTGATTTGGGTTTCGTAGTTTTCGACTCGCAGTGTGAAGCTACCATTGATAATAACATGCCCAAGGAAGAACCAGTGTCTGAAGAGAATCTGAGGGAAGCTTTAAAGAAACGACTTGAGTTCTGCTTTTCCAGGTGAGGGGTGTAGCAGTCATTCATCAAGTCAGTTATGTCATGCTTCGTTTCATGTACCTTAGCCTGAACATGTCTGTGTGTATAGATTTCATTTTGAGCATTTGTACTTTTTTTGATCCGGTTGTGCAACCCATGATCCAGCAATGATTAGTCTAATTAAATGTCCATATCTGGCGATGTCCTTATTTTCCTACAGGGACAAACCTAGTTAAAAGTTTATGTAAGAGCGTTTTTGTACCAAATTCAGACTCAATACAGACCTGTTCCAGAAAGCTTATTCACTTTGATTGCACTTGTTTGTTTCTGTCTTTTTGTTTTTGTACAGTGTCCTTGTGGGTATTGAAAAGTGTTTATTATTATTATTATTATTACCTTTAATCAGTGTATTTCTGAGTGCTCCATGTGAAGGGAGGACGTCCTCTGTTGAGGCTGAATGCAGTTCAAACCCATGTTTTACACCAGGCTGTTAATGTTACCAGATTTGTAAAGGATTCTATTTTGGGGTGTTTACAGAGAGAACCTATCCAAGGACCTTTACCTGATATCCCAGATGGACAGTGATCAGTTCGTGCCCATCTGGACTATTGCTTGCATGGATGACATCAAAGCCCTCACTACTGACATGGACCTCATTCTGGATGTGCTGCGAGGTACTGTCACCGATGTTCTTGTTGTATTTATAAAAAATGCATGCAGATGGACTGATGCTGTAGTTTAGAGAGAAATTATATATTTGTAATTTATCTGTCAGCTTTTTTTTTAAATCATAATTCTCCTTCACAGCGTCTGGTTGTGTTATTAAGTAACTTGGAGAGAGCAGGACAGTTTGTAATGCCTGTTACCTCTATTCTTTGAGTATAAAATAAATGCAACTTAAAAAAAAAAAAAGGTGCAACAATCCAGTCATCTTGTTTGAAAAACCTTTATTAGAATTCTGTTGTTTTAAGAGGTCACGGTTACTGTGTAGTGTGACTTTTACACACTGTACGAGGTGTTAATCACACAGTGATTGTTGCAGCGACACAAAGTTTCTTCACATACATCGGCATGTGTTAGAAGAGTTAATGTCGAAGATGTTCTGCTCTGTTAAAAAGGCGTCAGACTTCGTGTAAAGTGGATGATTGTCACATAACTGAAAACAGATCAGCTTATGTCATTTTTGGTTCAACTTCACAAAGAATTAAAAAGCTAATGCCTTTCTGATACTCCATATGTGTCCTTAGGTCCTCTGGCTAAAATCAGGCTTTCCTGTATTTGAGTTTGGTGTTTTATGGCACAAACCCAAATATATCACACTAATATTATAATAGGTCAAATCTGTTATTATATTAGTGTGATATACACATTTCCAGTAGGAATCCACGGCCTTTACTTCCTCTCCTCTCCATGTATGACAGCCAGAACAGGACGCCCTCATGATTGCTGATGGATCACATGGCAAATGTCCTTGTCAGGGTGGTGATCACTTCCATTCCACCAAATTAACACCTTCAGTTTCCTCCTTTACAGTTTACAGACATGAATACAGACGTCAACTTTACTGGACAGGCATACAAGTGTATAGCCGCAATTCTATTTTTCTCCCATGTTGACAAAGCACTTTTTTTTTTTCAGCCTCCCCCATGGTGCAAGTTGATGCAGCTGGTGAGAAAGTTCGTCCAAACCACAGTCGCTGCATTATTATTCTCAGAGAAGTGGCTGAGACTACCCCAGTTGAGGTAAAGACACAGTATTTTTTGCCGAATTCTTTGCAGCATCCACCCGTCTCACTCTACAGTAAATCCTCCACACCACACTACACCATACGTGTCAAACATAAGGCCCGGGGGCCAAAACCGGCCCGCCAGAGGGTCTAATCCGGCCCGTGGGATGAATTTGTGAATTTAAAATTTACATTTTAGACATTAATTACAATTTTTCTTCATTGTTATTCCCAGGGTTCACATAGATTTAGTAAGAGTTGTGGATATAACACAACACTGAGACCTAGAACTAAACAGAAGCTGCATTTCTGTTTCTTAAGAAAAGTCCAGTCATTAAATGTAAACACTTTCATAATGTTCTTCTTTGCACTAAAACAAAGGGAAACATTTAGAGCTGATGTTATTTGCAGGTAAATACGCTATCGTGTTATTGGTCTGGCCCCCTTAATGTCAAACTGGGCTGGATGTGGCCCCTGAACAAAATGAGTTTGACAGCCCTGCGCCAAACGATTCCGCTCGCTGTGATATAGGTGCTACCAGTGCCTGCCCCACTGCATTTTAGAAGTTAAAACTTGTATTTATTTGTTGTTGTTGAGTATATTGGTGGTGGGAGGGGGTCTCTAAGTTCTGCGTTGCAGGCAGAAATGTTTAATATATTCCTTTTATTACTTTCACAGGAAGTCGAGGCTCTTTTTAAGAGTGAAAACTGTCCGAAAGTGTTGAGTGTCGAGTTTGCGCACAACAGCAACTGGTATATAACGTTTCAGTCAGACATGGATGCACTGCAGGTATGTGTCCTTCAGTAACCCTGCAACTTCTTTTTGGGAACTGACAGCATCACCTAAGGAGGACTTTTAAGAATTTGTGCTTAATCTTAGTATAAATACTTATATAATACTTATTTTCAATCAAAATGGTTTGTTCACTAACTGTTGAATGTAACATATTGTGTGGGTCACCATAAAGCAAGGCTATTTATTTATTTTTTGCTCTCAGGCTTACAGATACCTGAGAGAAGAGGTCAAAATGTTCCAGGGGAAACCAATCATGGTGAGTAACCTGAAACGTACTTCATTCAGCATGTTACTAAGTTTTCAACTTTGTTGATTAAACAGTGGTGTGGAGCAAGCTTTGTGTTTCACAAGACTAGCTGTGCGGCAGTTAGTTGTCACGTCATCATTCTCCCGGTTGTTTGATTAAGCCATAGCCTCAGGATTGACCTTAGGAATATGTAGTCGATAAGCAAGGAGCAAATCCAGTGGTCTCTGCTGTCGTGTTTGTCAGAACTGTTAGCTGGGAGCCATATCTCCAGACAGTTTGATTCTTATCACAGCTTGACATTTACTTTTGTATGTCATGATTATTATTATTTTTTTAATAAATGCTTCCAAGCCGTACTTGGAGTTCACATTTTGTTCCCGTCGATAAATAAACAACGCTGCAATGTTTTAATGGTCCTGTCTAAACCCCAGTGATGATCAGTATCGCGCTTGGAAGGACCCATATGCACTGTGGCTAGCTGGGAGGAATTTTTCAATAGCTCTCTTTCTGCTTCTATGCTGTACCTTTACTTTCCCCCCCATCTTCCTTTTACCCCCACCCAACCCCTGCCTCCATCCACACTTTACTCTCACCCCTCCTCATTTCTTTCCCTAGTTAGTGCAGTGTTTTATGGCCTAATGACCGTGAGATTATGAGATCTGAGGGGACTTAGGGTAGATAGAGATACTACAGTACAAAGTATAGCTGTGCCACAAGTGTTGCATTCGTGGCATGCATTCTTGATTTACTTCTGTCATCTCTGCCCCAGGCCCGCATTAAGGCCATTAACACGTTCTTTGGAAAGAACGGCTTCCGCAGCATGGATTCAAGTGTGTACTCGAGTCAGCCTGCCCAGTCCCAGTCCCAGTACGGCTCTGCTGTCTACATGCAGCAGGTGTTCAACCCTCAGCAGCAGTATCCTGTTTATCCCGTGGTGTCTCCCTCCTGGAACCCTTCAGTCATGCCGTACTTTGAAACGCCACTGGTGAGATCCTAAACATATTATTCACAATGTCTAAAAAGCACCTAAAGGGGAATTTTAGCTTCAACGCTGTTAATTAAGGTCACAGTTGTTGATCCTCCACCCAAGCGCATTACGTAACTGTGTTTCTTTCTGTCATTGTTACGTCAAGGCGCCTTTTCCTAACTCTGGCTTCATGAGCGGCTACAACACTCCTGGTAACTACAAAGCAAACTCCAACTTGATCAACCCTGTGCGTCCTATTGGCAGGAACCGGTAGGTGGAAACCTCGACGCAATAAAAATCTCTTTTTGTTAATTTTTTTTGACTGCGTTCACAAAAAATACACTGTTTTATGAGCTTTCAGTTGTGTAAGATGCTTATTATTTGTTTCCGACCCAGAAACAATATAAAGGGACACTCAAGGTCTGGAGATGTGCCCCCTTCCTCCCTGGCTCAAGGCCCTCTGGTGGATTGCACATCCGGTCCCTTGAGTCCTCAGGGCCTCCAAGTGTCTGGGACACCGACCGGCACCACACCACAGTCTCTAGCCTCCTTCAGCTTCAAAGACACTTCTCCACCAGCCACCACGCCCGGTGGAGATCTGAGCGGGTCTGGACGGGGAAGGTCAGTTCATTTCTACATATCAGTGTCTATGCTTATTAACGGTGTGCTGATGGTTTCTAGTCAAAGTGTGGTGTCTTGTCTCTGTTTCAGTTTGTCTTACTTAAAAATATCTCAAATTTCTATGGTCTAGACTTGGCAGAGGATCCAGACTAGTTTGTCGCTTACATAATCAGTTTTAGAAAACTGCAAGGCATTGTCTACTTTTTAGTGGGTTTTATTATTTTGCATGTAGCATTTCCTAATCTAAATGTGTCTTCATTGCAGGAGAGTCGGCCACAGAGGCATGAGGAGAAAAAGAGAAGATGAAAACACCACGGTCAGCATATTTCCTCTTTTTCACCTCAGTTGTCTGTCAGTGCAGTTCTTTTATTGCAAGCTTTAGATTGCTTTATAAAGTTTTATAATTTTGCATTTTAACTCCAATGGAAAAAAAAACAGAGGTCTGTCCCAGCGATGGAGGCCAAGCCACCAGCTCCCAAGTTTGACCTCGCAACATCCAGCTTTCCTCCGTTGCCGGGAGGATCTGTGGTCAGTATGCAGGAAGAAAGTACAACAGAGGTGCGCCTTTCAGACGTGGTGCGTGGCCTCAAAGTGACAACCAAGGTAAATGTCTTGCTCTCTTTGCAACTTAAATTCTTCTTACAAGAGTCTCAAGATACGTTGGTAATCAAACCGTAAATTCACATCCTATTTTAAACAGTCCGTGAGCCGGGACGTTAATGCGAACGTCTTGGAAAGTCGTGAAAGCAAACCGGATCCTGTGACCGCTGCTGTTAAACCTGCTGCTAAACCAGCGGTGGCGGCGGCACCAGTGGTGACTCCACCAGTTTCAAGGTAACTCTTACTTCAGAGTTTATCAAATCTTAGTGAGAAGCACGTGTGTGGGAAATGATTTAACTCTTGCTGTTTATTTCAGTGATTGTCCTCCAGTAAAGGAAGCGGATAAAAATGAACCTCCTGTTCCAAAGGAAATAAGCTCCTCTCCCACTCAACCCGTTTCTCCAACAACTTCAGAACATGCCCCCTCCACCCTCAGCCAGTCTGTTCCTACAGAGTCTCCCTCATCATCTCCTCCTTCTCCTACATCAGAACCGGTGAGGCCTGCTGTCCTGATCTGGAAAACCACATTAGCTCCTTTTGACTTTTGAATTTTTTGTTTTGATTGTGTGTGTTTTTACATCTTGATATTTAATTTTCCTGATTTATCCTGTTACCAGGGCCCAAGAAAGCTCAGCTATGCAGAAGTGTGCCAGAAGCTGGCAAAGGACCCACCACCAGCGCCGGCCCCCTCTCCCTCCCCTCCCGCCTCTTCAGACAGCCAACCACTGCAAGAGCTCAAGGTCAACAGGGTTGAGGAGCCTCGGCCCAACTCCAGACGCACTGCGGACAGAACGGAGAAACCTGGAGATAAACGACCTCCTCGGCAACCATTACGCCCCTTTAGAGGGGCGGGTGGCCAAGCCAGAGCTGGAGGTGCGGGGCTGAAAATTCGGGAGCATCAGAGAGGCTTGAATACCGTCAAACGGTTTTCCCCACAGCGGGGAGCCAGGCGCAGCGGAAAGGAGCAGAACATTCCCCCAAGTTCCCCTAAATAATTTAAGAAAAAAAAAAAAAAAAAGATATATGTAAATATATAATATATATGTAAATAGACAGATGAATATATTTCATTATTTCTATTGACAGACTTTGTCAAAGATTCTCTTCACTTTTATGCAGATCTGAAATTATCTGAAAAGATATTCTTTGTAGGAAAAGACACACAGTCTGCGGAGGGAAATATACTCTGCTTAAAGTAATATCGATGTGATATTAAGGGATGCCCCCATAAACTACAAAGTAGAAAAATGTACATTTAATGTTTGTTTTTTTTCTCAATAGCTGTTAGTCTGTGATACGTGTGAAGCTTTTCATTAAGGTTGTTTTGCGTTAAAATCAAGACGACGCGGTAATTTAGACACAGAAGACGTTGAGTCCAGCGCAGCATAGGACGAGTAGACTTACTTTTGAGCGTTAAAGTAGTCGTGTCTGATGAGATTTTAGGAGCTTATCTAGAAATAAGCCTTGGTGTCTTTTACTTGTGTTCATTTGGTATTAGTTGTATTTGGCAGTGGTTGACTTGGTGATGTAAATAGACCAGTAATGCTGATATCTTTGCCAAATAACCTACTATTAGGCAAGAATAACAGTTTGCAAACTTTCAGTGTCACAAAACTATTTAGCTGCAATTATTAACTAATTCACCGTGATAAAATGTGGTGCACGGTTCATGTATTCCAGAGTTATTATAATTAACGCTCTAGTGATGGGTACTTTGGTAATTATGTCTTTACTGATAATCATATTCCCGTTGTTAGTTCTTGCATCGTACGTTATTTTAAAGAGTAGTTTGTCTCGTATCTGATCAGAGCCCAGTGTCGGCTCCCAGCTCACCTTGACTTTGGGGAACAGAGACCATGACTGACCCTCCCCTCCTGTGAGAGTCTCTTCTGTTTTCACTCTCAAGTAAATCAGAAAACTGTGTTTTAGGGAGGAAAGAAGGAAGATGAACCCACAGATGCAACTGTGATGACAGTTGGTTTCATTAGTGGATGAACTATTTTAAGAGTTATTTTTAAAGCTCGGAGGGGGGAGGGCTTGTTCCTGTTCTGGGATGTGTGTGAGATCGATCTCTAAATGTTTGGTGTAACATAATTTGGTGTAACATAAGGGTTTATTGCAACAAATAACTGAAAGTCACTTGTGAATTAACTTTACTATATTAGGGAGGCATGATATAGATTAGTTATGTACTTTTACATCAGAACAGTAGACCTTGAGAAGGAGCTGTCCTTCAGTGGTGGCTCGTATCTGCATGTGACCTGCTGATGGATGATCTGCTGGACCTAGAGCACAAATAGACTTCTCAACAAAATGTTTTCACAGCTTAATTATAGAAGCTGTTTGAGGTTGGCTACAACCTTCAGTTGATTTGTTGATCTGATTTGATGGGAGACAAAAACACTTCAAGTGAGTGTAGTTAAGCTAAAACCACTTTTTTTTTTGAGTGTCTTTGTTTCTTCATATGTACATGTGGTGTCTTTGTATTGAGTGTGTATATACAGATGACGTCTTTGTCTGTTTTTGTTTTTTTTAGTGTATTATCACTTCTCTTCTCTCTTCATGGTGGTAAATGTCTCAGTAATGATTGTCAAATGCTAGATTCGTTTGAGAAAATATTTGGTTATTATAAACACATCTGTACTGCGACTCTTGGCTCTGCAATTGGCACTACACACCTGTTGTTTGAAATTCACTATCGTCTGATTTCAAGACTTTTCGTCATTACCCAAGGAGCACGTGAAATGTTGCTCAGATTGTGCTTAAATGTTGAATTGTGCTTTCGTTTAATCGAAATAATTTAAGGAAATGGCAATGAGTAAAACCTGAGTGAAGATAAAGAGTTAGAGCTCTTCTTGAGGATGAAGCGTGTAGTCGGCAGTTCAGTTTTCATTGTGAATTCAGTTTAAGAGAGAAAAATGTTGCTTCTGTTTCAGGCGGCGTGGAATTATCTCTTCCCAAGCCTCCAGTGCCTTAAATGCGTTTATTTCAGTGTAAATTATCCAAGAATTTGGAGCACATTCGTCACACTGAATGTGGCTGTTTGTCAAAATCCAACATCATAATGACGCACGGGAACACCAGATCCAGTCCAGTGTAAATGTCAGTTTAGTAGAGCTGTAGCGGAGCGGCGCTAAATCCGCGCGCATGCATAATCTTGTCCGTTATGTTACGTGTCTATTAAACATTTTGTTTTGTTTGCTCATCAATGCAATTTCAATCTTTATATCAAAATCCTTTTTCACAAATCAGTCACACACAGAGTTGCAGCTGTTACCCAAGTACACACTGGTTTATCAAGTGAATATTTTATTACTGAGCCTGATGTATGAAAAATAAATTTATATTTTTTAAATGACTGTCTTGCAGTATTTAATGCACCTTTGCACAAATATTTCTATGAGCGAACCATGTTTTAGACATATATAAATGTAGTAGTAGTAGTAGTAGTAGTAGTAGTGGAGTGGCCAATGTTCAATGTCCATTTGGTGGACAGGACACTGTACAAGAGAGGATTTGTTAAAGGATTTTTACCTGACAGCTGCCAAGTAAAGATCCGGAAATAACCTTTTAACATTATGTAAGAGCTTGGCTTTCAGCCTTAAGTGGGTGTATTCAGGAGATGTCAGTGGTGACACTAACGCGACGGCAAAGCATCTGAATAGGGATTGACGCGGAGCCAAGGAGGCACATTAACACAAAGGTTTGAGGGTATTTAAAGATTCAGGGGGCTTTATTAGTGTGTCTTGCGTCGTGTTTACGTTTGCGCCATGTTCAATCCTGTTACGTAAGACCCTGCCTCGTCCCAACTCTCGCGGTGTTTCGCTAATGGAAGTGTCAGAGTGTCAACAACGGCCAGGCAGCGGCTCAGAGGCACTGTCCGGAGCAGGGAGGGGGGAGTGAAGAGGCGGTTTAAATGTCGGGTGAGTTAGGGCACATTTCATGTTAATTTTTAGGCAAATTGTACTGTTTTGTATAAAAAAATTTTTTATACATATCCCGCCAGTGTTCGCGAATAATGTGTCGAGCTGATGCTATCGTAGCTTAGTTTGTGAGAGCTCCCTTTAGCATTAGCGTGCTAACGTTCGGCGCTAGCTACTAACTTGGCGGACCTGTTAAGTGTAAACTCACACGGTAAGCTAACTGAAGCTTCAAATAGCAGTTAGCATGAGCCGTGCTAGCTGTGATGAGACTGGCAGCTACTCTAAAATAAATAGCCCCGAGAGGCGTATCCGGTCGGCCGCTATCCCCAATTAGCTCCCACGATGTTAGCCTCCACGTTCGTTGTAATGACACGTCTGTCAGGGTTGAGAAACAAAATGTTTTGTTGTGGTCAGCGGTAAGGACATGCTGCCTTGCGGGCCCATCTTCCATAAAGTCAAGCCTAGCCAAAGAATTGGCACATTAGGCTAACCTGTCCACAGTCTGTAACCTAAACCACATAGCTAGCAGCTAAACAGGCTCACGACCTCGACAGTGAAAGCAGCTAACGGCAATGACTTGATGACACTGGAGGGAAGCTTGGATAGTAGCATGCTTTGGCTCTGCTGCCTCATCGTTGAAGGCTAGTCCTCGATTATCCCCAACCAAAGCAAATGCTTAAAACAGGCCTGTGTCCCACCTAACAGTATGACTAAGTTACCTGGCTTTAAACGTGTTTGTTGACAGGTTAGCACATGGGATAATGGCGCTAACACACGTTGCACTTCTCAACAGGTGCAGGGCATGAATGATATGCATGCAGGGCAGACCAAAATAATAAAACCGTAACACATTTCCTTGCGAGCTAATAGCTGATGAATATACGTTGTCTTTAGTCTAATAGCAATGTAGACAGATAAGTGATATTACAGTAGGATTTAATCACTGTCAGTAATAGTATTTGTGTGTTTGACTGCTGTTTTATTGCCTCATGCCATTTATAATAAATAAATCAGTGCATTATTTTTTTATTTTTTTTATTTTTTTGCAGAACATTCGTCTGAGATGGGGGATGATCGGCCCTTTGTATGCAATGCCCCTGGATGTGGGCAGGTACGATTCCTCAGTGCATATCTGTGCAACATCGTGTCTCACAGTCTAAGTACATAAATATACCCGTTAAGGTTCTCAGCTGCCCAGGTCACCGCGTGTCCAAAAGGGGTTTGCAAAGCTAACATGTGCCAGTTGTCCTGTGCTTTTTTTTGAGGCAAATATTTATCTTTGTATTGTCACGACATGTCTCACTGGAGCTAACTTTACACATAAGTTTACAGTTAAGGTAATGTACAGTGCAGACAATGATTAAGCACAAAGGACACCGTTTTCAGAGTGACCTACTTCTCTGAAGTGAAGAAACCGTGTGCTATAATTCATCTCACATGAGCTGTAATCGTGTTATGTTAGTTAGATCTTTGCTTGTTTCGGCAACATAGCAAACATACTAACGCCATCATTAGTTGTTTTTTTTACGCTGTGTTTTCTTATTGGCTGTGTTATGTCTTGCAGAGATTCACAAATGAAGACCATCTGTCGGTCCACAAACACAAGCATGAAATGACATTAAAATTTGGTCCTGCTAGGACAGACTCTGTCATCATTGCAGGTAATAGCTTTGTCGTTTGTTAGTGTTTTATTGAATGATGCTGACCTGAGGAGCAATTAGGCTCGATATACTGCTTTGTGTCCATTTAGAAGGAGATATTTCTATCCCCTATTGCCGTTGACTAATTTTTCTATTTATTACAGACCAGACTCCCACACCCACGCGCTTCCTGAAGAACTGTGAGGAGGTTGGTCTGTTCAATGAGCTGGCCACCTCCTTTGAACAGGAGTTTTGCAAAGCACAAGACGACGAGCAGAGGACAAAACACCCGGTGAGAAAAGGAGCGAATGTTGAATGAATGATGCATTGTTGGTTTCTTCTGGCTGTTAAAAGTACGTCAGCATTGTTCGTTTCATTATCTTAGATGATCTGAAAGCCCTCGTCTTATCAAACAACTATTTTTTTTTTTTAGGCTGCACCGTTACAAACACCCTCTGAAGCAAAAGATGACGATGAGGGTCCTTTACAAGTTGATTCTTCCCCTCCTTCAAGTCCCGATTACTCGTCTAGCATGTCGGACAACAGCGGAGACTCGAGGGACAGAGGCAGGGTGCGTTGCCGTAAGCTGTGTCGTCTGCATTATCCATTTATGTTTATTCCGTTTATACATGTCAAATAAATGGCCGTATTGTTTTTGAATTTGTTTGCAGGAGATCCTCACAAAGCCTGTGCCGAGTTCTGCTCCCACTCCGACTATTGTTCGTCCAGGTTCTCTACCACTTCATCTGAGCAATGACCCACTACACCCGACCCTGCCGTCTCCAACGTCTGTCATCACCCAAGCTCCACCCTCCAACAGACAGCTTGGGTAAGACACATTCTGTTCGTGTTTGTTCTCTGTTCTTGGTGTTTGCTGGCCTCGGGAACTATTTGCAAAACATCTTAACGGTCAAGTAATGCCTGAGAAAATCACATCATGAAATATCCGGCAAGTAATAGAGTAACAACAGTGAGCATACGGGGAAAATGTTGCTCATATTAAATAGAAAGATCTCAGTATTCTCCATGTGGCTTATGTCCAACCTTAAATTGTCTGCTTGCAGCCAGTACTGATATCAGCTCCACTGATAACATGCCGACGGTCACGGTATCGTCAGGGATACAGATCCCACACATGCCCAGACAGGCAATCGTTTTGTTTACATTTCCAAAAGATAATTACAGAGATTTCCTCCTCTTCCATCCTCTTGTCTCTTGATTCATCTATGCAGGTGAGGCAGGTGTAGATGGAAGATAACAGACCAACAGTTTTGTATCTCTCCAATTCTAGACTAGTGTCTGCTAATGGAAGATAGTGAGAGATTAATTAAAATAATCCCGGGTTTGAATCCATCAGTGTGTGTAGTTTGCATGTTCTCCCTGTGTCTGTGTGGGTTCTCTCCAGGTTCTCCAGCTTCCTCCCACCGTTCAAAGACATGCTGCTTAGGTTCATTGGTGATTCTAAATTGGCCGTAGGTGTGATTGTGAATGGTTGTCTGTCTCTCTGTGTTAGCCCCCTCCAGCAGACCCCCATAAAACAGGAACAAGCAGTTACAGAAGATGAATGAATGGAATATTTTAGGGCTGCAGCTATCGATTCTTTTTGTAATCGATTAATTTAGCATTTTATCGATCGATTAATTGGATTTTTTTTTACGTTTTTAAACAACCAAAACAAATAATGTATAATGAAAATTATGTGGCTGTAAAATGATCAAGCATTTGCCTTTTATTTCTCAAAAAAACAGAGAAACTAAGCCCATTTATTGCAGTTTACCCATTAAAAGTGCCAGTGACACCAATTAAATAACAATACAGTTAAGCGAACTTACTGTAAATCATGTATAACATGTTTTATGTAGATTTCTACACCTGCAGCATTTACCATTAGGCTACGAATAAATAATACATCATTTCTGGGGCGAGCCCTATAGTAACCTAGCAACCTGTGTGTTTGTGAACGCGTGCTGTGCGTGAGGAAGAGTGAGAGAGATGAGGGTGCATTTTTCACAAGAGCCACATTGTCAGTGCAAACTCAAAAGGCGAGCCACTTTTACGACGACATACTACGTCACCTTTGCAAATGTGCATTTCTACGTCTGGTTTTTGAGCTCGTTTCGGTCCCTTCTTTATTAAAAACCGGTCCATGTTGTGTTTTACGCTAGCTAGCGGAGCTTACGTCCCCTGCCTGCAAACGTGCGTTGCGGTCAAGTTTTGTAAACAATGCCACATGGCCACTTTCATTCGCGCTTTCCGTGATTCAGCTGCGTGAAATGTGTTACAACTTATGAATGTAATGATCCCAAACTTTAGACATTTTTTGCCGTTTATGGGCGTCTTTACTCTCCGCCATCGCACCAAATAAACTCAAAATGTATCACGCGCTGGTGGTGTGCCTCGCATAGGTGCTTCCGTGCCTCCAAAACAACGGTCCGTGTGGAAAAGTCAGATCTCCGCGCGTTATAGGAATTTAACGAGGCTTTGAGGCAGAGTTTTTGCCTCGAGCAATTTTTGTAATCGAGTTGATCGAGTAACTTGACGAATCGTTTCAGCCCTAGAATGTTTTGTCAGTCTCTGCTCATCAGTCTTTTACAAAGGTCTAATCTTGTCAACAGCTCCCCCACAAGCGCGTATCCCCTGATGAGGCACCTCCCTAATGGACAGACGGTCCCTCTCTCGCCTGGACCGCTTCAGATTACTTCAGTTATATCTGTAAGTCATTTTCAAAAATAAAAATCCATAGCAAATGCTTCTTGGAATGGCATTTTAAACATGTTTAACATCTGTCTTTCATCATCTGTTTCTCTCTTCATGGATATTTGTTGCACTGTGCAGCTTGCGAGGCCATTGAACACAGTCGTGCCTAACATCCCTGGGATACCAGGGCCTCCTGTCGGCGGGGCGAGCAGCGCTTCGTCCTCCCCATCTGGGTACACTCTGCACTCTGAAGCCAAGATGGTGAGCTCATCGGTTTACAGTGTGCACGCTCTGGAAAAACATTACACTATAATCACATACATTACATTTCTGAATCTGCCCATATATTTTAAACCGTGTTACAATACATGTGATGATTTTTAAGATCTTTTATCTTTTTTTTTAACCTACATGGAGGGTTGTTTGTGTGTCGTTGTAGCGGCTGAAGGCAGCTCTAACTCATCAGGGCCCAGGAGCACAAGATGGAGCCGGTGGGGGGTCAGGATCCATCCCTGCTGTCCCCCAGCGACAGGAACAGAGCCAGCAGCCCACTCAAAACTCAGATGCACCGTCACCTGCCCAACCACAGGTACCAAAGCACGCAGATCATATCTAGGATGAGACGGCGACGTAAAGGAAAGCTCTGATTTACCGGAATGTCTACACTGAGGACATCCTCTGTTTGTGTCTTAAGAAATGTACCTGTTTATCACCCTTTTATTCAATTAACTTTATTTTAGTACAGTCACTTACTTTTATTATCTTATGTATGCTTTATTTGTAATTTATTTACATATATTTATTAATATTCTTGCTAATTTAGCTTTTGAGAAGTGTAATCTATGCAATACTTTAAACTGTATTAATTAAAGCATGTCTAGAACATATGGAAGAAGAGTGGATCCTAGTAAGAGCCATATCCCATTAGTCATTGGACAACTGAACCCCCGAGTCCACTGTTCTATGTGAAATAGTGGCTGCAGCTATCCATAATATGGGAATATATAAATTCTGCTTTTATTCAGCCTATCTTATCTAGTTTTTTTTGCTCTGTCGCTTTAACGCCTACATTTCTCCTCTTAAACTCTCATTATTCACTGAAACACTGAGTGTTAATAAGACGACACAAGTCAAAGGCGAACGTTGCATTCAATATTATTTCCAGGATGCCGCTGTAAAGAAAATGTCTTTGAATCTGATGAGTGCCACGTGCTTCCTCCTTCACACTTGGCTCACTTCTGCCCCCTCCTCATTTTTCAGGTGTCCCCCGCTCAGCCAACCGGGGGCCGGCGGCGACGAGCATCGGAGATGGACCCCGATGAACGGAGGCAGCGCTTCCTGGAGAGAAACCGGGCTGCCGCCTCCCGCTGCAGGCAAAAACGAAAGCTGTGGGTTAACTCGTTGGAGAAGAAGGCGGACGATCTCGCCAGCATGAACGTCTCCCTGACGGTGAGTCGTCTTCGCTGTTTAAACGCGCTCCTTGGCGGTAAGGCAAGATGCGGCTTGCTGGGAATGACTTGTGTTGTGTAATTTTTTTTGCAGAATGAAGTAAGCCTGCTGAGGAATGAGGTGGGACAACTGAAGCAGCTCCTCCTGGCCCATAAAGACTGTCCTGTCACTCTCATGCAGAAGAAGGCCGCTTTCTTAGGTAATCTTTTCACGTCATGCGCTGACCAACAAACATGTATCGTGCTATGTTCTTGTGTCAGGATTCATCTGTCATCTCATCCATCTAATGCGTTATTTTTACTCGCTCACCTCTCTTAAGGGTGAATGTTGCTCTCTCTGTCTGTAGCTGCAGGAGGAGAGGAAACCTCCAGGGACACTTCCACTGAACCCATCGGCTCCCCGGCTGCGGTTATCCAGCACGGGCCGTCGACCCCGGCCCCGGCCTCGGCCTCGAGCCCGGGAGCCACCATCAACGGGCTGAGCGTCCGCGCTGCAGAGGCGGTGGCCATGTCGGTCTTGGCTGGCATGGGATCGGGTCAGCCTGGAGGGGTTGTCATGGCGACGCACTCGCCGTCCGCCCCGAGATGATGCGCGGACCGCGGGTAGCCAGAGAGAACTCGAGGGGCATTTTCGGAGGCCGGACTGGTGCAAAGTTTTTTTTTGAGAAGCGGGAACCACCCTCAAACCCCGCCCCCTTACAACACCACCACCACCACCCCAGACTGAGATACCCTCTCCCCTCACAGCCAATGATAATCACACAAAGACATGGCACAGTGCCTCTGTCGACCCTCCACCCCACAGCGGGCCCTTCTTTCGGTGAAGCTTCGTCACTCTGTGTATGTAAATATGAAAAACGCGTCGGACGCTCGCTCTGCAGGGTTTGGGGGTTACTTCTCGTTCAGCTGCGACGGTCGGAAACTATTTTTTATGTGGAAGAAAAACACTGAATGAAAAATATTAACATCAAAATCACCTTTTCTTTTTTTTTTTTTTTTAAAGCAGCTTCAGTCCAATATCTTCCCACACGCTGGCTGTGATGAGGCTTGTTTCTTTCACTGTAACATATCTTGTATTTTTCATTTCAAGAAAGAAGAAGAAGAAGAAGAAAAAAAAAACGTAATATTTTGCTAATGCAGTAAAAGTGTGGTGACAGATTGGCTGGCTAATTGCAGTAAACGGCGGCCCGGAAAGTGTTTTAACGCTCTTTTTATTTGTTTAGTCGTCTGGTTTCAGTTAATTCTCCGCATCTGTTTTAGTCAGCCGAATTCATAACAAACCAAAATGTAGATGTGTATACTGTTTACCTTGTGATTGTGTGCCTGACTTTCTTTTTTATTGTTTGTTTTGTTTTGTTTATTTTCACCATCTACGTTTACCCATTGAGAATGGATGTCTTTATATTAGTCCTATGTATCAAACCCTATTGACTGCATGGATTATTCAAGGCTGGCAGATACCACTGTTTATGAGTAATCATACTATCACTGTATTTTCTTCTGTTTCTAAAAAAAAACAACATCGAATTAATTGATGCAAAAATTGTCCTTGTTATGTCAGGATTTCCTCCTCTGTCCTGACGTAACACACTTGAAAAGGTTCGTCTTTTAGGAGGCCTTCAAACGATAATCAAAACGTCGATTTTAAATCCTATACCCGTGCATTTCAGTTGAGGAAAGAGTAGTGCAATATATTTTTCTATTGAATATCGATGTTCTTGCAGTTAGCTGATGTGTGAGGTTTGGTGTAATTCTGTGGAAAGCTAAAGTTATGAGATGACCAAAGCAAATGTGAAGATGAGTATTCCTGGATGAATGGGGGCGAGGGAGGGAGGGAGGGAGGGAGGGAGGGAGGGGTCGGTGATTAGTGCATATTTATGGGAAGCTACAGGTGTCCTGGTCTTGGGTGCTTCACAGAGGTTTGACCTGCCGTCTTGTTTCATGAAGTAGACATAATACTTGAGCAAAGGTGCTTCTGTTGAAATTTTGCAGATTATTTTATACAGCATTGTACTTCCCAGACTATCATGTTCTTTTTTGCCCCATGTCTTTTTTTTTAATATTATTGTTTCAAGATCTTTTGCTTCCCTCTCTTTTAGATTTTATCTCCATTATGTGATGCTATGTTCCATTAATTTGTCAAAAAACAAGTTTTATGTTTTTAAAAGAGGTTGAACCACGTGGAGAGAAAAAAAAAATGGAGATTTCTGTACGGTCAAATACTCAGGCCTCGAGATGGGAAAGATTACTTGTGTATAGTCTCAACTAATAAATAAGTTGTCTCGGGCAAATAATACAATAAATTAATGAAATGGATAAAGTTTGCACCTGCCTTCAGATTATCATCATTATCATTATCAGCAGCTTTTGTTTTGAAATATAAATGCCTAATCGTCTTCAAGGCGACTTTATATATACATATACTGTTAAAGCCGTTTAAATCAATATTTATATTTTTTAAGGTCCATTATTGCATCAACCTTCAACGAGTTACGTAACGTGCCCTCAGATTTTATGCTATTTATATTTTATCATATTACACAAAAGAGCTTTTTTATATATCACAGTGAAAAAGGAGGCGGGAGAACCAATATGGACGACCATGAAAACAGTTTCATCCCAGCTATGATGAGCTAATGCTAATACCTCAGCGACACACTGAGGCACTGCTTTCTGATTGGTTTATTTTGCATATTGCTTCCCTGTCACAAAACACACTTTGCGGCAGGACTTTAATCCACTCAATAAACGGCCAACTTTATCAAACCGTGTTCTGGAGCTGCATCCTTCTCATATATGAACAAATAGTAGGTCACACCCTATGTCTGTAATAGTTAAAATACCTTGTAGAAGAAGGTTTGAATCCATCGTGGGTTCTCTCCACGTTCTCCAGGTTCCTCCCACTGTCCAAAGACATGCTGGTTAGGTTCATTGGTGGTTCTAAATTGGCTGTAGGTAGAGAGTGAATGTAGACTCATTACTCTGTTGTTGGACACAGAAATAACAACTGATTCTAGTTCTCTTCAACTCTTTTGCAAATTTCAATAATGTCTTTCTGACAATTTATTTTTTCTTTACTGCAACCACATATCACATTATGTCATCATTAAACGTTTCTAAATTATTTTAGTTTTTATTTTTATTACTGCAATAAATACAAAGTCTTGTCAGTCATAGAAGAAATGTGAGTTTTAGTGTAGCTTAATTAAATAAAAAATATATAAATGAAAGTATTTGGAATGCACTTTAAATATTTTGGATGCATTTATAGACGTATTTTTTTATTTTGTACATTTTCTTTATTCTAACCACACTTTCTTCTTTCGTTCATCAGTTTCGCATTATACCAAAATTAAACGTTTCTAAATTATTTTCTTTCTTATTTTTTTTTTTAATTACAGCGTCGCGTTTGAGCAAATTTGATAAAGTTTATTCAAAAATAAAAAAAATCACACAAGCGCAGTCTGAAAAACAAACATAAACGAGTTCGACGTATATAAATACTTTTTTTAAAAAATATATAAAAGTATTTGGAATAGCCTTTAAGGATTTGGGATGCATTTATAGACGTGTTTTTTATTTTATCTGTTTTTTGGCGTCTAGCTTTGCGACGGATGCGTGACACGGGTGTCTTACCTGAGCGGACGGCGGCAGGTGAGTTGTCTCAGAAGAGTTTTTTTGGTTTTCCTGCCTCCCAGCTGACAGCAGAGGGAGCAGAGAGGCCGCTTTATCCCTCACATCGAGTCCCAGCGATCGCCTTCAGCCCCGGTCACGTGACTCACGGACTCCTCCGTGGCGAGTTATTCCCATCTCCCTTCAGTCATGGCGGTGACGGGGAGTCGCGGAGATGGAGTAAACACCACCACCACCACTACTACATCTTAATTTTATATTTACACACACACACACGCACACATATATCTGTTTAAATTCTTAGCTTCATGCTGGACTGTACCCGCTGCCTTTGGAGAAACCACAAACATCCCGCAGGCTGCTGTGCTTCCGACGATGGCCGACCGCGGCGTTGATCTGGCGGCTCTGCCTAAAGAGGTCAGGGACCAGCTGGCAGAGCTGGATCTGGAGCTATCCGAAGGTGAGGTGTGTGGGGTTTGATGTGAATTCGGAGTGTAGATCCGAAGCGTGTTTTTGTTTTATTTTATTTTTTGGCCACAAACGGATCTTCCTGTGTCAGCAGGGTTGTTAGACTCAGAGCTGCTGCAGAGGATCAGAGCACGACTACAAGACAGGAGGGGGGAATGAACAGTTTTCAGCTGTCATTTTATTAATTTGTGCTGAAATCCTGTTGCTTTAAATATCTTTACATCTTTTAATATATTCT